>JAGXOD010000018.1:1737500-2387500 GCA_020368025.1 Brachyhypopomus occidentalis
CTAGAGACTAGAGTTTAGAGACTAGAGTCTAGAGGAGTCAGTGCCATTTCCCAAGATGCTCCCTTTATGGTTTAGCATATTTGTTATGTAACAATAGGAATAGAGCCTCCCTAGTGAAAAGGAATAGTCTCAAAGTACAGTATATGACAGTATATGACTATATGATAAATGTGGTGCTTATAAGTTTATTAAGGTGCCACATTGAATACACATGAAGACAGTTAATGCCTCCTTTCTCTTAAACTAATAATGCTATCTGCCATACTCTAACTCTGTCCCTCAGCAAAGGCTGTCAAACATAAAACTCACATCCAACTGCTAAACCAACCGTCCTCGATTCAGGCGGAACATTCTGGTTTGTTTTGCATTACACACAGCGCACAGCAAGCCTGTTGTATAATGTCTAGTAATCCCTGTATTGCGCTGAACTGTAATGCATCTAGACAGTAATCTGTATTGAGCTGTGAGAGAACAGGAGTATTAGCTGTATTTGGGCTTTTGCATGAAGTACTGTGACTGGACGGTGGGAGCAGTGCTGGTTCTACACAGGATGTTTATGGGAGGAAGTGCCTAGGGTCTGCCCTCTTGACACCAAGTGCCAACAGATAGTGAAGCAAGTTGGTCCCTTAAATCTCCATCATGTCAAACAGCCTTACTCGATCTGTAGGCAAAACACACGCACAAACCGAACATGCCCTCACAATCGTTGAGAAGATCTTCGAGAATCACAGCCACAGCTTGAAAGAATGGGTCTCAAATGGATAGCTCAATCCCCAAAACCTTACATTCCAAGCCTGGTAAAACCCCTACTGGTGCTGTGTTGTATATCTATATTAATGCCAGTCCTAGTGTACTCTAGAGAGCCATCAGAGTCTATATTTCCACCAATGTTCATGGTGGGAATTTTGTGAAGCTTTGCTGGTCAAAGGTGCAGCCTTGTAGAACACTGGGGTCTTTGTAAAGTTATCTATGAATCGTATGCTTCTTTTATTGTATTACTTTTACCCGTATTGTACATTTTTATAAAAGCCCCTGGAATGGTGTATGACTCTGCACTTGGATGTGCTGTGAGGTTGATGATGCATTGGAATGATGGCGCTTTCTTTCGTGTTTTACCAGAACATTCAGGAACATTCAGGAAACACAGGACATGGACGATTTAACCAGTGATCTTCAGACCATGACACCAGTTCAGAGAAACTTCAGAAGGACCATGAAATGAAAAAAACACAAAAACGCCAAACCCAGCTGAGACACAAGACCTCCTGGGGCCAATCCTCCACCAGCAAGACAGAGCGCTTTGTACTGCAACACAACCCTACACAGAGAGCTTCTCTTCCACGCTGCCTTACTATCATGTAGTCATGTTTTTTTCCACCTACAGATATTATGTAGTCCTTAATGTCCTCTAGATCTGATGACTATGGAGACACAGACAGGACTGGAGTTGAATGAAGTATGAGCCAGAGTAACTCAGGACACAGTGTAAGGGACACATTTTCACCAAAATGCTAACATAAGCTGCAAAGGCCTATAGCAACCAATTATCTGGATATGTGCTAATCTACATAATGCTAATTGCAGGCTCTGGGAGTTTGTGCAACACTAGCACTTTGGTCAAAATTTTCCTTTAATCTGTGTGTGGAAAGGAGGACTGTCTGGAAAGGAGGATCATTAATTTTCAGTTGTGCTCGACGGAGAATTTTTGCCTAATTTTTTGTTCCCCATCATTAAAAAAGCTGCTGTTCTCGCATTAAACACCTTTGTAGCTGGTAATATTCATACAACGGGTAAAACGAGCTGCCCGGAGTTCACGATGTTTGTAGCACGCAAACAAACAAAAACCCCGAATCCACTATCACTCAGAAACGTCTCTGCTTTCATTTGTCAGGGTAGCACTCTGGCGAAGAACATTTTAGCGAACCCTCTTCAAATTCAAATGTCAGGAAAGGTTACTTCAGGTGGACCTTCCCTCTGCTTAAAACATAAACTCATTCTGTTGCAGAAGATCTCCCGTGCGGTGAGAGCGGCGAAGCTGACACTGCGCGGTGACTTAATGAAACGGCCCCAGGCTAACTGAGGGTGGACACGCAGAGACGGCTGAATAATGGAATGAGGGGCGAGAAAGTGACAGTAATGTATTCAGCAGCCCATCATCAGCCTGCCACAGCATTAAGAGTTGTTTAGGGTTATAGGGCTGTGTGTTTGTACTTCTGCACTCCTGTGCATGTGTTATGGGTGAGTACTGCATTTCAAACTGGAGGGTGTGTCTGCACGTGTGAAGAGTGCATGTATGTGAACTTGTTAAAACGTTATTGATATATAGACACAGCCACACGCACACACACATACACACACACACACACACACACACACACACACACACTGAGCAGCCAAACAGTGGCTAGGGAACACACTTGAGAACGGAGCCTGCGGCAGGGCAGGGTTTCTCGGGCCAGCTGTTGCTTTTCTGGCCCAGTGCAGGGGAGTCGCATTCTACTGGAAGCCCATTCTAACTGGCACAGAGCTCCAGGGAAAAGGTACGCGCTCAAACGCCGTACAGATCATATCCGCCATTAATGTGTGCTGCAACTGACAAACACAGGGTGCTGTGTCCAGCTGGCTTAGAAAGAGCTGACTATGATGAAATACACAGTGATTTAAATACTCTGTGGCTAAATACTGCATAAATTTTCCACCTGCTTGGATTTGAGGATGCTTCTAAATGAAGTGGTTGGGCTGAACCACTAAATGTGGGTGTGTTTGCTGAGTGTGTGCGCAATGCAGCCAGTCATTAAACATCACTTTTAGATGACTTCAAAACAAAGTGTGCCTAGCCCTTTCAACCGATCACAACTGCATTTCAACCGCGCTGAGAGCGTGTTGAGGCCTGTTGGAACGTAAACACTTTGGATTAATGAAGATTCACAACGATTTTTCCCAGTAAGAGGCAGCGAGAGTCTCAGTGGTTGCGGAACAGCCCCAGTATGAGACTATCTGCCAATCTGCTATCAATTTGGTAGCGTGGAAAACAGATCTTGTCCTGGAGAGCTTCCGATTTTTCGCTCGCGTGTCCACTGAAGCACCACTTAGCAGCTCCCTTAACCTCAGCAGTGCAAACTCATCCTTGTTCCCCCAGGGGTTGATTTTCTAAAATAAAGACTCCCTGCCACATCTTCATCCATTACATCTCAGGTCCTGACAATACCAGCGCTGCGCCTGAAGAAGGTCCAGAGTGTTGCTGGCAGGGTAGAGGGTGGGCATGTGAGGTGTGGGGGGCAGGTGAGATGTGGGGGCAGGTGAGTTGTGGGGGGCAGGTGAGGCCATATATGGCCTCATCTGCCCATATTTATTCCATTTATTCACTCATAGGCAAAATATTTTTGATGAGTCAATCAGGAATTTCGCTTACTTTATACACTGTTACCATGGAACTGTTAGTTTTCACAGACAACCGTTTGGTTTAACCCTAAATAAGACAGGAAACATCATACAATCCTATTTACTAAACAACACACTCTCATATCTGTACAATAACCCTAAAACCCTTTCAAAACATTACGAAACTGAGTATGAGCCACAGCACCCTCGTGATTCCTGAATGACATTCAGGCTCACAGAATCTGCAGCCAAAAGCTCTCCTTCAGGACCCAGCAGGACGGAACAGACATTAAGGCATCTGAGCACAATAATGTGCCAGGAACAATCATAAGAACCAAAGGAAGTTATTATAACTAGGAGTAGCATTATACAACACATTTTGTTGCATATGTACATTGACAAGCTTTAATTACTAAGGCTTTATTATTATGGATTATTAACAGCTATTTGTGATCCAAGATGCATTTGTATTTAAAGTTTATTACTGTTTTTCTTCCCTCCTTGCCTTGCAGAGAGTTGGCATGCAGAACTGAAAGTCTTCCAACAACCCAGATCAGCGTTCGCCAACCCAGTCCTTAGAGATTTCAAGATGGTCCACATTTCTGCTCTACCATATCACTCAGCATGCTTGACCCAGCAATCAAGAGTGCAGTATATGATGCACAGGTGTGAGACAGATCCCAAGTCTGGACAATCTAAGGCTCAGTCAGGATTTGGCTGGAAAACAAAGGGGTTTGACACCAGTCATAAGAATCGACTGCCCTGAAAAACTGCAACTTTTGGCTCAGGAAGCGTTTATAAGGCTGGAGTTGAAAATCCCTGATTGTGCCAACCCAGTGAGTTTGGGTGGTTCGTCTGACCCTGAGAAATTTGAAATTTTGGAGTATCCTGGAGTATTGTGCAGTATCCTGGAGCATTCTGGAGTATGCAAGAGCATTCTGGAGTATCCTGGAGCATTCTGGAGTATGCAGGAGCATTCTGGAGTAGCTCTGCAACTCTGGCCATTGTGTAAGCTTCCTTTTCATTCAAAACATGTTCAGAAACTATTCTGAGTCTTGTTTTTGCTGACAGGCACCTCCTGACACAGGAGAGCTGGTATATGTATGTGCGTGTGTGTGTGTGTGTGTGAGAGAGAGAGAGAGAGAGAGAGAGAGAGAGAGACAGAGACAGAGAGACGGAGGAAGGGGCATCGTAATATAGTGTTAATATGGCTCACAGCCTGTTTCTAAGGTGTACTGCAGGATAAGTCACAGAGCCACATTCAGACTGAGAGAAAGTGTGTGTGTGTGTGTGTTTGTGTGTGTGTGTGAGAGAGAGACAGAGTAATGTGGAGCTGGAAGGGCAGTAGATGCACTGGGTTTAATATGGCTCACATCCTGTTCCTGTAGTGCACTACAGGGCGAGAGAGAGGATTAATGTTTGTGTGTGTGTGTGTGCGCGCGAGTGTGTGTGTGTGTACGTATGTGAGTATAGTTTGTGTGTGAGGTTGCAGCAAGGTGAATTGATTCACTGGGTTTAATATGGTTCACAGCCTTTTCGAGGCTGCACAGTGAGACTGCAGTGTGTGTGTGTGTGTGTGTGTGTGTGTGTGTTTGTCTGTGTAAGGAGTATTTTGTGTGTATTTGCTTTAGCAGCAAACGCAGAACAAACCAGGATGGATCCCAAGCCTGTGACCATGGCACCCTATGTAATGAGAGAGTGCAAAAGTGTGTGTGTGTGTGTCTGTACACTGTTTGCAGTGCCTTTCTCTTGGCAATGTCATGAGTTTAGCAGCAGTGCTCGGACTTTCTTCTGATTGGACCTGGGCATTCTGCACAAAGAAGGAAGAGAGAACTGATTCCTCCATGTCCGTAGACCTTTGACTGGCTCCAATCTGCAAAATGAACCCTGACCCAGAATTCTCTTTGCCTAAGGCAGACCCAGCCTTGTGTGGACACATAAACACACACACGTACACACACCAGTGTTTCCCCGTAGTGTCAGATCCGGGGCGCAAACACACACACTCTCCTGACAGGGCTTTGTTCTCAGTGTTCTGATGATGGTGTCGTGTTTCCAGCACTCTATGATGTACGGACATACAGGGAAGCTGTGTGCCACTGAGCGGCTCTTCCTGAATCAGAACTGAGTCAGAACCGCCTAATGGTGGAGAATAGCAAGACACTGCACACACACACACACACACACACAAAGAGGAAAAAATGTAGATTGAATCAAGAACCTGTTTGCAGGATTGAGGGGATATTATTCACAGATGACACAGATAGACATCACTGACACACACACAATTTCTCTCTCTCTCTCTCTGGGAAGGTCATTGCAATTTTGCCTGAGATCACATGACATCATGGCCATCATGATTTCATCACCTGACGTCGTTGGTGGGTATGAAACCATCAACAACTGACTGGGCCACATGGACCCTTACAGAGATGAAGACCCCTTTATCCAATATTACAAACATGTGATTCTTGCACTCCAATGATCTGTTTCTGTGGACACAACAGAAGTGGCAGAGAAGCCAGACGATGGGTCGCAGGCATCTGTGGGCCAGACAGAATGTTGCTGACTGTTATGACAGTAATCCGGCGCGCAATTACAAAACGAGTTCGTGTGAGACTGAATACAGGATCAACGGCTGCGGTTCCGCTTGCCGCCACAAGAACCAATCAGATTAGCTCCTCTCGCACCCGTTAAACGCCAAGCGTGAAGCAGTGGGAACGCAGGAACAGCAGCAACAACAAAACATCATAACTGCCTGATTCACATTTAATAATCACAATAGAAATGTCCTAGTAAACAGAATACTGGAATAAGCTGTGTTTACTTAGTAATAATTTAGTAATTGGGAGACATATTTTTTAATGGGCTGAAACTGGGACCTGTTTATGCACCTGTGTGTTGTGAGGAAGACCTGTGCTGAGCGCACTGTTGTGATGAGAGCAGCTGCGTGGGTGGATCTGAAGTGCCACGCCCCCTGGTGCATCGCCCCGCCCACTCTGGGGGAGGTGCCTTTATTTCTGCCCACCAAATTAAGAAAGAGTGATAAATGTGCGTGCGCCCGATTAAATGAGTCAAATGCAGCTTTAAAGTGACTTTAGCACAGCAGTGCAATCACGCACGCATAGCCCTTAATGTTCATGTACAGCCACATAAAACACAAAATGTGCTTGTGAAGTGATGTCAGGAAAGGTACCATCAAGATGAGTAATCAGTAGAGAAAGAATCTAAAAAAAAAAGTCAGACAAGATACGGACGTCCATGAATGTCGTAAAACACAAGGCTGATTTAACGGGAGAAAAGGAAGTCACTGAATAGGTGGAAGATGGAAATTGACAGTGACTAGAAGGGTCCAGCATGCTAGCAATTGTTTTGTTGCTATGGAAACACAGCATACTGGGACAATTTATACTGGTCCCTGACAATGAACTATTTTTCTGGGAACAATACCAGTGTGGAAAAATTGCAAGACATAGACCCCCCCAAGAATAAAGAATAGAAAGAGAGGGAGAGGTGAAGGTGGAAGGAGAGATGGAGGGGGAGAGAGGGATAGATGGAGGTGGAGAGAGAGATGGAGAGAGAGGGCACTGGAGGTGGAGAGATAGATGGAGGGGGAGAGAGGGAGAAGTAAGAGAGGGAGAGATGGAGGGGAGAGAGAGATGGAAGGGGAGAGAGGGATGGAGGTGGAGAGAAGGAGGGGGAGAGAGAGATGGAGAGAGGGAGAGATGGAGGTGGAGAGAGGGATAGATGAAACAACCTTGATGTGTAGAGAGGAACACGGCAAAAAGTTAGTGGATGCCAAGAGAGGGAAGCTATGAAGGAACTGAATGTTATTGGAAATTGTCCATATTTTCTTCTATTGTTCTAAATATCAAATTAGAGATAGATTCTTGTTCAAATTAATTCTTGATAAAATAGATTTGTTTTTTAGTATATAGTAGTGTTACATAATGTTTAAGAAATTGTTTCCTTTATAAAATACATGTTGCCATAGACACTATGTTGGTATAATTTGTTTATTAATTTATATATTAATATTTTTTGTTAAATATCATTCTCATTTTTTTTTACTTTGCCTTGATGCCAGTCATAAAGACAAAAGAATATAATGAAATAAAATGAAAATGGATGACATAAAGAGTGTGTGTGACAATGAAAAAGAGAGAGAGGGAGGCAGAGAGATAGAGTGAGAGAGGAAGGAGAGAGTGAGAGAGATAGTGAGGAGGAAGCGATGTAGAGAGAGAGAAATGCAGAGAGACTGAATGATGGAGAGATGGATTTGGAAAGAGAGGGAGAGAAGGATTTGGAAAGAGAGAGAGAGAGAGAGTTGCAGTGCAGCATTCACACCCTGACTTCAGCATGTGTGTGTAAACACTCCCGTCTCACCTCCCACCTTGACGACTGTGACTGTCCACCCGAGCATCTTGTTCCTGGAAGCCTCCACCCCCGATCGTGTGCAGCGCAGTGTGTTTTACCAGCGGAGCTCTGCGCCTGCCGCCCCATCTGTGCTCAGTGCGCCGGCTAATGGGCTTTTAGCTATGCACCTCGCACAGCAGCCCGGACACCAGTCTGATCTCAGATCAGGCCCAGGCACGTAGAACAGCAGGCCGGCAGTGGAGCGGGCTCGGAGACCAGCGCGAGCAGCTGTGAGTGCAGATTGTGAAGGCGCCACCTGACCACACCGCACATCTCCGAGCTGTCGCGCTGGCGGACAAGTGTTTGCCTTGCTGAGTGTGGTTGTTCTTTTTGTTGTTTTTTGTTTTTTTTTAAGGACGGCAGCAAAAGTGCGTTCTATGATGGATTTCCTCCGCATCCATTGGTGGAAATGCCACAAGCTCATTTCACAGGCGACTGGTCGCAGCGGGGCCTAATGGCGAAGTTGCAGCCACTGGCACACGCTCTCGATTAAGCACTTGGAGGAATGACGTCCGCCCGCAAGTGGGCCTGGACCACAGAGGCATGAAGGCAAAATAGGAGTGGACCGCACGGGGCAATGGGTCACACCCCATCCCCATTAGAGGCAACTGGAAACACACACACACATATGTCAACCGGTAACTTTCATTTTCACCCGGTAACCCGGTAACTTTTCACTACTGGATGTAGTCTTCTTCTCTGTATACAGTGCGTGCAGGTTAAAATATTCAGTTAGACTGGGCTGCCAGTCACACAGTGTAGCACCAACATGGGAGGAAGAAGACGTTATATATCACCCGGAGCTGCCGCATCAGCCCTAAACCTCATTTGATCAAATATAGATGTAAATAACGCCGTTGTGCATGAGCGATATGCTAAAATAAACTAATTATTCATGATCTCAAGGTTCCCTTAGGCTAATGAGAATGGTTTGATGGAGCTGTGGAGAATGACATCGGTTTGTCGAGAATGCACGCAGAAAACCGACAGGTTTAAGTTCAGATCCAGAGACGTGAACCAAACATTCCAAACGAAAATGAAACGTTCACTCACTGTGCTACCTTCACTGATCAATGTACTGTAATTGCAAATGCACTAGCGAAGGAGTGGAACACTGAAGGAGGGAATTTTCCAGTGCTGATGGGTTGATAAACGGCTCTGCGAGCCACCGTCAAACCTCCGTTTAGGCAATATGCCAAAAAAAAAGGACAGTCTGACCTGCACCGGAGACTAAATCACAAAACACTGGTCAAATTTAACCTTAAATACTCTAGTCATGTTCATGTGGACAGCACTGTGGAAAAGCAGAGAATGGGGGCTCGTGAAATTTCTAAAGCTCCAGTTCCTTATTCAGGACCCAGGCCAGACCAGGTTTTTACCCTCTAATCTCTAGCCTTTATTACCTGGTTGAAGTGTTTTGGGAATTAGGATTAATGAATAATGGTGGGATTATGGTTTTCCATGAGTAAACTGGAGTGACTGATTTCAGGTATTTGCTTATTTCATGGGTTGCAACATGGCATCGACAGCCATGGAGAATTTGTGCCCATTATGAATCACAACTGATTCTGCTAAATAGGCTCCACTGTTTGTTAAGGGAGGGGATCTCATTAGTGAAATTAGGCTGTGTAGCACCACATTTATACCTGTTGAGCCACTGTCATTACATCGTCATCTCTGTCCAGTCTTTGTTCTGGGCAGTGCTGTTCTCCTAGCAACTGCATGCTAATCACCTGAACAAAGCAGCCTTCAACACAAATATGTTACCTCAGCGTTCCAGACAAAAATGCTCTTTTCCTCAAGACAGTATCGCTCATTTGGCCAGAAGCCGCCCATGTATCGATTGCAAACATCAGGATGTTATGGGATTGTGCAAAATCTGAAGCATATGTGTGTACAATTGCTAGCTGCTGGCTAAAATTTAATATTAGTCAAAATCATAACCAAATCATGTCCGCTGCAAACTTGACAACTTTGACATAAGCTCATGCACAGTTCCATGTGTGCTGCAGGATTCAGATGGTTCGTTGGAACTGTAAATAGAGGCAGTGCCTTTCCTGTGCTACCACTGAATGCTAATCAAGAAGTGTTTCCACTGCTAGTCATGGAGTGCTAATCAGCAAGTCCAAACCGACCAATAACGAACCATCAATAGTTGATCACTGATCTAAGTCGTCAGATGGCACGCTGAGTTGAGCAGAGCTTGATTCTGCCTCATTTACATAAGCTCTAGAATTTCCTTTGGGATGAATAATATTCTGTCTTATCTTGTACACATACACTGCATAAAACAAGGGTATATGTGCCAAAGTGAAAATGGCAATCTGAAAATGAAGAAAGAAAAAAAAACCTACAAGGAGTGTTCAACCCCAGAGTCTCTGACATCCTGCCTCCTTAATCCATCCTGCTTCATTTTGCGAAGGAGGGAGGTACTGAACACAAGGCCGAAAATAAACCGACAAGCTGAAACTTTCAGGCAGCTTCATCTGCAAATTCAAAATGAATTAATTTTATCTTTCCTCCATCTAAAGTAGTTTACATAGCGCATTTGGTATGCAAGTTAAAAGACTGGAGAGGCCCCGGAGAGGAACTGAGGTGGAGCAACTCCCAGTGACTACCTTTAATTAGGAAGCATGCCGAACTGGATGTGGATCGCGTCAGCTGATCTCCTCTCCTTAATCAGACTATGTTAACTGATCTCCTCAATCAAACACAATCACCTGTCACTCCGAGTGTGCAATTCACCCACCCATATTAATAATATGACACAGCTAAAATATCAAAATGTCCTCCGTTGGACAGCTTGTGTGTTGAAAAAGACTTTTGTGATATTTGTTCTTAATTACTAGCGTTGCCTTGCCAAGAATCTACACTCTGGGACTCACAAGGGCAAAGTTAATCCCCTGACTAATCTTCAACTTTTTTTTACACAATAATCCTGATTTAACTTTTGAGGCAGCACAGCTTGATCTGAATAAAATAGCGTGTGGTCCCTCCTATTCTTGAGAGAGAGAGAGAGAGAGAGAGAGAGAAAGAGAGAGAAAGATGAGAGAGAGAGAGATAGAGAGAGATTTGAAGACTGTTGAGATATAATGAAGCAGACCTGAGTTAGAGGCTCTGGGGGAAATATTCGTTGTTTAATATTCTGACTCGGATCGCGTGTGGAGGATAGAGAACGGTGAGCTGGCTGAGGCCAAACAAGCCCTACGGGTCACGTGTGCCACTCCGCTCCACGTGAACCATTGCCAGTTCCTCGACAAAAGAAGAGGACGAAAGGATACACACCTGAGCCCGCACACGGCAAGGCGGCCGGCAAGAGCGCAAGACGGAGGACAAGACAGAGCACAGCAAACTAGAAGATGAAAACCCGCTTCAGACTGGGGTTGCTACTGATTAAGGTGAGGACCCCTTGGCTACCGATCGAGCCCTTTTCCCTGACAGCACAAGCATCAGGAATTCTACAGTCCAACGGCCAGATTTCAGCTGAACCACAACCATGCCACAGGCTTGGATGGTATTTTCTGGGCATCTCCTCCGCTATCACAAGGCCCTGCTTGCACCTGGCTAAATCGCTGTCAGGATGCTCTGGGAACTGGTCAACTTATTACCTCCCAAGAGCCAGTGGGCTCAAAGACAGTTCGCCAAAAGACATCACAAAATGACAAATCACAAAAACGGTCTGCTAGGGGTTTAGAAAATACCCAGGATCAAACACAACAAAACAGACATGCAAAATGACTATCAGAACAAAAGACAAACATAAAATGAATTTCTCTTGAAACTGTACCAGAGTTAAATAAAAAACAAGAGTTAAAGTGTTTTGTTGTGTACAATAAATGGAACTGGCTTGTGATCCACCAAATGAGAGCATTGACGTCCCATTCTTCTGGTCACCGCAGTTGTCCACATTAGCATCAGTGTTCATGTCATTTTTCATTTCACTGTGATCAGCCACACAATGGAAAAATGTGCTGTTCCTAATCCTCGATAAAAAGAACCTCCCACATGCCTGTTGCAATGTAAACAAATTCAAACAAATATAAACAAGCAGCACGACCAAGACAGCTCATTAGCTCCCTGTTCACATATCAGAATGTTCAAATTACAAAAATGGGCAAATGTCATTTATTTATTGTCTGATGTTTTTCAGTTACCACGGATAAAAGTAAAAGTCAAGGTAAAAGAGAAAAGGTCAGGAAAAAGTTAATCTTGTGTTAATTAATGTTGTGTTTCACTGGATTGATTCTTTCACGGTTGACACAGGGACCAAACTAGCCAACGTTAGCCTGGCAGCCGACCTCACATCGGTTAACCGACCATAATCAGAACTCTATGGTAGGCTTTGTCCAACTGTGCACAGTTCACATGGAAACCACTATATAATACCATGGCATGCAGTGACTTCCTCAAGTTTTTCAGTGGTCATATCCCAATGGGTATTAATACCACTGTAAGGAGATAGTAACCGAATGTCTGATATTAATCTTGTGGTTTTAGCAGAAAACAGAAGCATGTTGCAAGCAATGGGGAAAGACCATGAAATAGGACACGAGCACCTGAATCCTGAAGTGGCAACATAAAAAAAGCACATCGCTCTGTTACCGTTTAAGCACTTATCATCAAACGAATAATGTACAGGAATGAAACAACAGACGCCAATGTATCCAGCTGTGCTGTAGTTCGAACACCTGACTACCTAAACCTGCTTCTGCTTCATCAGATGTAACGAACAGAAGCGGCTCCTCCTATTACGGTTGCGGAGTTCCCCTCTCATGTTGTTTCATCTTACATGTTCATCCTCCAAGAAGGAAAAATGTGAAGCCGTTGAGTCAGGGTGAGTACAAACGGGAACAGGGCGCCTGTGGTCCGAGTTGTGTGTGATATTAGCGCGTGAAAAAAAGATATCAGTAAAACAGCCCAGACCGCCTGTGATTGTGGCTGCTTGTAAGAGCAGATGGGACATGGGAATGCTGTTGGTGCTGGTGTCAGTTAACAACTAGCATAGCAGCCTTAATGCAAAGCAATTTAACAGCAATGCAACGGCAATGAACTGCCAGCATTCACTGCCTTCGCTTCTGCAAAACGGTCTATGTGCTACGCTTCATGGCTTCATAGCTCAGGCTTTGCTCGAAACGTAATGAAACGTTTTGACTGTGCTTCTGCTCAGAGTGCTGGGGGTTCGCTGCTGTAGGCCTGTAGCTCTGAACTAGCTAAACCAACACTCATTAAACAGAGCCATAATTCTTATCCATATTTCACTAGAACACCCTCACAAGGCATAATTTAGATACCAAACCAGCAGAATGCAAAGAATTACAATGCATAGCATTCGATAAAGACTCAATTACACAAAACAAGATGCTTTACAGTGATTTCGTTCACACAGTGATGTGAGGAGAAAGGCACGAGCATGTATATGAAGTGAACGATGTAAAAGTAAGGAGACAAACTGACCTTGTCACAAGGGAAGCTGCCTCAATAGCATCATTTTATCTTAATGACAGACTCTGTGGTCTGCACTAATGCTAGCTGTAATCTAATTTGTCAATCCTTTGTGCCTTAATGTTGTCGATTGAAGACTGATGTGACCCTGCATCACTCTGGCTAGCAGAGCGATACTGTTGTGCATGTGCGTGTAGCCTGATTCCGTGCGTGATCTCTTGCCTTTAAGACTTGATTCACATCTGAAGGGAGACCAGGGACAGGCCAAAAGCACCTGGGCATTTGAAATAGATTTGATGGAGGCTGATGGAACAGTGGACGCTCTAAAAATGACATGTGGCCTCATCAGTTACTGTATCTCAGAGCATCTTGGGGAACATGATAACAGGCTAAATACACACGCATACACACACACACACAAACACAAGCACCCACACATGCGGATCACACACCCCATAAGGCTTCTCCACTCACTCTAAGCCCCGGGCCGGAGTTCTCGCCCAGACAGCCTGCAGCTCAGCTTGCACCTGTGATGTTGACAAATAGGATTACTTCAAGTTTCTCTCCAAAGGCTAGGAGAGACAGGAAGACAGGGAGCGAGAGAGAGAGAGGGAGAGTGAGAGAGAGAGGGAGAGAGAGAGAGAGAGGGAGGGAGAGAGTCCTGGTACGTCACTGCTCCTGCCCATGGCTAGCAAAGCAATGTGATACAGCAGTCCAACACAAACCTTTTCATGCCTCACTAAAGTCGGTCTTATCTAAATGAACAGCCCCTCGCACAACACACCACTCCATTTTCACCAGAGCTTACGGACATCAGCACACACGCGCACACATGCACAGGCATAAACAGCGAACAAAATGCATTAAGTACTTTACTTTGGTGTGTTAATAATAAGCATAAACACACTTGACGAGGGCGGAGACGAGGTTGTCTGGGACGTACCAACGTCAGCCACATACTGGCAGTGAATAAATCAGGTGCGAAAGGTCAGAGCTTTTAACAAAAACACGGCATGAATGAGTATTTATCCCTTAATTGCCACGGCAGCTCACGGCAGCGTCTGGAGCGTGGACTCCTGAGGCGGAGGATTTGAGATGGGGGAGTGTATCGGGCTTTGTTACCTGCGAGGCGCTCATCAAGGCCTCAGCGATACTATAACGCGCGCAGATAAAAGGAAAAGTCATTAGCGATCTGGTGAGGCAATTCTGACAGGTGAAAGAAGAGCCTTTAAGTTAACCGAATAAGAGTGAATGTCTCCTTTGGGTGCAGGGAGGGCGTGTTAAGAACAGTAGCATCTCTTACACGAATGTTGCATCCAGGACTAGCAGTCCCAGTTTTTGTTGCAGACGGCCATGTATACCCAGTTAATCATGTGTGTGTGTGTGTGGGGGGGGGGGTTGGCAGGGCGTGTAACCCACGCGTGTGTGGGTACTAATTATGGGGTGCTGGTTAAATGGCCCGGCAGGGCAGTCGCACTGGACACCGGAATACAGGATCCAGCGTTTCTTACCTTGGATTGCGTCAGACAATGGTGGTTGCAAACAGGATTGAAGGTTGCGCTTGGACATAACGGTCAGACCGAGAGAGACGAGAGAAAGAGAAAGAGGGAGATAGAGAGAGCGAGAGATAGAAGGAGAGAGACAGAGAGAGAGAAACAATCAATGCTGTTTTTTTTTTTTTTTTTTACCCCTGCAGCCACGCGAGAAACATGTCAACGAAACATCAGCAAACACCATTTTACGAGGCACAGTGAGAGAGAAGAGCACGTGCAGAAATACAGTGTCCATGGTGATGGGCTACGTAGTGTGACAGTCATGGTAATATGCAGTTATAAGACCGGTTGGGAAACTGTGAATCATGTCCTGGTGACGGTGCTGCCTCGCTGGGTCTGCGGGTTAGACAGGCTCACTCAGGAGCTCGGCACACGCCCTGTTACATCTCCTCGGGCTCCAACAGGGGATAATGGAATAAGAGGTGTCAGCGAAGGGGCCAGCTTGGATTAAGTCTCCCAGAGTCTCGGCACTGAAAACCTATAATAGAGCACTAACGTGATAAGACAAACAGATCCCACGGCAACCTCGCCGCACGTTGATAAATCACCCGGGTCATCGACGTTGCCGATCCAGCTGCAGGTGTTTAGCGAGCTCGTTCAGGCCATGACATTAACCTCATGCCGTGACATTAAACTCTTCTTCCCGCATTCACCATCCAGGTTGGGGGAGACGATCGCTCCTCCCTCACTGAAGAGATGTTGCTTTGGCTGCAGACACAGACGTAGCCTCAGCCAAGTGGAGGAAACCATGGCCTCGTGGTGATTTGGAGACGGAAAGGCCTGAGTCCTTGGGCAAGGACACACACACACACAAACGGCAGACAGCCTGAGCTCGGCCTGCAGCGGCGATGTTACCCACCATGCCGTCGTTATCGGCTGCCGCGAGCAGCTCAGCCTGCCAACTCCCTGGGGAAACCCCCCGCCATCCCACGCCTGACGCCAACCAGATCGGACAGGCATCGGGCGGAGACATCACCCTGCAGCGCCAAGCTAGGGGTGACCTCCCACGCAAACGCGCGGCGGCATAAATAAAAACATCGTTAAGCGGACGAAGGCGTAGAGATATCGGGCTAACCAACCCATCCCCGCGGCGACGGACAACTCGCTCGGCGTGATCCGCCCCGCCGCCTCCAATATCAGCTCATCTAAGGCGCAGTTCACGCCGACATGGCTGCTTCGCTTCCCCTCAGTTTCTCTTCAGCCGCTTTTGTTTACTCTCTTTTCACTGGCTGGAATATCCTCGCCGAACCACCTGAGCGAGTGTGAGTGATGACACTGAGCCGGAGATGTTAGTGTGAGCTCCTTATGAAGATATGGACAAAAATTGCTCTGTAGGATCTCTGCGATGAACAGGTAACTGCAGGCAGACGTATTGACTGCATTAGGTTAATGAGGCAGAGGTAGGAAGACCAGGCGTGCACCTGACATTTAATTAACCAGCGAATGGGCGGAAGAACCTAACCTGTGGTCCCTGTGGGGTTAAATCCAGACGGGCTTGCGGGCCTCAGCCAAAGGTTCTGTGGCACTCGGTTTGTTTACCTGAATTGGCTGTCAAACACACAGGCACCGATGCACCCGTGAACCGCCGCACGCCGATCTCACGCGAAACGGGAGCGCTTATCAGTCGCCTGACATGTTTCCTGCTACCAGAGAGTGTTGGAGGGAATGTAGTGTGTGTGTGTGTGTGTGTGTGATGGAATGTAGTGTGTGCATATATGTGTGTGCGTGTGTGTCAAGAAATGCAGTGAGTGTGGGTGCATGGAAGCAGTGAGTGTGGGTGCATGTGTGTGTGTGCGAGCATGTGTGGCAATGCAGTCTGCGTGTGTGTGGCAGTGCATTCTGTGTGTGTGTCCATGCAGTCTGTGTGTGTGTGGCAATGCAGTCTGCGTGTGTGTGTGTGAGAGAGAGGGAATGTAGCTTGTGCACATGTGTACGTGTGTGTGTGTTTGCATCAACAGGGTGGGAAATTAGCACCCACCACTGGCCAAATGGGGGTAAATTTATGAAGTTGCGGGTAAATTTGATCAACTCACAAACCACAGTGGTGGGTTAACAATGTGGACAGGAGAGGCAGAGAGCAATGTAGGGTTTCCGGTTCAAATCAGGTAGTGATAGAGACTGCCACATACACGTTCAGTTCTTCTTCTACTGTTACAGCTGGCCTGTCGGGGGCAGTAATACGTCTGTGCCGCAAATGCCATTAACCCGATTTGGACTACGCATGCACGTAATTGAACATAAGTCTTATGGCAGATGCTGCACGTTTATGGCTGCCAATTGTAGGAAATTGTATTTTACTAGCACTAATTCTGCTAGCATTTATTAGTAATCATCTGCCTTGCATTAAAATATTTTACAGAGAACAAAGGATTTCAATACATATTTCAAACTCTTATGTTTCATCTTTAGTCGTAAAGGTCAGTTTCGGTGCACTGTGTGCGACCTACTGCATCAAACCACAGGATGCCTGCATGGGTAAGATTAGGGGAAGCAAAAGATGACTGGGGAAGCAAAACTATCAAATGTGCAAACTAATTCTGTATTTGGTATGAAAAGAAGACTGGACTCAGCATCGAAGGGCACATGGTTTGGGATATAAGTAAGTATAAGTGCTTTGGAGATCTTACTACCTGCTAGAGGAGCACACTGCGTTGTGCTGTGAGATCTCCCAAGATATCTTGCTTTAATAAAAGAGAGCCACAAGACGTATCAGTCATTAGTTTTCTTTTGCATCAACGAACACGCAGCGCCGGAAAAAGACAGAGCGCAACACAATCTTGTTGAGACATGTTGGTTATGCTAGATCACTGCCATTTTCTTTACAATTAGACGTCATGGTTAGCGAAAGTACCACAGATGATAACATTTACCACCAAAAGCCAAAGAAACGTTGAATATTTGTGTCAACCGCGATAAATAATGTGCAATAAAACTCGAAATATTTCAAGTATTCCAAATATCGACTTCATTGTGAATCTGAAGTTACAGATAGCTAGTTAGCTAGTGACAAACAAATAATATTCGAAAATTATTTTTGTGTAGAATTACAGGAATTCAGATGTAGCAGCTACCGAGATTAATGCTAAATGTTTTTGGATATGTTTTACTAATTTCTGAAAGGACCTAGGATCGTTATCTAGCTAGCTGTCTAATTTATTTTAAGTAGCAACTAGCTAGCAAATGTTATAGCTAGTGGCCTCCACTTTATCAAAATGAAATTATGCTGATATGACTGTTACATTAGTACAGTAATACAGTAGAACACTAATACAGTAGTGTAGTAAGTATAGTAAGTACAGTAGTATAGTAGTACAGTAAGTACAGGAGTACTCGTAGTTTAGTAGTTTAGGATGCATCTTTGCCATTGCTATCGCTACTAGCTGATACAGGTTTATGCAGTAGATGTCTGCAGTGTTTTGAATGCTGATTCAGATTCAGATGTCGAAGGGGGATATTGAAACCAGTGTGACAAAGAGACTGGTAAAAAATTAAAGTGGCTGGTAAATTTTTTCTCCCACCAGCCACAGTGGCAGGTGGAAGAAAAAAATAATTTCCAACACTGTGTGGCAGTGCAGTCTGTGTGTGTGTGTGTGTGTGAGGGAATTTAGCTTGTGCACGTGTGTGTGTGTGTGTGTGTGTGTGTGTGTATGTATCAGAGAGACTATAGTGTGTGCCTATATATATATGTGTATGTGTGTGCATGTATATGTGGGTGTGAGGGAATGTAGTGTGTGTGTGTGTGTGTGTGTGGGTGCATGTGCTCCCTTCCCCCCTCCCTTCTCCTCTCCCCTTCGAAATGAACGGCCGCCAAATCTCACAAAGGGGCTGTTCCCCTGGCTCAGGCTCAGCGGCACACGCAGCCCCTGCGGAACGCGGCCTGGATCTTCACCGCTTCTACAAAGCCGCATCGAGCTGTAGGTTTTTTTTTTTTTTTTTTTTTTTTTGAAAATAAAAAAGTTACAAAATGATGTGCAGGGCTGATAATAGCTGGAGTGGAGCAAATTGGTTCCACTGGGAACCTTTCCAGCACCAACATGACGGAGATGTCTTTGGTGCCACTGACAAGTTGCACCATTATAAAATAAAAATACCTCTCTCACCTGCTGGTTTCAGGTCTCTACAGAACATCAGTGAGTTCATGCAATCCTCCCGCTGTATTGCACTTCCTGCTAAACAACAACAGCGTGACATTAGTGGTTTTGGGAAGGGGGAAGATGTTGAGGAATTGTTATCCTTGCCAAACCACTGCCACATATACAGCACCATCATCAGTATTCAGGATGAATGTGTCCAGTAAAATTTATTTCATGAGTCACATTAGAAAAAAAATCACATCTAAATGTGCCGTGTGCACACGCACTGAACAAGTCCGACGGCCTCGTGAGCGTGTGCCTGTGGATTGACGGCCTGGGCACCGGCATGTCTCGCTGAAGCGTGTCTCCTGAAATCCATGTATGGATTTATGCCTAAAATAGCCTGCAGTCACAATGGCAGCCTGCCCCTTTGGAACGGCGAGGTGTGTGTGGGTTTAGCACTGAGGACTCGCCTCTTGACATGCACTTCGGGATCGGCCACTGCAACGGGACGCTCGCCGGAGGACGACATCGCCTTGATCCTGTTCCGCTAACACGTCCAGGGTCGCGTTAGCTTCCCGCTCGTTTGGTCTTACGGCCAACCTAAAGTCACGGCCTGCTTTATTACAAATCTCTGGCCTGCAGATTTCGAGATGTATGATTTGGGACATGCATAATCCAGAAATCCACCATCATCCGTTATTTGTTATAACAGTTAAAGTTTGTAGCCCTTATTTCATGTGGGTGGTAGCCATCCTTCAAGTCTCCATTTTTGGTCAGCGACTTTAACATTACATATGATAAACTACAACCTGAACGCCATCACCTTAACACTAATACTTCAGACAAAGATGACTGGGAGTTTAGATGCGTACATTTTTAACAGATGGAAGATATTATCTGACAAACTACCAATCAGCCCGTCTAAGGGACGTGATCACGTCATGTGTTCCCCAAGCCTCTGAAAGTTCTGAAAACATCTTTCTCTGCGCTCCGTCTCCAGCAGAGAGCAGAAGTGGGCGGCCTCGGATTCCCATCATGCTGCAGGGGTCCGCCGTTAATCTGAGAGGAAGCTCTCAGAGAAATGACGACGGACAAAGAAACACCACAGGGCCTCTGCCTACACGGCTCTCGCACTCACCCGCGCTCCGCTGCTCTCTCTTTCTGCGGGTTGACTTCTAAGATAAGCAGAGCCTTTCATTTGATATAAGTATGTGTCAGGCTACTGATTAAGACAACCCACAGAGATCTGGGGGGGGTACAGAGAGACAGAGAGGGAAGAAGAGAAAGTGGAATTGGAATATAGAGCACTAGGTAGAGAAAGACCCATGGAGAAGAAAAGAAGGACACCAGTGAAGAAGAGAGACCAGTGAAGGAGAGACACCGGTGAAGAAGAGAGACCAGTGAAGGAGAAACACCAGTGAAGAAGAGAGACCAGTGAAGGAGAAACACCAGTAGAGAGGAGAAAGGCAATACTGGAGAAGTCCTAGAGAACGAGAGAGACAGTAGCGTGATGGAACAAACTGACAAACTGATGAAAGGAAAAGGAAAGAAATGAGAGAGACAGAGAAAGAGAAAACTGAAGTACTAGTTATGCAGAGGACACACACACACACGCGCACACACACACACACAAATGCGCACACAGTCACACACACTCACACACGTGTGCCTGTGAGCATGCATTGACAGAAGCCATCCCTCAAATGCTAAGTCAAGCCTTCTGCCTCTTCAATAAAACATCAGACTCAGACAATCGATGGAGGCCCATGTAGCCCTGGCCACTTGGACAGAGAGGAGAGGGCGTCGGCATTAGCATCCGGCCGGCTGCTGCATACTGAGACCTGAAGGAGTTAGCAGCTCCTCTCTCCACCTCCACCTCCTCCCAGTCAAGCCCTGGACGGACCCTCTGGACCCCCCACCCCACCTGCCCATTCTCACAAGACTCTATCCCTCTCTACCTCAGCATTGCAGTCTTTCAGACTCACTTTAATAATCCATCTTTCTCTCTCTCTCGCTTTCTCTCTCCCTCTCTTGCTCTCTATCTTTCTTCATTCAGTCATGTGCCTCTGCATCTGTTTCTCTCTCTCTCTCTCTCTCTCTCTCCACCCCCTCCATCCTTACTCTTCCTGATGAGTGCTGTTTAGCCAGCTTGTGGTGTGGGCCTGCAGAAATGCAACTGACTACTATTGCTGACAGGCAGTGCTGAAAGCTTCAGTCTGCAGTAACAATGAGCAGAGTGACCATGGAGAGCCATTCAGCTCTGCTATAGAGCACACAGCACAGTCCAGCTCACGCTGCCCAAACCCCATGAAGATGACCTCAATTAGTACTGACAGTGCACACACACACACACACACACACACACAAAATACTACTCAACAGAGCAAAAACTACATTCTTGCATAAATGAGTTCCCTAACAGGCCCCAACAACCTCCCTCTACCTAATAACCTTTCTCCACAGATACGCAAACATGGACTGCGCCCAAAGTCGCATCACATGCCACCCTAATCGAACACATACACAGTATTAACACACTAATACATTCACAAGCAGGAAATCAGTCCTCTCTTCAAAACCCACAGAGCACCAGAATCCAGAACCCTGTTACGCAGCATCAGCTGCCTCCTGTCACATGACCCTAATCTACTAGGACACAAAAGACAGGGACGGATCTTAGAACAGCTCTCTTCCTGTGAGGAGTCTGACATCCAGTCCCTTGAGCTCTCTCTCTCTCTCCCCCTCTCTCTCTCCTCTCCCTCTCTCGCTCAACAGTAGCCCTAACCAAGTCTGCACACACTCTCAGTTAAGTGAAAGGTGAAAGGTGAAAGGCTCTGGGAAGACTAGCAGCTCTGGTTCTCAGGCTAGTCTTACCGTGGCAACAATGCCTGCCACTAGCTTCTCATTCACATCAGCCATACTGCTGTTCTTGGCCAAACACCATGTGAGCTGCTATCCTATATTTAGCCACATAATAGGGCAGCACAATATATCATTTGCTAATGGTTATTGCAGTCCTGGCTTTTGTAATACAGATATTGCCCAAGGCTGATATGAAACGTATCACAGTTGGCCGTTGTGTGCTGTAGCCATCCTGACCAAATCGCAGATGTGCAGACGACTGTTCTGTGTGTGGTGCGACAAATCACGTTGCTCGATTAATACAACCAATCCAGACCAGGATTTAACCAAGTGACACTGAAGAGATTTCTAAATAGTGGAATGTTGCAATGCAGCAATATAATCACAGTTATAGTACATGTACAATATAATGAAGTCCACTCTTTGCATATCCCACATTCGTTGCAAGCTGGAGTCAGAGTGCAGGGCCAGGGGTCAGGGGTCATGGAGCTGGGGGTGTGTGTTAAGGGCTTTTCAAGGGCTCAACAGTGGTTAGAGGTTGGATTAAAAAACTACAACCTTCCATATGACAACCCAAAGTCCTACCTACTACGCAGCAGGGCAGTGTGAATGAGGGCAGTTGCACCCAGAGTGCTTCAGAATGTGTGTGTGTGTGTGTGTGTGTGTGTGTGTGTGTGTGTGTGTGTGTGTGTGTGTGTGTGGGTGTTTGTGGGCAGTGACAATGCAAGGGTCCCAGTTATTTTCCTCATACTGCTTTGCCATTCTTTGGCAGGGTAGACTGCGCAGGGCCCTATGGATTAGCTACTGCTACAAACTCTGGTGTGAAGGCAAAAGAAAAAACAACAAAATGGAAAACACCTTTTTGCCAGTCTGGTCAGATTCAAATGCAAAAGCTTTATTGCTCATGGCACAGCCCATGGCCAAGCTTTTCTTTTCATTTTTTTTCCTTCTGTCATATTTTTTTTGGATTTCACCCACACCAGCTGGAGGGTCAGAGAAACTGACCCCCCACCTGCCTGACCCAGTTTAAAATAGTAAAAATACTCACCGGAGGCAATTTCCCACCGTGAGAGCTTTACTGTGGCTTTGGTTGGATATACTTTCTAAAACCTATTTTGCTGTCTCATTCTGTGTTCTGTGTGAGGTCATAGAACTGTGCTGCTTCTTTCTCTAGAAAGACAAAAAAATACACAAACACGCACAGGCACACAAATGTAATACATTGTGAAATGTGGCAGAAATTGTTTTTAGAGAGAAAAAAATGCTGTTAAACTTGAACAAAACCTCCACAGACCTGCATAGCTACAGACCCACAGCAGCCACAGTAGCCACAGAGCCACAGACCCACAGCAGCCACAGAGCTACAGACCCACAGTAGCCACAGAGCCACAGACCCACAGCAACCACAGAGCCACAGACCCACAGCAACCACAGAGCCACAGACCCACAGCAGCCACAGAGCCACAGACCCACAGCAGCCAAGCAGAGCTGCATCTTAAGAAGAGCCAGTTCTGGCCCAGATCTAATACCAGGTCCCTTGCTTCACACCACTCTATTTATTAGGACATAAAAGACGGCAAACTGTTCCCAGAGCAGCTTATGAGCCCACTTGCTACACCACAGCCACCTCCCCTTCCAGGTGGCCCAGATAGGGAGTCCACGGTGGAATCTACACGAGAGGCTTGTTATGAAGACCGTTCGAATTAATCTATCTTTCTTTAGGAAGAATGAAAGACAGTACAGCTTGCAGCCTTAAATGTAGGGTATGGCAGTCTGAAATTCCGCCTCATTTTAGCACAGCTGGACTCAGCTAGACACAGCTAGAGTAGAAGCAAGCGAGAGAGGTACCGGCTCTCACCCGACCCAGTCCAGTTCATCCTGAACGGGCCTCTAACCCAAACCCTGTCCTGGCTTTCACAGACAGGTCCGTGGAGAGCTTTTAACTACAGTGCCAGGAGCCAAAGCCCGACTTATCTTGCCGACTCCTTTAAAGCACTGAATCTTTGGCTCGTGTGCACACGTCCAAGTCCTGTTATGAGTACGATCGATGAGTCTGGGTGCGTCCCGAGCGCCCCGACGCAGGACAGAAAACGGCCGAGTCAGGACCGTCGCTAATTAAGCCATGTCCGGTTCTGACTGGGGCAGGTTGGGGAGCGGCTGGACAGTTGCCACGCGTTGCTCGCTGCTGTTGTGATCGGGCTCACAGTGGGACAGGGAAGGACCAGCCGTGCTGCAGGTTTTACACACACACACTCCTGCCAGTGCTTCTGCACCGATACTCACTCAAACACACAATCAATTAGCGTGTCCGAGTTAGAGCTATAGGAGAAAGGGAAGTGTCAAACGATAGTTTGTTACCTGTGAGTGTATGTGCGTGTAATTCTTAGAAAAAGCGTAAATTCTGGAAGAAAATATTTTGACTTGAAAAACTGAAAGAGCCCAAAACGTTTTTATTTTGCTTATGGAGGTTAATAAGCAAACTGGGCATGGGGTTAGATTAAAGTAACACTACAGTGTGTGTGTGTGTGTGTGTGTGTGTGTGTGTGTTTGTGAGAGGGTGTGAGTGTGTGTGTGTGAGAGTATGTGTGAGAGCGTGTGTGTGACAGTGTGTGTGTATTTGTGTGTGGTGCAGTGGCCCTCAGGACCCACCGCGGTTCTGACAGGCAAGCTTGCTGTTATTAATAGCAGAGATGAATTGTTGTCCCTGGGGGACAATAAGTAATAAAGTTATTTCTAATTGAAATTTCACAGAGGAACACAAGGCTTGCCATGGGGGTTCTGCAGTTTGACATACACACATACACCCACATCCGAACCAAGACGCACATGCACACACATATATACACATACCCTGAGGAAGAGGTACTGAGCCATAATCGATAGGCACTGCACTGGAAATCATATCACATGCAAGTGAATGTGAGTTTGCATGCCATATGAGCACATACACACACACACTTTCTCACTCAACTGCACTCAACTTCTCTCTCTCCCTCACATTCCCTCTCACCCGCCTTCTGTTTCACACCTACAGTCAGGTACTTTTCACTCTCTCTCTCTCTCCCTATCTCTTTCTTCCTCTCTCTCTCTCATCAAGTCTCCTGTGCTCTTTTGCTCTGCTCTGTGTATCAAATCCTTCCTGCTGCATGACAAAGGAGAGCTTCTCTGTCATTAAGTACTGGCTGAGATGTGCTGAAACCACACACAGACACACTCTCACTCTCTTTCTCACACACACACACACACACACACACACACACACACACGTGTTTCATACATGCACACAAACACACACACACACACACACACACACACACACACACACACACACACACAGAAAGACCTCATTCAAATTCTCTTTCTTCCTTTATGTGACTATCCTGCCTGCCACTCTCTGACGAGCAGACTGAATCCAGTTCACAGTGTCTAGTGGCCCAGTTTCTCCCATACTGGGCAGGCAGCGGCACCCAGAATCCCGACAGTCAGGCCCCCTGCTAGGCGGGGAGTGAGTGGAGAGGTTACTCCCCTGACCCCTCATTAAGCACTCCCTACTCACCAACGTCTTCGGGGAAACCCTGACGGGCGGATCGATGAGGCGCGATCGATCCCAACGAGGGTCAAACTAGCGGAAATGTCCAGACGGCGCGAGTTCCGATTTGTTATTCAAGAGTGGTGCGGCCGGGCCGGGGGCCGGAGGCTCGGCAGCTCATGCACATGCAGCACGCGGAGCGACTGGGAGCGGCTTACGCGTCCACTCGCCGCCCTCGTCCGGCGGAGAAGAAACGCCGTTGGGGAGAGATCAATTATGAGAGTGAGCTTACAACAGCTCTGCACCTCCACGAACCGTTTATTTACCCTGCACGCTAAGGCTTCTCTCTCAGAGAGGATGTGTGCGAGTGCGCGAGTGCTGGTATGTGTGTGTGTTGATGTGCGTGTGCAAGAGTGTTGGTATGTGAGTGCGTAGGTGAGTGTGTGCGCACTACTGTATGGTCTCACATCATGGCTTCTAACATGATGAAAGAACACTGAAATCTCTAGAAACCAATGCAGGTATACATCCAGGCTCCTGAAACCATAGCATAAAGGATAATACCTGGGCCCTGGCGGTGGGGGCATTTATGCTGTTCTCACACAACACACTTCGCTGAGACCTTTAGTTACTGCCCTCCAGTAATCTGGGGATATCCTGGCCTTTGCCACACAGGCTGCTCTCCTCCAATCACGAGGTGTGTCAGTGCTCCCAGCTTCCACTGCTCTGGATTAAAATCCATACATGTAGTGATAGAACTGTAATATTGTTGTGCGTTTGTCCATATCATGCAGCCCTAGGAAAATAATAGACAAACAATGGCTGAAAAATACAGAATACAGTATATTAATGAGATGAGTGTAAGTATTTGTGTGGGTATTCTTAGCAGGATACAAAGACGATAATTGCAGTTGTGTGTTCAGTTTGCTCACATTATTATAACACTCCAGATGCCGACATATCAAATCTCCAGAAACCTTCCTTAGAAGTGAGAAAGCTAAATGCTTGTTAGACACAAAAAACAGCCCTGTGTTTGAAAAAAAAAACACACGCTGATTATTCTCTAGATTTCGGTTTGTGGGTGTCACGAACATGTAAGAGAGGAGCCCCAGTGCATTCTGGGATCTTCTATAGCATCTGTTTCACTGTTCTGACTGCTGTCGCGGAATCAGAATCAGGACAAGGGAATCAGGGTTACTTTGACAGGTGGGTCGCTGCGACCTGTACCTGCAGAGCACAGATCGTCACAGAGACCGTCACCGAGACTGTCACAGACCATCACTGAACGTCACCGACCGTCACAAAGGCCGTCACCAAGGCCATCACCAAGGCCGTCACAGAGGCCGTCACCAAGGCCGTCACCAAGGCCGTCACAGAGGCCATCGCCGAGACTGTCACAGACCATCACTGAATGTCACCGACCGTCACCAAGACCGTCACCGAGGCCGTCACCGAGGCCGTCACCGAGGCCGTCACCGAGAGAGGCACTGCCTGAGGAAACTAAAAGCCTTATACAGGAGCACCGTATGTCGGTGCAGGTGAAGGCAGAAGCAGGGAAGATGGAGCAGGTGGAGGTGGAGGTGTCTGCAGAGGGTCAGGGTGTGGAGCTTGGGGTGGCCTGTGGGGGCTTGTGGGGTAAAAACAGATAAACAGTGAACAGTAACAGTAACAATAACAGTTTCTACTGAGCACAGACACTTTTCCCTTATAGCACCTCTCCTATTGTAAACATTCACAGTTGCTTTTTGCTTCTAAGTGTTTCATAACAGTCTAATTAAAAAAAAACCCAAAACCTGTAGTTTGATTTTCCTTTGTTCTAGCTACAGTCATGTACTGCTACATTTGCAGTTTCCTGTGGGCATCTGTGCTACTCCTGCATCAAGCTTTTCTTACTTTTCTTCATCATGAACAAGCTACAGTTGTCCTCTGTATGCCGTAAGAGCCAAGCAAAAGAAAACGACCTACACTGCAATTAAAACACTGCCAATATGCTGGGCACAGCTGTGTGATGTAACGTGGGGTTATTGTGCAGTGCATGTCACAGTGGGGCAGCTGTAATGGAGATCTGCTTTTACTCCACTAAAACAGCAAATTGCCTGCAACTATGAACAAAAAGGACAGTGAAATTCCGAGAATGTTTACTGGGATCTGAAATGCACCATGTTTACATCTAGAACTAAGTAACAAGTAAGCCAATCTAGTGTTAACTCAAATGTCTATGTGTCTAAATATAATTCTTTTAAGGAAACTAGGCCCAAGACTACTGTGTTATTTAAGATCTGTAGGTCACCAAACACTGGACGTCTCTCTAGGGTTAGGAACATGTTAGCACACAGTACAGCAGCAAGAGATGTGATCATAAACATCAGACCTGTACTGTGATCAGAAACATCAGACCTGTACTGTGATGAGCAACATCAGACCTGTACTGTGATCAGAAACATCAGACCTGTACTGTGATGAGTAACATCAGACCTGTACTGTGATCAGAAACATCAGACCTGTACTGTGATGAGCAACATCAGACCTGTACTGTGATCAGAAACATCAGACCTGTACTGTGATGAGCAACATCAGACCTGTACTGTGATCAGAAACATCAGACCTGTACTGTGATGAGCAACATCAGACCTGTACTGTGATCAGAAACATCAGACCTGTACTGTGATGAGTAACATCAGACCTGTACTGTGATCAGAAACATCAGACCTGTACTGTGATGAGCAACATCAGACCTGTACTGTGATCAGAAACATCAGACCTGTACTGTGATGAGCAACATCAGACCTGTACTGTGATCAGAAACATCAGACCTGTACTGTGATGAGTAACATCAGACCTGTACTGTGATCAGAAACATCAGACCTGTACTGTGATGAGCAACATCAGACCTGTACTGTGATCAGAAACATCAGACCTGTACTATGCTGCTCTATAGAACTGGGTTACTGAGCTGAAGAAATGTTGGCTAACCACACTGAGGTCAAGTAAAATTCAATTTGGTTTCACATATCTGTGGTCTATAAGCCTCGAGTCAGTTGTCAAACATATGGAAGGACCCTTGTCTAGGGCTCCCACATCAGGCATTTGCTTTTGGCACAAGGTACTGGGTTTCCAGAGGCAGTCAGCAGACTCCTCCCCCACCCTGTGCCTTCTGCCGTTATGTTTATATGTTGAATGCTGAGGATCACTTTTTAAACTGCGTTTGAAAATATAAAGACATGCTGACTCGTCTCTTCCACTTAATGTATGGAAGCATCTGAGGACATTAGCAGCAGAACTGTGTCAACCCTGTGGCATAAAAGCATCGAACAAATACAACTAGGCCTAAGTCCTTAAAATCAGATGTGCCATCTATTGCCTCTAAGACTGAATTACAGAGAAGTGAAATATCATTGGTTGGATTGAAGCTAATAACATCCTGCTACACAATTATTATGGCCTTAGGCTCACAGAACAGCACGGGAGAAACACAGCAGCGTAGTGTTGAGGGTCTACTTGAAAACGCACAAGCCAGTGATTTACCCACAATTCCTATCACCAATCGCTGATAACCAGACCAGATCCCGAGATCATTATTTTCCATTTCTTATATTGGTCATGTCGAAGAAAGAAACAGCCAAGGTTTTGCATGGAGAATAAAGCCCTTGGGATTTATGGGCAAAAGCGTCTCACTCAAGGCCAGCTTGCCAAAGTGCAGAGGCAAGAGCTTCTCTCCACCTTCTCTCCACTGTTAGTTCATCTCGCAAAGGTAAAACAGCCAAATTGCAGCAAATTACATAAAAAAAGCAGAGTTCTCCTGCTTGTCACCGTGGCTGTGCATGAACTGGGTTTGTCCTTCATTTTTAAGAACAAAGCTCTTGAACGTTGTATGTTTTAGAGGATGAATATTGCCACATTGTGTGAAACCCTGTCAGGAGGCTCCTTCTCAGTTCTGGGTTCTGATTGGTCCATGTTGGACAAGGCTCCGCCCTGTCGCTGTCACGTTGGAGCGAGGGTTCGGATGCAAAAGAGCAAGCGTGGCAGAATATACGCAGTTTATTCTCTCACATGTAAAGACGTTACACTTAGTTCGCAAAACAGCGCTGACACACGACATTCAACATAGACGCTCACTTACGGTGACTCTAACAAAGACGAGCACGGGACACTGCGCAAGCACACATTAAATAGACGCACCACACTAACCCCTTGTGAAGGCGAGACAAGCTACAGGTGCGGCGAATGAACACACTCACATTCACCAACACCCACGGAAATACATATACGGACATCGACAACAGAAACACACGCCCACAGGGAGGGGTCCGGGGCTGACCGTGACATAGCCCTCCCCCCAAGGGGCAACTCCGCCCGGAGGCCCAGCCGCCACGGTCCCACACCTATGGGCGGTCCCGTGGCCGTCGGGAACTTCGGCCTCCGAATGACGCCGTCATCCCTCCCCCAGGGGAGCAGCACAGCCACGCGCCTCAGACCAGCCTCCCTGGGAAGACAGGGGAAAACACGTTAAACCAACACGGCAATGGCACAAAGACAAAAACACACACAGGCACACTGACTAACATAGGCACAAAAGGAAGAAGGGGATTTGGGAGAAACACTGGGATCGACACTAACACTGGTATAGGGAGCTGAGGTACTGTCGGAAGGAGCTGGGGAATTAAGGAAGGAAGCGGGGGAATAACGGACCAGGCTTCCTTGCCTGCTTCCCCCGCAGCCGCTGGGAGCCTGCCTGGGTTCGCAGGTCTTCCTCCTTCCACCCCCATCGCGGTCCCGGGGGTTCTTCTCCCCCCGCGGGGGGGCGCAGGCGCCTGCGCCGGCTCCTGGCACTGGGTGGCACGGTCCACCTTTCTCCGGATCGCTGACGGAGATCGCTGACCACTGCGTGACGGACCCCATGGGGCTTCCCACTCCGGCCACACCACCCTCGAGGACGGAATTGTTCGTTCCTCCCCCGATGCCCATCCCAGCTCCGGAGGAGCTGTAACTCCTCATGCTAACATCTCCCTCTCCCTGTCTCTCTGACAGTCCATCGCCTCATCCTCTGACGCAGACTCTCCTTTTCCCTCATACTCTGCGTCCGATGAGGGGGGGGGGCTGATGTCCTCCTCTCGTTCGCTTTCCGGCACCCACGTTCTCTCTCGGAGGAAGGGGGGGTGGCGTCGTAGGCCCTATAGCCCTCTGTGCTCTTCGAGCACCTAGAGGGAGAATAGCTCCCCTCCCCGTCAGCGCCACCAGCTCCGACGCGTACTCGGAGGAAGGAGGGGTGACGTCGTCGTCTGTGTAGCCCCTCTGCATTCCTCGAGCACCCAGAGGAAGGATAGCTCCCCTCCTCGTCAGCGCTCACCGGCTCTGACGCATACTCGGAGGGAGGGGGTGACAGCGTCGTCCGTGTAGCCCGCTGCACTCCTCGACCACACGGGAGATGAATCCCTCCCTTCTTCCTCGGAATCCTCACCGAAGTCCTTACCGGCCTCCGCCGCCGGAGGGAGGAGGGCTGGCGTAGTCCCCGTGTATCGTGCCGTGCTCCGCGAGCTCACAGAAGGGGAACCCCTCTCCTCCTCGGAATCCTCCTCCTCAAACTCATACTCGGGAGGAGTGTGAGTGCTCTCTCCGGTGGCAATCCCGCACACCGCTCCCGTCTCTGCTTTGCTCCTGTCTTCCCGGGGAAAGGGTCCCTCGCGGGCTGGCTGGCTCGCTCCGCCCATGCAGCCTCCGCCAGTCGGCGGTAGTACCCCGCCAACCCTTCCTCTTCGGCCTCGAGTGGGTGCTGCCGCAAATATTCGGCAATACGCTCACCCTCACTTCTCGAGTACGGCTCCGGGTTTATGGACCGTGGGACCGGGGGGGACACGGGTCGGGACCGGTTAGAAGGGGCTTGCCGGTGCCCTCCTCTACGCGCCCCATGTCTTTTATTGACCCTCCTTCCCTTTCCATGTGGTCCTGGCATCCTTTGCGGCTCGTCTTTCTGTCACGTTGGAGCGAGGGTTCGGATGCAAAAGAGCAAGCGTGGCAGAATATACGCAGTTTATTCTTTCACATGTAAAGACGTTACACTTAGTTCGCAAAACAGCGCTGACACACGACATTCAACATAGACGCTCACTTACGGTGACTCTAACAAAGACGAGCACGGGACACTGCGCAAGCACACATTAAATAGACGCACCACACTAACCCCTTGTGAAGACGAGACAAGCTACAGGTGCGACGAATGAACACACTCACATTCACCAACACCCACGGAAATACATATACGGACATCGACAACAGAAACACACGCCCACAGGGAGGGGTCCGGGGCTGACCGTGACAGTCGCTTCCTGCTGATGATCACCTGGGCCTGTTTTGTGGGCCCGTTTATGCCACTATGTTTAGCAGGAAGACATTTCAGGTGTTACTGAAAAACTTGAACGAGAGCAGGAGTTAACTAGCATGCAATTAACAATGAAGTAAAATCCATTATGTGCAGAAAAAGAGAGACTGCTCTGCATGCTTTTAACACAAATACTAGCCACTGCTGTCTGGTAGGATGGCCATATTCGTACTATTTTACCACAACAAATGAGCAGGAAGTCATTCTAAGAGAGCTTCTGAGAAAGCTCATTTTAGAAAGACAGAATGACTTTGCCTCCGTCAGAGCTACCCGTTCGTATCCTCCCAATTTATTCACTTGTGATGTCATTACATTTATTGACTTTCTCCACTGCCTTGAACTAATGTCCCCAGACTGTCTGGAGGAACCACGCATTGGTGTTGGTGCCTAAGCACGTGCGCCGGTATCTGGGTCGTACGAATACATAAACGATAAATAACTAAACTGCTGAGTTTGATTAGCGAAGTCATCTACCCCTAGTGGAAATGTCTCTGAAGACTGGAGAGATAATTGGCTTCCTCAGCTTTCCAGAAAGTTCCAGAAAGGATAGTGAACTTTGACATGAAACTGTTTCAAATTCACTGCTTAGAAATAATTATCCAGTCATTTTCACAAGAACTTGTCAGTGTGTCCTTTAAACAGAATATGTGGCAACGCTGACCACATGATCACTGACCTAAGAAAGAGCACCACTTTTTGAGCTGCCATATTCAGCAACAGGACACTTATGAGTTTGGTATCCATCTTAATATAGCACTCTGAAATATACAGGCCCAGCCTTTCGTCCTCTGTGAAATCAACACATTACTCCTCAAAGGACCTCTTAGATCGTGTTGATTTATGGATCATAAACTCAACTACATTCAGGAGACAATATAAATGCTGCCAACCACCACCCCTCACATCTGTACGCAGTGGCTTCTAAAACAAGACTCAAAATTTCAAAAGCAAACAATCCCCTCCCACAAGTGTCAAACAGGGTCAGGCTACTAAACTGCCCTTCGTCAATGAGAGACATATTTCATTGTTGTGATGGGGGGTGTGTGTGTGTGAGGGAGGGCGTTCGATGAATTGCTTCATGGCCAGTTACACAGACACCGTGGCTCTGCTTGGTTCCTGCTGTAATAGGCCTGAATAGAAGCATTTCTTTCACTTGTCATCTCTGCAGTGTTCCATTATCCTTCAACCCCTCCAGGTCAGTGACCAGCACGTGCGTCGGCACAGCAACGGATCAAACGCGCGCGCAGGCACACACGGAGGAACCGCACTGGTTTTTACGCATCCGAACACCGACTCACAGACTCAACTCATGTCCTGTCACTAATTTTAAGGAGCAAAACTATATGATCCTGCAGGATGAAGGTGCTGTTTCCCGTGAGACCTGACATTTGCCTCCGGTGCTATAAATAGGGCGTTTTTTATTAAGCTGAAAGAATTCATTGACCTATAAGCTCCAGTCATTCTATTTGGATCAAAATGTCAGTCAGTTCACGCCGGCCCACATTTTCATCAGCCGAACCGTAGGAATGGTCATGAGTGCAGGCGTTTATTCAAATGCACCGAGGTAGTCAGACGGCACGGCCCATGCATATGAAAGAGTTCAAGAGACGAACTGAAAGTTGTTGCCTTTCATATTCTAGATCATTATTCTAAAGTGCCTGGTCCACGTGGACCCATTTAAAGATAAAATACTAAGCAGTGGATTTCTCTTCCTCTGGATTCCCAGCCGATGCATGCAGATGTTCCGTACTACCTCCGTCACGCAGTCTACTGAGTTAGCATGTTTTACCTTTGCTAAAAATGCTGTATTACACCAGGCCATCTAGAGTCCAGAGCCTGTATGACTCTGGATGGCTGTGCTGATTCTGAATCTACGAAGTGTCTGTTTACAAGGAGTCCCTCTAAACACGCTCTGAACAAGAGACTACAGAATAAGGCTTATGGGAAAACACACTCAGGGTGCTGACTGCACTTCTGATTTGGAGGCTTGTAACCAAGTCGGTGCTACTTTGCTTTCAATGCTCCAGACACTGCCCTGCTCTTGTCTCCGCCATCGTAATCGAACTCGACGTAGACCTTCTTTCTGTTCCGCTTGGTACTCTTTCAAACAGGCCGTGGTTTAGAACTCGCAGTCTACAGGAAGCCCACTCTGGCTGACAAGGGGGGTGAAAGAGAGAGCGCGCGCGAGAGAGAGAGAGAGAGAGAGAAAGAGAGAGAGAGTACTGAGAAGGAATAAGTTGATCAGCCTAGGGACTTCATTTATAACTCACCCCAGGACCAAACAGCCTTCTGTTATTGCAGCGAGGAAACAACAGTATCGGAAAAGCGGGGACAAAAGCGAAGTTATTAAAGACGAGAGGAATGGAGAGACGGAGGCCAAGAGCAATTAATGCCGCCCAAGAACGTGCAGCGCAGCGTCAGAGGACAGAGTGCAGGGACGCGGGGGTCACAGGGATCAGCCGCAGGAAGGGAAACGAGGTCCTTTCTTCCCCCCCCTCGACAAATGAGTTCCTGCCGTTCGGAACAGCTGGATCCCGAAGCTCAATATTCCTTGTATATTATAAATGGCAATTGTTTTGCATGCGGTGAAAACAAAAGGGAAAATAAATAAATAAATAAGTGAACAAATAAAGGCGAATAAATGAAGAAAGAAATAAAAATGTTTTCAGAGGCCTCGTGGCTGGATTTGGTGGTGGGTTAAGGTTAGCACTTGAGAAATTAATCTTCTCTGGAGTTCGAAGGTTAATGTAAAAGAGAGGGGGCGATACCTCATAGCCCGCAGTGCATGCTGGGACAGCTGAATGGACTTTCTACCTTCGGCAGTAGGTCACTGCTTTAGATAAAGCCTCTGTGGTAGAGCTAACAGTAATGTATTACACCCACTGAACTCACTGCAACACTGAGGGTCTGACTGGTCTGAGGAACCTCTTCTATGATGGGCAACTACACATTTATAACACATCTGAAGCATGGTGAGATCATGATGGAAAAATCCCTATTCTATACATTACGACGACCGGTTCTAATTCTGCCTCGTCCATCCGTCTGCTATCCGGAGCTGGATGTGTGGCTGGTGGAATGATGCTCTCCTCATCACCGCCCTGCTGGTGGAGAGGGTGAAATGCCAGACGTCTAGTGTGACCTTGAGAAAACCAAAATCTTAATCGGAATTTTTCCATTACTGTTAACTGATGGTGTTAATGCGTAAGGAAGGGAGCTTGGGGTCAGGAGGCCCAGTGAGTGGCAGGTTAGTCATCTTTCAGCCTCCCCTGATGACAAGAGTCAATATGAAGAGTTAGCAGAGCGTACAGTGCTCCCTCTCCATTTGAGTAGATTTAATATAATTGTATTAGTGTTTGTAATGTAATCTAATCACAACACACACACACACACACACACACACAAAGTCTCTGCTGACCACAATGCATTAACAGTTCAAAAGGATGATATTTCCTCAGTACTGTGCGAAATACGCACACACACAGACACATACTCACATACACACACACACAAACATACAAACATGGACCCGCATACACACAAAAATGGACATGGGCACTCACAAGTCCTCACACACACACACACACACACACAGACACACACACACTGCTACTTGTCTATCTGCTACCTGCTGGCACTGGAGCACTGCCTGAGTGAGAGAAAGATAATGAATATAATCCATAAGAGATTGAGACTACAGGTGCTTCCTGTTCTCCCTGCCCATCCCCTGCACTTAATGAGGTCACAGCAGCCCTTAATGAGCAAGGCCTGAGGAAGGAGGTCCCGGCCAATCAGGAGCTGTCAATAGTGTAACAAGCTCACCCAGAGTGGTGTGCAATTGGCCCAAGCAGCCAGGCAGCAAGGGCAAGCCGGATGAAGGCACCGACTGTGGGTAATGAAACTAGAAGGTTAAGACTGATCAGCACGAGCCCCTCACACACTCCTCATAAAAAGTGTGTGTCCAGGTACAGATACACACATACACACGCATCGCTTATAACCGTCACACAGGTAGAACAAGGCAAGGAAGGGAGAAAGAGGAAGGAGAGATTGTGAGAGAGAGGGAGGCTCTGTCCTATTACTCACTCACACTTGCACCCTTGCTCCCCACACTTGCATTTGCTCACTTCGGGCCTGCAAGACAGTAGGGTGTCTCGTTTCTTTCATTTTCCTACGCCGGGGGAATATGAGCACTTAAGGGCCCCTCTCTTAGGTCTGCACCAAACTACATGATCTTGAAGGGCCCCTCTCCTAGGCCTGCACCAGACTACATGATCTTGAAGGGCCCCTCTCCTAGGTCTGCACCAGACCACATGATCTTGAAGGGCCCCTCTCCTAGGTCTGCACCTCACCACATGACCTTAAAGGGCCCCTTTCCTACGTCTGTCCCACTGCGATCCTGCATGATGTTCTTCACTTAAACCAAATATGGCGGCTCGAAAAATCTCAAGATTGATTGATTTGATTGATTTGGCGTTGAGGCCACGAGTCTAAAAATCTAGACGTTTTAAAGGTTATACATTTCATCAAACATTTTTATGTAATATTTACTTGATAAAGGAAGAGGAACAGGGCATGGTCAAGAAGAAATGTTCCGTATAACTCCTTGTGGTGTTCCTCCATCTGGTTGATAAAGCGTATGTAGTGATGTACCTAATGTTCACAGCTTCATTAATGCATATACCAAACAGATCTCTAGGAGTGGGCAATCTTCCCCATAAAACATATCACAATTTTTGAACCCTCAGCCATGATCTGAATTGCGATCTTTCTTCCCAATTGAGAAGCACATTGTTGAAAATATATAGACAAGAAACAGTCTATAGATATATGGATCTATTTGCACCATTTAAAACACAAGACTGCATTAACAGCACTTCTCAAAATGATAATTAAAACCTAAATTAAGTTAAACGTATTTTACATATTAAACAAAGCTCTAACAGTCAATAAATGACAAATCAATTAAATAACACAGAGTTTAAGGACTGCAGTAATTCATTGTACACTAAAAAAGGCAGAATAATCAGAACTTTTGTAAACAGAACTTCTATGGTCCTCTATATGTGCAGTCCTGTTTCATCATTCAGTGTTAGAAAAATATCTGCGACTTCATCATACCATGTTGAACTAGAGAACACCAGGGTCTTAAAGCCCACACTGTACACAGCTGTAAACGGCACCATGTCCTTTGCTAGACCTGACTGCCAAGGTCATCTCTTTCCATCGTTTGCTGACTGTACCGTATTTTTTTATGTCCTCATACGTACGCCAGTGATAACTGTTTATGTTTCGGGGACCTCGTTAGATACAGATGAGTGGGGTTGTACAACCTGAGTGAAACACATTCGACATGTCCTTCAGAGAAGTTGGAAGAATTCCGCTGTCATATTACCTCTGAAAGAGCCAATAAATGCCAGTTTACAAATCATTTTCATTGGAGAAATATCTGACTGTGCATATCCATCACTTTCACACTACTCAACTCAAATAGTTTAAAAAATGAAAGACTCTATGTCAGAGACGTGTAATGTAATGTGCAAATCAGCACGCCCATCCTGTAAGCCATCGTTCTGTTTGTGAACACAGCGCGGATCCAATCTGTTACTGGCCATCGAAGATTTTTGTGAAGCTTTGAAACATTAGTAGTAGGCCATAAAATGTCACGATCTCTGTGATTCAGTTGGAAAGTAGATTGTACACATCAGCAAGATTGGTCACGATATAAAACTGCAGATCGCCCAACCCCTACAGTCTGCAGGTCTGGAGTTCTGGCTTTAAGAAGTGTGCAGAATGCAGTTTAACCTTAACATTGTTCGCGTAATGTTAAGGTTAAACTGAACAGCTTGTGCACATGTCCAGGCATTACTGGGCGTGTCAGACAGGCGTTCACAATCACATTTGTCCAATGTTGTCAGGCCGCTGTAGCAACACAATGCCAAAACACACCAACAGCATCAGTCATCGTGAAACCCAGCATAGTGGTGAAATACAGTGCATCGGGCTTGAAAAGCAGTGACATATATGGTGAAGGGACATGAGGTGAAGTCTGTTCCAGTTCTCCTCTCAACCTTCCGATGAACACGTATACTCCTTCACTGCCCTTCCACAACGTCATAAAACTGTATGCTTCAAGGACCTTAGTGCTCAGGGTGAGAATTGGGACACAGCCAGAGAGCCAGACAGAGAGAGAGAGAGAGAGAGAGAGAGAGAGAAAGAGAGGGAATGAATGTTAGGGATGTACACGTAGCAAATTCAAATTTACTGTCATATTTGTCCGCCATGCTGCCATATTTGACCTCATTTATTGCTTTTGGATGAATGCAGTTTATTGCCAGTTTATGATCTGCCTGGCTCAGAAAATAACAATCTTCAAGTGGCCCCGGCACCTTTGATAAGAGCGCTACGAACCGTTAACGGGATTATTAACCCCAATAATCATGTCACCACTGACCTCAACACTGATCGAATTATTCCATAATTACAAAAGCAACATTAATTATCTACAATGTATCGAACATATTTATTGCCTTTCCAAATCTCCACCTGTCCTTAACATTCCTGCTCTATTTTTGTCTTAGTCAAGCAGACACTTTCAATTTTCTGACATTTTTAAGACACTAATGCAGATTATCTTGGGTTCAACTCACCATGTGAAGCACCAGGATAATAACTGCGACATTATCAAGTCCAGTGAAACCACTAAAAAAGTTGTGTACTTCAACATCTGAATAACACAATCAAAGGCATGCACACACACAGGCACACACACACACACACACAAACATTACACAGCAGAGCAGAGCAGGAGTGACTCTATCCTTGATTACACTGAGTGCTGTGTATCTTGCCACACTGCAGGAAGGCCTTCCCATTCTCACACTAAAGCCCCCCCACCTCCCACCACGCACACACACACACACACACACAAATGCAGTCCTGTCTTCCCTGACAAATCTTCCTCTTCCTTCTGCAGGAGAACTCTTCCTCCATGCTAAAGCCATGACTCATTATGTTGTCCTTTTATCACACGGCAACTCTGCCAAGTCCGCGACACCCTTCCCCTGCCCGTCCACAGAGCTTTGTCTCTTGTATTTATGAGCGTGCCAACACCAGCTAATGCATATCACCGTATATTTACCGTTTCCATGGGGCACGGGCTCTCCCTACAATACGCTGGAGGAAAGACACAATTACAGGTTCCCTGGAGAGGAGGTGTGGAGTGGACATGACTAGAGGTTTAAAAGTGAAGAATCCCAGTGAAGTGGAGAACCCCAGTGAAGTGGAGAACCCCAATAAAGAGGAGAACAACAGTGAAGTGGAGAACTCGAATAAAGTAGAGAACCCCAGTGAAGTGGAGAACCTCAATAAAGGGGAAAACACCAGTGAAGTGGAGAACCCCAATAAAGGGGAGAACCCCAATAAATGGGAGAACCCCAGTAAAATGGAGAACCCCAATAAAGGGGAGAACCCCAGTGAAGTGGAGAACCCCATTAAAGGGGAAACCCCCAGTGAAGTGGAGAACCCCAATAAAGGGGAGAACCCCAATAAAATGAAGAACCCCAATAATGGGGAGAATCCCAGTGAAGTGGAGAACCCCAATAAAGGGGAGAACTCCAGTAAAGTGAAGAACCCTAGTAAAAGAAATTGGCGGCTTCTCTGGACATTTACTTTCACTTTACAGTGTGATGGAGGAAGAGTCTGCCTCCACACAGGTCTAGATACCCACAATGTAGAAAAATACTACATGCCCACTGATATTTGTTAATGAGGCTCTTTGATTTAATGTACAGTGTGTACACTGTACTGAAACTATAGATTTGCATTCATTTGCATTTACCAATCAGACATTAATTGTTTGAATCTCAGTCCAGGTCCTCCTCTCTGACCTGGGAATTGATTTCTGAAAAACTGCATTGCTGGGTGTGCCAACAATAACAACTGTTGTTGCATTAATTCATACAGCAACATTCTCAAACTCCCAGTCACAATGCAAAGCACAAACAAAATGTTGAATCTCTAGTCCTAAATGGGTTCCATAGCAACCTCCAGAGCTACTGGCTACATAAGTAGGGTGCTTTCAATCTGATGTTGAATGCTTAGTTCATCGAAATGCTTAGTTCATCGAACAAATTTGATGACGCTGGTTGTCGTGTTTCTCACATTACAGCTCATCCGATACCTTCCGCTTGTTCTATCTTCTATCTCTTCTATCTATCTGCCATGTTCAGGAAGGGAGGCGTAGGAAAGGAGCAGTACTGAATGTTTGTGGATGCAGATTCCAGCTCCGCCCTGAACGCTCCTGAATGCTCCTGAATGCAGATCCTAGCTCCGCCCTGAACGCTCCTGAATGCTCCTGAATGCAGATCATAGCTCCGCCCTGAACGCTCCTGAATGCTCCTGAATGCAGATCCTAGCTCCGCCCTGAATTCCGCTAAATAGAAACATTTGCTTCACACAAACTCACATATGCATGCTATCTTACAGGCTAAAGTATGACATGCTATCTTACAGGCTAAAGTATCACATGCTATCTTACAGGCTAAAATATCACATGCTATCTTACAGGCTAAAGTAATGAAAACAAATCATGTGTCACACACAGATTAAGTAGTTGCCTACATAAAGCCACAGTATAAAATAACACTAAAACAAAATGGTATCATTTCTAAAGAGTATTTCATCACTTCGTGTTCATGCTTACAGCTTCATCTGCACTTTTTTTCGTTGTTTTGCATCATATGGCACTGCCTTCCAGACAAGATTTGCTTCTAAGGTCTACGGTACATCTGACCTCATGCCTTACCTCTTCAAAGATCATCTGGCAAATTTTCCTTGAGCTTTTAAAGTAAAGAAACAGACCTTAAGATGGCGTTGGGGATTCCTCTTCTGGGAAATGACAAGGGCAAGTTGATGTGTTCAAAAACGTACTGAAGACGGAAAGCTGCAGGCGTGTCAGTGCTTTATTCAAAGATGAGCTCACGACAGACAGAGCAACGTCACTGGCAGTCCCAGATGAGGCCAGGAAGCCTAATCATCACAGAGAACTACAGATCATAGATAAATGACGCCTCTCCATGGGTTAAATTAAAAGGAAATGCAGATTTCTTCAAAATTACCGCAATGAAAAATGAAGGTGGCACGAACCAGCAGACACGGCTTCAGGTTCCCGTGACGACCAAAATAAATGCTCTCTCTCCACTTGCATTACCTTAGATGTTTGCATTGCAAACTTAATTTGGCCAAGTCCTGTATTCGCAAAACCAATAATGACCAACAGGTGTATGACTTTAAGTACAAGATCTTGACATGAAAGCCACAGAAATACTCCTATGAGACACACACACTGTATCACTTTATGCTCTCAGTGAAAAGCTTGAATTGGACATATGAAAGTGGGGTAAATAAAAGCATACTCACATTTATATTACACTGGGCATTATAATAATGGCCAGCAGTTTCAGTAATAATTAAGTACCTTAAGTACCCACCATCTAACACTCAGTCAGGATGGCTGAGACTTTAGTGTATTTCTGAATTAGCAGACATGTTGAGAAGCTCACTGCAACCAAACTAAACACAAGTTAGGAAAATCATTTCAGTTATGCAGTATGCCACTTACACATCGTACATCACAATATCCACACAGTATGCATGTCTACAAACATCACTTCAAAGAAAGACATGTCAGACATGTCAGACCTTAGACATGATGGTTTGTCTTGTGCTGTCTGTGACTGCAGCGCCTCTAACACCTGAATGTTCATATTAACACAGCAATTTATTTACACTGAAAGGTGTGACAAATCACGGAAATTTGATTAAAAATGTAAAAATGGCACATTGAACTGTATAGAATACAAACATACACGCAGTAGTTATAGCTGATCTAAAAGACTGACCTTGTAATTACAAAATTGTTATGTGACTGCAGAAAATAAAGTTCATGCAATACCACCAAACACACACACACACACACACACACACACACACACATACACACACGGATTAGGCTCTGAGGTGACATGATATTGTGGTATCGCACACTGATGGATGTCTTTATCATCAATTATTGATGAAATACAGTACTAAGTGCTTCTGTGCTGCGATCTTCAGCTGAAGTGACTGATCCGATCATGTGGAAGATAAGAGCAACACCAACACGACAAGAGTCCGGAATATTCCGTCTGTTACACATATCGTTTAAAAGAATCTCAGCTCTGTTATATCATGAAAATACAATAAAATGCAGTAACTGTAGTAACTGTAGTAAGCCATGACACTAACATCCCCCACCACCCGACACAAACCAACATACACACAAAACTGTAGCCCAGATTGGGAACTGTGGCCAAGATTGGAAACAGACAGATATAAACACACAGCCAAGAATGAAAGATTATAGACTCCGCACCTTTCCCACCACCAGACCTACAGTATATGTGCCCTTCTCCAGGTTTCCCCCTGTGTTTCTATTTCACTTCCTTCACCCACATTCCTCCTCTGCTCCATTATTAAGCTCTTAACCATGGAATCAACTCTTAAACGTTCATCAGTTGGCTTTAACTGACTGGGATACAAAAAGTGAAAACTGATCCTTCATGCATATAGTATCAGATACATTAACAAACAAGTATTTGGTGCTTTAATAACCATTAAGCGCTTCTATAAAGGAACCTTTGGGTCACATCTTGTATTGTTCTTAGAGTAGCTGAAGGTTGTCCTGTAGGTGGAAGGCTTTGAGAGGATCCACAGACACACCATCCCAACAGTAGGCAGGCACATATATATACAGGGCTAAACTTGGTCTGCACTATATATAATGCCTGACAATCACCTTCACACTACTGGCCTTTGCAATACTGATATTGCAAGTCTGCAACATGTCATACACATTATTTTATATCACCAACACCTCCAGTGCTCGGTAGCAGCTGTGATGATGAATCAGTGTGTCCACATTGTCTAACAAATATAATAATCATAATATATTAATTAATATATTAATTAATATTTTTATTAATCGGGTGGCATGGTGGTGTGGTGGTTAGCACTGTCGCCTCACAGCGAGGCGGTCTGGGTTCGATTCTCGGTCTGGGCTGCTATGTGTGGAGTTTGCATGTTCTCCCTGTGCCTGCGTGGGTTTTCTCCAGGTACTCCGGTTTCCTCCCACAGTCCAAAGACATGCATCCTAGGTTGATTGGTCACTCTAGATTGCCCGTAGGTGTGAGTGTGTGTGTGCGTGTTGGCCATGTGGTGGACTGGCGAACTGCCCATGGAGTACCCTGCCTTCGCCTGGAGATGCTGGGATTGGCTCCAGCCCCCCCCCCCGTGATCCCGACTAGCGGGAATAAGTGGTACGGATAATGAATGAATGAATTAATTAATTTTTATTAATCATAACACATTTAAAGTAAATAAATAGTAAACAATAATTTTATTAATAATAAAAAACATTTTTTTTCAATATTAGTTCAATATTAGTTTTTTTTTTTTTACCACAAATGGCCTGCACAAGTGCCCTTACTATACTGTGTGCCTTTCTACAGTCCTAACATGTAGAGATGTAATCACAGTACACTATTTAATCTGTATCGCACAGCCCCAGGCTAAACGTGAGCAAGCGTGAAATCACCACCTCGCAAACCCAGCTCGCTCGAAAGAAACGACTGACTGAAGCCCCGGTCCCCGCCAGCGCACGGCCTCATGGGAAAGAACCGCTCAGAAAAGCGGGCCTTCCATCGGCGCCGCATTCTTGCTCGAGAATTAAGGCGCGGGAGAATTAAGAGATGTAATCAGCTTGTTAAGCGCCCCCGTCTTCCATCCTTGTATGCTGGCGTGACCCCGGCGGAGCAGTCGAGGAGCGAACACCTCCCCTCCCCTCCCCTCGCCGAGACAGCGGCCAATGAAACAGGGAGAATAAAAGGCTTCTCCTTTTGAGTGAAAGGGACATGGTGATGCAGGTCTGAGCCTTGCAGGAGCACAGAGCACTGTCTTCCACAGGACACTGGACGGTTTCTTCCATAGGACACCTGACGGTGTCATCACTGCAGACCTCTCTCTCTCCCTCTGTGTCTCCTCCTTTCTCCCTCTGTCTCTCTCTCCCTCTGTGTCTCCCCTCTCTCTCTCTCTCTCCCTCTGTCTCTCCCCCTCTCTCTCTCCCTCTGTCTCCCTATGTCTCTCCCTCTCTCACTCCCTGTCTCTCTCTCTCTCTCTCCCTCTGTCTCTCTCTCTCTCCCTCTCTCTCTGTCTCTCTCTCTCTCTCTCTCTCTCTCTCTCAGATAAGGTCAGTTAACTGGTATTGTAGAGGATAAAACTGTCTATATTAGGTAAGTTAACTGGTATTGTAGATGGTGCTAATACTGTAATGTTGTATTAGATGAGATAGCTGGTACTGGAGGAGACGTTGTCTGATGAGAATGAGAAATCTGACACTGAAATGCAGCTGTGCAGTATGGACAAAACAGTATACTACAGTTATAATGCTACATAGTGATTTTAATACACTGAGACATTGGTGCTAATGCCTGCTTCGTAAAAGATAGCTTGAATTTTTTCACTAAAATGTCTAGTCAAACTTTTGTTGGATGTGTCTCCTGCTTGTTGTCGGATCATGGTAACACCGTGGACAGTGAGACAGGTATCACACCGGCAGGTAACATGTAGTGAAACAGGTCTGACACCTGAGATGACACTTTTGTAGCATTAATTAGTGTCTTGTGCTCTTGACTGTAAGTTCTGATCTTCTTTGATATCAGTATCAAAAGGACCAATACCGCGATAATGATTACCAATCGATATATTGTGCAGTCTAGTAACCTGACTATGGCAAAAATGCAGAAAGGCAGAGAATCTGTCAACCTGATGCATTTTACTTGCAGTGGTTCTCTCTCTGTTTCTCTCTCTCTCTCTCTCTCTCTCTCACACACACACACACACACTCCATTGCTTGATTAGTTACCTGAGTTTTAGAAGAGTAGAACAGCACTGGTATCTCCTCTGATTTAAAACCAGATCTTTATAACCTGCCACACACACACGCACACACACAAACTCCCTCAGCAATGGCAGAAGTTAGAGAAAAGAAGACTGCAGACTTCTCCCGGTGATGGTGTGCATGGCTATTGATGGATGGCTCTGAGAGCAGCATTGGACTGATAGTTCTTGCAGAAGATAGGCAGATCTAATGAGTAATGCACACACACTCATACACACAGGCTCACACAGACATATCTCAGGCTGCACATCATTCTAGCAGTCCACAAGAAAGCTGCAAACACACACAAACACACACACACACACACACACACACACACACACACACACATATATATAGTGCATTACTTCACCATTACCTGTCGAGAAAGTCTTATCCATCCTCTAACAGGAATCATGTTCTCCACTGACAAATGATGGAATGCAATTCTGCTGAAAACCGATTAAAACAAAATGTCCCTAATGCAGACACGTTCTCTGTCTTTCATCATCGTTTACCTGCGTCTATGTCTGTTCACAGCATTGCTCTCTAACCTTCTCTCGCAAACTTTCAAACTTCATCTTCACTTCTCCATCTTTTGTCTCTCTTCCTCCACATCCATCACCTCCCTCCCTTTCTTCACCACTGCTGTTCTCACTTTCTAAGCAGAAAAGCCCAGTGCGCGTCAGCAGTTTCATTATGAAGGAGTCTTGCTGTCAGTCTGCTGATGGTGCATTGTGCTGCATGTCTTTGCACATGGCCATCTGTATGCATTTAGTTTAACATGCTGAATTCACATGCGTGCACGCGTGCACACACACACACACACACACACACACACACACACACACACATACACACACACATGCACACAAACATGGACACACACACACACACATACATGCACACTCACACACACACACAGTCACACACATATATGTGCACACATGCACATAAACACTAACTGCTCTGTCTTTTGCCAGTGCCTATTCCAGGGCAGCATGCACATTTAAGTTTATACTAGTTGCTCGTGTAAGCTAAGCTCCCTGTAAAGAAACAGGCCATTTGTTCAGAGTGACACTGCCAACCTCCATCATTAGCCCTCCTGAGCTTTTTTACACTGGGCAATTACTCTCTGATTATCATCCACTTCTCACTGTTGGTGAACTAGGGCCTGTCTGGTCCTGTTCAACAACACGGATGTGTTCAGCACAGAGCTGCCCGGTGTCTCTGGGATGCTTCTTACGCAGAGCTTGCTGCCACATGTTAAGAACGCACCATCACTGGAGTGTTATAATCCCACAAAATACATATTTCCATCAAAAGCTTAAGGCCTCTTTTCTGTAATTCCCATTTCAGGCCTGGACACTTGGTATAATTCTATTATTAATAATCCTGTTAATGATGTAACAGTTGCATCCTGCTTCCTTTGATAGCCAGAAATGTAATTCAAGAGCTACACTGAGTATTCTAGAATATCACAACCACCCCCCTCTCACCTCCACCCACCCACCCTCTCACCTCCACCTGCCCCCTCTCACCCCCACCCACCCCCTCTGAGGCTCGTGTCCGGGACGATGGGTTCTGGCACATGCCGCGTGCTGTGTGCTGCACCACCACCGGCTAATTAAGACCCCCGTCCACCTCCACCCCCCCAGCACAGCAATCAGGATGGATGTGCGCCGCCAGAGAAGCCGCACGGCACTGCGTGCAAGCAGAACGCGATCAGCCTGGACGGCCTGATTTGTCTCCGCGTCTGTTGCCAGGGCGCAAGGGGAAGGAGACAAACAAATAGAGTATTAACAGTGAGGCTTTGAGCTCAAGCTCCGGATGTGGCCCCCCTCCCGGGGCTCAGGCAGGCAGGGGAGCTGGCAGGGGCATGTCGAACATGCGCCGAGTGAAAAGCAAAGCAAAGCGTAATGAAGCCATGGGGAATAGAGCACAAGAGAGAGAGAGAGAGAGAGAGAGAGAGAGAGAGAGAGAGAGAGAGAGAGTGGGGATAGGGAGAGGGAGAGAGAGAGAGAGTGGGGATAGGGAGAGAGAGAGAGAGAGAGAGAGAGGTGGGGATAGGGAGAGGGAGAGAGAGAGAGGTGGGGATAGGGAGAGAGAGAGAGAGAGGTGGGGATAGGGAGAGGGAGAGAGAGAGAGGTGGGGATAGGGAGAGAGAGAGAGAGAGGAGAGAGGTGGGGAGAGGGAGAGGGAGAGAGGTGGGGATAGGGAGAGGGAGAGAGAGAGAGGTGGGGATAGGGAGAGAGAGAGGGAGAGAGGTGGGGATAGGGAGAGGGAGAGAGAGAGTGGGTGGGGAGAGGGAGAGAGAGAGGGAGAGAGGTGGGGATAGGGAGAGGGAGAGAGAAAAGAAAGAAAGAGGATGAGAGAGTAAGAAGGAGAGGACAGGAGAGAGGAGAAGAGCGAGAGAGGAGTAAGATAGACAGAAAGACACAGAGAAAGATTTCAAAGGGAGAACGAAACAAAGAGACAGGGGGAGAGATTAAATGGAGAAAGATAATATCACAATAAAGATGGGGAGTGAGGGAGAGAAAAAGAGAAAAGAGACAGACAGAGTCATTCATTCAGCATTTCACTCACGATCTTCCAGTGACTGATGTATCATTACAGGAGACCAATGAGAATGGAAAATGGAGAAATCTGTAACTCTTTTGCTATACTATCTCTCTCTCTCTCTCTCTCCCCTTATATATCACTTTCATGTGGTGAAACTGGACTGGTAGATATTTTCTCACTCCACTGGAAACGAGTTTAAAGGCAAAGTTGTGTGAACACAGCTACTGTACAAACATGTCAAATTCTGTTCTCAATTCAAAGCAATAATTCAGTTTGAATGACTCGAGGACAAATGAGCAACTCAAAATTGTAGCCAGTTTATGAAACCAAGAGTCTTTCTCTCTCTCTCTCACAGACACACGCTCGCTCGCTGCCTGTCTCTCTCTCTCTCACAGACACACGCTCGCTCGCTGCCTGTCTCTCTCTCTCTCACAGACACACGCTCGCTCACTGCCTGTCTCTCTCCCTCTGTAAAAAACTGCAATAAAATCAACTTACAAAGGTGTGTGAACAAATAGAAAGTCAATAAGCCATCAGCCTGGTGCTGTTTTGCTGTGTGTGATGTTACGGTGGGGTTAGGAGAAGCCGCCTGAGGAGCCTTCTCCCTCTGCTCCATTAGAGGTTTGATATAAATACCTGCAAGGCTGGACAGAGAGACGGAGGAGCAGCGTCTGCGGTTCAACACCAGACGGTGTCTATTACAGTCCGCCACTCCGCTCCAGACGAGCTACTGTCCGTCAAACACACACATGCGCACACACACACACACACACACACATACACATGGGGATGTGTGCACACACACACACAGGCACACACACACACACACACACATGCACACACACACATGCAGATGCGTGCACATGCACACAGGCGCACACACACACACACATACACACATACACACTGTGTAAGCAGAATTCAGTCAAGGTGAAGATGCTAAAGTGTGCATGTCATGGAGGAACTCTTGTGTAGGATCCTTGCATGGAGTTTAAGGAGTCGAGCTCTGGGCTCAAGATCTGCAGCATGACAGGGTCTAGAGGATGACAGGCCCTTCAGATTAGCAGGCTCTATAGGATGACAGGCCCTTCAGATTAACCTGCTCTATAGGATGACAGGCCCTTCAGATTAGCAGGCTCTATAGGATGACAGGACCTTCAGATTAACCTGCTCTATAGGATGACAGACTCTAGAGAATAACAACTAGAGGATAACAAGCCCTAGAGGCTCTAGAAGACATCGGGCTGTTGAGGACATCGGGCTGTAGAAGACATCGGGCTCTAGAGGACACGGGGCTCTAGAGGACACAGGGCACTAGAGGATGACATATTCTAGAGAATGACAGGCTCTAGACCAGGGTTTAGACCAGGGTTTAGACCAGGGTTTAGACCAGGGTTTCTGAACAGGCGGCCCATGGGCTTAATGTGGCCCACAAGACAAATGCAACGCTGATGATGAAGATAGATGATTCACATCTGTCCGGCACACTGAAGCTTATTGTTCACTAGGATAGCTCGGCTGCTACTCTTTCAAAACGTAGCCATCTGCAAGGTGTACAGTGGCACTCCAAAACACACCACGACAGCTTCAGTGAGAACATCTCTGCAAAACACGAGAGTCGCAAATTTGATCGCCTCAAACAATCATTCTGTTACCACCATCCACGACACCACAGCTGCACAGGAGACTGCAGTATCTCTGCATGTGCCATGGAACTTAGCTATGCTGAGTTGATGATGATGTGTGCAATTGATACAGTGGAAAAAGTGTTACATCATGACAAAACCAGAGGAAACGGTCCCAAACTCATGGATGCGAGACAACACTGCAGTGTAGATGTTTTAACTGCTCTGATCAATGATTTATAGAAAGCTGACTTCGTGTAACTCGTCACTGACAGGTCTTATGATAAGATGGCTGTAGAAACGCTGTCTGTGTTTTTCGGGAGGAGCGGCTATGTTTGCTCCCTAAGTCACGAAGTGGCAAAATTGTTTTTAATGAACCGTCCCAGTTCTTTGAAAAACATTACTTCGACTTGGATGAAGTCATGTCTGTCATCATGTCTGTCTGATGACACTCCATTCACGGCTGTGCAACACAAAAGCCTGACAAGCAGGTTGCTGCTGTTGACCCTTCACTAACGGCATTTCACCGCATCGTTCTGTGTAGCAACATGAATGACACCATGGACAGAGTGATGACGCTTGTGAATGACACCATGGACAGAGTGATGACGCTTGTGAATGACACCATGGACAGGGTGATGACGCTTGTGAATGACACCATGGACATAGTGATGACGCTTGTGAATGACACCATGGACATAGTGATGACGCTTTTGAATGACACAATGGGCATAGTGATGACGCTTTTGAATGACACCATGGACAGGGTGATGACGCTTGTGAATGACACCATGGACAGAGTGATGACGCTTGTGAATGACACCATGGGCAGAGTGATGACGCTTGTGAATGACACAGTGGGCAGAGTGATGCAACGTGCACCAGCACGGAGAGAGTACGTGAACTACAAAGTCAACATTGGTCCTTTCTAGCCAAAAAGCTCATGCCTTTCTGAACTTTCTGAATGACAGCAAAGAAACAGCGTATATGCATTTTTTATGTCATAGCATGTCTCACCTAAATCTGCTGAATTTGCAGCTGTGAGAACCATGCGCTGTGGACATGTTCCAGGCAGCCGAAGCTTTTTGCTTAAGGTTGGCATCGTTTGAACGAGATATACAGGGAAGAAAACCGCACTTTCCATAGTTGTGGTGAGTCGGAGAGAAAAACAAAATGCAAGATGACTACGCAATGCTCTCGCTCATGACGAGACAGCTGGAGGATTTTAAACAGCGTTTCGAGAACTTTCTGCTCTCGTGCGAAACCCTCCTGTTTCTGCGACAGACGTTCTCTGCGTCTGCAGATGGCCAGCGGACCGCCGAGGCCAAAATGTTCTGTCCCTGGACAAAGTGTCTTTTCAGTTGGACTTCAGTTGAAAAAGTCAAAATCGAACTTGGTCAGAGAGCAGTGCAAGTGTGAGGGGTGGAGAGAGTTGTCCCTCCAGCACGAATGGCTGATTCTACAACACTTCATTGTTTCCTTCAATGACCATCAAAAGCCAGAAGAGGAACAGCGTCTTCACTGCAGAACGTGATCAGCATCTTCACACCTCCACAACGAAGAACAACCTCAAACTCAGAGCTCCAGTTTCAACCAATCACAAATAACAGTAGTTAAAACTACCCAATTACATATACTTTAATACCAATCAAAGTTGTCATAATAAGGCACTGCATTGCACTGTATTGTAGTTAACTGTATGATAATGATACTCTGACCCTTGAGTTTGTGGTGCTGGTTGTGTTTGTGATGTTGGTTGTGTTTGTTATGTTGGTTGAGATGTTGGTTGTGTTTGTGATGTTGGTTGTGTTTGTGATGTTGGTTGAGATGGTTGTGTTTGTGATGTTGGTTGTGTTTGTGTTGGTTGTTTGTGATGTTGCTTGTGTTTGTGATGTTGGCTGTGGTTGTGTTTGTGATGTTGGTTGAGATGTTGGTTGTGTTCGTGGTGTTGGTTGTTTGTGATGTTGGTTGTGTTTATGATGTTGGTTGCTCTGGAGGATGAAAGCTTAAACTTACTCACTCTGTCTCACACCAATGGAGAGTGAAGACTGCTGATTTCCGATTAACCACTAGAGCACGAGCTGAGCATGCTCACATGTGTGCACACACGTACATGTACACACTTACAACCACAGTCACCCACAGTTCCACCAAAGACATACACAGGGCTATTTTACCCAGTTGGCAGTGGTGCTAAGGGATTCTTAGTGAAGCTCTCATTCAACTTGACCAGCCAAAATAACAATAATTTTGATAAATGAACAGGACTCAAAGAAAAAGAGCGCGTTTCTCTAGTATAGTGAGTGAGTAAGAGAGTGTGTGTGTGAGAGTGTTTGAGTGAGTGAGTGTGTGTGATTGAGTGAGTGAGTGAGTGAGTGTGTGTGTATGTGCGTGTGAGTGAGGATCTCTGCATGTCTAATGAATTTTCTTTCCTTATGTGGTGTGTGTTGAGTGTGTGATGAGTGTGTGCTGGGTGTGTGTTGGCTGTGTGTTGGGTGTGTGCTGTAAACACACACATTAACTCATGGTAGGGACAGACCAGCTCACCTTTCTCCTCTCCCCTCTCAATCCATCCATCCATCCATCCATCCATTTGCTATTATTCCTCTTCCTTTCCTGCGTTGACATTTTTTCTCCGCAATGCCCTGAGGCTCGTGGACTGGTACGTGGCACAACACACACACACACACACATACACACACACACACACTCTACACATACTCACACAACCAGGTCCAGGTCATGGAGATATGTATGCGTATGGTGTGTATCTGCTGTGTATATGCAAGTGTGTCAAAGCACCTGGCCAGTGGTGAACAGTGTATGATCCTGAGAGTGTGTGTGGGTGTGTGTGTGTGTGTGTGTGTGTCTGCGTGTGTACATCTAGGCCAGTTGTGAAACGTTCTCGCAGCAGGAATGTACGTCTCTTCCCGATCCTGTTCCAAATGTTTGTTCTTTACAACATGATGCATGTTGCCTCTGAGCGTCATTAACTGAAAACAAACGAAATCTGTTCATACATCAGAGCTGCTTCCCTCCCCTGTATATTAGAAGCACTCCAAGCACTTAATCAGAAGCTTCACACCAGCACTAAACCTTCATGCTGATACTTCCCCTGTAAATGATAACACCAGCTAACCTGCAAAACAAATACACACACACACACACACACACACACACACACAACCTGCACACTATATCACCAGAACCAGAATACTATATCACAACACCAGTAATGTCCCCCAGGTCTCTATTGAATAGGGATAGAGATACACAAATGCCTGGGTGCTTGCACAAGCGCACACACACACAAACACACACGCACACGCACAGACACACACACACAAACTTAAAATGCAACCTTTGCATGTATCACAACACCAATAATTATGTGGCCCAATTCCAAATGGCATACAAGCACCTGTGGACATATACACACACCAACACACACAGTAAAGTATGCTCTTACACACAATCACACCTGAAACCTTTACATACTGTTGAGCTGGAAATAATATTGTGGCCTTTATACCAAACACACGCACACACACACACACACAGACACATGCACAAACACACACACACCAAATAAAACAAACGGAGCCTGAGGCCAATGCAGGCTAATTCAATACCATGTCGGTCAGATTCAGCTATGCCAGTCAGTGGCAGGAGGAACAAACACACAAACACACACACATGCACACACAAACACACTCTTGCATGCAGACATGCTTACACATACATTCACACAAATGCACATACAAAATTACAACCACATGCATGAATAGACATGCACACACGTGTACAAGATTACACACACACACACACACACACACACATGGTTAGTTTGTCAGAAATGATGGATTTTGACCTCAGCATCAATCAACTGAGCTAATGCTCTTTATTATTATGCACACAGTCCTCACAGGCCTCTCGTTACACACACAGTCCTCACAGGCCTCTCGTTACACACACAGTCCTCACAGGCCTCTCGTTACACATACAGTCCTCACAGGCCTCTCGTTACACACACAGTCCTCACAGGCCTCTCGTTACACACATAGTCCTCACAGGCCTCTCGTTACACACACAGTCCTCACAGGCCTCTCGTTACACACACAGTCCTCACAGGCGTCTGTCAGGCTCTGTGAATCCTCATGTGTATGATTGGAAGTGGTTCTCTGAGCTCCATTCAACCTGCTACAAACCACACCCACACACACCCACACACACACACACACACACACACACAGATGTTCTGCTGCTCTGTAGTCTGTTCTGATAGCACAGAACTCTTTTACTGGGTTTCTGAGTATTACTGAATGCTAACCTCAGTCGCTGTTAAGGCTACATTAGCCAGCGATGATGCACTGCAGTGATTAATTCTCTCCTAAGTCATCTTAGCAGTGGCAGTAGAAGCACATAAAAACTCCTCTTTCAAAGCCATGCGTGTTTTTCACAGAGAGCTGAATTCGTTTTGTAAATTCTCCTGCTTGCTGCATCATGCTCCCTCGACACCATACTGCTATACTCTCATACTGCTATACTCTCATACCTCTATGCTCTCATACCACTATACTCCCATACTGCTATACTCTCATACTGTTATACTCTCATAGTGATATACTCTCATACTGCTATACTCTCATACTGCTATACTCTCATACCGCTATGCTCTCATACCACTATGCTCCCATACTGCTATTCTTTCATACTGCTATTCTCTCATACTGCTATACTCTCATACTGCTATACTCTCATACTGCAATTCTCTCATACTACTTACTCTCTCACTCCTCTGGTTTCTTCACATCCCTCTCACCTCTCCTCCCTCTCTCTCTCTCTCCATCTCTTCCTCTCCCCTCCCCCCTCTCTCTCCATCTCTCTCTCTCTCTCCAGCCCCACTGTGGTCCTCACTCTCTTCCTGTCTAAGCTGTCTAATGGCATTACGCCTCTCCAGCTCTCCTCTAAATCTGATTGGGTCCTGGCGGCTCCCTGCTCTTCATCTCCGAAATATGAGCCACACCGCGGGGTCTATTGGGATTGATCTGTCGTATTCACATGACGGTGGGGGGGACGGGGGGGGGGGGGGGGTGTTCATGTTCGGCTTGCCCGCTTTGGGGGGGTTTACCATTTCCTTCCCTGACCTATTTTAACCTGGCCAGTGTGACCCGACCTCCTGACCCAGTTGTGTGGAGAGATTTCACATTTCCCATTTTAAACGCAACTGAAACAGATTAGTGTGAAACCCTCATAAGCGTGAAGCAATCTGGGTGTGTGTGTTTGTGTGTAAGCGGGGGGCGGGGGGGAGGTGGTGTCGGGGTTTCCAAAGAGACAGATCTGGATGACATTGGACGAATATGCTGATAAATAAATGCACTGGGGAGCAGAGATTAGACCCGGCCACTGACGTCAGTGAGATAGGGGAATACTCCTAGCAGTAACCTTTATCAGGACTACAGCTTACAAGAGACACAAAGGGCTCTTTTTTCTTCTCCTTATTTATCCTTCAACTTTATCCTGCTGTGTCCCAAAGAGACGAAAAATCCAACAGGCAACATGTTTAGGTTCTTAAAACTGCTATTCTTCCAATTTCTAAATGAAGACATTAACACACACACACAAACACGCATGCACACACACACACAGCAGAAAGCTCTAGGCATCTCTCCAACATAAACAGAGATTAATTTCTCATCAACCTGCCAAAGCGTTCAAAAAATAAAGAAATAAACACAAACCCTGTCACACTGAATAATGCTGGTAGCTTTCATCTTATCTTCTACCCCACATTCCCTCCCCCTCTCCATCACCTCCCTCTCTCCCTCTCTCTTCCTCCCTCTCTCTCCCTCTCTCTTCCTCACTCTCTCTTCCTCCCTCTCTTCCTCCCTCTCTCTCCCTCTTACTCATTGCTCATTGCTCACTCTCTTGTTCTTTCCTTTTCACCTTACTTTTCTTTCCTCTCTTTCTTACTCTCTCATATTCCGTTTCACTCTCTCTCTCTCTCTCTCTCTCTCTCTCTCTCTTCTCAGCATCTTCACTTCTCTTGTGCTTGCATCACGTTTTTTCCACTTCCCCTTTTATCGGGACCGAACCCTGAACGTAAGAATACCCAAGTAATTAATTGTTTCTCCTAACGTAGCAATAACCTCACCTCAACTGAGCCCAGTCCACTCAGGCGGAGTATCGTACGTGTAGCTTCACCAGAGTCTGTAAAGCATTGCGAGCGCATAAAGCAGAGATTAATCTGAATCGCGGGAATGTCCTTTATTCCCGCTGCCTTATTGATTAAGAGTGGCTTCAACACTCTCCGTAATCTACTGCCCCTCTGCCTTTGAGAAGGCTGTCAACCAAACCTCGAAATGAGCTATTGTTGAAGAGCTGAGCGTGTCGTTTGTAAGCTGTCAGAGCCGCAGAGTTCATTCATACCAACCTGCCTACACACTGATCGCACACTGATCACACAGATCAGTGCAGAGCCCAAGGCCCCACAAAACCCTTATCTCCTGAATCTAGCGATGGAGCAGGAGAGAGGACGTCCCGTATGATGATGTTTTCATTCTCATGTTTCTTTCTCCAGTAGCTTGAGAACGCTGTGTTCACGTTTTAGCTGTCCAGCCAGAAAAACACTCATTTGTACAGGAGTTTATAACGTTGCATTCGAATCACACTAGACCCTCTGAACTTGAGAGAATCACAAGTGACAAGTACAGCCTTCAGTGGACCCCTCTTGGCCACACACACACAGACACTCTCTCTCTCTCTCTCTCTCTCTCTCTCTCTCACACACTCTCTCCTCTAAGACAGAGGTCACTGAATGGTCATGACCTGACATTGTCAGACCTCATTATATTTACCTGTACAGCTAATTCCCTTCAGCACACAACCTCTCAGAGTGGGTACATCTTAACAAACACACACACACACAAACACACACACACACACACACAAACACACAAACACACACACACACACACACACAGATGTATTCTCATCAAACACATGGATAAGATGTGTAATAACAATCACTGCACAAATATTCTGTTCTTACACCCGCTGTTCAGGCTCCAGAGATGCTCCACAGAATATATTGAGCTGGCAGAATAAAATTGACAAAGCAATGACCAGAGGTTTTACACTGTGTGTTTTAGGGAAGGACCTTTTCAACCATCTACCTTTTAGCGTGCTCCTGCTAGGTGGGCTATGTTTGTAATTCTTCCTGCTTCTTTTCGTTCCAATTACCATTTTAATTAGAACACTTCTACTGAGATCGTAAGCTTTTCTGATATTGGACAACAGGATGTCCGTAAGAGGCACGTACGTTGTGTTACGGCCTGGTGCACAGACCAGGGGATTACCTCCGGCTGAGCGAGAAAAGTCTCACAACTGATTAAACCAACAGATAAAATAAATAAACAGCAGAGGCCACAGCACAGGAAGACGTCATGTCCTTCAGTGGGGACTTCAGCGCTACCGGCTGGTTTCTACCTCAGCCGCACGGATCAGTGACCCTTCGGGCTCCAGAGCTGTGGGGTTGACAATCTCCAGTATATAGTTCTTCAATTGTTATCATATTGGATCAATACCGATACTGCAAAAGGTGTTAATACAGGTCAGTATGCAGGAGCTGCAAAAAGGGGCAAAGAGAGAGAACCTCCGTTTTTCTGTGTGTGTGCGGTAGCTCCTGCTGGGGGTTTGCTGCCCGAGTAATAATAACAGGAATTCATAGACTCAAGGATGCTTTACACTGAAAGAGAAACAGTGACACCAGTTACAAAAAATTCAATGTAGAGATGTGCAATATATTGTTTGGTAATAATTATTGCGATGCTGATCCTGTTAAATATTCACTTTTGTAGCAGGCTGTAATATGGAAATGAGCCATCTAACATATCACAGAGTGTTCTATTGTGTGCTGCGAGCATCATGACTAATCTCAGAGGAGTGTTCGGATGGGGTGAATCATAGCATATAATTCGAAGCATTTTGGTGAAAAAAATGCAGGCTAATCTTGAAGTACACCAACAGCTTTTTAATGTATCATAGTAGCAATGTGCAGCAAAGTTATATCCTAACGGCTGCCGGTAGTTGTAGCTGTGTTTGCCTGCTATAACAGCTTAATTAGCTGGAAGGAGCAGCTCGGCAACAGGGCTCCCCCCGCGGGTGAGCAGGGGCCACGCCACACTTCACACCACCCTATGATTGATAGCGATGAGCATTTCCTGTGAAATACAGCAGATTGAGACACACATGTGGAGCCAACATGGCCACCACCCAGAGCCAAAATGGCTGCTGTTCAGAGCCAACGCAGCCAGAGTGCATGTGTCTGCTTGATCAGATTTGTTGCGCGGGGTAAAATCGACAAACCAAGGGAAACCAAACTGGGTCCCCGTTCTATGCATATAGAGGCGTAAGAGTCCACAGAAGAAGAGCGAAGATGAGGTTTTTTGGCTGCTGGTTTATTTGAAAGGGCTAACTGAGCAGTCTGGAAGCCAGAGGCAGATCCCGCGTAGCTGACGTTCATGACCTTTAACACTTGAGTTACGGGTGTGAGACAGTAAACATGGCAGCATGGCCACCGCCCCATCCAGCAGGGCGGATGGTAAAAGTCCCTTTGGGATGAGCGACCCCACCGTGACCTTTGGCAGTTGCGGGTGGGGGGATGAAAGCAGCAGGGTATGACGCTCGGCAGGAGCCAACATGGCCTCCACACGAAGATGGCGACAATCAATTAGAGAGTGGCAGTCTCAGCACGCTATGGAGAAGCTGAGGTTCAGAGAGCATGGGAACATCGAAGGAACAAAGGAATCAGGAACCATCTGCAATGCTGTCTAATCCCTCATTTGTGCGATAGCATGAGATGTGTACTGGGCTATTTCAAAATATGTTTCCTGTCATATTTAATTTCCTGTTAGGTTTTATTCACTGTAGTTATGACTCATGTAGTTGGATTTACATGCTGTAAGCCAAACCTGAAACGAGAAAGGGCTTTGAAACTCGCCTGACCCTGCTGGAACGGAGAAGCTGAACGCTGCTTAAAGCACTGTTTCTCAACCAGGTCCTCAGGCCCAACCAACATGCCAACAGTTTTGTTCTACAGAAGTTCCCAACACTTCAGGTTAGAGCTGGATCATGTGCCTGCCTGGCGGGCAGTGAGGACTGGGAAGGTGAACGCTGGTTTAAAGGACTAAAGGACAATCCTCTCCTATCAGATTTCACAGCATGTGCACCTGAGCAGTGGTACACTTCGACATCAACAAACATACAAACAAACAAACAAACACAAAGCAGGAAGTTGGACTGGGAGCTGGACAGGAAGAAGCGCTTGAAGGAACAGGCATTTCTAATAGAGCATGATGAGAAATACAGGAGCAATCTGTTGGGGAATCACTTGGGGATTACACCAGAGCCAGAGACATGCTAACGGGAGTCTGCCATGACTTAAAGGCTGTCACAGTCTATTAGATAAACACACACACACACACACACACACACACACGCACACACACACACAAGCAGTGACAGTCATTCACCAACACCTGCTCCCACAAATGATGCTCCCCTGCACCAAGAGTGACGTGAACATGAATGCGATGGGCAGGTGTGTGTCAGCCCAAGTGTGTGTGGTTCGGCCCGAGTGTGTGCGATTCGGCCAGAGCGTGTGTGACTCGTTCAGACCCGCTGCTGTGTGTGGCTGGGCCAGAATCTCCATTCACAGCATCTGGCTTTTACAACCTACTGATCCAGCTTTCACGCAGCAAGCTGTTCAGCCTGTACAAGAAATCCTCTTTCACTCGCCATCTCTATCTCTCTCCATCCTTTCTTTCTCCATCCCTTTCTCTTCTCCTCCCTTCACCTCTCTCTCTTCACCTCCGTCTCTCTGCTCAACTATAGTTTTCCAACCTCTCCCACTTCACCCAGCTCATCTGCACTCTGTTCACCTCGACGCCTTTAGGAACCTCTGTTTGATCTGCACACCATTACAATTTCAATATAAACTGATTTGCTGTTAATGAAATAGACAAACTGTTGCATGGCCCCCCACGGTATGTAAATCACAGGTCAACTGAAAGCATATTTATAAAGCCACAGTAAATGAGGCCGGGCACATAAAAGCATGAGTCATTACATTAGAATAAGTGATTTCCTTAAAGACTACACAAATGATATAAGTGATTTACTTAAAGACTACACAAATGATATACGTGGGGCTTCCTGACTTCACTCTGAATACAAAGCACCATTCACCCACTCAGCGTGTTGCAGACTGCAGCTTTGCTAATGCAGCTCCTGTGCCGCTACTGCAGACCAGTGCTGACGTGGTTTCAGAGGCACATCAGATTTGTTTCCTTCTATTTTCAGCTTGCGGCTCTAAAGGCTCACCTGGGATGTGGGGTAAAATTAAAGACACACAGATTAGCGATAATCTGAGCTGCAGATGAGAGCGTGAATAGGTAGGGCCTGGCATAAACGTGTAGCCACACACACACACACACACACACGCACGCATGCACACACATACACACACACACACACGAAATGTCTTCTGTCCCACCTCTCTCTGACAGCCTTCACTAATCCTCCCCAAATGATCTGCTGAAATTAAAGCGCTGGTAATCACATCATTCTCATTAGCTATTTTATTCTTTGTGTGTGTCTGTGTGTGTGTGTGTGTGAGGTGTGAGTGTGTGTTTGGAGTGGACTGGAGTGAGGTGTGATTCAGCCGCCCCTGTCATTTACGTTGCTGTCACGTTCACAAAAAGCGATCGATTTCCCTACTAAAGCATTCTCTTCTGAAGGCCTGGCCAGCCGAGTGAAGATGGCGAGATGGAGAACACGATGGTATTTTTATCTGGTTGTCCCTGCGGACTGGCAACGTCAGAGACTGTGACAGCATTCGATCAGAGTCTAGACAAGACATGCACATCAAGAAGAATCATAGACAGCGGCAAAGAACACAACAGAACAATAGAATAGAATAGAATAGATTAGAATAGAATAGAATAGAATCAAAACTACAAATAGAAGCACACAGAATACAGGACCAACATACACTGCACCCAGTCCACACTATCATAAATACAGGACAGAGGCCATGCATAACAGCTCACGTACAATAACATTGAGCAAGAAGAAGAACAACATATATTTCAGAACCTTCACGAGGTCAAACAGCCTTCATTTAACTCCTTTGTGATGAGTAGACCTTAAAAAAAACCTTATTATGTCGGGCTTAGACCCTGCATGAAACAGCCTCCGGCAGCCATTGGTCACACTGTTAAACTGGTTATCATGCGATATGTGGGCCAATAAATGGAGAGAGAAAGCATTAATTTAAAACCTCAATCGAATTTGCACACTCATTCAGATCGTTCCATCTTCCCCCTTTATGGGGGCCGCACAATTGCCGTCATTACAGCGGAGTCGAAAACGTCTGTGCTGCAGACCGTGTGCATGTGGCAGAGAAGGGCGGAGATTTACAACCTAAAGCTTAAGAAAGCACTCAGCTGCTGCTGGGAGTGAGAGACTTTCTTCATCATCATCATCATCAGTGCCAGCTCATGACGATCACATGCCACATGGAGTAAAGAAAAAAAAAAAACTCTAAAATGATCTAAAAAAAAAAATCTCTCAAATGATCTCAAAAGAATCTCTCAAATTATGTTATTTTACAGGATGGAGGTAATAATTTGTTGCTGATATATAGGAGTGTGATGCGTGTATGCGCTGTCAAGTGAATAAGCGCTTTGGTAAAATCCTCTTTGGCAAAGACGTCCATGGCTGACAGGATAACCGTGAGGCTCCATAATCCACTTAACCCTGCTGGAACCATGAACACCTCACAGCTCCAGCTCCGCACACCACAAATTCACACTCACGGCGCTGATCCGAGACCAGTGCAGACGATCATGGTCTCACAGTAAAAGCAATACATCTCTGAGAAACACTAACAGTGTGTGGAATCTCAACGACGTCACATCAGTTTATCAGGTTCACGATTCCTTTGTCATTTACAAAACGGGCGGCTCTCACAACGGTCACTATTAACCTACGATTCACGCACGAAAAGAAGCCTGACTGAAACTACAATGACCTTCTGACCTATGTCTGGGCCATGGGGGTTGATGACCAATCTACTGAAGCCATAACACATAACACATAACATAACAAATTTTACTACACTAGCATGTATTAAATATTTGTGACTGTAATGACTTTTCTTGCTTTTATCTGTAGGGTTTTCTCAGTATATATTTGAGTATATCTAGGCGTCCATACTGACTGTATCTAATAATATCTTTGCTTAAAGTTTCTTCCTGATTTTAGCCTATACTAACTAGCTAGAGATTTTGTTCTGAGTAAAACAATGAAGCACTTTTTGTAAGTCGCTCTGGATAAGGGCGTCTGCTAAATGCCGTAAATGTAATGTAAAATGTAATAACACAAAACAAGCCTGACCAAGACAAGACAACACAAGTCCCTACAGAGCTGCGTTCACTACCAGCACCATTTTCTGTTATGTATTTATGTTCAGCAGAATTTCATGGAAAACATTCAGGGACCTTCAAGTACACCATTGTTTTCGGGCTGCTCTAGGACACAGTAGGACATACTGCCATACCAAAGGTATTATAGGAAGAGCTCATTGACAGTGTTACATCAATGTTCTAAAAGTGAAAACTCCAGACCGAGGCTGATAATTAACTGATGAGCTGTAAGATGTGTTTGGAGGACAGAAGCTGCTCAGCGCTGCAGTGTTCTGCTCTAGCAGAGTTGGCTGATGTTTCCCAGGAGAAGCGTCACTCTGCTGCTCTCCTGAACTGGCGGCAGCCAACACATCCTGTGTTCCAGCTGGAAGTCAATCACTGTCGTCTAGCGAACCTAACACCCTCAGATACATGGCACAGCACCTGGTAGTGTTGCGGAGAAGGCCCCTCCCACCCGGCATGTGCGGCCAATCGGATGCGTCTCTTTAACCTCTATCACGGTGGAGGCGTGACCCTGAAGGAGGGTTTAACAGGAAAGCTTGTGGCATAGAGCAAAACCCAATTCATCTTCACACACAGCGACTAGAAGCAGCATGAATCAAGAATAGCCGGGTTAATCACAGGAGCATCCCATTCTAATATACACAAAATACTAATCAGTGTGAGCTTATGCCAGATGCATATAGACCCAACATTATTAATCTGAGCAATTAAGAGGGACAGGTATGCATGTGTAATTGAACCCAGCAGTGGTCTTAACAGGAAGCAGAGCAGTTTGGCTTTTTAACAGTTGAGTATTATTGGATTCAAAGCTTGCTATGGCATTTAGACTTTCACCTCATAACCTTTCATCACTTCACACGCTTCAGAACATCTGCAGATGATAAATGACCCACGCAAATGGCACATACATGAACCCCCCCCACCCCCTTCCCCCCACTATCAACACACACATAAACACTTTCAAAAGAGCCTTTCAGACTGTGTATGTTTAAAAAAAAACACACTTTAAACTTGGTTTGTCCTCGTATAAATACACTGAGCAGACGCAAATTTGCAAACCATAATGGGGCAATAAGAAGCACTTGATGAGCTGTGTGTTTGCTGTAAAGGTTCTGATCGGAGAGAGAAACCCGGACTGAGAGGAGAGTTCTGCAGACCTGAGTGTGAGGACGAAAATGGGGCAACCCACTTCTTGACCCAAATCCAGGATACATTTGCCACTTTAATCAAACAACCACACACACACACACACACACATACACAGGACAAAAGCCAGAAAAGATCAAATAGAGAGATAGCAGTGTCACGGTGGAGTGGAATTCTAATGCACTAATAAATAGACGACCGTGATAGAAGGGATGCACTTTTCTTCTCCTTTATTTTCTCTTAACGTCAGCGTTTACATGTAACAAACACACACTCCGACTCCACATTTACGACTCAACAAAGACGAGCACGGGACACTGCGCAAGCACACATTAAATAGACAAACCACGCTAACCTCCTTCGTGACGACGAGACAAGCTACAGGTGCGACTCATGAACACACTCATCCCGACACACACACCCACGGAAATACACATAAGGACATCGACAACATAAACACACGCCCACAGGGAGGGATCCGGGGCTGATCGTGACATAGCCCTCCCCCAAGGGGCTACTCCGCCCCGGAGTGCCCAGCGAAGTTGTGCTGCCTCGGATCCACACCTATGGGTGGTCCCGTGGTCGCCGAGAACTCCGGCCTCCGGGCATTGTCGCCCCCCGAGGAGGAGCAGCACAGCCACGCACCTCAGATCCACTTCCCTGGGAGGACAGGGGAAAACACGTTAGACAAAAACACCGGTACAGACACTAAGACACACACAGGCACATTAATTAGCATAGGCAACATAGGGAGAAGGGGATTCGGTAGAAACACAGGGACTGACACGAACACAGGAATAGGGAGCAGGGACAATAGCTGAGCAGGCTTTCCGGACTGCAACCCCGCGACCATTGGGGGGTTCGGTCCAAACCCTCCTCCCGTCGCGGCTTCTGAGGTCCCTCTCCCCGCCTCGGGTGGACCGGGAGCTTGCGTCGGCTCCTGGGTCTGGGTGGCCCGACTCCTTTTCCTCCTGGGCTTACCCTGTGTCTGCCCACCACCGCGAGGCGTGTGCCCAGAGGCTTTCGCTTTCCTGCTGGTCGTTACCGGCGCTCGCTGACCAGCTTGAGGCTTGCGCCCTGGAGGTTTTGCCCTCTGCCGGGCGTTGGCCAGGCGCTGCCCAGCGTGTCGTGCGCCTCGGGGTTGTTGCCTTCTTTCGGGCGTTACCGGCCTTCGCTGGCCAGAGCGTGCGCGCTCTGTTTCTCTGCGCCCGTGCCCCGACACCCTGCCAAGGGGAAACCTCTTCGACCTCCTCCCCCAGACTCCTCTCGCCCTCAGAGGAACCATAGCTCCGCATACTGGCCTCTTCCAGCGCTCTCTCCCACTGGCAGTCCATTGCCAGATCCTCTCGCTGTGATGAAGGGGCGCTTCTCTCCCAGGGCACGGACTCACTCGTTTCCATGGGAGTCTGTTGCGACATCTGGCCGGGCCTCCTACTCTCTGGCTTGTCTCCCACGGTCGAGTACTCGGATACGGAGAAACTGTCCTCCTTCTGGTACTCCGTTTCTTCCGCGTATTCTGAGGGAGGGGGGCGATCGTCCTCATAATACTCACCCTCGTACTCCTGCGCGTACTCGGAGGGAGAAGGACTGTCATAACCTCCCTTCTGGCACTCCGTGTCTTCCGCGTATTCTGAGGGAGGGGGGGATCCGCTCCACTCACCCTCATACTCTGTCGCGTACTCGGAGGGGGGGGGGGCTTTCCTCTTCACCCAGGTAGCGCACTGTGCTCTTAGAGCACACTGACGGGGGAGAGGCCTCGTCCTCTTCGTAATCTGTCTCTCCGTCCCTCGCTCTCAGGGGGAGCGAGCTCTATCAACCCGGAGGCAATCATAATCTCGGGTACCTCCTCTGCCCTGGGAACGGGGTCCTCCCTCGGCTGGCGGGTTCGCTCCGCCCATGCTTCCTCCGCGAGGTAGCGGTAGGCTTTTAAGGGTAGGCGGATACGTGCGTCCCCAAGCGGCCTCCGAGAGGAGGCGGTAATAACCTGCCAACCCCTCTTCTTCCGCCTCGGGGGGTATTTCCGCAGATAGGCGGCTATTCTTTCTCCCTCGCTCTTATCCATCTCCAGGTCTGCGAGGAGTGGACTCGAGGAAGGCAGGGGGACGGTCCCGGTTCGAGAGGGTATGCCGGTGCCCCCCTCTACGCGCCCCATGCGTGCTGGCTCTCCTTCCCCTCTCACGGTGTCCTGGCATCATGCGGCTCGTCTTTCTGTCACGGTGGAGTGGAATTCTAATGCACTAATAAATAGACGACCGTGATAGAAGGGATGCACTTTTCTTCTCCTTTATTTTCTCTTAACGTCAGCGTTTACATGTAACAAACACACACTCCGACTCCACATTTACGACTCAACAAAGACGAGCACGGGACACTGCGCAAGCACATTAAATAGACAAACCACGCTAACCCTTCGTGACGACGAGACAAGCTACAGGTGCGACTCATGAACACACTCATCCCGACACACACACCCACGGAAATACACATAAGGACATCGACAACATAAACACACGCCCACAGGGAGGGATCCGGGGCTGATCGTGACAAGCAGAGTTTCATAAGCACAGCTAAAGTTCAGAATTAGGAGGACACAGCCACAGCACCTCTACTGTGTGCCAAAGATGATACCCCTAAAAGTAAATATAGGTCTTATCCTGTAATGTATTTCAAACCGACAGTGCTAGAAATACCAGGTCACTGAATTTAAGCATTAGTGACAATCATACTGTGTCTACAGATGTGACGGTGCTGGGTTAAAATGTTGAACCTGACTGAATTAGTTCACTCTAATCACCTCAAAGCATGTCAACTGAGATCTGAGACTCTATCCACTACCCACCCTACTGAATGGCTGCATGTTAAAAGCACCAACAGTTCAACATGACCTGAGTAGCAATGCTTAAACAACAAATGCCTTTAAATGTGCTTGCCTTCGAGGCTCTGTGGCCTGCCCCTGGAGCTGTCCAGCAAGCACAACATCTCTTTACATACAGAAAATGCCCTTGCACTCTGCTTTGCCTCAGAGCTGTCCATGGTGCTGAAATCACACAGGGCAGGAGCAAGCTGAGTTGAGAAGGAAAAAAAGAGACATGGATGAATTGCCTGAGATATTCTGGCCCCAAGCCCCTACTGACCTCTGAACCTTGACCTCCACATACTCGATGCATCACGATGCATGATATCCCCCATCATTCACTGCCAGTAGGTATGAGTGCATATTTTGTCCTACCGATGAGCAAAACCTAAAGCATTTCACCTGGTCTCAATCAAAAAGGAGACTGCAATCTGTCTTTCTTCTTGAGCTCCTTTTGAGCGAATCCCCTGGAGACGGTGCTCTCATCTCCACTTTCTCTTTTTGCTCGTTTTTTTCCTCACCTCTCCATCTTCTTTCCTTTCTTCTCTTCTCCTTTCTCCTCTGCTTGCTTTCCTACCCCCCTTCCCACTCCTGCTTATCTCCTCTTCAACTGCCTCCTTCTCCAGACTCCATTTCCCATGCTCCTCTGCGCTTCCCCTCCGACCCTTCACAAGCTTCTGCTCGGTATCTTGGCAACCCTTCCTCGGCCCAGCAGAATACAGCAGCCCTCACGATTCCACACTCACTGATAGAGATGCCTAACGCGCACCATTACCCCTCAACGTCACACCGAACTAAAACGGGATTAAAGCTTAATTACACCTACCCACACTCCAATTACCCATCGCAGCCTGACTACACGCACAAATGACTCACCACTGTAACTCCTGCCAACCAGCATTGAGATTGCTCACAATATTTTAATTGCTCGATAGATTAAAACGAAATTAAACACAAAAAGAAACAATAAGGTGTGAACTGGATATTGAACAGCAACAAGGCAGCCTGCGAATCTCACTCTAGTCAGTGAAGTCGTGTCTGGTAATGGCATTTTTTTTTTTTCAATTTCCTCTCAATGATAGGAGGAGACCCTTTTTTTATAATGGAAATTGTAATTTTATGATAACATGACAATAAAAATAGTCTCACAGACAAAACCATTACCATAAAAAACAGTCTAGTGTTGTTAAGATAGAGCAGTATGGGGTAAAGGAGCACCTGGGTAACCTGGTAACGTTTCACACAATAGAGGAATCAGCCCATTTTGTACTGCTTTCAAAAATTCCTTTTGCGATTGCTTTTGAGTAGTGAGTGCTTGCTTTTGAATAGTGAGTGCTTGCTTTTGAGTAGTGAGTGCTTGGTTTTGAATAGTGAGTGTTTGCTTATGACCGGTGAGTGCTTGTTTTTGAGTAGTGAGTGCTTGCTTTCGAGTAGTGAGTGCTTGCTTCTGAGTAGTGAATGCTTGTTTTTGAGTAGTGAGTGCTTGCTTTTCAGGAGTGAGTGCTTGCTTTTTGAGTAGTGACTGCTTGCTTTTGAGTAGTGAATGCTTGTTTTTGAGCAGTGAGTGCTTGTTTTGAGTAGTGAGTGCTTGCTTTTTAGGAGTAGTGAATGCTTGCTTTTCAGGAGTGTGTGCTTGCTTTTGAGTAGTGAGTGCTTGTTTGTGAGTAGTGAGTGCTTGCGTTTGAGTATTGAGTGCATGCTTTTGAGTAGTGAGTATTTGCAATGGTGAGTTGTCTTGAGAACCCAAATTGAGTCTTTTACCCCCAACATACTGCAGTCACTGCTAATACATTGAAGCTAATAGGGCCAGTTTAGCATTATGGAGCATAAGCCTGGCTGACTGACCCATGCCAGCCTTCAGGCATTCCGGCTAGCCATTTTAAGCATTAATTGAAGAGTCTAAGTGTCCTACTTATTTTCAACAATCTGTGACATTCTGAGCAGAAGCACCTGCCAGACCGACAGAAGGAGAGACAGACAGGCAGAGAGGTGGAGCAGCAGACAGGCAGAGAAGCAGGTACTACAGGCAGCCAGACGCATGGCGGAGACGCTGGAGTGGAGAGGATGATGGCTGGGGGATTCTGTCTCTCTGTTTGGCTATGGAGGGCATGATGAGCAAAATGAAATTGATTTGAAAATCCTGCCCATGTTCACAGCGGGCTGGGAGCGGATTAACATGCCGCTGTGTTAATGCGGTGTGTGTGTGTGTGTGTGTGTGTGTGTGTGTGTGTCTGTACAGACTTTGAATCAGGTCACTTGGTAGCTCAGCCCTACAGGGATAGATTGAAGGGCTGAAAATGCTAACGGGCCAGAGAAGGTTAGTTCATACACACACACACACACACACCCACACACGTGCAAAGACACACACATGCACACACAAACAGATAAACACACACACACACTCACACACACAGATGGCTTAGAGTACAGAGGACAAGCAACCTCTGTAGTTGAATGTAATATGCTCATTCAGACGAGCTCTTGGCTGTGTCCTGGACCCAGCCACACCAAGCCTGCATGCTAAACCCAAACTCTGCTGCACTAAACACCCAATCAGGAATCACTACAAACTAGTTAATGCAGCTTGGACTACTGAAGCAACACATTAACAACAATGCTAACAATTACGTGCTGTCTGTACAGAGAATTACATCTGCCATTGCTTTGACTATCCAGTGACAATTTCACTTTATATCACTGTTTTATCTTTTCATCAGTGCTGCTGTTTGGATAAGGGGGGTGTGTCTTACACATAAGCTTGTCATTTTCCTCAAGCGAATCAAGTAACCACGGAGACACAACAGCCAATCAGCACTTGGCTCTGCATAATGAAATTGTTCTGAATCTAGCTGTTACCGCCGAGCTCTAGATGACAACTGGGAAACTAGGCTGGGGGCAAATGTTGCACTGTTCTATGAATTCCAGACCAGTGCTTTAATGGACTTATAATGGCAGGTGAAACATTATCAAGTGGAGGATCCATTGGGTAAGCATGATGGGATACGTGAGTAGAATACAATGAGAATGGGCTTCACTTCCACTACTCTCCATAAAACCACAATGAAAACATTAATGGGAACTTGTTTTTCAGCTTTGTTTAATGGCTTTAACTTCATTTAAGAACTGAGGCTAAATAATGTCAATTAAACGGTGTCACATGGAACTGGAATCGGCTGCATCATTTACCTATTCTTAGGAGCTCAGGCTGGAGTATTTAAGCGCTAACTGAGGAGATTTTTAAAAATGTGACATGCAGTCATGCTGCATACAGCAGAGTGATTCTCAATGCTGGTGTCAGCTAGTCGCCACGCCCACATTACGAGCGTCTACAGTCGTACAGTCCCCAGGCCCTATCAATCCAGGGATATCAGAGGCAGTTGGTGAGCGTTAGCATGAGCATAGTCTGCCTGCAGACTCTCGATAGTACACCTCCTCCTATGGCAAAGCAGGATGTGGATCACAATGGGATACTTTAACCAGTGCTTTCTAACATACATTACAGGCATGAGCGATAGACAAACCGTAGAGTTACATCTGATTCCTCCACCAGCTTTGATGAAGTTTGCTCTGCACCTGCGACCAGACTGCATTATACAAATGCTCCAACTTTAGAGAACCAAGTGTTTTTTTTTCAAGTTGCTTTAATGTGTTTTAAAGCTCCATCTGTGGTTTGCTGCTCTGCATATGGGTTTCTGGGGGGGTCATCCTGTACAGACGCGGGTGCTCAGGTTTGCTTCTCCTGGAATTCAGACTTGTCTAATGATATGCAAATAGGTTAAGTAGGCTAACAACGGACCCAAGTATTTTAGCTGTAAAGAACAAGCTGATAGGGGTTTTGACATGTCGCATGAATGGACTTATTCAGCTGATACATTAACACAAGCCCCTGGCATGTCAAATTAATACTGTGTTGCCAAACTCAGGCCTGTAAAATCTGCAGCAGCACAAAGGTAATTAATCAATGTAGCCGCTGCCAGCTAGCAAGAAACGGCCTGTTCAGAATTCAACGTACAGCAGATATGCAATAACATTTGCTCTGGATCAGAGACATACATTTTAACTTGGCCTGCTCTGCAATACAATAAATAGCTGTGAAAATTTGCCAATGCCTGGTCACATTGATCTGTATGCTAAGCACCGCACTCTCAAAATCAGACCAAATCTGATAGAGTTCATTGTTTTGACTCCAGAAAAGTGAATGACGGTAGGATGCATTCGCTCAGAACAAAGGGAATGAGACTATAATGAATACACTCAACCAGATAATGTGTATTCAATTCAATAAACTATGCTTTGTGTTTTGAACCTGATTATGCTACGCTCTGTTGTTAAACCTGCTAAATATAGGGGACACTTAAAGCGAACATTTCATATGGAAAAATGTGAGAGGCTGAAATGCACAGGTCAGATGTTCACAGTAGAACGCAGGGTTTCAATAATGGGAAGATGCCCCATTAAAAGCCAGGCAGGCAGGCAGGCAGGTAGGCAGGAGAGTGAAGTCATAATGGTCCTCCAACGACTTTCCTGTGTTTAACAGGCCACCACAGCCAGAAGTCAGCACTTAGGAAAGAAGCAAGAAGACTAAAATCCAGCTGTTAAAATTCCCCACCAACCTCCCCTACAAACCATAATTATCATAGGCATAATCTATGCTGGGGCTGCTGGGGACCTGTCCTCACCACTGGGTGACCTCACCACTGGGCGTCCTCACCACTGGGCATCTTCGCCACTTTCTGAAATGGCTGCCATTGTTTCTGTCACTCTCAGAAAGTGTACTGCTGTAGGAAAATAGACCTGAATTTCTGTTTAATCTGGTTAAGTTGAATAATAATAGGCTTGTTTTAGTCAAAACATATTATGATTCATAAATGTATCCTATAATAACAAAATTTGAAAAAAATGTCATGCTTATAATTTGTCATACGATACCAGTAAATAAACTGACAACAACAAAACAAATTGTTTTTATTAAAATAAAAAAATCAATTATACTAATATACAGCCACTGTATTAAGGACACCTGTTCAGCTGCACGTTAACACAGCGCGTGCGTTTAGGCACTAAGTTTTTATAGAAAATGGGACAGAGAAAAGATCCGGTGAGCGGCAGTTCTCAGGGCAAAAATGCCTTGTTGATGCTTGAGGTCAGAGGAGAATGGCTAGTCTGGTTCAACTTGATAGAAAGGCAACAGTAACTCAAACAGCCACTTGTTAGAACTGACGTAGGCAGCATCTCTGAGTTCATAGCACACTGAACCTTGAAGCAGACCTCGCCGGGAACCACTCCTGCGAGCTAAGAACAGGTAACTGAGGCTACAGTTCACAAGGGCTCACCAAAACTGGACAACAGAAGATCGGAAAAATACTGCGTGGTCTCATGAGTCTCAGTTTCTCAGACATTCAGTTGGTGTGGTCAGAATATGGTGTAAACATGAAAGCATGGCTTGGATGAGTGGTTGACACTGGTGGATGGTGGACTAATGGTGTGGTGTCCTAATATTTTCTTAGGACGTTTTACCAACATTAATACCAACAGAGCATCATTTACTGTAATCACCACAGCCTACCTGCGTATTAAACACCGCAGCCTACCCGAGTATTGTTGCAGACCATGTCCATGCCTTTATGACGTCAGTGTAACCATCCTCTGATGGCTACTTCCAGTGAGATAATGCACCATGTCACAAATCTCAAATCACCTCAAACCAATTTCTTGAACATGACAATGAGTTCACTACTCAAATAGCCTCTATAGTCACAAGATCTCAGTCCAATGGAATTTGTGTATCCCTGACACTCTTTGTATTGTTCAGTGCAAAAAGGCTTGACAAACGCAGCCATAAAACCTTTTGTAACCTACTCCTCTGCGTCCCAGTGGTGGGTTTCAGTGACTACACCTTTCAGAGGACATGAAATCTTAAAGCATAAACTTGAGGGGCTGCTGAACACCCCTAGCACTTTCCCCCAGGAGCTTTCAAAGCAAAGATACGTCCACGATATTAACGCTTTGACAGTAGGATGCGATTTCAGTTTCATTTTAAGATGCATTTTACGAGGTTTTAGAGTTGATTATTAAGGGAGTCACCCCAGGCCTGAGGTCTAAATACACAAAATAAAATGCAGATGTCACCTGGCAGACAGGGTAGAGTCAGGTGGAAACATCTCCAAGGTCAGGGACGGCTTTATAAACAAAAATGACGCCATGTCCACCTTACATAACTGTATAATTACTCTAAACAACAGGCTCTAAAAGTCTGACTTCACCACAATTATCTGAAGCCCAGATCTTCTGTCAGCACTCAGGAGAGCAATTTTGTCTCAAACTGCTTCCCTAACACACTATTTACATTTGACATTTCATGTGCCTTATGTCCAGATAATGCCTAGATAAGATTTACCAACATTCATTTACTCTTGCCCATCTAAACACATCTGTTAGTGCAGCTTTATGCTGTTCCATGCAAGTCCAGAACCCTCTTCCGCAATCTCCAAATGTTTCATTAATATAAATTAGATTTATAGATTATGTTTCATTACGTTATGCGCTGCATACTATGCTTATGTGTTGTATAGCTTCAGTTTTTACAGTGTTTGCTGACTAGATGCAACAGCACACATTGCGGATATTGCGGAAACAGGGGTGTTTGAGACTCAGGACAGTCTCAAACATGTCTCAAACATGTCTCAAGAACCCGTAACCAAGCAACCGTGGTTGCTTGTACACTTGATGTAAACAAGGTGTTTTGACAAGTTATTAAGTTATTAACATTTAGAGTATATTTACGTTTATGTTTACATTTACGTTTTTGGGTATTTAGCAGATGCTCTTATATAGAGCGACTTACAAAGTGCTTTGCATCTGCTCACAGAATGCATCCTAGACAGTACGATAGATCGGTCGGAATTCAATATACCCTTGAGCCAGACTACTATTAAACTACAGGTTTATTGTGTGATAATCAGTGTCATTATCTAGAATTGTAAATACACATAGGCTCAAACGTCATCACGTAGGGAGGGGCTAGTCCTATTTTGCATTGTAGGCAAGCACTGAGGTTTTATATCTGATGCGTGAATCAGTTGGAATTTATTTATTAAAACTCAGTGACTCTAACACAGAGGACCACACTATACAGCAACAATTAACAAATTACATTATTTTTGGCATTAACAACTTTTTACAATATTTTAACAATAAGTGTGCGAACTATTTGGAATTTCACAACCTAAAAATATTTGTCTCTGTGGTATATATAAAAATAAGGTATTTTTGAATAATAAATAGCATAGAGTTTTTTGATAAATGTTCAACTCAAATGGTTCTTTGCACCTTTAAGAATCCTCAGTGTCAACAGGATATGGTGCGTTAAAAAAACGTTCCCTTTTCCTCGTGGGTTCCTGCCGAACAGGGTTATTATATCGTTTAATTGCACAAGCAGTCGGGCTGCAACGAGGGGGCAGCAAATTTAATTCATACGAGAAGCTAAATTGGTTCCATTTAATCTTGGCCCTGTCAGATGATGGTGTGGCGTGTGCCTGGTGAACGGAGCAGCGTGGGTAATGCCTCACGCGTCCTATTATTGCTGAGCTCAGAACATGCCTAACCATTGGCTTCATGGCAGCTGCGATTAAAATGCCAAACATCCCGCTTTATGGCTGCAGTGTTATTCAGAGTGCTAATGCGCTCGCATGTCACCCCCGTGCCTGTTTTCGCTCTATTCGGACTCTACGCCACGACGCAGGCTGGATAATGCGCCGCGCGCTTCGTGTAAATATTGTCATTGGGATTCGCACCGAATCGTACAGTTTCGATGGGGTTTGTTTGGATCCGCACAGTCGGATCTCACGCCTGGACGGTTTACAAAGGCTCAGATTAACCCCCGAAGGAGTACGAAAATAAGTACCGGCCCAGCACAGCCCCTCTGCTACTCACGCTGGTTCTCAAACTGTGTGCGGGAGCACATGATGAAAGGGGAGATTAACTTACCCAGGACAGGTGCACATCAACCGCAGTGCTGGGGCTGGGAGGTCAGATTTGAGTTAACACAATAAACACAGCAACAACCACAACAGCAATAATAATCCTTGTTCAGAATAGTCAAGCATGAATGTATCCCAAGAAAAACACACGCATACGCAGTCACACACATGCATACACACACTCACAAAACACACACACACACACAACCTAACCACAAACCACACTTTTTTATGAGGTTTTACTGACTTTATTCATGTGGAAGTAGAGATATGAGAGGTGCTGTGGCACATACACATTCAAATTCAATTCAAATCATGTTCTGAGTAAGCAATGCATAAAGAAGCATGTGCGTATACAGAGTTTCCCATTTTTAAAAGGAGGTTTATGGGGGGGGGGGTTTGAAGGCTTAAATGGTTCCCTGTTGGAGTCTTTTCAAGCACAGAGAGACGTTGCAGGTGTCTGGTAGGTTTCTCAGTAGTCAAAGCCATCAGTGAGGTCGTGCTATGCATGATTATGAATGACGGCTGTGTCAGATCTGCTCAGACGCAGAGTACCTCACACATTTGGGGATGTTGCACTGGACGAAGTGAACAACCACGAGGAACCAGCCAAGGGCTGATGAGCGAAATGAATGGTGTGTGTGTGTGTGTGTGTGTGTGTGTGAGACAGACATATGGAAGGATTTTAGCAGCCACTGTACTTTTGGACCAGGCTCTTTCCCTGCCCCCCGGGCTGTGCCACAGTGCTACACTACACTGTGCCGCTAGCACTGTGAAGTAGAAAAAACACACTTTTTCGATGTGAAATAGATAATGTTAAACAGATTTTGATGTAAAATAGATAATGTAAAACAGATTTTGATGTAAAATAGATTCATTGTAAAGAAGTGTAAACATGCAGTGTTGTTACAGACCATTAAACACTACTGACATTTTAGATCCTAAACAAGTTTATTTATCCATGAAACACCCATTACAATACTGTAGTAACAATACTGCAAGTAAGTAAAACTGTGTGGTCTAAATACTGTAATCACAACAAGATTAATGGCAGTGAGGCATTTTATTGACAGTAAAGAGTGCAGGGAGTATCTGGCCAACAAGAGCCACAAAGGCAATTCTGCAGAGCATGAGAACATAAACCCACCCCTTTGGCCTAACCTTAACCAATCACATCCTGCAGATAAACCTACCCCACACCTACCATTAATCATAATCAGTCCATTTCTTCATATTAACCTACCTCTATGCCTACCCCTAAACATATCCCGTAGCATTCTGTACATAACCTACCTCTGCACCTACCCCTTGCCTTGACTAAACATCATTTCTGGACACATTATAAATACAGTGCATCATCCAGACCCTATTTTGAAATTATAGCATACAGACATCACCCAAAAAAGGCACTGTTAGGACTGGCGCGACAAGCACAGTTTGGATAATCAAGCAATTCTGGTCCCAATTAGGAATCCTGGGAACGCTGCCTTGCAGAGCCCTGTTTGTTCTGACAGGCTCCGCCAAAGCACAATCTGGGGTCAAAGGGCACAGCACTGGGAAAGCAACAGAAAACATCAAGCCAACAATGCTTAACAGCTGATAATCACACATACACATGCACACACACACACACAACGCACATGCGTGCACACTGCTCCCCCAATTGTGCATGCACACACACACACACACACAGAGGCACACAAATTCAGAATTGAATGTCAGCAAAGTTATATTTTCACACATTATTAATTTAACGGAACTATATATGCCTCTGTTGAATTTGATCTCTGCAGGGATGTAAAGCTGTGTACGAGTTCAATCTGAATGTGAACTTGTGCATCTGAACATACAGGCCAATAATCTGAGTAAAATCTGATTCAGTGTGAACATCTACATCTGTTAACACCAGACAAATAACCTGAGCTAAATCTGGTTTCAGTGTGGACATGTATATCTGAAAACACCAGGCAAATAACCTGAGTTAAATCTGATTCAGTGTGAACATGTACATCTGATAACACCAGGCAAATAACCTGAGTTAAATCTGATTCAGTGTGAACATGTACATCTGATAACACCAGGTAAATACCCTGCGCTCAACCTCGTGACACATTTCTTTGTATGTGAATTCTGAAATCTCTGCATAAACACAGAAAGTTTCTACAGTGATCCAGCAGAACATGCGCTGTATGGGTCAGCTCTAGAACTGATGATGGTGCCCATTCTTCCACCTGGGCCACGAGTTTTATGAAAAGACGCTTCTGGAGTGCCACAACTGGCTCAGACGGTTGTGTCTTATCACCAGGATCCATGTTGGAATCCCCATGATTATATAGCCCTCTGAAGCCAGCAGCCAATGAGAATATATATATTTATCAAAGTATATAGAAGTTACATATTTATTTTATATTTATTCATTTATCAAGAGCATAGCAGCAAATCCGCAAGACTCTAAAAATTCTGCTCAGCCTGAATGGGACTGAAACAATGCAGAAGCATCACATAAAGCAAACCATGAGAATTAGAGTGAAGTGACTATGAACACCGTTATGAACACCGTATTTCTGAAGCTGTTGATCTACTAGGATTTTCATTTTTCCATACTGAGTATACAGAGAAAGGTCCAAAAAAGACAGAAAAGATCCAGAGAGGGGAAATGCCCTGTTTATGGCAAAGGTCAGATGGTGAATGGCCAAAGGTCAGTGGAATATGGCCAAAGGTCAGGGGGAATGGCCAAAGGTCAGGGGGTCATAGCTAAACTGTTTCAAACTGGTAGAAAGGCAACAGTAAGTCAAATGACCATGAACTGAGAACCGTATGAAGCTGACTTGCCGAGGTCATAAGGTCATAAAGACGTCATCACACAGAGGAGAGCCTGACCGCTGCCAGTCACACAGCCCAGCCCTGAAATGCTGAAGTGGCTGAAGATTTAAACGAGGTCTTTTAGCCTGAGAGGTGACCCAGAGCAGCGCGGCCAGCACGGAGCGGGCGGCGTCTGACGGAGCCAGAGCAGGCGCGAGGACGCTTGCCGCTGGAGCCTGACCTCTGCGAAGGGTGGAGCGCATGTGCAGCAGAGCCCGGAGCATTTTTCACCGTGCCGTGCAGCACAGCTTTGACGAGCAGCGATAAGAAACCCTGCTCTGACATCGCCTTAACCCTGAAAATGGACTGGCTGCTGAATTTTCCACAGTGTTTACTCCCGATACCCGGCCAAAAGGAACAAACACAGACGTAAAGGCACCAGCACTCGATCAGATGCCTGACTGTACTAATGCTTTAAATTTAGAAGGATTTTGACTTGGTGTTGACATTTGGCTTAGAGGGAAATCGCAGACATGCACTCACACACACACACACACACACACACATACACACAACCACACACACACACAACCACATAAAACAGCTCATACATACACACTCCCCATATATTTACCCAAATAAATCACACACACACACACACACACACACTCACCATACACATAACCACATAAAACAGCTCATACATACACACTCCCCATATATATACCCACATAAATCACACACACACACACACACAACACACTCTCATGCACACCCATATTCACTCTCTTACATCTATCTCCACTGTTGCTGTCTCCCCTGCCATAGAGTTTGGTCTTAAAAATAAAGAATGCCGCATTCAAAGGTGCTAATTGACCTGAAGGAGCAATCAGAGATGACATGACATGTCATCAGTGCTTTAATAAACAGTGTCACTTTCTAGCACTTTCTCTCTCGCGTTCTCCAACACCACCAGGTGCCTGCAGGCCCCAACACACGTTAGAAAGCAATTAAAACCAAGGCAGTATGGGGCAAGAAAAGAAAAAATGCTACAAAATAGACTCCACGGCTCACATCTAATGAACAGAGAACCAGAGTCCTCGGGTCTCGAATTAGGTAGCGACGACCAGGATATCTGCCATCACTCAACGTCCAACAGACGCAGTGCATGCCAGAAGCCCAGCCTAAACGGAGATAAACACAGTGTGTGGTGGGTCCTCCTGTCTCCAGGATGAGAGGGGAAAAAAAAAAAACTATAAACGGGATCCGCATTAAACAGCTCTTGTAATTAATCTCTGTAGGCAGGGGGAAACGTGGCTCCAAACCTGGCAAGTGTGGGAGATAACCAGGATCCAGGAGCAGGTCCCTAGCCCACTCCTGGCTCCAAACCTGGCAAGTGTGGGAGATAACCAGGATCCAGGAGCAGGTCCCTAGCTCACCGTTAGGGGGGGGAGGGGTGTGTGTGTGCGCCACACTCACCGTTTAGACGGTCTCTAAATGAAGGCCTAATGAAGACATGGGCTGTGCGTTGCACGTATAGGGAAGCGCTAAGTGCTTGCTAATCTCGTCTGCAGGGGAGGGGCAGTCTGGATGGTTGATGCAGTAGTCACGAAGCTGTGGCTCAGAGTCGAGCTGAACGAGCCATCCATGATGGGACGCGTCACGCCTCCGAACCAGGAAGGGAAATACTTTTTTTTTGCAATTCCGACACTTTGTTCTTTTTTATTTTTCTAGGCTTCAGCGTGTCGTGCTTTCACGCAGACGTGCGGGGGACACGGTGTGTCTTCGCCTTTTGTCAGAGCACTTGTCCTTTCCAAACTGTGCGCCTGACTGTGGGGATCCAGGGGCTGGTGAGGGTGGCGTACGTATGAGTGACAGACTAAGAGACAAAGCGAGCAACTGGGTGATTGCGTGTGCATGTCTAAGAGCATTTATGGGCATGCAGAAGCAAGCGAGTCCATGCGTACTGTGGCTCATCTCCACTGTACCTCATGCCTGCTGTGGCTCATCCTTGCTGTACCTTATCCTTACTGTTGCTCATCTCTCCTGTAGCCTCCCTAGCTGGACCAGGACCAGTTGCACACACCTCTAGTCCACAGGCCACGAAAGACCCGACCTTCTTCTGCTCCACACGCCAAACGCGTCAAACTTCATGAACATTGAGCCTTCCGTTACATGCAGTAAGCGTCCAGGCTAGATGGTCAGACTGATGGTGAAACATGCAGGTAACGCCGGTGAATGTCATACATTTCTGGGTTCCATGCAGGAGATCTGCCGATCCAGAAATGGCTCCGCCCCTGCACACCTTCATTAGCATTTAATGCCAAAGGCTAATCCTCAAACTGACTCAGAGGTTTGACACTTAACCTCGGCAAGTGCAAATCAGGAGCGTTCTAAGTTGTTTTCTCCCGATGTGCTCTGAATTCCAATGTGTAACGTTACTTTTTGCAGATTTATATTATGACAGCAACTCTGCTAAAATGAAAATGTGTGCAGTAATCACAAAAGGTAGTGTAACCTGTACTGAAACCACTTCAGTTGATTGATATATATACAGTATATATACTACTCACAACAAATTAGAAATATTTGGCTTTCAGGTGATTGATCAACAGTAACAATTAACAATTGATCAACAGTACGTCCCAATTGCGCGGCTTCAAACAGGATGTTCTCAGACAGATGGCCACTGAGCTATGAGTGTCACAGAGTGTCATCAGCAGGTTGCAACAGAGATACAGAGAGACTGGAAGAGTCACAGAAAGGCATTAAAGTGGACGTCCTTTGGCCACATCCCACACTGATGACCGCTTCATTGTGAACAGAACCCTGCGGATCCAGATGATGCGGATCCACACAAGTCCAGGCACATTTAAGGGAGGTGAGAGGCACCCAAGTGTCATGTCAGACCATTCCAAAACATCTACATCAGAGTGGTGTGTGTGCTAGATCTACTGGCTTTGGGCAGGTGTGTCTAGTCATTACAGAACTGCCCTACACCTTGTGACAAGACTATACTGCTTGAATAACATCATTAATCCAATCATTGTGTCTATGCATGAACAACACAGGCCTAATTTAATCTCCATGGCCAACAATGATCCAGCTCATCGAGTCACATCATTAAGAAAAGGCTGCTGGAGACTGGGGAGAACGGGGAGACCGGGGAGACTGGGGAGACTGGGGAGACTGGGGCACCTGGAATGGAGTGGGCTGCACTTTCTCCAGACCTGAATCCCAATGAAAACATGCAGGATCAGCTGAGTCGCCGTGTAGAGGCTCGTAACTCTGGACCCCAGAACCTCACTGACCTGAGGGCCCTTCAGGAAGAGTGGGACACCATGACTCAGCAGACAATAAGTCAACTTGTGAACAGGAGGAGACATCGTTGTCAAGCTGTAATTGGTGCTCAAAGTCACATGACCAGTTGTTGAGACATTGATATTATTTCTTGGGTTATACCCACCACTGCTGTTGGCTGTTCTTTCAATAATTAGTTTGAGATGAGGAAATTACCATTGCGTGCTTCTATTTAAATTCACTACTTTCATGGTATTATATCACTGAAGATTCCAGATAAGCAACTGCACTGTACTTAGGTAAGATACATAGAGATATCAAAAATTGTAGTAAAGTACACAATATTTCCAGAGAAACAGGACGTTTCAAACAGAGGTCCCTCATCAGCTGTGCAAGCAAAGTGCTTCTGAAGCACTCTACCCAGCTGATGTGGGACATTTGCCCGAAACGTCCTGTTACTCTCTCTCTCAATACATACATACATATATATATATATATATATATATATATATATATATATATATATATATATATATATATATATAAAGAGAGAGAGACAGAGAGAGATGTTACTCATAAGAATGATACTGTTATTATCAAATGCATGTTATCTGCATATTTTAAAGGGGTTATGCATAAAACCCAACCAGCAATCAGACAATGACATTTTTTTCAGAAATGAATGATCTGCTGATTACCTGTCAAACCTTTATACTTTCTGTATGCTTAACACCAGCAAACCTATTCAAACCTTTTTGATAACTTGGGAAACAGAAAACTGGAGTTTGGAAACTAGCTACAGTCAAACAACATAAAATATATATATAAATCACACGTTATTCAGCTATTCAGTTATTCAGCATACAGAGTAGTTTAAATTTTAAGAGTTTATTGACATCAAATGGATATTGCCATAAATTCCATAAATTTCCATAAGGTGTGATTACAGAGAGTCATTTTTTTAAATGCTTATAGCTCTAAAATAGCTTATAGCTCTAAAAAAAAGTATTTCACAAAAACCCTAAAAACACTGAACTCTAAACACAATGTGTATTCGAGTTTTTAGAGGTTTAACGCTGGAGTGTTCGTTTAAGAAGGCTACATTTACTTCCACAGCTGATATGCAATGATCACATAAACACCAGTAAATGAATCTTGAACAAAATGATGTTGCACAAAGGCTCCATGAGGTATAGCCACTCATCTGATTAGACTCCATTCAGTCAAACATGTTTCTAAACAAGCAAAGAGATTAAAAGGCTAACAAAAGCAAACCTGCTGTGTATCAGTCCACTAGCAACATTAAAAACAGAGTCTGGTGGACTATGGGCAGACAAGAAGAAACTCTTGCATAAGAATGGTGACTCGAGGGACCACTGTGTGTGGGCAGTCCCATGATACCCTGCTGGAACTCAGAAGCAATCAGCATTATAGCTTTGCAAAGGAAAGTCACATACTGAAGCACGCACGCTGCAGTTTTGAACTGTGTGTGCGTGTGTGTGTGGCAGATTGGCAGAGTTGCATGTGAGAGAAAGGGCTAGCCTGAGGAGTCTTACTAACAGTAGTTACTCACCTCCCTCTTGTTCTCTGTCTCTCGCACAAACACACACACGCACACACACACACTCTTGTATGAACATATTTCAAGTCTTTTGAAATCTTAAAACGATTTTGATCAGTAGTGCCCAGCTCTGATCCTGGTGCCTCTGAGTCCTTCACAGATTGGTGATACCTCTGCTCAAATACACCTGAGTCATCTTAACAGTTTAGCAGGCGTCCAGGATTAGCAGGCATAGCAGGATTAGCAGGCGCCCAGGATTAGCAGGCTTCTGTTTGAGCATGGAAATCACCAAATTGAACTCTTGCCCTCAGTGTCCAGAGGTGGGAACTAGTGACATCAGATATGTCAGCACTGCCCTTTTCAGAGCATAATGTAGTGGTGTAGTCTGTCAGGGTTAGGATGCTTTCACATATGACCTTGTGGTATGGCTCTCTGAAATTCAACAGAAAAGCATTTGTGTTTCATGATGCAAACATTGAGTCTTTGTTTTAGGTTATTTCGGCACATTAGCTTGTTTTTAGGTGTAGGGTCAAGATGCACCCACGTCTAAGAGCTCAGCTGAACGTTTTCTTTTAGCACTTCAGAGTTCTAATGCCCTAAGAAACAAATAAGGGTCCAACTTGTAATAAACTTAAATAAAAAAAATATAATTACTAGAACCAATATTTAAATGATGATTTTAGCGTTTATCAGTTTTATTAGGACAACTTTGAAGGTGCGTGTGCGCATGATAGACAATACAATAATAAACACTTACTAACTGGGCACCATAAGGAGAAACGAGATGCTAAAGAGGTTATAAAGAGGTCACGCCAAGTCACATATGCAAGCTGTCCATGCACCCTGAAACGGACAAGCATTATCACGTGATCTCAGACGTCCGCTACACCCGAACCCCTCATCAACAAAAGCTAAAAGCGCAAGTAACGCTTTTTGTATGGGGATGACATTTTATAAGTGCAGGCGTTAGATTACGCGCCTGAAGTATGTCTCAGACAAAAAACTGAGCCGAATTATCCTCACAAAACATTTCAAAGCATTTTCTAATCAATACGGTGTTTGCTGCATATGTGCGCGGTTTGCAGCATATGTGCGCTCTTAGAAATATCCAAGACCTTATCTAACTGCGTCGCTGCGTACTCGCTAAGAACACATACCTCTGAACAACGACTGACTGTTTTCTAAATTTGTAAGCTACAAAGAGTACCTCTGAGTCTACGGGTAGCGTAAGCGGCATGCGTCCATGTTTTAAATAACAGTTGTATAACCCATTTATTTTTTAGATATGTTTGTGTATTACCTATATGCTTCAACCCGGGAACAGTTGCTTAAGTCCTTGTAAATTAGGGAACATGTGAAAGCTTCATATACGTTCAGAAACCCCCGCAAATCAAGATCGCACGAACGTCGATTTGGCTCGACAGCCTAGAAATCACAAACCAAGAAACGTAGAACAGTATTTTCTACAACTGTTACAATTACCATTCGCAAATACTCTTCTGCATTGCTTTCTGTTCAGAGCAAAACGCGAGAGGGGACGCGCGCAGTGTTTCGCAGCGCGTATGGGCGATGACGCTGTGAAGAGTTCGGTAAAGTTGGATACAATCCTACCTGATCACCGCCGTATCGCCCTGCCGGATGGTGATGTTGTCAGTTGCGCGTTGCATATCCACACTTCGGACAGGGAACCCTGTGGGAATAAGACACAGTAGTCGGAAAAATGACGCCTGCAACTGCCGCAAACCAGACCTCCTCCCGATCGACATCTCAGCACAAAAACGAGTATTAGATCCAAGCAAGAGGGAGGGAAGAAAGTATCTGCGCTCTAAAAAGAGGAAAGGACTTCAAGCCCCGTTTCAACTCCGGGGATGCTCCTGAATATACGCGACTTTCACTTATACACACGAGGACACACTAGCATTAAAATAAAGAAAAACGGTATAAAAGAGACTAGTCCGTATACACGCAGAGATGCCGCGTATTCCAGTCCGCGCGCCTCTCGTCGCACAGAACAGCGCTGAGAGGCACTGAGCTCTTTCACTGAGTGGAATTCAGAGCGCGCTCTCTGTCTCTGGCGCGCTCTGTTCTGTCGCCTCCCACTCCCGCTATACATCACACTGCTGCCCCTTTCACGAGCTGACGCTCCTTAATGGTTGTCACGACAACAGCACCATCTGAGGACCCCTCCACACTGGTTTCACCAGTTCACGGAGACCCACGTTTATGTTTAGAACGAGTATGCTAAAGAACACAGCGTGTATACAACGTAATTACACGAAGCAGTTGTAAAGGCTGTTTAGATGCTAATTCCATGCACAGAAAGTGTATCTTAGTTTTCAAAGCCTTCTAATAGGTTGCATTGAATCAATACTCATTTTTAATTCCTCGTGTGAGAAGTTGATCTGAGTGTTCAAATATTGTAAACTCTCAGATAATATAAATGTTGTAAAAAACACTGTATTACTGTATTACACTGTATTAATTTTAGGCGTATGTTTTCAGTTTGAAAACCCAGAGACTGCAGCTATAATTGCCCTCAATGTTTAAAATGATTTTAATAATAACTTTCATTAATTTTACCACAGGTTTTATTATTCAGTCATACGATATGTTATTCTTGAACACACAGCTACTAATGAATTACAAGTTATCTTCAAATGATAAGTTATTAATTTTATGTCACCATACAGTCAGAAATGATGAACTTTGACCACCTGATTCTTCATGCTATTTTAACTCTCGCATGCCCTTTGAAAAGAACACCTGTCCACGTCGAATCTGTGTCGGACTTGACAGTACCAGTAGCTGTCATTATTAATTAAACCAGCCCAGGCCTGTAGTGCTGTCACCCACATCACACACACACACACACACACACATACACACACACACAAACATATTAGGTGTAATCATAAACCTAACCTTACCTTTACTCTCAGTGACAGAAGAATATTCTTTGCCCTTTCAGTATTTAAAACTACGTATGCAGCTTTTCTACAATGCACTTGTCGAGAGTTAGGTTAGCAGGGCACAGATAAATGAGCTGCTATGTTTGGCCTAAAGTCTGAAACTGATGTGGTCAAAGCAGTGAAAGTATGCTAGAAGCACAGGCTTCTCTAGGCAGCATTCTTTGGCAGCTATGTCAAATTTTGTGGGCACATAACTATGCAGCAGGGAAAAAAGGTTCTCATTTTTCTACACTGTATTATGAGTGGTTGTTAGAAGCAGAAAGGGAGGCCTATAATCATAACCCACCTCTACATATACCCGGAACCAATATCAGTCTCATAAAGAGTCTTCATGCCCGCCTCCTAAGCTTAACCAAGCATAACATAATTACATCTGCACCTAAAACCAACTTTAACCACCCATTCTGTTTTTTATCACAACATGTGATTTATTAGACTTTGCCTAATATTTGAAATCAAATGACAAGTATTTTAGAGGGTTTCAGTATTACAGAGGGTTTGGGTAACACTGTCTAAGACTGTAAATCCACCCCCCAGCCTCACACACACACAGTGGTGGATCTGACTTTTGCTTTACCACTCTTCCTTCTTTCTAAGTAAACATTTAAGGTTTAAGGTCTACAAGGGTCCTCAGTTTAGAGTACTCACCTCAACTCTCCTATTATCACACTGCTGTTCATTATTTCCCATAAAGCAAATTAAATCTATACCCTAATTAATTAAGATTTATGAAAGGGGCCACACCAGCACCATCTCCTACACTGATAACGTAAATAGCAATTAAAGAAAAGCTATTACACTAGCCTGGGCTCTAGTGGTTTTGCCACTTGCTATCTGTAACTAAGCAGATGATCTCTCAGACACTGCCACGGTCACTGCAGGAAATCCATGAACTCAATAGCAGTAGGCGAGAGTCACGCACGCACCACGGTGAAGAACCAGCACGGATAACAGGAACTCTTTTACAGGACCATTTCTGTATACGACAATTTCTGTAAACACGTGGAGGGTCCGTCTTCTGGTTTTGATTGGTCTGCACATGCAACTCAGGATTTCGTTTTTGTGTTGGATCCTCTGTGTCCACGTTGCAAGATCTAGACTTGTGTGGTAATGTAAATTGAACCATGTGCATAATATACATGAACTGAACTCTTATGACACTCATCAGGCAGCAGTGACCCTCACAGTGCCAGTGGAGGGAGTTGTGCTCAGTTCTCGCTTTAGATCCTTAGCAAGGAAGAGTTTGCAGCCATGAACACATACACACTAACATGCACACACACACACACACATGCACACACACACACACACACACACACACACACACACACATATACACACGCGCACACACACACACACACACACACACACACTTGTGCTTAAAGGATGAGGTTCATTTCATCTTCCTTCCCTATCTGTTTATTTCTTTCATTCGCATTTTACATAAAAAGAGAAATTTCCACTGCAGAATTCTAAGGTAATCTCACCATATGCTGGTGGACACAGAAGAGAGAGGCATTTTGCCCACGAGACAGTCTGCAATTCTACCTTAATCGATTGCCATTTGCACAAAGTTGCTATTTTGTAAAGAAAATTCACCCCCAAGGTTATAGTGACGTTGTGGGCGAGAAATGGGTGATTGAAATGAACTTCAGATATAGAAGTGCCGGACCCTTGAACTTGCTCGGACTGCTACATTACTGGATAGGCACCGTGAAAGATTAAATAAATAAACAAATAAACACATAAATAAGACGCACTGATAGTGTCTCCAGACAACACGGCAACGAATGTACGATATTTACAAGTGAAAAGATTGGGAAAAAAGTTTTATCTTAGAGGCTTTAGGCTGGATTTGAGCTGTTTGCAGAGAGGTTGGGTGTCAGCGCTCAGCAGTGTGAGGTTGGGACTGGAAACCCCTCTGGTGCTGGTGCTTTCTCTCCACACACAGACCCAACACCTGCTGCCCATGATAGTGAAGATAGCCTGCGTGTTCCAACAGCTTCACTGCTTCTACCTACCATTGCATCCACCAGGCGGTAAAACTGTGTGACATAAAATGACCATTATAGCAGTTTATTGCCCTTTCTACAGCGAACATGTGATTCTACAAGCTATTTGACTTTGTTGCTCAATGTGACTTCACATCAAGCAAAGGCTCCTGGACTCTCCTGGACTGGCCTTAACTGAACTGGTCTTAACTGAACTGGCCTTAACTGAACTGACCTTAACTGAACTGGCCTTAACTGAAGTCATTTGGTAACTTTCCTTTGTGCTAAAGTCCACTGCACTGCACAATATCTAGCACACGCCCATTAAGGTCACTAAGCAGAGCACTGGTCAGCAAGCAACACTGATGGCAAGAAAATGCCTTTCTTCATAGATGAATATTCACCAGAGGAACTTTAACGTTTCTGCATTCATGCTTTTTTGGAAAGCTTTCAAATGTTTACATTTCTTGACTTTCAAAGAATACAAAGAACTAAGTTAAAATGCAAAACAAATTCACCTTTAATATAAAATATAAATTCCTAAGTATTATAGATCAGCGCTAGAAATAATGGCATTCTATTAGGACCTTCCTGTACAAGTTATTTTGTGGGGTTTGTGGGATTTTTTTTATCTACTTGATGTTTCAGACGCAATGACAAACACTGTCACAGGTTCGGCTGCTTGAAAAACAGTTATTTATTTCAGTTATTTATTTCTTATTTTTCCCGATAACACCGAGTACTGGAGTGTACATGAAGGATTTTATGCCTTGACTGTAGCAACTTTTTGAAAATGTCAGATACATCAGAAAATAAGTTTTGACTATCACCACCACTATCCGTTATGAACTTACAGGTTCTGATTCCTGCTTACAGTTTACCATCCCAGTCAAAGCACTTATAAAACTGTCATTGTGTCTGAGAAACACCAGGCAGATAACACCGTCCCACCAGCACCACCCCGTGATGGAAGGAAGGTCCCAACACACTACCACTATTCCTGCCTCTGATATGCCCACTCATAGCTGGTAAACAGCAGACTTGTGCTTTCCTCTGGTAAGGCAGGGAAATGTGATAATGTACTCCTTAAAAACTTTTTAAAACTGTAGATTTCCAAAAACATATTGGAGGTGATGCCACCGACTTCATTATCCTTACTGAGAAAAAGGCTCTGATGTATGAACAATCCATGACAGAATTTCTGTGGTGCCTAATATATTATACTACAAATAAGAAGTTCAAACTAAGCTCAAACCTTCAAGAGACTGCTCCTCCTTTTAAGGAACCTCCACTAATTTTTGACAGCTGTGACAAAAACATCAAAGACGTACTGATTAGAAGTAATCTACATGGCATTGCAAGGGATAACCATTGTACTTTCTTTTTAAAAAATCAAGACATGCTATGTGCAAATTACAGCCACTAAAACTACGGGCACTAAATCATCAGTCATGATCAACCATCGCTCCTCATCTATCTCTGCAGGTGTTGTTTATTGCCACAGGAGCTATTCATCTTCTGCAGGAAATACAAACAACTCTATATAAAAGAAACAACATTGACAACATTGGCTGATAATTCTGTTGATCACCTTTATGGCATCAGGATAGAGGATTTCTAATTTCCATGGGCTAGATATTTTAACAGCTGACATATGGGCATTAATGATATCACCGTTGCCTTAGGTTTTATGGTAGCCATGGTGTTGGAAAGAAGAAAAAAGATGTAATGTAAGCAGGGACAACTCTGGTGCCCTCCTAGAAAGAATATAATGCTATAAAATCTTGGAATTTGAATATTAACTGCTTCACATCTTAGAGCTCCAGAAGCACTTTAACTGCACAACGGATGAAACTCTTCTGCCTGAAACATATTGTTTGTCAATAAATGATCATAAAGCAAATTACTGTTGTACACAGTCTAAATCTGACCTCCTCCAACTCCGTTTCAGACTGCTGCTGGCTGGATATTTTTGGATGGCAGACCATTCTAAAACCAGCATGACACATTTAAGAACTCCTATACCAAATACGTTCACAGCAGCACAGCACCCATGGCATGGGAGTGTGTTTGTGTGTCTGTATATATGTTCCCAAGTTGTCCAACCACAGCCACTTGTGGTCCCTCTACGAGGGATGTGCTCCAGTCAGAAGCTGGATGTGTCTACCATGGAAGCACATGAGGTGTCATGGCGTTGTAAGCCTCTTCATGGACTGACAGATAGCATAGGTGACTGATATAAGACATTCCTTCAGAATTTCAGGACTGAGGGACAACATTGAGTCTCTAATCTCGAATGCATAAGATCAAGCAATTTAGCTCTAGGTCAGTCGAAGCAGCGTTGTGTCACACCAGAGAAGAGCCATGATGCAGACTGGCAATGGAGCCACTGAGACAATCCTGCACCGAGTAGCAGGAAGCAACGTGCTGGCGAGGAAAGCATAAACCAAGAGACATAACCATGTGGCAGTAATCATACACTGGAACATATGCAAGGCATGTGAGCTGGACACCCACACATTCAAGTGGGAGGAGCCACAGAGAGTGGAGTAGAACAACGAGAACAAGTGGTGTAGAACAACTAACCCTATGGGACGTAGAGATCCAGAGAAATGGACTAACCATGTGAACCAAGTGGTGAACCAATCACGACAGTGTACAAGATGCAGAAAACATCAATGGTGATAGAAGCGGTAGTCTCCGGTGATGTCAACATCCAAATGATAGAATATTTAAAGAAAGAAGAATTATAGAGGATATGGAAGATTAATACCAAAGTTATCCTAGTGGTGATAGGGTCAAATGGGGCTGTGACCCTTAAGCTGGAGTAGTTCCAATAAATCTCAGAAAGACAACATCACCCTCACCCCACAAGAGTGAAAAATATATGACCACCCAATGGAAGACAGCACTGATTTATTATTTTTAATTTATGTTGTACCATTTAAACATTTGTAAAGTGATGAGTAGGTGGCAATGGTTGGAACATTAAGCTGTAGCTAATTGGTGGAGGTCTGTAGGTCTCTGCATTGTGAATGTATGGAGCTGTTGGCCGTTGGTTAACAAACCAACAGTGTTCGATGAGATGTCTGTTGTGCATGACGTCCTGTTCGGTCTCTCTTGCTGGATCTGTGGATATGAACTGCTCTCAGTCCACAGCCATGATGCCCCTTTCACCTGTCCTCTGGTCCTTCACTGACCGGGTGACCAAAAGACTCTTGTCCTCTGGTCCTTCACTGACCGGGTGTCCACATGACACTTGTCCTCTGACCCTTCACTGCCCGTGTGTTCACATGACACTTGTCCTCTGACCCTTCACTGCCCGGATGTCCACATTACACTTGTCTTTGCTTTTGAGCAGTCAAATGCCGCATCTTCTGAGAAGTGGCTTGCTGTGAAAGGTTCGCTGTTGCTCATGTCTTCCCCAGTCCTCATGGCTGAAGCATCAACCTCAGGATCTCTGCTGAGACGAGGGGGAGCTCTTCATAGCTTTCTCCAGCTACTGGAGTATTTTTCTGGCTCTTTGAGGATAGATTGGTCTCTGTCAGCAATAATGCTGTTCTAGACGTAGGAGAAGGACTCTCGGCCCTAACAGAACACCTCCTTGACTTGTCTGGAGCAGGTGGAACTTGTGTGGCCATCTGCTCATTGGACTGGGACTTGCTGTGGGAAGACAAATCCCCCCCCCCAGGAACCCCCATATCCGTGACATCACGGTGACTTCGCAGTGCCTCATTAGGGGACATGTAGATGAGTGCATCCTGCACCTGTCTCTGGAGTTTAACCACGCTGCACATTTCAGCATTTGCCTCCTGTTACCAACACACCTGCCTGAGCTCATAAGCTATTTAGCAAACCTTTCATGAGATTAGAGCAGGATGCTTCCTAAATCACACAGAACAGGGCTCCTCAGCAGATGCTGATCTTTGGCCGCTTTTTATTCTTCCTTTTTTAATCTCTTCGTTTTTTTTCCCCCCCAACATTCAAGGTCTCACGATCTTAGGACTCTGATCGGCGCATAGCTGTGTAGTCGGCCTTTAACCTTTTAAAATTGGTGTCTCCTTAAAAAATACCCAGCTTTCATGAGGGAGGGTGTTTTCCAGAGAGGAGAGCTATATAATAGAGGGAGGCCACTAATACAATGCTCCAATCAATCACAATTTCAGGGCCATTGGTTTTAACTAGAACCCTATTAAAAACGATTACGGCTTAGTTTGATTCGAATCTTCATGCCATGCAGGTGAAAGAATAGTGAACACTGTGCGCGGAGTGTATAATTCACTCTGCTGAGTGTCCTGACTTCCACTTGCGCGAAAAAAGGGAAAAAAACAGGCAAAAAAGAAACAACAACAAATAGCATATTTTTATGGCGCGCGGGAGAGCACTTGAGCGGAGCGTGATAATTGCGAGGCGTGCCATTGTAGCTCAGCACCGCTAACCCTTCGGAGCTCACAATAAGGGCTGATTGGAATTAAATGCGGTGCTCTCCGGATGCGGAGCTTTCGAAAATGCCAGCGGTTTTTTTTTCCCTTCTTCTTTCTGGTGGACTGTTGACAGCTGGGGACCATAACCAATTATAAATGTTTACCTGTGGAATGCGGGCTTCTTGACTGGGGTTTGACGATTTCGGTAACAAACGTGAGAAGAAAACGCCCCAGGCACCCGATTATGGCATGCAGCTTATGTGCACGCGTGTCACAGACTGCCCAGCGGGGCCTCAAAGAAAGTGGAGGCAATTTAACCTCATGGGGTGAGGAGAGTAATCCTGCCAGGTTCGACAGACTGTGCAACTGTTTATTTGTGTTTGTGTTGTGGAGCTGCTTTAATGTTTTTTTTTTCTTCCTTTATTTTCTTTATAATTTATTTTACATTTAAACATCCTTTCATGTATCAGACAAGACACTTACTTACTTGACTTGCAATTAAAAAAAAATCAACCCCTCTCCCGAACACACACACATGCGCACACACACACACACACACACACACACACACACACACACACACACACAGACACAGACACACACACACACACACACACACACACACACACACACACACCCACACACACACAGACAAAAAGTGTTAAAAGAAAATTGTGTACTGCTGGATAGGTTATTATAGTAGATTACTGACATTTAAATATTTAGTCCAGAAAGATTTATGAGTTACAGGGGATAAAATGTTTGCTCCACCACAAACATAACTAACCTCACATTTTATTCACAAGATTCCATAACGCCCCAGGCGGTCACATGACAGAAGTCTTTGCCTCTGGATGGGTTCGGACTCTACCCCTGGCCTCAATGGCCAGATTGTATTAATGAACCATTCGGAACACAACATTCCTCAGCCAGCAGAAGGCTGCTAAGCTATGCCGTAGATGTGGGAGTCAACTGCATCGCTTCGACAACACACCAACCACCGCGTCCTCTTAGGTTTCCTGTCAGCACTCTTCAAGTGTGGAACTGCTACTTTCCATGCTGTCTGCGGTATATTCAATATTTAATACATACAGTTGTCATTACACCCCCCCAAAACAAGACGCCGTTTCAGCCGTGGGAAGGAAGAACAAAAGCACAGATGAGGGTGAGAAATGGCAGCGCTATAAGGCGCTTTTTCTCCTCCATCAGCAACCCGAAGACGAGCAGGGGAGCGTAATGTTCCCAGGGAGAGTGCAAATAAGGGGGGAGAGAGAGAGAAAGGGAGGGAAAGAAAAAAGACACAGTAAGGGCAGAGGAAGACGGGCAGATAGAGAGGGAGAGATAGAAGCAGAGGCAGGGGTGTTCTGAGTGACAGAATACACTTCGTGATGAATATTTCACAAGGCTCTGGCAATGGAGAGGATTGTCAACAATCTGGATTGGTTGCTGCCGCAACAGTTCTGAATGAGGGCATACATAAACATGTGTGTGCGGAGGAGCTCACGGAGACTTTATAACAGGAAATCCGGCCCTGCGTGAGTTTGCGTTGAGTAATAACGCCGGAGCAGATTGCAGTAAAGTTATCCAACATGCAGAGTTTTTGTTTTTTTTTCTTAAAAAATCTTTTTCTGAAAAATGCTAATTTGGGGCAAAAAGACTGATTGGATGCACAAGTTTCGCTTGCTTCACAGGTCAAGCCTGTGTGAGAGGAAATGCGTTTGAATAATTTCATCTGGGGAACAGTGAGAAACATTTGGATGTTCGGAAGTGGAAAGTGAGAAGCGGAATTTCCGTTAAGAAATATACCAGTTTGATACCAGTTTACTCCCCACGTGCCTCTAACCACAGAGGCTGCGCTGCTCATCACGCTTTCACTACGGGAGCCGAAGAACTGTGGACCTAGCCAGTTTTAATGACGGACCTCAATACGGCATCCTGTACCTGCACGGGGCCTGTACCTCCTGCAGCTGGTCAGTTTCTGTGCGAAACCTCGCTAATGGCATATTTAATGCAGAATCCTCTGCAGCACCTTGCTAATGGCATTTTTAATGCGGGAGCTTCTGCTTGGCAGGGTGCTTAAAAAAGGCACTTGCTGTAATGGAGGCAGGCCAGTACCCGGCCCTTACGCAGGAACATCCAAATTCCCCCTTTTTGTCTTGCAGGGCAACAGCAGTGTGGCAGGCACTAATGACGGAGGTTTATTATTAAAGCTCATGAAGGAGACCGCGGAGAGGGAAAGACAGACAGAGAGAGAGAGAGAGAGAGAGAGAGAGAAGGAAGCATCACGTCTTTATGCATACCTAACAGCAGAGCTGCGGTTGGCAATTACCAGGCAGAGTATCAGCAGGAGTTTTCTCGGGCAGCAGGGACGTGTGTGAGTCCTCCTTCCTCAGCCGGCCGCTCCAGGCAAATGAAAAGCTCCCTCTCCAACATTCATCACACGCGTCTAACGGCAACAGCGCTGGGGTTTATTTTTATTTTTGAAGCACAAGTGGAAACAGATTGAAAAAAAAATACAAACAAAAAACCACAAAAAAGTCAAAATCGAGGACACCATGGTGTCCTCCAGCACCTAAACATGCCTGGGTCCTAAACACGCCTAAAACATGCCTGGGTCTAAACACGTCTAAAACACGTCTGGGTCCTAAACACGCCTAAAACACGTCTGGGTCCTAAACACGTCTAAAACACGTCTGGGTCCTAAACACGCCTAAAACATGTCTGGGTCCTAAACACGCCTAAAACACATCTGGCGTTATTATGCTGCACTGATTCAGAGGCGGAGGAGAAGATGCTGAATAGTATGTTTAAGAGTATCCAGCATTCCCCTCCCCCAAAAGCCTATATAAAACCACGCAGTATGTTTTATGAATAATGTTGCGTGACAATATAAATGCTTGGCTCCGTAAGGCCCAACTTAGCAGGATTACCCCATATACCAGGCTGTTAACATCAGGGGGTATAGAGAGGGAGACATTTTGAGTCCCCTCACCCCCATCCTACAGTCATGGCCACACCCCTACCCCACATCCATGGCCACACCCCCCCACCTCTACCCTACATCCATGGCCACAACCCCACCTCACATCCATGGCCACACTCCCACCCCTATCCCACATCCATGGCCACACCCCGTACTCCTACCCCACATCCATGGCCACACCCCCACCCCTACCCTACATCTATGGCCACACCCCCAACCCCCATATCCACATCTCCGTCTCCATCCTATGTCCACACCCCATCACACCGCACAGACACACCCTCAAATCACAGCCACACCTCCAACCCTACATTTCTCCCCCCACCCCATGTCCACAAACCCCTCCCACTCCATAGATACCCCCTCCGCCCCCACATCCCCACTCCATCCAATTTCTATGTGCCCTATGCCCTAATGACATGTCTCCCCCTGCACCCCACGACCAGAGCCAGCCACCTCCCCACCTTCCAACTCCAGCCAATGGTCATGCTGTTGCCCCAAACCATCCCATGACAACATCCCCCTCTCCAGCCTATGGTCACGATACCCCTCTAGCCCACAGCCTCAGCGTCCCACCCCAGTGCCCCTGCCCCCCCCGCACCCACCACTACACCCAACGTCAAATGTAAAGATGTTGATTTTGCATATAGGTGGATCCTAATATCTCCGGTTATTCTTTATCATCATTAAGTGGTGCTCCAGACAGCATCGATTCATATTGTTTCCCTGCTGCCTCTAAGGCTCATGCATTTCCTTCTGGCTCATCTCTGCTCAGAGAGCAACGAATAGGCAATCGCTTAAAAGATCTGGGGCCTTTTTGGCAGTCTCATTAATTCCGTTGAACGCACGGTTTCATTTTTATTCTCGCCCTGCCTGGATATCAGATTCAGATTGGTATAAAGCTCGACTAAGGGGAGAGAAAACGTATATAAGCAAGGAGCCGGCCTCACGTTTAGCCTCCTGCTTTATCAACATGTGTCTGCTGCTTCGAAAGAGCCGAATGGAATTTTGGGTGAATTACAGCTTCAGGGGGACAGAACGGTTCACACCTGGACCTTCATAAAGAGGGCAACATGTGAGACAGAGAAAGGGGGAGAGATGGAGAGAGTGACAGAGATGGAGAGAGTGAGAGATGTAGAGTGAGAGATGGAGAGAGAGAGGGACAGAGATGGAGAGAGTGAGAGATGGAGAGAGAGAGAGGGACAGATATGGAGAGAGTGAGAGATGGAGAGAGAGAGTGGGACAGAGATGGAGAGAGTGAGAGATGGAGAGAGAGAGAGGGACAGAGATGGAGAGAGTGAGAGATGGAGAGAGAGGGACAGAACCTGCACATCTGTGTATGTAACACTTTGACCTTCTTCCCCATATAGAAATCTCAACACCACTAAGAGCTTCACACTCTCACACACACTAATATAAGGAGTCATTGCACATGCACTGGGACACACACACATACACACACCCCTACATATTCTATAACTTACAAGGACAAATACACCCACAAGGTGAGGTTACACTTGATAGATGTGTAGATTATAGGTCTTCTATCCTTTAACATAAATTATTGGCTTATATATATTTTTTTAACTTATTAATACAGAATCTAAATTCATTATCATGTAGGAAATTAAAGTTCAGTAGAGGTAGATCACAGTGCTGCCGCTTGTCAGTCTCCCTGGTAAAAGCAACTTTCACTTATCACTTGTATTTATGGTGACCGACCTAATCAGATCTAAATTAATAAGGTGTAACACTTCCTTGGTATCATTAAAAAGCCTAATATTACAGCAATTAAAATAGAATTGAAATACTGTACAGAGACCTTTAGGCAAAACAACAAAGAACAACTCTGAAGCTGTAGTGTGTAGTGTAAAAGAATAGAGGCCCATAGCTAACGAAATTTAGATAAGACTGGGACACCAGTAAAGGCAGCTAGCAAGCCAACACTAGACAAGCGTCTGAGGAATACATAGATTAAGGAACAAATGAGTTTCATGCATATTAAGGGACGTCTGATAGCAGATCAAACAGCTTTTTCCAAAACACCCCGTTTCTGTTTTAACTCTTTAAACCTTCTGTCTCATTTGGCCTCTGATATAGCAAGCAAAATGTAACAACCTGCACTTCCTGTGCTGTTCTGCCAAGGAGCCTTCGATATCCCAAAGCCGTGAAGGGGCTTCGTGAAAGAAAGGCCTGATGGGATGCCCGTGAGCGCTCTGAGTGGCAACGGAGGGGTGAGGGGCAGCAGGTGCTCTAGTTTTCTTCGATTGCCGGCAGAGTGCCAGGATTGTGGAGCGATGGAGAGTGCACAGGGCAGTGAAGCTCACAGCTGCCCAAGGTCACTCTATTGTCCCTCCGTAGCCAAACGATGCAGGATGAATGACCACCGCCAAACGGCCCGAAAACATGCACGCCACTAAGTGCTGATGCAGAGGATCTTTTTCGCTATGACACAAGCAGCCATTACATGGTCCCAGACTGGTTTCGTATCAGAACAGGCACCTGGGTGAGTCCTAATGGAAGAGGCTGTTCACTGGGGCTGCAGGGTACGCCACATTGAGATTTACACCTAACCCTAAACAGATACACACAGTCCTGCGATACACTCAGTACACTCCGTGCTCTCTGAAATACAATGAAGAGCCAAATAAAAAATAATACACTCACGTGCATACAAGTAAATGGCCCAAAATTATTTTCCACAAGTAGGCAGCGTAAACAGTCCCTAATCACAGTCCAACCACAGTCCATAATCCACACACATAACCAGTATATGTGGCTAGAGAAAATGGCAGATAATCATTGATTACTGTACATATGGACAAATAATGCAATATCTAAAGAAGAAGCTTTGAAAAAATAAACTGCAGCCACCACATAATGTCATATCATAACTTAAGCTTTCTGCACCATTACATCTGCCAAATATTATAAATATGATCCACTATCTGGCTAACACTGGTTCATGTATATAATGGAAAATCCCCCTCTAAGAATACTAAAGATCCTTATAAGAACACCAAGACCAGCTCAAACACGCTGGCAGCAGGGTCGTGAGACAGCAGGGCAGTGAGACAGGGGGACAGGCAGACAGGAGGATGGGCAGACAGGCAGACAGGGGGACGGGGAGACGGAGGACGAGCAGACAGGGAGACAGGAGGACGGGGGTGGGTAGACAGGGGACAGGGGCGGGGGGACCAGGGGCGGGGACAGGGGGTGGGGCAGGGGGACAGTGCTGCCAGTCTGCTCTCTGTGTTTTGCATTTTTCGTATGTTCAGATTCTGCTGGGCATAAACTGACACTCTCAGTGAATATGTTTACTGCAGGGTGTTTGAAAGTCATCTCATTCAAATGATGCTAAAATTGACTTAATGGCCTAATAAGTGCATAATCAGTGTCAGTGTGTGTGTTTTTCTCTCTCTTTATGTGTGTGTGTGTGTGTGTGTTGTAGGTTAGAAAAGAAAAACAGAGGATAAATCACATCCACATGGGAGTTAACAGCAAACCGCTGTGACTGGAAATATATAAACAATCACACTCATACACAGGCAGGGGACAGAATTAAAGGTTCAATCAAGAGTTTAAAGCTTTTTAAAGCTTCTTTGAGTGTACAATGAGCAGCGCTTACCAGAAGCAGAGACTGAAGATAAGATTCAACCCTCTGAACCTTCTGATTCTCAAAGCCAGAGGCTCCAAAACGAGTCCGACATTCTAAAATGAGTTGGGATTGAACAAAGCCAAGATGGAGTCCCATTGGGCCAAACTGCAGTTACCCATATATATGAGAACCCTCCATGAGAGTTACTAGAGCTGTAAATCACTTTGCAAAGGCATTGTGTTTTTACGCAATTTAATGCAGAAACCCAAAATCAAAATGCACACACACAAACACACACACACACACACACACACACACATACACACACACGCACACACACACTGAATAGAATCAAATTCATGTGTACTAGCAAAAACACAGACATTATGCACATTCATACACCCAACACCATTCACTCACCCACTGCACTCAAATCCTGAGTAGCCAGCAAACACTCCCCCGTGGAGAACAGTCCATTCCACAGAGACCAGCTATGCAACCCATAGAACACACCCTGCAGCCACACTCACGACTACTTATACAGGAATCCCCCAAACCAACACACGAGAGGTCACAGGCACAAACCGCTCCCAAACCAGCATAGCTCATAAAGATATGGGCAAAAGTGTAAAGATGCACATGCACGCGCGCACACACACACACACACAACACACACACACAACACACACATCCATACATTTACACTTCCAAACCAGTTCAGGCCTTCACAGCTCAGAGCAAGCGTTTGAAGCAGTGTTGACTTCTGAGAAATATTACAGTTCTATAAGAAAGGAAAGAAAGAGGAAAAAAGATGATAATGCAAGGAGAGAGAGAGAGAAAGAGAGAGAGAGACAGAGAGCGAGAGAGAGTTAGAGAGAGAGAGAGAGAGTCAAACAAGAGATAGAAACAAACTGGAACTGGAAGAACTGGCAAAAGCAAGAAAGAGAGAGAGAGATGGGAAAAGAGATAGAGGGAGAAAGAGGCAGTACAAAGAAGCAAACAAAGAGAACGAAGAGAGAGAATGAGAGAGGGGAGGAGGAGTTGGCCTTTAGCACTCTCTATCAGCAGTAGTGTATGGTAAAGAAGGCTTAGCTGTTTACAGGTTTATTTTAGTCTAACTGAACCTGTTCTTTTCTCTCCTACTCACCTAGTTTAAATTCATCAGTCCATTTGGTTTCTAGTCAGACCACACACGTGCTTTCTAATTCACTCTTTCTGGAGATTTCTGTGTTGCATGTGCCTTGTTGTAATTGGAGCATACCCCATTCTCTATCACTGGAATAAATCTCACAGTTAATTACCACGTAAACAAATTATTCTGACATGCAAACTGCCGCTGTAACTCCTGTCTTTTCGGCACCTGCTCTTTCCTCCCAGGGTTCACAGGACTGACAAAGGTGTGGCAATAGGGAAATATGTGAAAACACTGAACGCAGACGCATCAGGCCGAGAAGAGCAGGAAGCGTTCAAATCTCCCCACTGTGAGGAAACTAATGGAGGCTGGAGAGTGATGTCTGACCTTCCATAGATTCACTGAGCATACACACACATACACACACACACACACACACACAAAGGCAAGTCCATGTACTGTACCAGCAAACATCCAACATGCACACATATACAGAGGCACATATGCTCACATTTGTAAATATTCACATTTTCTATGTGAAAACACAGTAGAGACTGCAGGAGGGTCACTGAGATCATGAACCTGACGTGGTGTTCAGAGCAATGCTTTACTCATGGCCACTGCTTAAAGTGTGAATGTTAGTCCTCGTGTGAACCCTGGACAGGATGAACCAAGTTATAAATGAAATCTAACCTTATTTGTTGGGCATTTGTCTTAATTTGCAAGCATTTCTGTTTCAGGTCTGCGCAACCCCACACCTGTGACATACTGGTGCTCTGCCTCTCCACTGCACTGTGGCCTCTTAGAGGGGGTCAGACATATGCTAGTGAAATAGCATTCTGTTTGAGATCCAGCTCTGTAGGTTCTGCTAATGACATTTCAAATGAGACACTCTTGAAATTAACGACGGACGTGATGACATTTGCGGGGCAAGGTTGATTTAGGGGGTCACGGGCAGAACTGCAGAACTGCAGGCTGGGACCTGATCTGCTTTACACATGCTTGACCAGGAGGGTGCAGGGCTGCTGGGAAGGGAGGAAGACCTTTTGAGAGGATCCAGAGGTGGCGGAGTACTCAAAAACAGTACTCAAGAAAAGGTATTGTTACTGTAAAATAATAATTACTCAAGAAAAAGTAATTTCAATTCAAATAGTTATTATTCAAGAAAAGATAATTTTACTTAAAAATAATTATTACTGCAGTAAAAGTTACAGTAAATGACAGTAATACTATAAAAGTAAATATTGTTACTTCATTCGCTACTTCAAGTGGCATGTTACTTCATTGCATCTCTGGGTGACATTTACTTACTTTTGATTTATGTATGTATGTACGACAAACTCAAATATGTGGTCGCATAATTATATATACTGTATAAAGTTTGTGAACCACCCAAACATGGTCATTGTTCTCTAACCACATCTTCTGTAACCACAAACGAGTGTCTCACATCTGCTTTTTGGGACTTTTGCCTACTCCTCCTCCTCCATCTGGCATGTCCTGTTCTCGCACAGCATTACTATGTGATTGAGGCCCGGACTTTGACTGGGCCAAACCTTCACATTTCCACCACCATGCTTCACTGTTGGAGGATCTTCTCTTTATCTGCAGTGTTGACTTTTCTCCAAACATGGAACCTTTGATTATGGCCAAAAAATTCAATTTTGCACTCATCTGTCCAGAGAATGAACTTCCAGAAAACCTCTGGCTTGTCCAAGTGCTCTGGCAAAGTTTAAATGGCCAACTTTGTTCTTCCTTGACAGCAAAGGCTTCCTTCTAGCAACTCTCCCATGAATGCCATGCCTATTGATTTTTCACCTGATTGTAGATGCATGTACATTTATCCCAGATGCTGCCAGAGAGGTCTGCAGCTCTCTGGAGGTGATGTGTGGATTGGCCTTTACCTGAATTATTATTTTTCTGGCGTTTCTTGGTCTAAGTTTTGATGACTGTCCACTTCCGGGCAGAGTTGTGGTGATGCTGAGTGATGCTGAGTAAGACAAAAATGATTTATAGAAATGATTTATCTTACAGTGGATGGATGGAATCTTTTGGAGATGGTCTTGTAACTTTCCCCAGACTGATGGGCTGTCACCATCTTCTTCATGATGTTCTCAGATGTCTCCTTTCCTCTCGGCATTGTTGATCTGTGTGCTTTACACCTATCCAGAACAATGGTTTTGTTGGTTTCTTCTTTAATCAGTGTGGCTCAAATATTTTCCGAAGGATGTCTCATTTGATTGGTCTTCTTAATTGATTACTTGAGCTCTTTTACCTAATTGATTTGATCAATGCAGCTGTGGTTCATTTACTTTTTTACACACAAAAACACACACACACACACACACACACACACACACACACACACACACACACACACACAATATAATATATATATATATATATATATATATATATATATATATATATATATATATATATACACACACACATATATACATATATATACATATATATATATGTCACGTTACAGCCCCGGACCCATCCCTTCGGGTGTATTTATATGTAGTTCCTGTGGGTGTGGTTGATTATGGATGTGTTCACCCATCTCGTTAGTCTAATGTGTTACACGCGGTGCTCGTTATGTGTTGTGTTGTGTATATATTGTGTGAGTCAATCTTGTCCCGTGCTCATCTTTGTGTGAGTGCTATCTATGTTATATGTCGGACGTATGCCAAGCACTACGTTGCTTTGTTATATATTTATATATTATATATATGTTATATATATGTCAATATATATCAACATATATATATATATATGTCAATATATAATTTAAACAACTATCTAACAACTAACACAAAACACTACTGCACGTAACACTACTATCAGAATATCCCTTACTTTCATATTAATAATTCACATTAGGATAGATTGATAGGATTATGTGATCCTTAAGAAAATGATATATTTCATAAAAGTAATCCCACACGAGTAAAGTAATATTTGCTCAAAATGTTACTTAAATAAATGTAATGGAGTCGTTACGTCTATTGCCACGTCTATTACAGCCCCATCTATTACAGCCCCATCTATTACAGCCCCATCTATTACAGCCCCATCTATTACAGCCACATCTATTACAGCCACATCTATTACAGCCCCATCTATTACATCCACATCTATTATAGCCACATCTATTACAGCCCCATCTATTACATCCACATCTATTATAGCCACATCTATTACAGTCACATCTAGTACACCCACATCTATTACAGCCACATCTATTACAGTCACATCTATTACAGCCACATCTATTACAGTCACATCTAGTACAGTCACATCTATTACAGCCCCATCTATTACATCCACATCTATTCTAGCCACATCTAGTACACCCACATCTCTTACAGTCACATCTATTACAGCCCCATCTATTACATCCACATCTATTCTAGCCACATCTAGTACACCCACATCTATTACAGTCACATCTATTACAGCCCCATCTATTACATCCACATCTATTCTAGCCACATCTAGTAAATCCACATCTATTACAGTCAAATCTATTACAGCCCCATCTATTACATCCACATCTATTACACTCACATCTATTACAGCCACATCTATTACAGCCCCATCTATTACATCCACATCTATTACAGCCACATCTATTACAGCCACATCTATTACACCCACATCAATTACAGTCCCATCTAGTACACCCACATCTATTACAATCACATCTATTACATCCACATCTATTACAATCACATCTATTATAGCCCCATCTTTTACAGCCCCATCTATTACATCCACATCTATTACAGTCACGTCTATTATAGCCCCATCTATTACAGCACCATATATTAAACCCACATCTATTACAGCCACATCTATTACAGTCACATCTAGTACAGCCACATCTATTACAGCCCTATCTATTACACCCACATCTATTACAGCCCCATCTAGTACATCCATATCTATTACATCTAATTGTAAAGAAAAAATGCCAGTGAGCTAGCATAACCAACATGTCTCACGCATGCGTAAGATTGGCAGCCGTAAACGTTCAGCATCTGCCATAAGACTTATCGACATTTATGTTCAATCACGCGCACGCGTACTTCAAATCGGGTTTCCGGTTGAAATCGGGTAGTGACAGAGACTCTGTTCGAAATAGCCTACTACATACGGCATACTGCATACTGCACTCAGTATATACTGGATACTGCATACTGGTCCTTGTAGTAGGTTGCAGTACATTTTCCAGTATGCGACAAAAGCAAAGCATACTACGGGGTTACGTGAACGTAGCGTTGCATGATGGGATGCAGTACACCACGAAGATAGCTCTGTTCGCGTACTGGAATATTTTGCGGAAGTAGTATGTCATCCGGGGATGTTTTGCATACTGGAAAAATTCTTTGTATTCGCATACTGCATACGCCATACTGATTTGGGGCCCAAGCAGTACGCCAGTAGTATGTAGTAGGCTATTTCGAACACGTCTAGAGTTATGTTCGGTTCTTCTTCTACTGTTACTTCCCCCGACAGGCCAGCTATATCACTACACTGAATGTTCTCTGCCTCTCCTGTCCACATTGATAACCCGCCCCTGTGGCTTGTGAGTTGATGAAATTTATCCACCACTTCATAAATTTACCCCCATTTGGCCAGTGGTGGGTGCTAATTTCCCAGTTTGATTACAGCCCTATCTATTACAGCCACATCTATTACACCCACATTATTACCATAGGATCTTTGTCTTGTTGCTTTTCACAACTCTTTATGGATCCTCACATGTGGACTTTGGGATGTCTGGCTGATATGCCTTGCATATGTTCCTGAATATGAGCCCTTGACACATGTGTTTCCTAGTGTATGCTAAACTCACATCCTGGGAAAAGATGCTGGACTGTTTTAGGGAAGATTAGTAATCAGAAGGTTGCCAGTTCAAGGCTGTTAACCCTCAAGTGCTCAAATTGTATTCAGTTGTAATTATAAGTTGTTTTAGATAAAGGCATTAGCAAAATAAGGAAACTGTCTCTAAGCTGTTTTTTTTAGTCCTGACTTTTCCAGTCACTGGTAGGATTGTCATTTGTCACCCCTCTGCTAACTCTCGATGGTACATTCCATGGCTGATCCCGCTAGAGCGCCTCCTCTGCTTCCATGGTGTCCATGTCCCCACGTATTCAATGCACTCACTCATCAGCTCATCCTTGGGGGCCTTTGCTTTGATGTAGTCATGGATGTTTGATGTCTCATCCTGGACAGTGAATTTTACACTTTATAGGAATCTTTCCCCCTTCTGCTGGCTGGTGTACAGCCTTTGGACATTGAGCACAGAGCGCAGTGCTATGTACATTGTGAAACGGACTGATGTTAGCATCTTCAAGCTCTTCTCTTGGCTAGCGATTTATGCCTGCTGGGTATCCCATGACTGGCAGGGCATCCTTGTTTATGGCTTTGATCTCATTATTCTCATTCAACTGGCGCTTGGTTGATGCTTCAGTTAGATAGCAAACTGGTTAAGAGTACTGACCTCAAGCAAGTAGAGGAAAATAAGAAAATGAAAGTACCCTGAGAAAAAACTCTTAATGCCAAAGTTCACCTACTTCTGCATGACCTCTGAAGCATGTCAGAAAAAGAAGGAAGTCAAGCCACATCAGACAGTGTCTGGATAAACAAGGTCTACATCAAATCCTGGAAGAACCAGGATTGAAAGTTCTATGCATATTGGACTATTCAAACAAACCATAGATGGACAAGATTAGATGTGTGTGTGTGTGTGTGTCTGTGTGTTTGTGTATACATATACACATACACAGATAGACACACCAATGCAATCATAGACTTACGATACAGTTACATACTGTATTCAAGCACACATGCACAATTCCAGTACATCATACATAGTTGCTGTTTACAACTCTGTATAAATGTTTAAATATTTGCATTTTAGAAGAAGACCAAACTGCTGAGCTGAGGTTCCAAGTTGGCATTGTTTTCAAACAGAATATATACTTTTGGTGTGAGCTTCTGTAAGACATGCTGCCAAACGCATACTTCTCGAGTCTTACTGAAACAGCATTACACACCCTTAACACCCAGAGGCAACCCTGACACAGATTCACGGTTTTAAACAAATGGTCAATAAAACACTTAATTAGCATCGAAATCTTAAGGAACTGAAGCATATTAGATACAGTGGATATGCAGTCTGGATGAGGAACTTCATATTTACACACTCACACTAGTTCATACAAAAATCTAATTGCAAATACCGTCAGACCTTTTGTAAAATCTAACACAGGTTAATTTGCATAACACATACCTGCACAGCAGTCACATCAAGCATGTACTGCATATTGCTCATAATCATGGCATTTTCAGAGCAAATAAGATGAAATACATTTAACATATTCTGTTTGTAGGACCACTGTGATTTAAGTGCAAGCATTATGAGGAACCTATGAATAGCTAATTGCAAAGCAGTCTCAAACTGGCAACGTATGAATGCATGAATAAAAAAAAAAGTTTAAAAAAGAAAGAAGAAAAGTATGTATATGGCCAGTAGGCTGTCTCTGAATGGCACAAATCCAGGTAATTACTTCCAGTCAATTCCATAATACAGTTTAATCAAGCTGTAGTGGCAGTGTTCTAATATTATTTCACCTTCTCATTGCACAAGGTTTTTCCCGTGGTTTTGGTTTCATATCATAAATAGCGAAGTGCTCATGGAGCAGCTGAGCGCTAAACATTTTGCTTATACTCCCATCATGTTGGTTATGCTTCTAATACATCTGACCTTCACTCTCACTGACCAACCATGCAGCGGGAGGGGAAGGAGGGGGACAGTGCTACTGGCCTCACCTGCTGTCTCACACCAGAAGGATGGCCACTATGCAGAATGTGTCGATGTGAAGCAGCTCCTCCCTCACCCTGACACACCCTGCACATCTGGAGATAAAGCTCCTCCCCCACCCTGACACACCCTGCACATCTGGAGATAAAGCTGCTTCCTCACCCTGACAAGCCTTACACATCTGGAGATAAAGCTCCTCCCTCATCCTGACACACCCTGCACATCTGGAGATAAAGCTGCTTCCTCACCCTGACAAGCCTTACACATCTGGAGATAAAGCTCCTCCCTCATCCTGACACACCCTGCACATCTGGAGATAAAGCTGCTTCCTCACCCTGACACACCCTGCACATCTGGAGATAAAGCTCCTCCGTCACCCTGACACACCTTGCACATCTGAAGATAAAGCTGCTTCCTCACCCTGACAAGCCTTACACATCTGGAGATAAAGCTCCTCCCTCATCCTGACACACCCTGCACATCTGGAGATAAAGCTGCTTCCTCACCCTGACACACCTTGCACATCTGGAGATAAAGCTGCTTCCTCACCCTGACACACCCTGCACATCTGGAGATAAAGCTGCTTCCTCACCCTGACACACCCTGCACATCTGGAGATAAAGCTGCTTCCTCACCCTGACACACCTTACACATCTGGAGATAAAGCTGCTTCCTCACCCTGACACACCCTGCACATCTGGAGATAAAGCTGCTTCCTCACCCTGACACACCCTGCACATCTGGAGATAAAGCTGCTTCCTCACCCTGACACACCTTACACATCTGGAGTTAAAGCTACTCCCTCAGCCTGACACACCCTGTGGAGTCTGGAGATCTGGAGATGTCATGGGAGAGATGAAGCTGACGCCAGAAGATGGCTGAGAACGTAAACAAGCATGATCTTTCCCATGACAATGCTCATTACTTTCTGTTGGCTTGTACCATGGCCAACTACTATCGATTCCATCAGAAGAACATGTGCAAGAATAGTGGTGAAGACCAGGAGAAAGTAATGCCTTCATGCTGTGGCATCAATATTTCATCATATTTCATCCCTTCATCAAGGGTAGGTCACTGAATCGTTTCTGTGGGTGTGTGTTTATAATTTATAAAATGATTCTACTCTTTTCCCAAATGTTATCTGAGTACATCTCAAGATAGCTACATTCACTGAGGTTGTTTTGTTGGCTAACAGAAGCATTTCTCTACCCAGTCCACAGGGACTCTGAGACAGTTCACAGTTTTGCTCTCTCCTAGCTCGCAGCACTGTACTAGATATTCAGTGTTCATATTTTAGGGCTGAAATATAGCTAAAATATGGACTGTCTGGATGTTCTCTAGGGATTGGATTTGGAAATGCTCAGACACCCAGTCATATTTGAAATACTCATGTGCTTAATACACCTTTAGGAAAGTGACCTATTCTGTGAAGGAAAGTGTTTCAGTTATTAATTTTTTTAAGGATTTAAGCTCTGTAAATTTCATTTTAGAGATATGCTTCAGGAGTCAGAATACCCCAATTAACAGTTCTGTGATGAACTGGGAGTCAGAAAACACTGCTCAAACCTTTGACCTTACTGGATGGATATTATTGACATGATCTATAAGCAGGCATGCCCAGAAGACCCTGGCTGCTCCACACAGGTGCGGGGTCGTTTTGTTCTCTTGGCAAAGGCTGCTTCATGCCAAAAGATGATTCTAACTTAGGAGTAAAATAGTATAAAAAAGATACATGGTCTGGAAGGTTTCGATTTGAAACCTCACTTAACTGGAAACACCATGAAAGTGTACAGTTAGAGACTATAGCCCATCTGACCAGAAGACAAACCAGTAGTGACACGGATGTGTGCAAAACCCCAGTACCACTGCTGGTCCTCAAGCATGCCATGTCAGTGCCACTGTACCAGTGGTTTGCCAGCCAAATGACATCTGATCAACAGTGGTGTTGTGGTTGGAAACAGAGTGCTAATTATGCAGTGACAATCAAGGGTTCAACTTTTTCTTCGTAGCATAAAGGGAAGCCAGTACAATGCAGGCATGTGCTTCACTGACCTGAAGTCCTATAATCCTTACAGTAGCTTTTTCACATAATGGCTACAGTGACAGTCTGTAGATGATGAGAAATCCATTACATCAGCTCATGGGGCGCAAACTCCACAAGACACACGAGGAAACACAGCTCACGGAGTGTATACTCCACAAGACACGCGAGGAAACACAGCTGGGATGGTGTAATGCTTTCTGCAATATCAGTAGCCAACACTTTATTAAGTCGTAGCATAACAGTAGGGTGTTATCATTCCACAACCCATCACTTTAGGAAAGTGCCTCCTGCCTAAATCTCTGGTATGATGTGCATGATGGCATACACCTTTAAGTGCATTCAAATCTCTGCTTGTAGGACCTCCATCTGCTTCCTTAATACAACAGTACACAGTGAGACTCATCATCACCTAAAATATCCTGCTCAGTGTTAAGCAGGCAGCATTATCCTCTCTGTGTCCAAAGTTTTAAATGACTCTTTTATGTATCACAAAATTGTCATATATCTTTTCACCTCTTGCAGATGTTGACTCTGTGAATAAAATCTAATCTGAAAGTCATTGCTTTCAAGAAAGTCATAGCTTTGAACTAATACAATTTCTCCACCTTAAGCACATATGGATTTTAATATCGTTAAACTACTTACTTACTACTTAACCCTAACCCTGTAAAACCCCTGACTTCCGGATTGAAAACAAAGGCAAAGCCTATTATAAAAAAGACACCACAACAGTCACACAAAATTACAACTACACCAGAACAGCCACACAAAAGACTATTCAAATGAAACAACAAACTACACATCAGAACTGTATCTCTATAGCAGCTACGCGCACATGCTGAGAAGGGTTTGGGTGCATGGTTGCATGTAGGGACTGATGCGGCGTGCAGTAAACCGCGGGTCACGCTATGCATGAACAGCGGCAGCGCGTGCCGACGGCAGAACTCGTACGTCAGAGTGAAAGGAGCCCCGAAATTAGACATCTCAGCCGGACAGCATGTTAAGTTCTGAAAATAGGACATGTCCGTGAAAAAAAGAGCGAACATCAGTTAGCTAAAGTGTAACTGCAGGCAAAAGTTAGAAACTGGCTAACCGTAGCATTCCTTCATAGACGCTTGACAGCGTAATTCAGGTTCTTTTGAAGGTAAGTATGTGAATTAAACAAGCTTAACAGCTAGGTAGCTACTTACATCAACGTACAGTTAATGAGCCTCTGCAAGGCTGGAAGTGACGCCGGCAGACAAGACGTAAAATTAAATACAAGGTTAAGAAACTGGCACGGTCCACATTCAGGTGCCTGAAATCGTATTACAAGAGTCTTCCAGTCACAAATATAGAAACTATTGTAATATGTACAATAACAGATAACAGTATATTCATGTTTCATCGCCCCAGTTGTTTTTGCCTTTTAATGGTGCATGCCAAAAAATTACCTACTATCTTATAAAATATGTACGCTTTAAGGATTTTATTTTGCTAAAGTATACTGAATGTGCATATAGAAACCGCTGGTGATTTCACATTTAGTCAGAGTTTTCTCTGGATAAAAAATCCTTCCAAGCCGGTCAGTTGTCCAACCTGACAGCCATCAGAAACACAGAACCATGATACGTTGAAAGCAAATAATCCTCCCTACGTCTGTTTTATTTCCCTTAGGCGCAGACATAGAGATGTCAGAATAAGGAGACTGTTTCAGGGGCAGCTCCACCGAAGGGGCGTGTCTCACACCGCTGAGTCATGGCTCAGCCCTGCTCCACCGCTTATCAAACTGCCTGCCTCATGCAGCCCTGTGGGATTCTATCAATAGCACACATATCCTAGCGCTCCTCATCCACTCCCGACTTCTGAATCGAGATTCCGGCTATTTCTGTTCCCATGCCTGAAACTGTCAGACCACGTGAGGTGAGTCACAGTTCCTCGCTCCCTTCTTGGAACTTTCTTGTTTTGGTTAGCCCCACCCTCAAATTGTTTGATCCACTGTCTAATAGTGCACCCCCCCACACACACACATATATATATATATATATATATATATATATATATATATATATATATATATATATACTGTATATATTGTTTTGATTGCTTTGACTGATTATGACCTATACTACAGAATACTAAGGTTCTAAGGTACTAAATATGTGTAGTCTACTCATGCCTAAATCTCCTTTTCCTTACAATATGGTTGTACAAAGCAGTGACTTCCGGGACCCAGAACAATCCTTCAGGATGGAAATTTATTTTAGGTTCAGGTTGTATTTGTCATTGGAAACCCCAGTCACAGGATAAGCAAGTGTGTACTTCACATAAAAATGAGGCAAAGAAGTGCAAATGAAAATGATGCCAACATCTCCAACAGGAAACTAGCAGTTCCATTCTTACACTCTGCCAAGGCCACTAATAAATCCTCCAGGGACCTAAGCATTGTCAAACTACCTACACCACTACTCTCTGTATGTACAGTCAGTTAAGAATGTGAACCCATTTATCGGTAAGTAAAGCTTTTAAATATTCAGACCACGCCATGCTACACCTGTGTCTCCACACAGAATAACATGGCTCTTAGATCCGCATGATATATAAACCTTAGATATACAGAAGAGAAGAAGAGAGAACTTAGATATACAAGGCAGACGAGTGAAATATTAAAACCAGTGAACCATTGCAAGGGGTTACTCATCGCGGAGCCTAAAAGCATTCTATGGCTGTTAGAAACTACGGCCAGAGAATTTGTTGAAATTAGTGGTTAGAACAATATGGCGGAATGCAAAACCAGAAAACCTTTCCCATTTCTGTGATAGATAAAACAAAGCTGGAGAAATACAGGTGGGAACAGCGAACTGGGGCGAATCTCCTGTGTTCTCAGCGGCTCAGAGTGACGTTCGTTGTTTTCGTTTGACCCGATAATGCGTTTGGATTCAGTCCATCTCAAGCATCCCCTTACTACTGTACTGGAAAAACACATATGTTCAATTCCAAATCCTGTGGTTTATTAACAGTAATCCTCCAAAGCAGTTTTTCCATCACGAGCTGTAAGAACACATGCTGACAGTGTTTTTATAATTTATTTTGCTCTTTATTGTGACGGGCAGAGAGTGTGCGAACGAAAAGGAAGCGATCACGCCAAGTCTCAGAGAAAAAGAGGGGTTTAATGAATAACGTGCGCAAACCAAAAACCCGTGCACTTGACCCCGATTAAGGATATAATAACCAGCAGTCAACTGGTACATAGACAAGGCATATATAGCCAGACAAACGACCATCAGGTGAGGGAGCTAATAAGCCCCACCCATCTGAGGGACGCACACAACGCAACAACAACAGGACAACTGCCGCTGTACCGTAGGTGACCGGGAGGGGGAGCCTCCCTCACCGTGACATTTATAGCTTACACTGTTGCTACTGTGGTGTCCATTATCCTACACCCCCCGTCCCCTGAGTCTTGGCTCTTCTCCAGGTCTCTTCCTCATACTCTAGGAGTTTTTTCCTTGCCACTGTCGCCTTTGACCTGTTCACTGGGGACTTGTGCTCAGACATGTATAAATCTGCTGTGTGACAATGGCTGGTGTAAAAATGCTATACACATGCATTTGACTTTGAATTCGTTTGTCGACTTGGAATAACATGAAACGTAAAGTACTTTGCCTTAACCTGTCAATGACGTGTAATGCATTTCTTAATCATCAATGAAGCATATTAGAAGGAGCCGCGCTTGTCGTTGACGCGTCATGGCTATGATTTACTGTCAGCTGTTACTCCGTCCACCTAAACCTGATAGGTTAATACAGAAATAATTACATCCTTATGAGTTGTCACTGTCGCATCCCTAGCTGAACATATGCTGTGTAATAGGTATCTATTAGCATAGGGTGACTCCACACCCATCCCAGAGGTCTGCAGCAGAATCGCTGCTACATAGTTTATGAGGCAAGCATGGAGGCGCATGGTGGTGCTTTAGCTGTGACTCGGGCCCTAATTGATCCGCACACTTTAGAACAGGCGAGCAATCCTCCTGGTCTCCACGGGTGCAGTAATTAACTCGGCAGAATTCTGCACATGCCTTTATTTATGTGCAGATTGAGGACTAATTGGAGGACTGCATGTCCCGTGACTTAGCAGGCAGAGACCAGAGGATTGTGGGAATAGAACAGCGAGGAGAACAGCACCATGAAAGGCCAGCTAAGCAATGGACCCTGATAAATAACGATTAATAGTAATAATAATAATAATGATGGACAATTTTTTTTCCTACAAAGAGGAAAAGTCTATAATAAAAAGGTAGAAAAGAAAAGAAAAGCCATTTTATAATAAGAAAACCCTTATGAAGGATTAATGAAAATTCATTAATAGTTCTTTATTAGGCTGCAATCACGCTAAAAGTCACTAATAACCAATCAAAACATGTTAGAAAGAGTAAGAACATCACCCTTGTGTTTTCAGATCCAGCATCCATCTAGATCATTACCGCTGCTATGTTACCTCTCAACTGTTTGTTATGATAGCCCCTGCCTCCCTGAGGTGGTGTGTGCTGTCTATCAGTAGCCAGCCCAAATGGAGTATTACTATGTAATTATGTTGTTCCTTATTTAAGCCTGTTTGTATGACTGTTTGTAGGGCACTGGTGTCTCGTTGTACTCAGTGCACATTTACGTTCAGCTTCATTTTCATTAAAACGCTTCAGCTGGAGACCCATATTCGCTTCCTTTTCATACTTTGTCTGCAACTTCTTCCCCCATGAAACCAGTAAGTGTAAGCACTTAACCCATAATAGAACAGCTTTTGTTCAGTGAAATGAACATGTGGGCTACCTTAACATATGAAATTACTAAAATCACACAGTCTGAGGTCTGAGCAATTTTCTTTACCTTCATGCTGACTGACATTTTTCTCTGACCTGAAGGTGGCTCTGTTGTGGTCCTTGAAGATGAGTGGCACCTACTTTAGGACAGCGTTCCGGCTCTAACCTTCACTGCTTCACTTGTGCACACTCAGATATCTGCGACCGGCCTAAACTTTCTCAAGTTATTACTGCTATTCCCAGACCATCATGTAGTTTTCAATTTTCCAACGGCTGATTCATAGATTTTAGGTTTCCTGTTTGGTCAACTGGTCTGTGACCTTTTGTTAATGAGTTACTAACATATTATTGCCAAAAGGGCACCTTACTGTAAGCATACAAGACCTTAACAGCATAGATGGATGTGGATTGTAGATCGCTCTTTCTATTTATGTGCTATTAATTGCTAATGAAAGACTTTTAAGATATTTACTGCCTAGTTAATAACCATTAATAAACAAACTTTAAAACACTTTTAAATTCTTTATAAGGGTATTTTAAAATGGCGCACCCAAAAATGATGCAATGATGTAGAAAGAAAAGAAAGAACTATACTAGAAGAAAGAAAAGGAGAATGTGTTCCCATTTGGAATGTGCAGTTCTTCGTGCCCTGGGATTAGACTGGCCTGGGGGCTTGTCAGTCACCACGTTTTGTCTCTGTGAACAAATTAGCCTTTTCCTTTGAGAAGAATTTAAGCGCATTTATGACTGTTCAGAAGGCCCTTTCTGGCAAATCTATCATTGATGGATTGCCTTTGATAAGTTCCTGGAAGTATACTAAAGTTCTAATAAACAAGGAACTTTCAAAATCGCTTTACTTTAATGGAATATCTCTCATTTACATATGGTGCAAATCAAATGGGTTCCTGATAGTTTAATTAAGGGTTGGTAAAGGCTTTGTTTTGGTCCCAGCTTTAACGAGCAGCACATCACTCGGGTTTTATTTATCTTGTAGTTCAGGTCCTTTTCATGAAATGCACTTTTAAAACTCATTGAAGTTGCATTGCTTAACACATATAATTATGGGTGTAATTCTGCTGGAAGATTAGTGGTTGATGCTAGAGAGTGAGTTCAAGTCAGTAATTTTACAGTGAGACTCTCCAGATGAAATCAGCTGCAAGCTTCGTAAACCCTGTTAATGATGCTGAAAGAGAGAACAAATTCCAACAGACACTGGAACTTCCACAGGGACTCTGGGGGAGGTTGTGCTCCTGAAGCACGGGGTGGTGATCCGCTCCTGACCCGCCAGGATTGGCTCTTCCTCCCTGCAGACGGGTCGAACAGGAGTAAATAGGCTCGATGTCCCTCGCCTGGTGAAATCACCTCCCCTGCACCGCGAGAACGACAGGTAACATCTTGAGAGGCACTCAACCATTCTGACAACCTATCTACCCACACACACACACACACACACACCATATGCACCCGCAGTGCATCCTTATACGTTGATAGCTATGGGTAATGACTGTGTGTTCGCTTGATTTAGCACACGAAATTTAATCCAGGTGTCAGGCAGGCCTTTGACAGGAAAGCAAAACTAACAAGCAGCCTCCTCTATTTTCGTGGCTTCTTGGACTTTAATAAGCTTGCGCACTGGATAATGTTCTAGAATGTGCTATGTTCAGAATTCCTTTATCTGTCTTTGTATGATCTCACTGAGATAAAGATGCTTTAATCATCAATAATATGCTCCAGCATAGGTATGATCGTATGCAACATATGAATATACTTCTATGCAAGCATAATAAATACACATAAATAAATGTATGTTTTGGTGGTTTAGTAAATGAGCCTTGTTTCATACACATATGCACTTCTGATGCAATGGTTTCTGTGGTTTGACTGAACTGTGCACACTGAACTCATACTAGTACTACTGCAGTCTAATTGGACAAATTCTACTGGTTCTGCAGTCTTAGTGAAATGAGCTGATAGGACTGATGCCACAGCTCATGACTTCTGATTGGAAGTATGCAAATATTCCTGACTGGACGGTTGCTGATGCTCATGTGGTCTGATTGGAAACGTTCTCCACCTCCTGCAGTCTGACTGGACTGAACAGCGATTGGGGTGATTAGACATCAGAAGCCGTTTCCTCGTGTCCAAAACAATCACCTTTCTTCATGCACCTATGAATTTCGGATATGATGGTACTTTTGTTTATGCGACTCCAATCAGGCCGCCCAATTAAGCACATATTCCTGTTTACCCCGCTGACCTTCCATCTGTCACGAGTCAGTGTGGTTATTGCATTTTACAGGAGGGCATTACTGTAAGCCTCTTATGACACATAATTCCTCCACGCCGTGACAGAGCTGCCACTCACTCCCACTTTTGGGTACCGGGCCAGCGGACACCAGCTGGCACCGCTGTGGAGTCCTACTGGAGCCCTACTGGAGTCCGACTGGAGCCCTACTGGAGTCCGACTGGAGTCCTACTGGAGCCCTACTGGAGTCCTACTGGAGTCCGACTGGACCCTGTCAGCACCAGGGTACTCCAGAAAGCAGCAGTGCCAAACAGTGCAGTAGGACAGACTGGATATGACAGTAACGTTTACCTGATGCTGTTTCATCGGGAAGACCAGGCCCTATGAATCAGTGTTGAATGTAAGCATGTTAGTGCCAGAGGTTCCAGATAAACATTAATAAGATCAACAAACAATTAAATAAGACATTCCAAGCTGCTAAGTGGTGGTATTAAGTGGTGGTATTAAGGCATGATGAGCATGTTGAGAAGCAAATAAAAACTGACTAAACTGACCACTGTGAATATGTGTCATAATATGAGTGGTGGAGTCTGTGTAGAACCTTGGCATTGTGGTTCCCACAATGCTAAACTCTCAAGACTGAATACAGTGCAGTCAGAGTTTAGCTTATTTTTCGAGGGCGTTGCTCAGTATTATACAGGGATCGTTCATAATGCAGTTGGACCTTGTAGGTGCCGCTTTACACCGGCTGGGGTGAAAGGGCACATCTTCTCCCTTCTGGACTCCCTTCTGGGAGTCAAAACATGCATCATTCTCCTCCACTTGTGTAGCTTTCAAAAACAGCAAATCAAACTGCATTTAAGCACCAAGTTGCTTTGGTTACTTGAAAAAAAATGGTAATTTGAAAAAAAAAACATTTTAAAGTCCGATCTGATGCAAGTGCGGAGAAAGCAAAGAAAAATCCTCTAACTAAGGCATGTGTGAGTGTTTATTGTAATGACTATTATGTCAAACGCTGTCACACAGCGTACAGTTGGCTACGCAAATCGTACAGGTTATACCAGAACATGAACCACATGAATGCAGAGTGGTGAAGGGTGGTGAAGGCATTCTCGGTCTCTCAGATCAGCCCTGTCAGCAAAGCTGTTCGCCTCTGCCCAAGCTGACCCAGCTAGACCTCCCACCCTTAAATAGGAGAGATTAGACAGACAATAGTCTCTCAGAGAGAGGGGAGAAGTACACAAGGAGGAGAGAGAGAGGGGGAGGGAGAGAGAGAGAGAGAGAGAAAGAGAAGTGGATAATTACAGTGTCACATATGGGAGGGGAGAATGAGTAATGTGGGATTTAGTGTGTGTGCGCGGACATGAATGAATAAGAGGTAGTGTGAGTGGGTGAATCCATGCCCGTGCGCGCATGTTTGTGTGAGAGAGAGGGAACGAGGGAGAGAGAAAGAAAGAGAGAGAGAGAAACAATGAGGGAGATGTGAGTGGCAGATGGAATAGTAGTAATAGAGAGAGTAATGACAGGCTTCATACAGGTGTGTGAAAAGCAAACAGATATGATTAATGAAAGGCAGCATAGTGAGAGCGGTCGTATCTTCAACTGCCCAGACCCTGATGCGATTATAGCACTCAACTAACCCCAGTGCTAGCAGAACACAGAAACACTGCCCTCCTCAGAGAGGGAGATTGAGATGCAGAGAGCAGGAGGGAAGGAGGGAGGGAGAGTTAGAGGCAGAGAGAGAGAGTGGGAGCTCTCATACAGTAGAGGTCTGTTTACACACTTTTGAATTCTGACGAAATCTTGACATGATTTGTATTTTCTCATAGGAGAAATCAGATGTAACATATACTCTGGAAGGTGTGACACACTTTTGCTTTGACTGATTTAGTTCATCAGATCATGTGGTCATCAGCGTATAAAAAATATTTGATTTCCAACCAAATGCTACCACAAAGAAGGACAAACATTCTTGATATCTGTACATAATATGACGTATTCATCCGCATCTCAATCTGTGTTCATCAACAAATAACAACGAGGAAATAAAATGTCAAGACAGAATGAGCCAACTGACAAAATAGAAACAACCGTGATGTTTATAGAAATCACACTCTGCCATTCCAGTGTTCATTTGTAATTGAAGGCATCTGACCTGACTTCTCTGAACACCATTTATTTTTGAGCATGTGAGCATATCCCATTATTTGTCTAAGGAAGTCTCAGCATCTCCTTTGCCTCTGAATGACACAATGGTAGGCTAATTCATTTGTGATTCATCTGTAGCCTAATGCATGCGATTGCCTGATCCCATGTTTGTGGTCTGAGATCATGGAGGCAGCTTGTTTTTCCGGTGGGTCTGTCAGCTGGAAGAGCTCACGGTTTTGGACCACTTTGCTTCGCTGTCTGTTTTTGGCTCTTGACGGCGCCAGTCTTCCCATGCCCCTTCTCCAACAATGCAGAACAGGAAATGTACTATTCAAACCTGTCTGTGGCTGTCTATCTCCCTCCTTCGCTCGCGGGTGGGGCACGGAGGGGGTTACGTGGTTGCATGTCACTGTGTCACGGAACGCTCTTCAGGCCAGTGGGAGGCGACACACGGAGCTGATTTGTGAAGTGTAAAAACTTTATTGCCACCACACAGGGTACACAAAAAAGCTACCTTGAGAACAACTAAAGACCCCCCAGAACAACCAACTACCCTCCCGAACAACTAAAGTCCCTCCAGAACAAATAAAGACCCTCTAGTTGCGATTTCCTTATATCCATATTCCTCATCTGTTCATGAGTAACCCAACCAATCAATTTGTCACTTAGACTGTAAATCCTTCATTATCCATGAGGAAAATCCACCATAGTTTCCACTCCCTTTACCATTTATGCAGCCTGATTTTCTACTATTATCTTCACACCAGAGCTGGGATAATGTTTTTAAAATGGACCCTACTGCTGTTTACCTGGTAAAAATGTGTTTCAGTAGCTGCGACCCATAAAGATGCTTTGTCACCGTTCCTATCGTCCTATCACCTAAACTTTTTCTAGCCAAAACAATTGACCAGGGTAACCAGGCTGATGTGCCCTTGAGCAGGGCCTCTAAGCCCTGGGCACTGCAGCAAGTGTCTGCCCACTGCATCCGGGGATGTGTGTGTTGACTCCAGATGGGTTTTAAATGAAAAGGCATTACTAAACATGCTTCTTCTTCTTAAAGCAGTTCCTAAACCCATCACCCTATGCAATGATTTAACCTAAACTACTCCATATTACTTGTCCGGTTTACATTGTTTATTCTGGAGGAGCGGTGAAGGTAGAAGGTCTCAGATCAGAGCAAAAAAGCCCGTATAGGTCAATGCTACAGTTGAGAAGGCCCACAAGAAAAAAAACTACAATTCTCATTGCCATTGAAAGCTCACCTCTTATTCAGAAAAAAAAGTGCTTGCAGAATATGCTTGTAGTATATCAACACATTTTCATGGTGCTGGTTGGGAGGGTGTATGGGGTATTTCATATGAATCAAAAAGGATGCAACTGTATCTAAACCCTCTGTCAGCCATCATTTAACCACTGAGAAGTGCAGGTTTTGCTCCTCCTATAGATTCCGATTCTATCTTGAGGGCTTAAACCAGTGATGCTTTGTTTATTCCTGTAGATGCCATGAACTATACTTGGTGCACTTAAACGTATACTGGTCTAATGGACCTGATTCAACCCATCAGCTATTTGTCAAACCCTTTTTGAGCTTGTTGTGCTGAGTTACCTGAGCTAGAGCAAGGAAGCGTGCAAGACCCCAGCACCAGGTCCTGTAAGCCTATGATGGCTAAATGTTATAGCTAAATTTGGCTGAATTTGGCCTTTATTCAGACTCCTTTCTCTTATTTAAGGAGTCCAAAAGTTATACAATACAATGGTAATTGTTAATTAGTAATGGCAGGGATCACACTGAAGACTCTTTAAGATCATCTTAACATTATGATGCTTTTGGGAACTGGGGCCCTGAATGGTGAGAACTGTGTTTTATACTCCTCTCTTAATCAAGTAGATCAGGCGAGGCACGTTTCAGTAAGTTCAACAGTATAGCCCAGATGACCAGTAACTTGATCTGTACGTTTTGAAAATCTTCATGGTGCTCTAAATTTCTGAAATAGGGCACTTATGTCTTCTAGACTCACTCGCTAGCGGAGCTGTGATTTCCTTCCTCCCATGGTGATTACTATACATTGCTCAAAACTGCTTTGTGAAGATAACCAGCACGAAGGGAGCTCTACAAATTAAATTGTCACATTTTTGTTTGTGCCACTTGCAGCCATCCAGTTCAAAGCTGTAATTTTATTTTAATTAGCATAGTGGTAATTAAGCTGTGTATGGGCTGGCCATTGCATGAGAATGAGCTCTGTGTTAATCACTGATGCTTATATGTGCTTCTTTACTATCTTTGCATCCACTATAATGGAAAATTGCTGAGTCATTTGACATGTAATTGCAGTTTAACTAGTATAAATATGAGCGTTCGCCTTTCATTGTGATGTTCGAAATGTTAGAAATCAGATCTAGGTCTTTCTTTAAAGTTATAGCCCTGCTTATTTGATCTTTTCATGTTTTTGGTTTGGGGGCAGAAGAAGAAAAGAACGACAAGAAACGAATTCAAAAGACGTCAGTCACCAGGCAGGAGACTTTCCGCGTCTGCTTTATTTACATTATTTACTTGCTCTTGCATCTGAGCCCCAAAACATCGCAGCCAAGTGCATCTTACAGATCCGTGCGGATAAGGCAGCGTCAGTTCACTGTGAGATCAGACGGCCCTGCTGCACACAGACGCCCCCCCGCCTTCCTCTTTCATCATGTTTATCTGCTTTTATTACAGTGAGGGCCTTGTGAATCAGGTCCTTGTAAGTCTGGCATCGTCTACTAATCAGTGATTCAGAGGGCCTGGGCATTGATTATGGAGCTATCACCAAGGATACTTTCACCGACTGAGCGCAGAAGCTGATGGGAAGATGAATAATGTCCTCAGCGTAATTCACTAACAGAGATGATGTGATGCTAAACCAGAACTCTCCTTTGTTTTTACTTTTATGGACTAATATGGGATAGTGGGATAGTAAAAATAATACCCCAACCTTTTGAAATCAGGTAACGACGGTCCGGTAATGTGAGCGTTATGGTTACACTTCCGCGCTCGGTGTGAGAGCCCCTCTGAGCGGAGGTGACTGAATTGTCTGGCGTAGGCTCCAAGGCGTAAGATGTTGTTGTGTTTTTTTTTCATCTTTTTAATTGCCTCAGTGGGGTTTTGCGGGTCCGCACGCATGGACGAGTAGATTGTAAAATAATGGCTCAGTCTGCTCAGACGGCTCTCGCAGGGAACCTGAGGGCCATGGCCATACTCCAGCACCTCGCTAATCTAACAGCAGATCTCATTAGTTTAAGCGTGCCTCTGAGTGGCAGCTGGGGTGTGTATGTTCACACCCAAACAACGGCGGCGCCTGGGAGTGCCACCGAGCCGGGCGCGACACGCGCCGATGCCCCCATCAAACTTGCGCGGATGGTTGAGGTGCTAAAAATACTCCAACCCAATGATAAGGAAACCTTAATTTTAGTTTCATTTCAGCACGTAGACTGGATGAAAGCTAAACTAGTATCAAGAGTTACTGTATCACCTGTCATTGTGGTAGTGGCCTTTATAAAGCAGATTGAAAGTCATCATACACATAACTTCACTTGGGACAAAAAAAAGTCTCAGGGTGAACAGGTAGGAGAAAGATGCTTCATGTCAACATCTTGTGGGTATTGGAAAATGTAACTCCATGATAGCTCCTGTGGTAAATAACAGTTCTACATACTGGCATAAAAGCGGCATCTGTCAGACTTCTTTATGGGAGTTAAGAATTCAAGCCTTGCACCTGCCATTTAGTTTGCAGAAATAAGGTGAAACGAGGCAAAAGTGTAAATCTGTTCACTAATTTACTAATCTAGTGTTCACTCAGCAGCCATCGTGGCGGTCCTGTCATTTTCTCTTGTTATGGCCAAAGTATTTGTGGTTTGGAGTGTGTAACAAGAGACGATGTTACTGTGTGTTACAGGAAAATAACCAGAAAAGGCCAACAAAGAAGGGCCATTCGGCAACAGAGATACAAGCTGTGGTGACAAAGGTGGAACGAGCAAGAAAAAATAGTGGCATTCACAAAGAAACAGAGGAAGAGAGGGAGGGAAAGAGAGAGAGAGCAAGAGAGGGAGGGAGAAAGGTGTGGGAGGAAGACAAAAATGGACAAAGACAGATGCAATAAGAATGAGTATGTGTGTGGGAGAGAAAGAGAGAGAAAGAAACAGAAAGATAGAGAGAGAGAGAAAGCAGTTGGTACCATCTAGGGACTTGGATTCTTCAAAACAACTGTTCTGCTTAACAGATTTCTTTTTCCTTTTCAGTAAGTCCATCCTCATGCATAATGGGACATGACTGTGCGGCAGATATGAGCGGGATGAATGAGCGGTGATGACTTACTCTCAACGGACCCATGAGCTGTGATGGACTACAGTAAAGCACGGGACACCAAAGAAAACGCTGTATAAGGTACAGATGATGTATAAGGTACAGATGATGTATAAGGTACTGGTGATGTATAAGGTACAGGTGATGTATAAGGTTTTCCCACCACTGTAATTTAGAACATTCCCCACTGCTCATTATATGGGATAATGCTTCTGTAAGGCCTGATGGATCAAACGCCCAAAGTCAAAGGACAAGATTCATGAACGCTTTTTCTATTCCTATCTTTTCCTTTACCAAAAACATCAGGTTATGCACATCTACTTAATGGTGCATGCACACTTATGCACACTCACAGATGACTGATCTCATTCTGCCGTTACCCATAATCCTCCACTGTGGTTGAATCTTTCGGTTGGCACCATTGTCCCAGCCTCCCACAGGGGCTCACGCGCCAGGCGCCCCACACTGCTTTGGGAGACTGTGATGACGTTGGCTCCTATGGCCCGGATAGATTTGGCCCGATTACACTCCCACATGGATAACCGACAGAAGTCAGAAAAGTCAGATTTGTATAGTGCTTGCATGTGTAGAATACTAATATAGTATAATAAACATACTTTGTGAGTGTGTGTATATGTGTGCACCAATTAATACAGTACTACCAGTCAAATGTTTGGAAACAAACCTGACTAAATATATGTTCTTAATGGATTTTTTGCTTAAATTTATGCTTAAATTTGTTTATAAGACGAATATAATTTGGGAACGGTGTTATCTTAAATATGAATTAATTCTCAACACCCACACACACACACACACAATTTTAGATGCACCCATAGCAAAGATTTTTATTTCAGAACTTTAATTCCGACCGTGTCCCTCGGGGATTCCTCTGGGGGGTGCTCCGGGAGTATAGGGTACGGGGCCCGTTGCTACGGGCTATCCAGTCCCTGTACAAACGGAGCAGGAGTTTGGTTCGCATGGCCGGCAGTAAGTCAGACTGGTTTCCGGTGGGAGTTGGACTCCTCCAAGGCTGCCCTTTGTCACCGGTTCTGTTCATAACTTTTATGGACAGAATTTCTCGGCGTAGCCAAGTGGCGGAGGGGGTTCGGTTTGGTGGCCTCAGGATTCCACACCTTCTCTTTGCAGATGATGTGGTCCTGTTGGCATCATCAGGCCAAGACCTACAGCTCTCGCTGGATCAGTTTGTAGCCGAGTGCGAGACGGCCGGGATGAGAATCAGCACCTCTAAAACTGAGACCATGGTACTCAGTCGGACAAGGGTGGAGTGCCCCTCTGGGTCGGGAGTGAGTCCTTGCCTCAAGTGGAGGAGTTTAAGTATCTCGGGTTCTTGTTCACGAGTGAGGGAAGGATGGAACGAGAGATTGACAGGCGGATCGGTGCTGCGGCTGCAGTATTGCGGTCGCTGTACCGGACCGTTGTGGTGAAGAGAGAGCTGAGCCAAAAGGCAAAGCTCTCAATTTACTGGTCAATCTACTCAATCGACTCTTACCTATGGTCACGAGCTTTGGGTAGTGACCGAAAGAATGAGATCGCGAATACAAGCGGCCGAAATGAGTTTTCTTCGCAGGGTGTCTGGGCTCTCCCTTAGAGATAAGGTACGGAGCACAGTCATCCGGGAGGGGCTCGGAGTAGAGTCGCTGCTCCTCCACGTAGAGAGGAGCCAGCTGAGGTGGTTCGGGCATCTGGTTCTGATGCCACCTGGGCGCCTGCCTAGGGAGGCCCTCTGGGCATGTCCAACTGGGAGGAGAGATTATATCTCTCGGCTGTCCTGGGAACGCCTTGGTATCCCCCCAGAAGAGCTGGAAGAGATGGTTGGGGAGAGGGAAACCTGGGCCTCTTTGCTTAGGCTACTGCCCCCGCGACCCGGACCCGGATAAGCGGAAGAAAATGGATGGATGGATGGATGGATGGAACTTTAATTCCTCACTCCACAAGTGCTCTGCATGTGTGAGAATGTCTTCAGGACTATTGGAAGAGCATCATGGGTGCTACATCAGCTGGTTAACCGAACAACAAGAGTGCAAAATATAGGATAGTTACTTCAAAGTAATATCTAAGTTAGTTGATATTTGTTTATTAGAGCATAACAACATATAATTAAAAAAATGAAATAATTATTTCATTGGTTTGGCTTTTTCCATGTTTTTTATGTCGAAAATAATAAAAATAAACATTGCATGTGTGTCCAAACCATTGACTGGTAGCGTGTGTGTGCGTGTGTGTGTGTGTGTGTGTATGTATGTATGTATGTTTGTATGTGTGTGTGTATGTATGTATGTATGTATCAAAACAGCTCCTCAGTGTATTAATTCATTTCCATATTCAGCTTTAACTGCTTTCCCATCTTTTTCTAGAAAGGACACCAATATGACACAAGGCAAAACTTGGAAAGTAAATTTTCAGCCACAGCCATGCCTACATTTCCAGCCACAGCCATGCCTACATTTCCAGCCACAGCCATGCCTACATTTCCAGCCACAGCCATGCCTACATTTCCAGCCACAGCCATGCCTACATTTCCAGCCACAGCTATGCCTACATTTTCAGCCACAGCCATTCCTACATTTTCAGCCACAGCCATGCCTCCAGACAAGCTGCTGTGAGATCATTGCGGTGGGTGAGGGTTGTTTGGCCATGTCAAATGGCTCAGCGGTCCACTGGCCTCCTCTTTGAGCTGAGAAAGAACAATCGATAACAGAACAGCACAAAGATAAAAGGCAGAAGGGCAGAGGGAGGAGAGAGAGTGGGAGAGGGAGAGAGAGAAAGAGAGGGAGTGAAAAAGGGAGAGAGAGATAGAGAGAGAAAAAGGGAGAAGGGACAGGGAGGGAGAGAGATAAAGGGAGAGAGAGGTGGATGGAGAGAGATGCAGAGAGAGAAGGGGAGGGACATAGGGAGAGGGAGGGAGAGAAGGAAAGGGAGAGAGAGAGAAAGACAGCAAGGGAGAGAGATAGAGAGAGAGGGAGAAGGAGAAACAGGGTGGGAGGTATAGAGAGGTAGAGAGAGAGAAGGAGAGAGAGGGAAAGGTTGCATGTGTTTAACGACTAAGCTTACAGCAGTGCTGCTCGGAATCCCTGTCCATGTTTTCAACTCTTCCAGAGGTATTGTAGACACACCACCCCACGATGGGAAAAGGAATGAACTACATGAGACTAATGACATGACTTATCACTCACTTACTGTGCTCCAGTTGGCAGCTTTGCATTTGCATAGCTATAACAGAGCAACTTGTTTGCACCGGATTTCCTGCCACTCCAATTCACTGAGCTTTAATCTAACACGAACAGCTGGCTACCAGCTACATTCCATGAAGCACCAAAGCCTGTGTACTCCAGCTCCTCCCCACACTCGCCAAACAAGAGCATGGACACAGAAAGATTCTACAACAACAGAGACCCAAAACATCAAGGTGAAATAAGCCAAGCTCCTTCATCCTCCCAAAGTCCGAGATCACTGCACTCCAGGCGCATGGGCTCGCAGTTCTCACTGGGTCACACACGTTTCTTCTTGGTCTCCACCACCAGGTGCATCCATCCAGCTGCATCCATCCATGTGCATCCATATGTAACTCTTCCAATTGTTATCAACATGCAGTCCACTCTCCGCCGGTCCGCCAATGTGACGCCGACTCAGAATCTTCCTTTAGTTCTACAAAGTTATCCCAAATATTCAGATCTCCAAACGACATTCATTCATTTCATTCAGCCACTTTCACCTCCTCTAAAATCACCCTTTACTTTCAGGCTCCATCCAATCCAAATCATGCTCTTTTTCTCCTGAGTCCCCCGGCTAAACGCCCCCACCTGGTCGTCACTGGAATCACACCGCTCACCCAACCCAGACAGGGAGACGAGCAGCACGGGGCGTCTCCAGGGAGACGCCTCCAGACGAGCCCTTTCACCTCGCGCTTTGGGAATATCCGGAGCCTCCGCTCTCACGCAGAGCCAGGGGAAATGTGACACAGCAGAGCTACAGTTTCACCGTGGGTTGTTCACTGCTTGTCAAGCTGCGATTTTATAGCCCTTACATTACGCAATTATATGGCGTTATGTAGGATCATTTACATAAGTGTTATTATTCTGTGAGTGGTGCTTTGCTGGAACAGAACTGTAGATAATGACTCTATGCAGATGTGATTCAGTAGGAATTTTTTGCATACGCAGTGTTAATGGCATTTACCAGACAACTTAGTATTCACAGGGTCGTGGGGATGCTAAGTCGTGGCCTTCGTCTTCATGTAAAAATGCAGTGTCATGGTTTGGAGATAGAGCTTGATGAAAAAAATGCTGTGTTTGGAGGTCTTGTGTCCATTTGAATGTACTGAGCCGTTGTTTTACGGTGTGCCTTCACCCTTCACCCCTCACCCTTCACCTTTCACCCTTCCCTATTAAACTGTTGAGACATTCGATCTGGCTTTAAATATCCTTCCTCACTCCCAAAAGTCACGTCTCCTTCTCCGATCACCACTTAGACTGGGCCAGCGTCCCAAAAAGCAGATGACATTTTAAGCTGAACTGCCAGACATAAGAAAGAGAGAGAGGGACAGAGGAGGGGAAAAGCTAAAGAGGGAAAGAGAGACGATTCAGAGGTATCTGTGTCTGGCCATGAGATCAGATGCAGTTGGCAGATGGTCAGTGTTGAGTTGGTTTGCCAAAAGTTCAGTCCTCTCTGGCTTCTCCTGCCTTTGTCCCAAGGATATAAAGTGAGGTTTGTGTCTAGAACGCCATATCTCTGAAACAGTACGCGCTTTGCATTTCAAAGTGGGAGCACAGTGATGTATGAGAGCCCTGAGACAGGAAACGTCTCTCCAGCCCCACCCCTCACTGGCCCTATACCTCACGTCTCTCTGCCCTCTCTCTTAAAGACGGGACCCAGCTATAGATGATACCGGCCCTGGAGTTTTGCCTTTTGCAGCCAAGAGATTTGCCTCTCCAGGAATGGCATTCTAAACCTCTCACAGCAATGAATTAGAGGCACAAAAAACTGATTTAGAACGCCTGCTACTCCAGAAATGTCACCTATAGCACACTCAGGAGGTTGGTCTACACATATGTCCTATGGCACATTCAGAAGGCTGGTCTATACATATGTCCTATGGCACACTCAGGAGGCTGGTCTACACATATGTCCTATGGCACACTCAAGAGGCTGGTCTACACATATGTCCTATGGAACACTCAGGAGGCTGGTCCACACATGTCCTATGGCACACTCAGGAGGCTGGTCTACACATATGTCCTATGGCACACTCAGGAGGCTGCTCTACACATATGTCCTATGGCATAATCAGGAGGATGGTCTACACATATGTCCTACAGCACACTCAGGAGGCTGGTCTATACATATGTCCTATGGCACTATTCTATCTTAGGCAACATCCAGCAATAGCCTCACCAAGAAAAAGTGCCATTTCTTAGTTAACAGGAGTGACAACAAATAATGTTTGTTTATTTAATAGATCATGTGGCTCCACCAACACAAATAATTATTTGACTGCAAAGACATTGGACTGTTGTCAAAAAACACAGATGTTTTCATGCACAGTATCTTTGCATCAACGTGGCCACAGGCCAAATGTACTTTGTACATTTATCTGTATTTTCCCAAGTCTCAAGCAAACTGGTGAATTATGAGTCTGTTGATGGATACTGTGGTGGCATTTGTGATTCCAATGAGTTAAAAGGCAAGGTATGTTACAACCTAAGTATAAATAATAATCATTAATGTAATTAATGGTTAATAGAATGCACCAGTGAAGCAGAGTGATACATGTATAGTTAAAAGTCCCAGTGCTGCTGTGCTCTATAACTGCACTCATGGAATGTCTCTTATCCAATCAAAGTACTTGCTCAGAACTAATTGTTACATAAATCATCACATTGGGCTGATGGCATCCAATTGGTAGTGATCAATATATGTTTCCCTCTCAAGTAAAAGGTCTGTGGAAAACATAATAAACAGATCTGTGTTTTATTTATATGGTAATATTGCTTTTATCTTTGGGTTATCTGAAAGATGGATAGCCAGCAGACGGAAGAAGAAGAAGATGGACACCAAGTGCTTGGTTTGGATTTTAATCATGTAGGTGAGAGTGTTCTGAGGTAATTGTTTATTTTCCCCATGAGATGTGTGTGCAAACATCGAGTCACATGTGCCCCAAAGTGACGGAGGGAGAATGGGAATAGGTCCAACACTTAAGTGAAGGCCTGTTGTAATATATTTGAAACTGTTTCATTTTCATGGGAAAAATAGTATCCAAAAACATCAAAACCAAAACAGATTACACCAAACCAAAACCATTACAAGCTGAATTTTGATGCAATTTCCATCTGATTACAAACGCCTGGTCTATCTATGCATTGGTGTGATTTTTCAATGTTTTTCACTGCAATCTCTTCCAAAAATTCTAAGGCAGCTAACAATGAGTGAGCCCTGCCAGTTGGTCTTTTTGAGCACCATGCTAACCAGTACATTTCTTTTTAAATCGATGCCAGCAAATATAGCTAAAGCACTCCTTAAAAGTTTGAATAGTGCTGGAAGGGAACTTAAATTGAAAAAGCTTCAAGAAAGATATCATGGAATTTAGAAGGTTCTGATGGCGAATACTGTATGGTGCTCTCTCCAGCCTCAGAGAGTCAGCGTTGCAAGGCTAAATGTACAGTGTGTGTGTGAGTTTCTCCTGTTCTCACATTAAGACAACACACATGCACAGGTGTGCTTGCTCCCTCTCTCTCTCTCTCTCTCTCTCTCTCTCTCTCTCTCTCTCTCTCTCTCTCTCTTGCTCCTTCTCATATGGTGAATCGCTTTGACTCACGTTATAAATGAGCCAAACTTGTGTCGTCACCAAACTGTCAGTCAGCAACACTTGCAGTGTGCCCCCCCCCCACACACTTAATCACCCACCCACCCTCACACACACACAAACTCACACACACTCAATCACCCACCCACCCACACACACACACACACACACACATACACAAATGCACACAAAAACACAAGCATATCACATCAATATCCTACAAATTCACATCAGATGCTAGCGTAACAAGAACTGCTGCTCAGTAATTAAACCTCACTCAAGCACAACACGAGAGACCTGCAAGAAGCTAACTAAATATGCTAGTTCATACAACAGAAAACTGAATGTGACTTTTACAATTTCAAGGACTAGTTGTCGCATGATCGGTGAGCATCTAATGGCATTTCAGCTGCAGTTAAAAAAATAACTTTGGATGAAATATCTTTATAAGTTTCAATCTTCAAGTCAAGGTTCTCCTCTGAAAAATGGTGTTGTTGTATTTTTAAATACATATTTTAGATAAATTCACTTAAATTATATGATTTAATTTATTTTACAAGCTGCATTAGAACTACTGTGCTTTATGTTAAACTGGCAAAGATGATCATAGCTTAAACGTCCTATGTGTGTGTGTAAGCGTATTTTGTTACTCCCCCCCGAAACTCCTTTTTGTTTTTGTGTTGATTTGAGTAAGGACAAGAGTTATTAGAGCGGGTGGTTATGGGACGGAGAAGGTCAGAGCCATTGGGACCATAAGTGGGTGTGGCTTACTGTCGCAGCGATGGGTTAAAAACCGTCGTTGCCGCTTCTCTCGTTCGCTTTATATAACTACAATGGCGAGAGGTATGTGCTAATATAACTCTTCGCTGATATTCCGTGTGTCGTTTATGTTAACTGTATTCATGTTAGTGTGGTTTAGCTTGGTAAGACTGTTCGTAGAATGTAATGTTCTGTTCCATGATTAAAGTCCTGTATTGTCTTTAAATTAGTAATAAGTATGTTCATGGCGCTCGTTGGCACGAGTTATATACGCGTGGAGTGCTACCAGTCTTTTTTATTAGTAAAAGACTGTTTGTTTTCGCTAATAGTTAATAGTTAATAGTTAGAATATATATTTTTTTCCATACGTGTGTGTAATGCCGTGGTTAATTGGTTTTCAGTACCTTGTGTAATGAGTGGACACGTTGTTTCACAGGCATGTCCATGAGGGAAGTTGGGTGCCTTATTGTGTATGTCCACTGTGTGCAGGTATGTGCGTCGCCATTGCATAGGCATGTGATTGAATTATGTTGTAAATGATGGAAAATGCTTGTGATGTGTGCTTTATATATATAAAAATATTAAATATAAATATCAAATATTTCTTTCTATTTAAATTGTGTGTCAGTCTGTGTTTCGCGCTCTTTATATAACTACTAAGGCAAGAGGCATGTCCATTGTGTATGTCCACTGTGTGCAAGCGAGTGGCGAGAGCATGCAGATACAGGCCCGACTTTGGCCAATAAAGTGCTACTTCCCACATGTGCGAGAGCTGTGTTGTCCCTTCTGGTTGTTGAGACCCCCAAGACCTCCAGTTCAATAACTACACATCCCAGGAGAGAACACGTTACATATGCAAGCATGTATTAACTGTAAAACTTTTTTTGGTGAGAAGTAAGAGGCTACTGGTGGCTTGAGGATATTCCCACATCATTGGTACATTGGCCAATCCCTGCCAGAACTCCACATGGGCAGAAAGAGCCCATAAATGCACTTTAAAGGTATCAAGGCTCTCAGGGGAAGAGAATTTCAGCTTGTCTATATAATTTACAGACAAACCGGGATTTCCTCAGTACTCTGGCCAGTTGAAATATGCAGATGCATCTCCCCCCTGTGGAGTCTACAACATGCATTGGCTTCAGCTCAATGAATTTATCCATTAAGCCTTTGATTCATCATTTATCATCAATTTGTTAATAAAGCAGTTGTTGGAAAGAACTACAGCTAATTAAAATACTTCTGTGTATTTCCAGCCAATAGCCTTCAGAGGCCAGAGAAAACACTAGACATCAACTCAAAAGAAAATATAATACACCCTGACACCACATCCACGCAAAATCCGAATGAAAAGAGAGAGAGAAGACGAGTTCACTTTGATCCTGAACACTTTGAAAATTCTGTCAGGTTTTTTTATGAGGAGAAGAAGACTGGTGGGTCGTGGAGATGAAAAACAGCCTGATCATCTCCATAGCGTTCCAGTCCCCTTTCTTCCTTATATTACGGAAGGAAAGAGTACAATAAGCAGAAAAGGAAAAAAAGGGAGATAGGCAGCGCGCAAGTTATGAAATTAGCTCTCTTTCTCTCTCTCTCTCTCTTTCTCCCTCTCTCTTTCCTTTGTCTCTGCAGACGAAGGGATTGTCTCCTGCAGTTGTGGAGATGATGCCGTGTGGGGAAAATGATTCGGTCCCCACTTTAAACACCCACCTCCCCCCACTCCGTGAATAATCAGACTTCCAAAGATCTGAGAGTGTACGCTCAAACCTGCACCCAGAAGCCTCTGTAGCTCCTGCAGGATTATGGGTATGCTCCTCCCAGCTACCGTGCTGAAGTGAACCTAGCTATGTTGTAGAAAAATGTCTAATTACTCAGGGAACAGCTAATGTGTGACATTGTGTTGAAGCTGTATACAAGCAGCCATGAAATACATGTGCATACACACTTGGACAAATGCACACGCACTTACACAAGTCTTCCTGCGGCCAAGCTCAGAGTGTGAATGTTTTGGAAAGGAAATCTGCCATACTAAAAGCCACACTGCACCCAGGATAAACATGCAAACATTGGCCCAGTAAAAAAAAATATTAAAATGTCTATCTGTCTGTCATGATGCACTGACCTCAGCCACACACACAGCCACTCCCTCAGTCTCACCACATTACTAACATCTCCTTTCACCTGTGAGAGATGGTCCCTGTACCTGCTTATGAAGAAAGAGAGAGACGGTCCCTGTATCTGCTCATCAACAAGGATCAAGTGGCTCAACCCTGCATCTGCCTTGCGCATTCCCAGAGCCGTTCGTAAGAACTGCTTGTTCTTGTTTGTTTGTGCAAAAAAAACCCATCTTGCTAAACCTTCACCTCCTGTGGCTCCCCAGCTCCCCTCAGAATGTGCAGCCACAGGGGGCCCCAGGCAAGTAGCCCCGATTGGAGGACGCTGTTGGTTCACCAAGCGGCAGTCACGAACCAGCAGTGTGGTGAGCTGGGTGAGCTCCGGTCCATGGTGGAAGGCTTAGCCCACTGCGTCCAAGGTGTCTCCATGGGACGAGAAGCTAGAGAGGTGGGAACCCTATACCAGCTCGTGTGAGTAGCCATCACGTGAGGACTGCTTAACCCCTCCTGTCCACTAGCGTAGAGAGTTCGGAGGCACGTTGCTGTCCACATTCTACACCAACTTGGCTGAGGTCTTTAGCCCCGTTAAAGCCCGTCACACGTGGGATTGTGCCATTCGCCTGCAAGAGGGAGTTGTACTGGTGTGGCGTGATCATGGAGCAGTACATCAGAGAGGCTCTAGCTCAGTGTTACATCTGCCTCTCCTCCTTGCCTGCCTCAGCCAGCGTCTTTTTTTGTAAAGAAGGACGTTGGTCTGAGGCCATGCATAGATTATAAAGGACTCAATACCCTCTTAGTGAAGTACCCATCCCCACTGCCGGCAACGTACCGGCAGCGCTAGAGCAGCTCAAAGGCGCTTGGTACTTCACTAAGCTGGATCTACACAGCGCCTATAATCTAATACGGATGTGCAAATGGGCTGAGGGTTAGACGTCGATCAGTACGTCCACAGGGCATTATGAGTACTTGGTTCTGCTGTATGGTTTAGCCACTGCCCCATCCGTGTTTCAGGCATACATCGACCAGGTCCTAAGGGAACTTCTGGCATGTTGGCATGACATGTTGGTCTATTCACCTTCCCTGGACTGATACATGCAATATGTGCCTGCAGTCCTCAGAACTCTCCTGCGCGATAATCTATCGTGAGCTCCAACGGTTCCTGAGGTTTGGCAGCTTCGGGCGGTTCTTCCAGTCCTATAGCTCCCTAGCTAAGTCTCTCACGGACCTGCACCATGGGCAGGCAAGATGCCCAAAGTGGTCTCCGGAGGCAAAGCGTTCATTCCAGTAGCCCAAGACAGCTCTCGCTAGTGCACCCGTGCTGCAGCAGCCTGACCCAGAAAAGCCCATCGTAGTCGAGGTGGACGCCTCCGATGAGGGAGTCGGAACCATGCTGTCTCAGTGGACAGGAAGGGAAGGTAAGTTGAGGCCAGTGGCTTACTATTCTCAGCAAGTGTCATCCACAGAGAAGAACTGCGGAGTGGGAGATTGCAAGCTGCTGGCCATGAAGCTGGCCTTCGAGGAGTCGAGGCGCTGGCTCGAGGGAGCACAGCATCCCTTCACGGTGATCACCGACCACAAAAACCTTGTGTATCTGCGAACCACTAAGAGGCTCAACTCCAGGCAGGCTCTGTGGTCACTCTTCTTCTTCTCCCTGTATCTCGTCTTCTCTTGTGACTTCAAGATCACGCACAGGCCGGGAGAGAAGAATGTGAAGGCAGACACACTCTCTAGGCAGACCAGCGAGAAGGTGGAATCCACCAGCCAGGAGCCAGTGCTCCCTCCTTCCTACTTCCTGGTAGCTGTACGCTGGGACCTTGACAGAGAGATCGAGGTAGCGAACCCCCATCCACAATGTTCACCCAACAGGCTATATGACCTGCTCGGACACCACACAGCGCTCATCACATGGGCTCACATAGTGCTAGGCTCAGGACACCCGGGATCAGCACACGCAACGGGGGTTAAATTCACATCCAGGGATGAGTGTGGGCAGCCCCAAGAATTGAGTGGGACTAAGGGGCAAGATCAATAGAATTGAGTGGGACCAAGGGGATAGATAGATAGATAGATAGATAGATAGATAGATAGATAGATAGATAGATAGATAGATAGATAGATAGATAGATAGATAGATAGATAGATAGATAGATAGATAGATAGATAGATAGATAGATAGATAGATAGATAGATAGAACTCATATCTAATATAAGCAGCAAATTTTGCTTTTGTTTATTTCTCCCTAAAGAATTCATTTCCCCACAGAAATGAAAACTTGCCTTTTGAAAATGCTTCAGCTGCCAAACACTCCCTCAGAAACTCCCTCACACTTGCTTTCTCCATAAGTTCATTATGGCCTGACTCCCAGCAGAGCAGAGTGTCTCTGTTGATTACAGACCTCTTCCAGGCCAACTGCCACTTGTCCCAGGCCAACTGTTCCAGGCAACATTTGTCCCAGGCCAACTGTCATTGGAAGACAGTAGTGTTCCAACTATTCTGTATAGAAGCCCTGCTGGCCATGCAATTACACAGACTTGAACTGCACTGTTTATTACACGTTTGGGATATTATAGCCCAAATATTGGTATGAGATGTCCTTGATAGTTGGTTAAACCAATCTGCAATACCACAAATTTCATTCACATACCAGAAAAAAAGCAATTTAGAACATAATAGCAGAAAACCAGGAAAAGACAAAGTAGAAAGATACAGGCAAGTTTGGATCTTCAGATGGTTATGCTGTGTATAGTTAGATATCTCAGCCATCTGGTCTTTAATTGAGTCAGCAGGAGGAAGATAATCTGATTGAGGTTGGCACTGCAGTGCCCCTGAGCATTCTGCCCTTTATAAAATACTATGTCTCCATCATTGTGTGAAGGCTGAGAAATTTAGCATGGTTTCTCCTGCTTGGGAAATAGAATGTCTTATAATGCAACAAATCCCCTGTGTCCAAAAGCGTAACTTGTCATTAAATCACTCCAAATGTATTGTAGGTTTTCTTAACTTTAGGGTTAAAGGCCTGACTGGTGATATTGCACGTCCTACAAACTATAGAGAGTCAATGTACACTGGATTACATTTCTATTTACGCATCATTATCAGCCTTTGTCTTGTTTCCATACCTGTGTTATTGCGTGTGGATGAATAGAAAAGTCTCATATGTGGCTTAGTGTTGAGAACATTTGGATGGTTATGCTATGGTTGGTTAACCACTGGAAAAGGTCAGAATGGGATGCGTTACCTCTGTGAGACAAACAATTTAATAAAATGTCAGCTATCTGCTCTTGGCTGCCACAATATCCTCTTAATAAAATCCTGTTTGGATGATTTAAGAGATCCTTTTTTCAATGGGGGTAAAAAAAAACGAAAATGAGGCTTTATTAGCTTGCTCTATAAAGTAAGGTTAACCAAATTAGTTATGATTTGATATTTTTCCAGAAAGTATCCTATTCATCACTTATAGTTTCTATAAAATCGCAGGTTGTTTGGAGCAGAGCACGAGCATCAATCTTGTTCTGCTCTGACAGCTGACGCCGATCTTGCCCTCTCTGTGAATCTGTGGTCTCCCCAGGCAACCCGTCACAACCTCTCCAGCTGTTCCATGGCTAATGCTAACAGCTAATGCCGGCTGCATCCGGTCACACGAGTGCTGTAGGGAAAAAGAACATGGCGAACTGATAAAATATATAACTAAGGCATCTGCCACTGAGCACCGGGAGCTATAGAGGAGCTCTTCCTACCAGATCCACCAGCCGGGTTTAGTGACTAGAGACTTCCTATTCAAGCACTGTTGTTCCATTCTTGTTTCTTTCCTTTCTTGAAACTATTTATTAAAGCTTCTGTCATTACTTATGACTGTTGGCCACATTTAATACCCTGAAGCTCAGTAAGACTGTGTAGGTAGTAGTCAGCCATTCTAGAAATTCGCTGAAGAAAATCTTTAGGTGGTTTAGCATCATCCTACTGTCTGTGAGGTGATGCAGGGGTCAAAATGAGGATCACACTGAAGGCCTCAGACTGGTATCCTGCAAACTACGTTCCCCATAATCCCCTGCTTGTTCCCAATATCAGTTTCACCTGTATCTTGTTTGTTTCTCCCAATATATTTGGTGTCCTTTCTGTCATCATGAGGTCTCGTTTGATTTGTTGTCTTTTCTGTCATTGTGAGGTCTCGTTTGCCTACTCTTGCGTTCCTGAGCTGGTCCCTTGTGCATTCTGCTGTGTTGTTCAGTGTTTCAACTTCCCTAGTTCCTGGATTTTCTGCCTGTGTTTACTCTATTTATGCTCTGTTTGTTGTCTTGTTGCTGAACCACACCTTTTCATGACACTGAGTTTGGACTGTCCTTTACCTATTTATCGGATTTTATCTGCGAGCGACTCTGTCTCTGTCTCCCTAGCCTGACACACATTCTTTCAGCCTTTGTAAAAATGCAACACTATAACGGTGGCAGTCAGTGACAGAAATTTAGATTTTAGAATTCTGCTCTTATGTTTCCTACCAAATAACACCCTGTATATCGCCACTGAACAAAAGCAGTGGAGTTTCCACAGGATCCTACACCAGTGGATTTGGTAAGTGAGGCATTGTCACTATGAGCACTGGCATGCTCTTAGCACTCTTTCTTCCATATGCTGTCATGTCATCAAGCATTTTCTTTTCATCCATACAAGTTGAGTCCATCCAGGCCATTGGTGGCAGACCTCATAGTCGTACGAGTGCAGAGGAGTATTACAGGGAGTCTTTGAGGGGAGAGGAGGGGTGGAGGGGTGGAGGGGTGTTGGAAGATGGAAAAAAAACAAAGAATAGTGGAAAAGAAGAAAGGAGTTGAGAATAAAGGAAGAGAAGAGTTTCTCAGAGAGTAGAGAAGGGAGTGTATCCTTGAGGGAAATGTGGAAAATAGCAAAGGAAAAGACTTAAAGAGAGGAAGAGAGAGCTGACTGCTCAACTTCCCAGGATGACAAGGATGACATCAAAGTACTTTGCATTTTTGTTTGGAAGGAACATGAAATATTCAATATGTAATATAATGTTGCCAAGAGTTTGGAGTTAGTAACAGAAAACAAATCTTGAGCAGCTCATCCACCCATTAGACATGAAGTATGAGCATTTAAAAGTAAACAACATGGAGTTCGGTATCCAGTGCTCTGTGGGACTGCTGAATATGATTCTCCCAATATTTTTTTATTCAGGTGTTAAGAGCTCCTCTAACAGGATAGCTAATGGAGGAGCATGGAAGACCTCTGAATAGTGGCACTGCTGCATGGATATATGATATATGTTCACTGTCTTCTGCTGGATATTGCCATATCAAAGGATTCAGTTCTTGTGTTTTCAGAATCAACTTTACTGCTAAAGCTACATACACATAAAAAAGAAAAAAAAAACAGATCAGAATCTTTCCAAGATGTTTACAACAAGGTTTGAATTGAATTTTAACTGCGTTTGATTTTTTTTTTCCAACATATCTCTGGGTTTCAGTGATCAGTAAAACAAAGACCATTTATGTTCCATGTCCCAGGCCTCTTTAAGTTAGTTAATGTGGCAGCGCACAGTCACTGCGCTACTATGTCTTTCCAGCGTCTCCCTCCGCCCGTCTCATTGAGTTAGACCCGCCGGGAAGATTTACAGCTAGCAGCAGCCGTTTCCAATCGTACAGCTGAGGAACAGCTTGTATTTCACCTGTGGTCTCCCTCTCTCTCGCTCTCCCTCTCTGATCGTCTCTGAGTATTGGACACAAATCTTTTCACATGGTGAGAAAAATAGACTGCTGCCAGTTTGCGTGCCTTCTTGACGTTGCAACTCGAGCTGTGATTGGTGCACGGCAGGCTGAGTGCACCAGCAGGAAGAGATGCAGATACTATCTGAGGAGAACAGGTGTGTTCTGGCAAGCTAGCTCACACATATGCAGCTCCCGCCAGAGACCCTTTGCAAATCAGCCATGCACAAAAATGGAAAGAAAGGGTGAGAAAGAATGAAACAGTGGAAGACTACAGAGATGCAGATTCATGCCAATTTTACTTATGACGATGGTCAAACTTGGGATCCGCTGAAGATATTTCACACAGAGAAATCTTGTAACCTCTGGGACAATGTTAGCATTAACCTCTCCTATAACCACTGGGACAAGGCGTTAGCATTAGCCTCTCTATTCTCTGTATTTCCAGCTTTCAGTTCCAGCTTCTCACATGATTTCCTTTACATGTTTCCACAAGTCATACTGTATATATTCCTCTTTCACCATTGATATTTCTTTCTTTTTATATTTGGATGCTTCCATTCTAGATTGCAACATCTATTAATGATGCTGTTTTCTGACTTTTAACTTCTATCCGAATGAGTATCATTTTATTCACTGTTACTTTTCAGGCATTAGAATTTTCTTTGGAAGGACATGAGAACACAAATATGGAATAAACAACACAAGAATAAACAGATGTGGAATAAACACAACAATAAACACAAGGTACACATCATCTGTCGCACCTGCTCCTCCCTGTCGTGTGTCTGTATTATTTTGGTTTACTTCCTTGTTTTCATTCTCCATGAGTGTCTTTGTCCCGCCCCTTGTTTAGTTCTCCACCTGATTGGTTTCACCTGTTCCCTGTTTAGTCCTTGTTAATTTATGTATTTCCTGAGTGAATTGCTGGTTATGTTTTTTTGAGTTGTCTCATTCCTTGTGTAAGTTTGTGCTTGTGACTTTGTGTTTACCTTTCCGTATCATTATGTATTCTGGGTCAGTATGTGTTGGATTTATGGCCCTGGACCATCTTTATGACCATGATTTTGGATTTGCCCTGAATAAATCTTATGCTTCTCAGCAAATGCATCCGCCTCCACTTTACAACAGCAAAATTTACAGTATATAAATAATTAGCATTTGGGATAGCTACACAAGGTACAAGGATAAATGAGACATTTCATGGTATGTACATCCCTGCCTGCAAAATGAATTCAGAATTATGACATGTGGTTGTGTGGTTGTGTAACCGTGACGGTTCTATGTTTTAGCTTGACGGTGGTATTTTAAGGGCAGGCCAGTAATTCAGCAGAAATGCTGCTGGGAAAGAAGCTGTTCGGGTGCTTTTCAGTTTTGCTTTTATGTGCTGTAAAGCATTTTCCATAGAGGAGCCTCTGAAATGTCCAGGGTGTGAGGGACATTCCGGAGGCCTGATTCACTCCTCTAGACTGGTGAAATGAAACTCAGTAGGGGATGGATGGCTACAGCTGATGATTTTCTCAATATTGATACTTGATAATACGCTGTAGCTGGTTTCTGGACTGGGTCCTGCTGTTGTACCATTACTTCTTGTTCATCTGTTTACATCTTAGCTTTCTTCCTTTACCCCACTCTCTTTGACTTTGTGTGAATTTGGGTATGTCTTATGTGTTTTGGTGTATGAACTTTGCCACTTGATTTTGTCTTTTGGTGCTGTTTCTGACAGAATCTTATACTCTCCTGATTGATTTTCTCCGGAACTCTTTAGTACAGTCTTGGGTCCCGTCCAATATGATTCTCCCCTGCTTCAATTCACCTGGTTCTTAGTGCTTGTTCTTATGGATTTTTTGTCTTATTTCAGACAGTAGATCTTACACTTTGTAAGCACTTCACCAATCTTTCCAGATGGAATGCAGTCTTTGGATTTTGGATGCATTGTAAAGAGTTTTATGGACCTGACATTAGCCACTTGTATCTCTTGTGTTGCCATGGTAGGTGCCTCTGTGCTGTCCTTCAGCCTTGTGTTAGCCACATCTGCTACTTCTCAGATGCTGATACTGGGACTTGTGCTACCATTGAACTGTCTCTATGGACTCCATATCCTCTATTTGTTTCAGTCTCTCTTCAGCTTGTACATTTTGTCGTGTCTTTTTTTTGTGTGTGTAGGAGATTTTACCCATTTTGGCACTTTGGATTTTGGGTGCTCTGTGCATTCGAGGTGTTTTCTGGCACTGATGTTGGCACCTAACAGTTCTTTTCTTGGCCAGGTATTTGTGCCTGCAGAGTATCTGATTAGCAAATCATATGTGCTTTTGGCTTTGATAGTCCTCCTCCCCTTTAACTCTTGAGCACATGTCTAATCCAGTAGTGCTAGAGAGATTTTGCTGTGCTTAGTTTTTGCCTCATGATTCCCATGAGAATACCTGCCCAGGTGTTTGTAGCTGTCCTCCAGGTCTGTTAAATGGCCTTGTTCTGTTCTGATCACCTTTATTTGTTTTACCTTCACCCTTCTGAATGAAATTACAAAGGCCTTACAGTGAGTCAAAGATACTGACTGCAGAACTCCAGAGGAGTATAAAGATCAAAGATGGCGTCTGGGTACCAAAGAAACACCCATAACATACAAACTCCTGTCAACAACTTGGAACAACAACTCTTCTCTCAGGAACACCAGCCTCCAAGTGCAAGGAGCACATGTGCTAGTACATGAGCATTGCCCAGAAGGAACTGGACAAATATGACCGATATGGCAGATTTGACAGATATGGCTATTCACCAAGATTCCAAGACCAGACAGCATTGCCTGAACTGGCTACATGCAAGCATAAGACTTTATAGCACACATACCGATGCTCATATGCTTAGCTCTGTACAATGTTGACCATTTGAGCATTAAAAGACATCTTGGAAATAATGATCATAACGTGTTATATAACATGGAAATCCACTGTCCCCAGTGCTATTCTGCACCTGTAATGCTCTGTTTCTCTGGAAACCTTGTGTACGCTCACTCTCCCTCACTCACTGTCACTATATATATATATATATATATATATATATATATATATATATATATACACACACATATATATATATATATGTATGCCATTAGCCACATGATGAAACATATGCTTCATAGGCTCCTGCATCTTTTTCTTTAATGAAGGTCCTACATGGGTGACATTTGTGTCAAAACCTGTTATACATCTTATGTTGTTCTGTGGTTCACATCCACATCAATTTAGAGTTGGATCTTTTTTTCATGCCTTTAAAAAAGAGAAGAAGTGACTGTGGACGAAAAATAGCCGCTGGGCGCCATTGTTAGTCAAGAAAAAATATATATTTGGTGCAACTGGCAGAATGACTATTATGGAAAGGGCAAAGGCCTTTTAGCACTGTCTTTCACTATGGCATTACATGTCCAGGGCTATTTCTAGAGGTAGCATAAGTAAAATTAACATTATGAGGGCACTTTCTACACTGGATTCCCATAGATTTCCATCAGCAAAGAATGACAAATATTCTACAGGTTTCAGGTTCTCCTGTTGATCTCCTTCTCTACTATAATTTCCAATGTGTAGATGAGCGGCAGTGGAGTGCTTCCTTTAAAGGTCTGCTCTCTATGGTGGAGCTGACACTGTTCTGCTGTGTATGGTGGAGCTGATACTGTTCTGCTCTCTATGGTGGAGCTGACACTGTTCTGCTCTCTATGGTGGAGTTGACACTGCTCTGCTCTGCTGTCTATGGTGGAGCTGACACTGTTCTGCTCTGCTCTCTATGGTGGAGCTGACACTGTTCTGCTCTGCTCTCTATGGTGGAGTTGACACTGTTCTGCTCTGCTCTCTATGGTGGAGCTGACACTGTTCTGCTCTGCTCTCTATGGTGGGGTTGACACTGTTCTGCTCTGCTCTCTATGGTGGAGCTGACACTGTTTTGCTCCTTTCAGGGTCTCCTTTATGTTACAAGCATATGTGCTTGATAAATGCTGATGTAATTAACACTGCTCATGGTCCCTTTACCTACACATTTGTGAGAAATCAGAATGAACTTTGAGAAAAAAAACAAAAAAACAAGTGCAACACATTGTTCATAGGATATTCTTGTCTATTATTTATTTATTTTCATACATTTCACCTCCAAAATGAGCCAGGGCAGAAATGACTGTAAAGGAAATTAAATAATGATAGTTAGTACCGTAGGGGCAGAGTGAGTCTCATTGCTGGTTAAAGTGGTGTAATTCCTATATTAAAATGTAAATGGAAATAATGAAGACAATAATGAAAATGAAATATTTAGGGAATCAAAAGCAGTGAGTCCAAAATGTTTCCATTTTATTATTTGCTGAAAGAAGATGTCTGAAAACAGGAGGAAAGCCTAGTGTAGTAAACGTCTGTCAAATGTGAATTCAAGAATAATTCAGTTGAGCAGAGGTAATAAAACATGAAACCAATCTCAGTATAATGAACTTACATTTTCTGTGTACAAAAATGTTGATTCCCAGCTCTGAAGCAAAGCCAGGGAAGGAACATGACTGTCATAATTCATCTGCACATAGAGCGATTTTCTCACCTCAGGAAGGTCAGGAGAGTTCACATCGAGATTGAGGAATATATGCCTGATGGAATTGAGTTTCAAAAGCGCATGACTGTGGGGCCTCAAATTTAACAGCATTACAGGGTTATCAAAGACTCAGCATATGTTCCACACTGTTCTTTTGGGGCATTCTGAATACAAGCTTTTCAGAAATACCTAACCCAGAATTAAGAACTTGTGGCTGAAACGAAACCTATATTTCACAGGCGGACCATAAAACTCTGAGATTTATACCCAGCATAATAGAGATGGTGGAGTGAGGGTCGCTGGGTGAAGCAGGGGAGGAGCACTTTAGCACTTTGAACTTTTATCAAGTGATTTTTGCCGGACTCTTCCACGATGTCTTATTTCAGTAGCTGGCCTTTGAAGTCAGGTCTGGTGATGAAATGCAGCACCCTGGCACACGTCTCCCCCGAAGGCACACTGGGTGAAATCGAGCGCCACACTTATCCATCATGGTTCCAGAATGTTCTAGTGTTTTCCTTCTGCAGTGTTTTGCAATCAGCTGTGAGAGAGAGGTGTTGTGCTGGGGATTTCAGAACTGCTCGAAAACTACAGGGAAGTATGCTGAGAAATTAGCTGTAGCAGTCCGGCTTATTTTATTTGGTTTTGGTTTACTCGGTAGGATTATCGTATCAGTTCGAATCATTTTGTTCATGTACCTCTCCGAGATTAGTTGATCATCATTTGATTCCTTCTGCCTGAATCAAATGCTTCCTTCAGGAGACTTTAGTCAGCCATCACATATTTTTAAAACTGCAGCTCATTCAAGATTACCAGTCAGTGAGACTAGACTGAAGGAGAGTACTGCCTGTCACTTCTGTGGATGTGAGCTGCCAGATGCCCAGATGGATGGCTGTGGTTTCCCTGGGTTTTGAGCTCCAGATCCCAGTGGCAGAATGGAACTATCTTAGCTAGCTGTGCCATTAGTGAGCTCTATTTCGTAATGTGATGAGTCTCTGGTAATAAGGGCCTGCAAGTGTGAGATTGTATGTTGTGCTCAAACTGTTCTTAGGTTGGTGATTCCAGCTGTGATGCAGGGATCTCAAATCTCAGAGGGTTCTCAACAACACCCTAATGAGCATTACAGAGCTCAGACAGCAGGGTGCAAGAGCATTCAGTGTGCAAATACACACACACACACATACTCTAACACATGCACATACTTATAAAAGCCCACATGCTCAACCTGAAATTTACTTACACTAACATACACACACACATGCACAATCTCACAGTCATACTCACACACATACTCAATCAGAAATGCAATCAGACTATACGACACACACACACGAACACACACACTCACTCTCAAACACACTCACACTGTCTAACGCACAGAAACACACACACATACTCAATCAGAAATGCAATCAGACTATCCCAACACGCACACACACATCCGACATGCAGGCTTTCTGTCACAAACCCTATTACACACACACACAACCAATAAAACCCACAGCCCTTGATTAGGGCCTGTCGTCCTGGGGACTGGGAGGGGAATCAAAGCTGTGCTCTCCAGAGGAGATGTGTTTACTTAGTGTGTGTCTCCCTCTGCTTTCCAAATCATACTCTCTCCCAGGGGACACCAGATTACCTCCCCCTCCTGCCCACCAACCGTGCACTCTAGGTCAGGTGTGCGCTGACATGTTCTGCTGCACTAAAGCAACTCTAGCAACTCCAGTTCAAGACCAAGAGGAGAAAATTGTCAGAGCTTGGACTCATGTGGCTGGTTCATGGAGAGATTTGAGGCTGATTAATGAGTTCTGCTCAGCAGGGATGGTGAGAAAAGCACTTATGCAAAAGGAATCACAACTCCGTGTAGACAACGGTACTGTCGCAGGCTGCGTTCTGAACCAGGTAGAATGACTACGGACGCTGGTTAGGGTTACGAAGTGCAGCATGGAGCCCGGGAGTGAATACAATCCCATGCCATCTTGACGCTGTGTGTGAAGTGTAGGGGAACTGGCTCCTGTTTCAAAACACAAAAGGCAACGGCACTCTGAAATTAAACCGTGGCCACAGATAATTGAACCACAGATCCACACAACTTAGGAATGTCCAGGCCTGTGCTGCCCAGTTACCCTGAACACCAGAATGCTTCAAGGAAACAAGAGGCCCCAAGAAAGGAAGCAGGGATGCATTTTTTTCTCTTTCTCTTTTCTCTTTTTTTGTCCTGGTTTGTTTCTTTTTCTGTCTCTTTTTCTGCCTCTTATTGAAAACACCATTGATTCATAAAATATGTATTATTAATAAAAATCCACTATAGGTCTTCCAAAGGGAGTGGCAAGCAAACATAAATTAACAAATAAAATCTGCAAAGAGATGCAACTAGTCGATAAGGTAGAAGCGTTTTGAAGACACAATGCTATTGTCACAGTTATAGCAAAATCTATGCTGTTCCTGCCACGGTCAGACGGACAATTGTCGTCCGTAATGTCTGCAGTGTATTTTGTGATGTTTTTCTAACAGCGCAGTCACACGTGGTCCTTATGTCTCATTTATTCTCAGACAAGTGGAACGACACAAATGGAGTTCGTTTTATTAGCGTAGCATATTTCATACACGGGCGCCAAGTACTTTACACAAGCACAAAAAGGTAAATAATATCACACAAAAGAGGTAAATAATATCGTCTATTACATTCCAGAGATCCGCCACCTTGGGAAAGCTTACAGAAGTCCTGAAGACGATAGCAGGGAGAGGGGATATTTCTGATAAAAATGTGGCCATTAGCTGTGATTGTTGTTCAGCACACAGACGATTCCTCTGCAGCGTGTTGCTCACACTCACACCTCTCACAAGGACTGCCAGGTGTGACACGCTCGCGGCGAGAGTGGGATGCGTTTGTGTGTTTTTTCCCCCTCCAGAGCTGTGTTGCAACAACAGCAACAAGCTCTTCTTAGAGCACCTGAACATGACCTGCAAACTGAGGTCAGCGGGGAGACAACGAGGGGACATTTACAGTGCCCGACGGCCATCTGTCCTCCGCTACTGTCCTCGGAAATTCCAAAGGAACGCAAGGACACAAATGGCCGCAAACGTCCGCGCTGTCTGCGCCGCGGACCCGTCTGTCCAGTCCACACACGCGGAGGTCCGAGCTGCTCGCCGCCACTCGACACGCAAATGCGTCGCCCAATGGCTTGTAGATGTGTATACCAACACCCACTACTGTCACTACCACATCAGTGTCACCGCTCTTGAGTGGACAGCCACCCAAATAACATCTGGTCAGCAGTGGTCCAGAAAATGACCACTGATGAGTACAGTCTGGAAGTGAAAGATAAACTACTTGACCACTTAATGTTAGGGCAAGGTGGGTATTTCTAATCCAGTGACAGATGAATACATGTATTATGTTATGAGGTAACCTTTAATTCTCAGATATACATCCGCTCTCCTTTTTTATTACAACAAAGCCAGTAAGTGACTGACAGGTGGATCGTGCGATGCAATAAAACTCACTTTCTTTTGAGATTTCACAGTTATATGTTGACATAGAAAAATATGACATCTATTTCGGAAACTAACAAATAACCTTCTGTTCTTGTTGGATGTGGCTCGGCAGACCACTCGCTGGTTATTTCACTCAAAGCAGCACACGATCCATGACCATGTGACTCAGTCGCTGCCCCCTAGATTGGCTACACACTGAAGTGGTGATGACTGGAGGTTCTTCAGTCATGGTCACTAGTCAATTAACACTGTCAATTATGATCACTCACAGTCATGTAAACGTTATCAAGGAACAAGCTAGACTGCTATAAAGTATATGCACACGTATGTGGTCACGTATCGAACATGTACACTCTTATGTGGTCACGTATCGAATATGCACACATGTATGTGGTCACATCGAATATGCACACATGTATGTGGTCATATATCAAATATGTACACTTGTATGTGGTGTAGGTACCATGCCCAAACCAGCAGGTGGCAGTACCACTGGAATTACATCAAACAAGCTTGCTACGACGGAAGAAAGGGCGTGCCTAAAGTGCACGAAATTCAGGTGGTTAAATACCTTGATCAGATCTGCCCTCTCGCTCTCTGGTTTGACCCGCACCGAGGTTAGACCTAGTTAAGAGAGGATCAGCCATCTCTCTCTCTCTGGTTTTCCTTATTGAAAGCACGCGAACTCCGGTACGACTAACGGCAAACACCTGAAAGTCGTATTACTTAATTAACGAGCCCAAGTAACGGTGTAATCCAACAACCGACCGATCAACGTCGCCACAGCAACAGATTCACCGACCTACTTCTATCAAGCTTGCTCACGCTGCCACACGGACTGACACAAAGGCGATCAATTCCCTGTCGTTAAACCGTGGATGAGACTCACATTCCTGGACTCCATATCCAGAAGGACGATTCCCAGGACACCTGGACGACGTCACTTTTATCAACGAGGAACCTGTGGTGGAAATTCCCTCCTAATTCCAGGAGAATTTCGCGAGGACGACGAAACCACCCAAAATCCTCAACACGTGAGAGTCTAACCGCTGGGCATAGCTTTTCAAAGGGCATAGTTATTTGAACTGCAGACTTAACCAAGTTCAGTTAAGATATTCTGTTTTTATGTTCAGCTCTCTTTAACGCAATCCAGATTTGTTCATACAAAGTTTTCTGTGCAATGCATGCGATCTCTGTTTAATATGTAACTGATATAGTCTCCCCCATTCTCGGACACACCACGTTAATTTTTAGTTATTAAGCCAGCGCCATTATCCTTTGTTCTGACCACTTTAGAATAAACCAGCTGAGCTCATTAACATACAACCACCATACTCTACTGTTCAAAGTCGGCGCCATTTTAGTTGCTTTGTTCTCCATAGGAGAACTGAGATTACAACTCCCGCCTCCTCACACGCGCACGACCTCACATGCGCACGACCGCGCGCACACATTTACTCTCCCCTTTTACACATTCACACACACTAGACGCCGAGCCTTCACTGTAAATATACTGATCCCTGTTGATGCTGTTTGTTTAGAGTAGTTGGTTTTAAATAAATGTATCATTTATTTCCACCAATTTGTCTGTGTTGATGTCATTCAAAAGTGGTTGCTGCCAAACCCCCCAAGAATTCATAGTTAAATCTTTCAGATACCAAACCATTAGCTACCTTTAGTTGAGAACTAAATGTTGTGGTTCTGGTATAATTTGCATATGAGTCTGATTCTAAATTAATGAGACTGATTAATAATTAAGGTAAAACAAATTAATCTACTTTAAAGGATTAGTAGGTGAAACCCCTACAGTGGTCATGTATCGAACATGTACACTCTTATGTGGTCACGTATCGAATATGTACACATGTATGGGGTCGCATATCAAATATGTACACATGTATGTGGTCGCATATCAAATATGTACACATGTATGTGGTCGCATATCAAATATGTACACATGTATGTGGTCGCATATCAAATAAATATGGTCACATATCAAATATGTACACATGTATGTGGTCACATATCAAATATGTACACTTGTATGTGGTCACATATCAAATATGTACACTTGTATGTGGTCACATATTGAATATGTACATATGTATGTGGTCACATATTGAATATGTACATATGTATGTGGTCACATATCTCCTCTGACATGTTAAGTAGTTCAGCAGATTGGCTTCGCCCTGCAGTGGTGACTTCCTGAAATCTCAGGATGCTCTTTTCTTCAATTTTCTACAATTTTCTTCAATTTGTCCAGTTATACAAATCAGTAATGTGATTACAGTCAGGAAATGGAACAGCTTTAGAGTCCAGCAGGACTGGGTGCTGGGCTCATTATCAATTGACTAGCCGATAAGACAAATCTTTGCGATATTTAAAAAAATGTACTGAGGCATTGTAAGAGGTGGTAAGAGGTTGCAAAAAGGTAGGGGACTTTGGGTCATTTAGAATGGTCATTTTGGGAATGAATAATGATAATGATGACAGTTTGCCGCGATTGTATCAGAGCTCTCTACGAGGGTGAGCTGCACAAGGCCATATATATTTTCTTTATGGGAAAAGAAATTGGACACGTGAAAATTGGGGCATTAACAATAATTGCAACACAGTTATAACTAAAGGATCATTAGCTGGAAATGTGTTTGCTTTTGAGTAAGCAGCAGTTCTGTAAGCAGTTCTGTAAGGTGTGGAAGAGTTGCCTGTTGTGTGCAGGTTATAGCTTAAAACTCTGGATCAAGATCTGGCATGCGGTGAGAGACGGTCTCTCCGAGAGGACATTGGTGTCAGACGCCGGCAGGTCTGAGCAGCCGGTAATACCAAGAGGAAGTTTGTGCCGTGTGCCATTAGCATACAGATTGAGATCTACATCTGGCAGGAGAACAGTAACCCTCCTTCCTGGGAAAATACCACCATTTCAGATTTCTGGGAGAGGTGTTTAATTTTCATCTGTCCACGCTCCCTGGCCCATAAACGCTTTCGTGATTTGAAAAAAGAAATTAAGCAGAAGAAGAAGGAAAAAAACATATGACTTCAGCTGAACCGAAATCTTTTTCAGATTCATTCGCATAAATCCGAAAATAACCTGGGGGTTGGGGGTGCAGTGTGGGTGAAGCACTCTGGAATAGACAAACAGGGTGATTTCTGGAGTTCTGAAGAAGTTTCGTTTTGACGCCCTGCTATCATTCAGCCAGAGCATTTTAACGAGAACCACATCAAAGTCTCCAAACGCTTGTTGTCTGTCTGTGCGACAGCAGCTAGCCATGCTCAATCATAATCAGACTGCTTTACAAACGAGCTGTATTTGTATCGAATCTCCTGCAGACAGGCTGCTTTACCACCAGGAACTGGGGGAGGCTGTTACAGAGGCCGAGAAAAAGCAAAGTGATTTTCTGTAAAAAGCCACTTTTAAAAATAAAGCGAAATGGATTCATATCGTGTTGATCGAAAGTGACAGCTTCATATTGAAGTGCGCGTACGTCTGTGGCTGAGTGTGTATGTTTCTGGGTCTGTGTGCATATGTCTATGGGTGAGCGTGTGTGTGTGTGTGTGTGTGTGTGTGTGGGGGGGGGTGACTCCATTCAGCAGACACTGAAATACATTAAATATCTCTTCTCTGCTATGGATCCTCAATGAAGACAAAACTGAGGAGAAGAGATCAGGTGAGATGAGGGGAGATGGTGTGTCATTAATCCCCTTATCTCGCACAGATATGGCATTTCGTACTGTAATAGCTGTCCACTGGGGCAGAGCCGCCGAATATGGCCGGCGGTTTGAGTCGACTATGGATGCTGATATAAAGTCATTAAGGTGTAGCTTTAAGCAGGGTGATTTATTTAAGGATTTATCAAGGGTTTTTTTTTTTCGACAAAAGCACAGTGATTTGAAAGCCTTCAAATCCAAATGGTAATAGCTAACTGGAAAGGGAGGCAAAGAGAATGAAAGACAGGAGAGAGAAACAGAAGAAGTGAGAGTGAGAGATCGAGACCGAGAGGGGCAGGCAGAGAACAGGAAGAAGAGACAGAGAGATGAAAAGATGAAAGACGAACCTATTAACACAGAGAAAGAGCATGAGAAAAGACACGCAGAGACATGAAGACTTTCACCACAGCACAGGCTGGACTGAAGTGGCCCGGTGTGTGTGGGTCTCATCCATGTGAGGTTTGTTCTCTTTGTTTTCTGACTCCAGTCACCTTTCACATTCAATCCTTCTTCACACACACACACACACACACACACACACACACACACACACATACACACGTGCACACACACACACACACGCGTGCACACATGCACACACACGCATGTACGAAAACTGATCTGAGAGAAGAGTGGCTGCAGAGAGACTTCACTGACCATAAAAAAGAAAAGACTGCGTGATTGATATGTGTCTTGATGGCTGTTTTCGACTGAATTAATAAAACTGTGGAAGGTTTAATGTGTCGTTCATCATTTTTATGCTTAAATCTAGAAGAGCAGATGAGGACAGATGAGGTCGGATCTGTCACCGGCCACCTGATCACTATGGAAAAGAGATCTAACATCAGGGATGGAAATAAATTACCAACACGTACACACACGAGCACACACACACCAAAACACACGCACACACACATGCAAGGATTACAATTAATTGTTCTGCAGGAAAGTGTGTTTTTGGCAACACAGCAAAAAATAAGGCATTATATAGCAATATGCGGGGAAAAAAAGGGAAAAATCAAATCAGCTGATGCAGGCAAGTGCTTCTTTAAGAGCTCTTAGACATGCTAGAACACGGCAAGCTGCCTTTCTCTTCCGGCCCATTAACCACAGTAATCCAAAACTCTGCACATGTCTGCGTATCTGACTGCGATTGACACTGAAGAGCGATGGCTGAGTTACCTGCTTTCACGGCAGTTCACACTGTTTGCACTTACATGTTTTGCATTAGCAACACTGCTATGGCACCGGCTGTGGATTAATGACTATATACTTGTGGAGTGTTGTAGAAAGTACCCATCGGTGATATCAGCTAAGCAAGCTTTGAGGTATTATCAATATTACTTGGGTTATTAGCCTTGGGTTGCTAACATAAACCTGGATGTATCGGTATGCCACTGAGGTGCTAGCCTTGGGTCATGCAGAATGTGCAGGTTGACTCAATTACCTTGTAGATTTGCACCATAAAAGCAAAGTCCTATTTCTTTTACTCAATCGTTTTTCTTACTCTTTATTTTCCCTTTCATTCACACACTAAGAATCTCAGGCTCTTTTCCAGGGTCAGGAAGGACGCGCCGTTCCGCGGCACCTGCAGTCTCCTGGACTCCTCCTCCACGGGTTAAGGGCTGGACCCGAGAGTGTGAGAACAGTGCGCAGATGAAGGCCTCAAACCCAGATCAGACCAGCATCAGAACGCTGCCTGCTGCCCTCCGGCTTCATGTACGACACCCTGGACCAGAGTTCTCGTTCAGCATGACACGAACGGAACAAAACGTGTAAGTACGTGGGTGCCTCGCTATGTGTGTGTGTGTGTGTGTGAGTAAGAAAAGGAGCAAGGGGAGATGTTGGAGGGAGGGTTAGGTGAAAGTAGTGTGACTAACAAAAGAACAGCCCTGAAGTACAGCAGAGTTGGACAGAGCTGGAGTTGCGTTTGCTATCGTGTGCTGCTTATCAGCCAATCAGGCAATCGTGTGCTGCTTATCAGCCAATCAGGGACTGGGCTGGGAGTCCAGGAACACATGCTGAATAAAGGTTATCATCAATAAAGAATACTGCCGATAGCCAATACAAATAGTGATGATAATCAATAAAGAATATAGGCCCTAATCCGTGATTAGAGATTCTTAGTGTTATGAACAACGGGATATGGATTTCGACAAACAACATAAGACAAATCCCTGCGCATAGTCTGAATGTTTCATATCACAGATTAACTACGTCAACGAGGATTATGTGCAGAAAGCCAAAAAAACACACAAGCACAAGAAGCTCAGATAAACAGAACAGGACCACGATGAGAAGACGTGGCAGAACCGCACGCACAGAACAGCTGTAAGTTGTTAGAAGAAATATCTGTAACTGAAAAATTCATATTGTCTCAAAGCAGTTGAAAAAACCTCCGAGAACGGATTAATATGAAAATTCCCGATTAAGTTTAGAGCAACGGAGCAGGTTCAGCGGCTGTTGCCTTTCTCACAATATCTGTAGGAAAAATGGATTTTGCTTCATTCTAAATCTCACAAAATTAGCGTGAGACCAAGTTGGAAGAATGACAGCAAGCTAGCTTGCTACCACCAGGCTGTTAAGACTCCCACGCTCTGAAGTCTCTACGAGCTGCCGTCTCCTGTGAGGGCCCTGTGGGGGGTTTACTGAAGCTGTTACACGCTCTTGTGTCACACGGTCCTCCTCACAGCAGGGCAGCAATATTGCCTCTTGTGTCACGCAGTGATGTTCTTGTTTAAATATCATAGTGCCCTGTATTTTTCTTACCTTGAAGTCCCCAAAGGAACAAAGCAAGGAAATTTGCATTACCATACGGGGTGTCAAACACACAGTGGAGGTCATGCTATAAATATTTTGGCACTAAAAAAAAAAAAGTAACATAACAACAACAAAAAAATGACCTTCTGCAAATGTATGGATAGTAGAGCCTTCATTTCTTTCATCTATAACTTTAAACCATTATTCAAATTATCCATATAAAGCTGGGCAGTAATCCTGTTGAGAATACAGCAACTAGTTAATTAATATAAATTGCCAGTGTTAGCTAATGCTTTGGAATTACTGAGCGCTTTCTCTATCTACGCTGTAAGACGGTGGATTTGAGGCCTGAAAGATTGTGGCATTTGAGGTGTGTGTATGTGTGTGTGTGTGTGTGCATGCATGTACTCTCTGCTAATAGAAGCTCACTGCTCACCTGACACAGAGGCTCCTGTCTTTACAGATTTGTATGCAGTAGTGTTTACAACTGCTGAAACCCAACAGATTGCAGTCTCATGGGGCCTCTCTAACGTTCTGCATGGACAAGGTGTGATAAAAATGACCTGTCATTTCATACCTTGTGAGAGCTTGTCCAGAACAGGTTGTGTGACAAACGAATTAGCTTTTGTTTTTTTTTTTTCCTATTTGTGGCATATGCAAATAAATAGCTCTCTATTCTATTCATTGTACATACAGTATTTAGACAGACATCAACGTTTTCATCTAATTTAGTTCTGGCTAGTGCTTTGAGCATAGTTTTAGACCTTTCCCCCCTATTCTTTCGCTCTTTCTTTGGGTCCTTGTCACCCAGTACTGAGTCTGAGATCAAAGTGCTAACTACTCTTACATGTCCAACCAACAGAAGGCCATCACTTTCTCTATTGGCTCTCAGCCTCCCAACGACAAAAGTGTATTGAGTTGGGTGGAAAAAAACCAGATTGGCTGCAGATAGAAAAGTGAGATTGTTCTTCCTCAAGAGAAATGAGAGGGTTTTCTCCCTCTGGTCTTTCTCCTCCTTGATGGTGGCGGGTTGAGTGGCAGCTGACAGGAACAAGGCTCTTACACTTCCTCATGTAAAGAGGTCGAGAGAGGTCAGACTGCCTCGCCTGTCCGTCAAGCTCCGTCGTGAAAACAACATCCGACAGAGAGGATGAAAGAGAAAGAGAGAGAGACAAACATAAAGATAGAGAGGGAGAGAGTGAGAGAGAGAGAGAGAGAGAGAGAGACAGAGGTGGGGATTCATTGTGGGAAAAACAATTAGCAGGGAGAACGAAACAGACAAAGAAAAGGAAAGACTACAAAACATGAAAAAAGCAAGGAAGGCGTTTTCTTCTTGTTTGGGTCTCCTGGCGGAGGCTGATCCTCACCATATTGTACAACCTGTTCGTATATTTGCTTTCTCTGCTTCTAGCTACATGACACATGAAAACACAAATAAACATTTTAGTGGCTCTAGAACAAACAGATGCTAAACAGGTATAAAACTTTGATTGATCTTTCTCTCTGTGTTCTCACCATGCTCATATGAATCCCCTTAGAAATGAACACCTCTAAGACCAAACCCCTATGACACGCTGAATCTGCCCCTGGTATCTCTTCTTTTGATGAACTAAGACAGCGAGTCGAGTTCATTTCCTGTCAGTTCCCAGCCTCTGGAGTACCCCAAGACCCTCAGAGTGGTGGCAAATCAGGCAGCCACACAGAGTCCCCCATTGCTAGCACTCAGAGAGCCCATCTGAGCTGTTTACACGGTTACCACTCAGTGATTCTGACTGGGGATGCTAGATGCCTGAAGTCTATATCAGAACAATGATGAATGATAAGTCTTACAGACCCTGCTACTTGCTGAGGGCAAGGAATACTCAGATCTGCCACAAGTGCTCAGGTGTGAAGAGTAGCCTGTGAGCTGCTTGATTTTAAAGGTTTTGACATTGCACAGGGTGTTGAGGCTTCATACGAGTGACTATAGGGCCGATGGTTCAAATCTTGGCCAAAGCATCGTTCAGTGTCAGTAGCCTCTACAGTATTTACCCTTGGGGCACAGTTTCTAACGTTCTTGACTGTTTCATTGACTGGCACCTTAGAGCAGTGCTTCAGGGCTGGTCCAGTAAAACATGCTATTCCTTCTCAGGCAGAGTCCACTCAGCATGGTTTATCTTAGAGATAAAAGATTCGGAGTATTAGCCAATCTGGGTGTGATTTATTTTTGGCTTCATGGCCCTCTGTGATGGCTCCTGAGGTAATTCCATAGACTCCACTGACTCATCACTGATTTTCACTTTACTTCATTAACAGGCAATGCGGCTTATAGCTTTTGCTCCATGACACTCAAGATGTTCAGATCAGTGCATGTCACATCAAAGCTTGGCAACTCCATTTCTGAGTTCCAGCAATGGGATGAATTCTAATTATACTGCACGAAACTAAGACCTGCCGTAGAAAATGACATGACACTTTCTAGATGATGTGATACATGGCAGTGTTTATTCCCTGAAAGGACAAAAAAACCCAATGAAGTACTGAACATACCCCCCATCCCCCCGGCCACTACCCATCCCCCCCCCCCCCCCACATAAACTAGCCTAGTCTGTATGAGCAGATATTCTAAACAGTTCAGACAACACTGCACCAATAAAGAGCTTCACATTTACCTAGAAAAATTAGCATAATTCATTTGCTCTTGTAGCCTGCAGGGTAGTGGGTAGTGTAAGTAAGTGTCATCAAACCTGTGTCAACAGTGCAAGCTAATCATGCTCTCCTGCTCGAAAAGAGCTAAACACAGAGAGCAGAGTGTAACTGGTGTGAGTGGGATTAAACTGGGGTGAAATGGCAAGCACCACGTCCCCATCACTAAAATGTCAAGTCTTTAATTAAAGTTCAGCGTTAGACTTCGAGGCCTTGGTGGGATCATTTATTCTCATAAATTTGCACATTTAACCAAACTTCATTTTTTTCTGTAACAACATTCTTAGAGTTATTAGACATAATCTGCAGAAAAATTGCACAGAAATAATTGTGATGAACACAAAATGTGTTTAAAATGGAATTGTGGTATCATTTCACAGACAAAATAAAAATTAAATATCATATCTAATACATAGATTTAATAGTAATTTCAACCTTAAGAATGTGACAACACAGTGAAAGTCATTTTGCATATTGTGTTGAAATCGCTTGTGTGACATTGTTGTGGGGTGAGTCAGGAAATGAGGTGTGAGAGAAATAGTGAACACCCTGGAGTGAACACTGGAGTGAACGCCGGAGTGAACACAGTTTACTAAACAAAACTAGAGTAGAGCCAAAAAGAAAACAAAAGTAAACACTCTGGAGTAAACACTCTGGAGTAAACACTGGAAGCAGGACAACGTTTTAGCTGTGGCCGTGTGAAATGGGCATAGCTGGGTACAAGACTGCAATGGGCCAGCACCCATCAAATCTGGTCTTTTCTGTACCTCTCCAGGTCCACCAAGTACTATAGCCGGCTTCTTCTCCTAGAGTCTAGCAGGATTCACAAATCTCTGTCGGATGTGAGCTGATCTGTGAGTGAGTGATCTTCCAGGGCATCTGGAACCACTGACTTCAGAGCAGACATGTCAAATGATGTTGACACACATCTACCCACAGGTAAATTGGCCTTGTAGGTGCCATCAATGATCTTACAGTGGATGACATAAGGGCCAAGATACATAGGTGGAACTTGCGACCTGGACCAGTCCTATTGTCTGCTATGACCACCCACATGTGACCTGGCCAATATATCGGGTCTCTCCCTGAAGTCGATACGCTTTTCTCTTAAATGCGGCAATGGCCTCTCACACTCTGTCACAGCCGTGCTACGAGGCCTTCCGACTGTCTGTGAAGTACACTAGGACAGCTGGGTGACTTCCAGTGGTACAGTGAGTGTTGTACAGTGAGGGTTGTACAGTGGGGTTGTACAATGAGGGTTGTACAGTGAGGGTTGTACAGTGGGGTTGTACAATGAGGGTTGTACAGTGAGGGTTGTACAGTGCGGGTGGAAGCCCAGTTGGACGGATGTTAACGGTAATTTTGAGCATACCCACCCCAGGGCAGTTTAGGCATACTCAACCCAGAGCAGTTTTGGGTATACTCACCCCAGAACAGTTTTGAGCACACTCAAGCAGAGAGCAGTTTTGGGCTTGCTCATCCCAGGTCAGGGGTGAGCCTGACAGTAGAAATGCAGGAAATCGCCAAGCTTCAGTTTCACATGCTACTGTTCATTCAAAGCAAGGAAAGAAAAAAACTAGCACACCACTGTGCTGCTAGTCTAGCGTTGAGCCCATTAGTTGCATGCAAGTACTGTAGATTTCCGTGATCATCGATTACTTCGCATGAGTGCGGGTTGCCCTCAGGCCAACTCCTCGAAGGGCAGCTCCATGGCCAGGAGCTCCCCGTCAGTGTAATTAATCTAGCGCTGATGGAATTTGCATTTCTCCAGTTTTGCAGTATAGGTTACAGTGATGGAGACAGCCTCGGACCTGGCGTATGTCATAGATATGCTGGTCCAGGGAGGGACAATAGACCAAGGTGTCGCTGACGTAGGTGACAATGGATCTACTCTAAACTCCCATAAGGCAGAGCTGACTAGGGATGACTAGGCCATACAGACTGGACTTCACCCTCCCTCGATGCGTAGCAGGTCATAGGCTCTGTGCAGACTGAGAAATAGAGAGAAGCAAAAGGTGACAGGTGCTGGGAATGGACTAATAAGTAGGGGATTGGGATCTGGGAAGTGATAGGAGGGTGTGATTGGCAGATGCGTGGGGGCTGATCTGGCTGGGTGCCAACAGCAGCGTGACAGCTCGCATGCAAAATGACAGCGCTGAGATCAGGGGTAAACAGAACTGGGATTGTGAACTGCTGGAAGTCCACAGACCTGCTCCTCACCCCTACTTACAGGAGCTTCCTAAGAAGTGAACATTTGTCTAGTGCATCTTACATAAACAGTCAGGAAGTTGGACTGTGTAAGTCTTATATAACGGAATACATTTTAGAGGCCACGTTCGCTAAACAGAGGAGCACAAAGCATGATCATGCCGTCTTTATGAATAGCCTGAAGCTTCTCCCACTCGCATTAATACTGAAGTAAAACAAGGAAGATCTTTAAGAAGCCTAGAGGCATATCTGCATACCATGGCACTGATTAATCTGGTGCAGCAAAAGTGCATTAGAAGACTCAGAGCTGGATGAAGATTCCAGCTTTGTCCAGATCCAATGAAAACAAGAGGTTTTCACAACCATTACTTGATAGATATTATATGTAACTGACCTTATTCAATTACCAATAATGCACTGTGAATCACACTTACATTATACTGCTAATTACAATAGAAAGCATCTTACATCACCCGCGCATGAAAATGTTGTAAGCATGCAATAATATAATGGTGTTCATGGTTTAGAACAAAGGATGATCACGGACCAACAACCGATTCTCCTTTAGATAATAGCTTTATCCCTCACATCCGAAACATAAACTGCTGATGGATTTCATCAACCATTCAGTTGGCCTCTCCATCATCTCCATGTGCGACAAGGACACACATAAAAGTGCATAAATTATAGGGCTTAAGAGAACGGCGACAGTTTGGCGTGTCTTTCCTGAAGGATATCTCATAAATTCTAATCCTGACAGGTATGTCTGGGCCAAAATTGACTTGAATACTGGTATGTTTTTCCACTTTGGTCAAAATATATGACACGGGTCACTTGGTATGTTACTATTTAGCATAGTTGTAGTTAACAATGGGAACCACCCAAGTAAAGGCAATTTGGGAACATACCAAGGACATTCCTTCAGGGACTATAAACACACATTTTAAGTGAATTTAAACATTATTTGTAACATTTTAGCTAACCAGAGCTGAGATTAAATTTATAAAGATACAAATCGCATCTATATAGTCATAAGTGATCCTTTAAAACTAAAGCAGTAATTCATTTTTTATGTATGTCATTTAATATGTAAGAATCATAAAATTTACGATTGTCATTTGGTTTGTCCTCCACTTGATCTTGATTTGCATCATAGTGCAATTTGAATGTATTATTAGAAGAACATGATTATTCAAACAACTGACACATGGAAACATATTAACATAATCAATTAATTGGATCACTGTGCCAATCAAAGGTGTTGTTAAAAGTTTTTCTGAGGCCACGATTTCGGACACATGACTATGTAAATCAGAGTAAGTGGAGTATGGTGAGCGCAGGCTGAACCGATATGGTAATTTTCTCACCTGACAGCTCAGGCAACAACTACTTCATCTTCATCCTCACAATCTATACATATTGACTCCAGACAATCAATGGCTTACTGTGCATGCATTACCAGCATAATGTCATTGTGTTCGTTAAAGAATTACTCGTATTTTTCTCAACTGTTCATCACAGTTATTTTGACCTTTGGCACAGTTCAAAGCGGGTGTAATAAACTTTGTGAGCTGTGTAATCTACTCATTACCATCACCGTGGAAGAAAATTGGGTTATTATATTATATAATGAGTATTATAATTATGATAATGTTCATAACATTACTCACCTGTAATTTAGGCATGTCCAGACCATTCAGCAGAAGCAGCTTTTCTATAACGCACCTCATTTTCAAATTCTGTGACTGTGTCACTATGACTCCACCTCCATTAAAGAACCCTGAGCTGGACCTGGTAAAGATGCTGTCACTGCAGTTCCTGGCATGTTAAGGCCTTAAGAACTGTGAGGCTGACGTGTGCATCTTACCGTGTTCCTACCCACCCTTTGTGACAGCCAAGGACAAGACAGGCAGTGTGCGTTTATATGCCATGCACATAACCTTCTTTATGACCTCCTCTATGGTGTTGGATTCATTGGTTAGTGGGGTAAAATGTGCCAGTGTTGCTAAACAGGTGAAGTAAATCCCATGCTCTTCAACTCAGCACTGCCTGAAGATAGCTCACCGTCTCAGTAATCCTCCGTCATGAAACACTGCGTATTTAAGCATTTTGAGGGCAGCTCCATTAAAAAAAGAGGAGTGGGATGAAAGATGTCATGTCTAACGAACACCTGCGAGGGCTCAAAAAAAAAACCCCAAAGCAAACAAACGCAAAGATTACTGACATCACCTAAAGCTAGATCAGTTTAACCACTTACACGCCACTGACATCCCGAGTTTGGACTGAAGTGAGACAAACCTTCTCTTTTCACTGGTGTAGCACCAGTGAAAGGTAAACGCGTTAAGTGCACAAGTGCTATGGAGCCGAAGCATCTCTGTTAGTGCAGACTGCAGGAAACCTACAACTGGAAACCTACAAGGTGTTCCGAGATGGAGGCCGTGCTTCTCGTGAATTACATTATTAAAAAATTTGTGAAATGCCTGAAATCTTTGTCTGAGTGCTCCTACATGGACCGCAACCATCTGGGTGATAATTACAGTGATTATCGTTCTCGTCTTAGTGCTGAGCGTCCATTCACATGCTTAGTTATTATTCTCAATAAGTGGAATTTTCCATATAATCTCCATGAACAATTACGAAAGAAATGAATATTCCATGATGCTAATGCAGATGTCACACAGGGACGAGAGGGGACTGATTACAGGTTTGTCCAATGGGATCTTTTGTATATTTATTATTTATCCAATTTATATTAGATGGGATCACACTGAGGGTGACTGGAAGGTTACAGGTCATGTGACTGGCAGAGCACAAACAAAGCCTGAGCAGTGTACTTCAATTATAATACAGGTCAGCAGATGGACACATGAAGTAGCCTTGATGAAACCTGCACACATCACATAGATCACATAGATAAGAAGTCTGTAAATGTACAGTATGCAACCATGAGTAAATACAGCCTCTGACTTACAGCCATATTAAATCGAGAGTCTGTATCAAGTATATTTCACTTGTAACATACTAATTAAACGTGCTGGTGGTCCACGTTTGAGCAGTTACATTGTATCCTCATGTGCAACGCACGTTTGTTCTGAAATGCAAGCGCCATTAATATGGTACTGTTTGTGTGCTTTGGCGACGTGATGACATTTGAACCATGCAGTGGTTTGTCAGGAGCAGTGTTAACGCAGCCAGCGGGAGTGTGGGAGGATTTCACACCGAAGAAGACAGATGACAGTCTGCTGCTCACTCTGCCAGAAATCCAGAGTCTGTGACCAGGCTAACGAATTCAGACACACCTCCCAGCCCACTGCTTTCGTCGGAGGGCTACAGAAGGACAGAGGCAGATCTGATGAGGCGCTGATTATCCAGAGACGCTAGTTTCTTCTTAGCAAGTGCCTTACATGAGTGATCTAGAGAACAACGATTACATTTTATAAACCAAAGGTAATGATAAATCGCAAATCGGTCGATTTCCCTGCCTAATATTTCTAAGTGACCTCCAGGATGAGTCACACAGAATGCAGCATGCGAAGTTATTATCATTATTAGTTCGTATTGCAGTGCATGAAAAAAACAAGTAAATGTCCCGCGGATCCTAAAAGAGCTGCAGGAGCCGCTTTACTCCAGAGACGGGCTGCTCCTGCGGTTAGAGGTGTCCTTCAGGAAGACTAATTGGAAGGCTGCTGCTTTGAATCGTTGTGCCGAATATGGCATGTTATGTCAGACATCTCCCAGTCTTAGGGCCGAGGCCGCCGTGCGAGTTGAAGCGCTGTCCTCCGGAGTGCAGAAGTGTCACTGCGGAGGCCGCAGAAGATGATCTTCCGCTATTACGCAGATACAACTGGGAGCATAACTTCTTCTAGCTGCTAAACTCCGTGTTTTTGTACAGAACTTTGTTTCTGTGAGGAATACTTCCAGCATCGAATGGATGAATCAGCTGCGTGTAAACCTCCGCGACATTTTACTATCCGCACGCTTCCGCTATCAGACGATCTCAGATAACAGACCCGTAAAACGAGCGTCGTTCTCTGTTTTGAATATGCTACGAATAAATCAAAGGGAATGTCTGTGTCACGTAAAATATGGCAAGGGTGCGAATAAGGCAGCTAAAATGTGCAAAAAGTGTTTAATCGATTAACATAAACACGAGAAGTCTTCTGGTTATCGGTTCGCTTGCAGCACTTAACTCGAGGAGAATGTGAAATATGAACGCAAGGTAGCAGCATATTGAAAAGCCCTCTCACCGCCTACAGAAGCGGCATGCGACAAAACATTTTTCATATCAACTTTCACATCAACAAGCAAACCTCCCTGCTAGCACGGCATCTGCTTCAAATAACTCCAACAGCACACATGCGGGAGCCAACACGCTCCCGGGAACTACTGAATCATATTGGCTGTTTTAATATCTATGTATATAAGGTATCACCAGGCCCTCGCCAGGCGATATGAATAGATTATGGGATAAAAAGACTTGGTTTATTCATAGTGTTTCCGAGCTTAAACAGATATGGAGGGTTTGGGATTTTGTCAACTTTAAAATGTTATTAAGGGTTGTGAGTATAGTGAGACTACTCCTACATTAGTGCTGTAAACACCCTGCAGTGAGAAATCGTGAGGTATTTTCCCTTATAAAACACCGCCATCTGGTGGAGTTTAATGTAACTATGTTCCATTATTTAAAAAAATACATCCAATGACATTATTGTGCGATTTCTTTAACCATCTTTTTAATTTATTGACATATTGTTTAAACACAGAAATTATCATACCCACGCGTGTTCTGAAATAACCATCAAGGCCATGTGAATGAGATATTGGTCATTTGTTATTTCTAGAGGAATTCTAAAACGTAACAAAATTCATACGTCCAGTTAATCTATAAGTGTTCTCACTTTAATCTATAAAAGTGTTCTCATGCTAATCTATAAATGTGTTCTCACGTCAATCTATAAAAGTGTTCTCACGTTAATCTATAGAAGTGTTCTCACGTACCAATAATCAGTAGAGTAAGAAACCTTGGATGACCACCAGGGCTACCCAGTTTCTTGCCAACTGAAGTGACTAGCTTGAGACACACACATCCACACACACACACACACACACACACTACTGTATGTTATAAATCTATGCAGGAAGACACTAGCACTGCAGAAATACAAGGAAACACTGCCAACAAATTTGGATCTGAATATAGCATTTCTGCTGGTAAATGTCATGGCATGTCAAGCACATTCTTGTTTGATGTACATTGTGCAGCAGGTCCTGCTCTGTGGTCACGCTGGTGTAAATGTGAGACTGGGTTATTAGTCATACTGTTCCTCCCTCTTACGCACTCAGCGCACTCTGAAACAGGCTAACAGGCATCTGCTTATTGGTGTCTTGTTATCTTCTTGTAGGAATCCTGATGTAACTGTCCTGCTGTGGATCTGGAATCTTTTTACAGCACCTCAGGGTTTAATAAGATCTGATAAAAATGGCAACGACAACAGTGCCGTGATGTCCGAGTTTCTCATCCACCTGTAATCTGCAAATCATCCACCTGTAATCTGTTTTCTATTTTCATTCACTCTCTAACTTACATACTCACACACTAACTCTCTCTCTCCCTCACACACACACACACACACACACTCACTCACTCACACAATCACAAAATCACTCACAGTCACTCACTCACACACACACTGACTCACCGACTTAGACACTCATTCACACACTCACTCACTTACACATACTCACTCACTCACACACTTAACACACACTCACTCACTCACACTCATACACACTCACTCACTCACACTATCCATTCCATCCATTGTTGTTTTGACAGGAGGCACCCTGGTTTCTATGACAACACCACACACAGAGACAGCTTGGATACGGTCGCCCTCAACAACAAGCCAGACGAAAGTGCCGGCCTTAATGAGGGCCTGCTATGCACTCACACACACAGCACTAAGACAAAAACAAGCAAACATAAAAGTAAACAAGCACACACACACACACGTATGCGTGCACGCACACACACACACACACACTATAACAGTCAAAACAAACAGGCACAAGTATTCATTTCTGAACGTGTTTATAAACATGCATAGACACAACCACCCATATGCACAAGAACTTTGTGTAGTCAACAGTCATAGTATATTTATTTCTATAGGCACCATTACATGTTCAGAATGTGCAGACTCTCTCCCTCTCTCAACACACACACACACCAAACTCAACCACACACGCACACACATCACGCTCAACCGGGACATGCACTCATACCTTAGTATAGAAGTAAAAACAAACTAAAACAATGCTGTGCCTGTCCTGTCTAGAGCTTACACACACCTTCAATATCAGCCAGTATCAGGTCTGGTACTACATTAAAACAAAAAAGAAAACGATTAATATGCCACGAATTGAAAGTAACCCCATCAGACATGAGCTTCAGTATGTTGTGTCCCATTGCAGACATTCACCCTGTATGCACCTACGGTGTCACCTGACCTTCCTGTTTCGATCTCTCTCCGTGGTCTGCAGGTGAGATTCACAAGCGTGAAACGCCTTGCCGTTCCCAGGCCATGACGCCGCACGCTTCCCTCTGCAACCTCGTCCACACACTCCTCCCTGTCCAGGCCAGCACGCTGGTCTGGGGGCGGCAGACTTTCACACAGACATCTGAGGTGCTTTACGAGACCGTGAAGGTTTGGCTGTTTGGCTCAGCATTACAGTAAATGCTAGTTTGGTAAAAAGGCAAAGGGCTGTTTAGGAACTACACTGACCAGGACTGTTCACCAAGGGAACCTCTGTCTATCAGGCAGCCTCTGTCTGTCTATATTCTGTCAGATTGTGTTGGTGGTTTTTGAGAAGAGGGACAGGGGATTGTGCTGTGTGTCTGACAGACATCACCTGCTGAGCTGGTGTCTGGTGACCTGTTCCTCTCCTTCCTAACAGCAGGAAAGCTTCATCACTAACACATCCTCACAAGAAATATACTGTGCATATACTGTACAATATAAATATACGTACAATGTACATACATATAAAGCACACATCAAATGATCAAATGCAATCAACTTAATGTAGCATGTAACACCTGTATATACATATTAAACCTGAGTGTCTCACAGGTGTAGGCAACCACAAACAAGAGGTGGTGTGCAGCATATGGTGGGGGGGGGGTTCGCCATTTACGGGCCTAGCAGTAGTGGTCAGGCAACAAGCACTAGAACCTAGAGCCCTCTACGCCCAGGTCAGCAGGAGAGAAAACACAGCACTGTCATGGGTAATAAAGAAATGAATGTCTGTGTGTGTGTGTGTATGTTTGTGTGTGTGTATTTGCACACGTGTGTGTGTGTGTGTGTGTGTGTCTGGCCAAGCTTGCCCCAGGGTTACGGACTGCCCTTTACATTGTGAGGTTATTGGAGGGTAATGACCAGGAACACAGATGCACTTTGCGATAGGCACAGCCCATAACCTGGTGTTGGTAACATCTAGTCATTTAGCCTATTGATTCCATCCTGCATCTTATACACGTCAGCCTTATACACATCAGCCTCAAGCCATCATCATTGTCATGTACAAATAAACAAAAGTGCTCAAGGGAAAAATAAATAAATTCTGCCCACTGTTGCTGGAGAAAGTTAATAAAAATATTCCTCTGGCTTGGGGAAATATATTCCTCTGGCCAGTTTGATGGTTAGGATTGCATTAAAAGGTAAATGTTGTGTGTAGTCTGTAAGTGTATTGCAGGTTTGCACAAATGTGATATGGCCTGTGTTTTCAACTGGAGAGAAAAGGCCACATTCTCAGCGTATGGAACATTCATGTCTCGGCATGCAGCTCTCATTTTGTGTTAATATTTCATGAAGCTCTAATGGAAATGTTTTCCTCCACTATATGGAGGCTGTGTTCGTATATGGTGCTTTCCTGGCTGTGGGACAGACTTTTTTTCTCTATAGCACCAGAGAAATGTGTCACAGCCAGTCTCACGTCATACACATGGCACGTCTCTTTAGTCGAGCAATTAACCATCTGGACATGGTTTAATGTTCTTGTCTGTTGCCACAATGGATGCTTGTAAATGACATTTCCCTGAAAGAACTGAAGGTTTCTCTTCTTGTGGCAATCCGACACTGGCACAAACTTCTGTCTACTGAACTGCAAATGATTAGAACTGTGTAATTGGGTGCACGGCAACACTTCCTCATCATGGTTGTAAATGGCTTCGTGTTCGGTAAGTGCTCTGTGGAGCTGAGAAGGTGGTCCGCTTCCTCTTTTCTGTCTACGGTGCTGTCCATCCTGGGCATCTGCCGCCTCAAACACGCTCAGTTGAACAGGCAGGAACCTCGTCCAATCACGCTCAGCTGAACAGGCAGGCCCCTTGGCCAATCACGCTCAGCTGTCCCGTGACAGCGTGAGCAGCAGGTGAGATGGTGGGTGGGAATTAATGACAACTAACAGTGGGGAGATAATTGGTCGTTATCACCAGGACTTTTGCGTGGTGGAATCTTGTTTACTCTGGCCTGTTTACTCAACGTTTAACATATAGCGAGTAGACAGAAGCAGTAGCATTTCAGATGGGGAAGGATAATTAGATTGCATTTACATCTGAGAAGCAAAGGCCATTATTTCTAGGGTTTCAGTGTTTTTGGAGACAAGCAAACTTATAACATCAGATCATAAAGAGCAGAAACACACAAAGGAAGATATCAAAAGCCACATGTAACACACTGGCGCTGTCTGGCGTCTGGCAGGCTTTCATCAAAGGCAATTTTGTGAACACCCGTGTTAGATCCACTGAACGTTTTTGCTCTTATCCACCGGGAGAAGAAAAGCTGCCCATCCTTCCATATGTCGACATAGCCTAGACATGGGGAGATATTTCAATCACAAGGAACCCAAACATGTTCCAGAGGTCCAGTCCACTAGATTGCTTTTCCAAACACTATTTAGATCATATGTGAACGCAACAATTATATCTATCAATAATATTATACATATAGCCATCATTATATCTGTACTCAGTTATCTGTCATAATCACTGGAAATATGCCAATATAATCAAGCAGAATGTTTTCTTGATCACAACCAAAAAGTGTTCAGCCAGTCATAACACATAACCACACCAACCAGTCATAACAATAACTGGTGTAATAATGACATACTGGGCGAAAAAACAATAACATGGAAGAATTGCATGGCGTTATTCCCATAAGGGCAGTTCATTTGCACACTGTACAGAGACTAATTAAGGGAAGGTAATTTTGAAACGTGCACGACACTTAAACGATGGAGTCTAACGTGGCGACGGGTTCAGGGCCTCATGTTGATGTAAAGAAGGGAACAGATGGCATGCCACTCTGTGTGACTGGCAGGACGTTCACGGCACCAGGCACACAGGCGTAACCCTGACGACACTTCATCTGTTCTGAAGGGCCTCGGCATCCCTTATATCAAAGTACAACGAGAACATCTCCACCGCCATCGGAAAAAGAACAATGTGACACACACACACACACTTTGCATCCCGTTCAGTGTTGCATCAAACACTGAAATGGTCTATTAAAAGGTAGAAGGCTGGAAAATGTAATTTATGCTGCATGTTAAAGACACAATAACCACAATATCTACTATAACCACTACAATCACAATAAGAGCACAGATCACTTTTTTGATGCTTTCAAGCATGCTTGTCTTAATGAACTTCTCAACTCATTCAAGCGGCATTCAAACTTCCATAAGATATTAGTGATATTAAAATTTTATTTGCCACAACTTACCACTGGGGGGCAGTACACACCAAGAAATATAATAAATAACTCTTTCTCTGTGGACCTGTCTGTATGGCTGCGAGGAGTATAGAAGGGTGCTCCACTTGTGTGAGTGTGTGTGTGTGAGTGTGTGTGTGTGTGTGTGTGTGTGTGTGTGGAGGGGGGGCTGTATTTGAGAGATATTATCTAGTCAGCTGTTCACTGATGGTCTTGTTCATAGCAGTAATGAGTTCACGTCACTTATCATTCCATCATCATTCATCAACAACGTCTCAATTACTTCCTGTCCCACAATCAAGGGCTGCATAATTTTACGATGATCCATCACAGATGCAAACAATTGTTTATGCTGAAGTCTAATGACCGATCCATGTCCTCAAACTGTACAATAGCGCCCTCTGTGCAGGACAGGTGCCATTTCACACTTCCACTGTAAGTCAGATGCAGTGCTGTGGGGCCTGATCCATCTAGCCCCCGTGTGATGGATCAAACTAAGTAGTGCTTGTGTCATTTCAATTACTTACCAAATCCATCTACCTCTGCCTCCATTAACTAATGACACTGCGTCCTTGCAGACTGCATTACCCATGATGCAGTTGTGATCACGTCTCATTAGGTACTGACAGGGTTGATAATCCTTGACATTCTTCCTTCATGGTGGGAATTCCTAGAGGTCTGCAGGGCTCGACCTCAGTGATGTCAGTCTTTGATCTGTCCTATCCTGCCCCGAACCACAGACTGACGGGTGATTAACAGAGCCAATCTCTTCACATGAAGCATGCAGAGAGAAACAAGCAATGTATGATCACTTTCTAAATTACACACAAATGATAACTAATATAGCTCTTAAACTAAATGCTATATTAGTGAAATCACCAGCAGAAGAGACACAACAAGGTGCCAAAAATGACCTGAAAGAGCTCTAGAGACGTGTTACGTGATTGGGTAAGGGACTCGTGATATCCACCACAATTAGTTTAAACAAACAAAATTACTTGTGCAAAATCACATCTGTCTTTTGCCTTATTTTTATGATCAAACTTTATAATATGCTGTTGATTCCGCTCAGTTGTTTGAAATGCATCACGATTAAGAAATTTAGGTTACAATTAGGCTAAAGAAGCAGCTCAAGCACCAACAACTGATGTGGAAAACATCCTTTAATGAACAAACTCACTTAAGAAGATCGTTTGTTTTCCATGCTGACTGAATGGCTCTGTAATGAGCTGTAGTAATGGCTGGTACTAAAACAGGAGAACATCTTCTAGAATTCTCTTTCCACCACATTGTTTCCATAAAAGAAACCAGTTCGGAATACATCCAGACTGATGTTCACATTAATATCTCTTTTCTTTCATAATGTGATATGTTTTTGAGACATGAAAGACACGCCAAGGTTATCAGACTCGGGTTTTCCATGGAATTATAGGCAAAACCCAGGCTTACTATGCCAGTGAAATATTGATTAGGATACGCACAAATCTTAAACAGGAGAGCTGATCAACCTCAAACATGAAAAAGGCTTTAACTGGGAGCCCATACTCCATCCACGCAGACAGTAACACACTCTCTGGACACTCTGTTAGAAGCAGCACAGAACATCTATTGTTCTAATAATGTTTCTTTCAGCACTGTCGGCTAGATGTTTTTGGATGGTGGACCAGCTCTAACCCAGCATTGATGAGGACATGTCCCAGCATTGATGAAGACATGTCCCAGCATTGACGAGGACATGTGTGAGGACAAGCTGTTCTTGTTGTGTAGCCCGGTGACGAACAGGGAGGACAGGTTGCCCCTTTGAGTCCTCGTTCCTTTTGTGGTCTCATTCTTATAACTCTTTGTGAGTTTTTCCTTCTCACTGTGGCTTCTGGCTTTGCTCCTGGGGGCTCAGACTCAGATATCTTGGCTGTTGTAAAAAGCACCATACAAATACATTTGAATCGAACTGAATTTAATCAAAACCCAGCAACACTGCTGCGCCTAATAAATTTGTAGCATCTGAACACGCACTACCATGCCACCACTTGTCAGTGTTAATGCTGTATGGAGAATGGTCCTCAACCACAACCATGTTAGCTGAGATGTAATTCTCCAGCCAAACTCCTCACCAATGAACAGAGTGTGGATGGCAAACCGTGTTCGACAAACTGACGTAAGCGTAACCTAGGCATTTCTAACAAAGTAACCTGTGAGTGTGTGTCCCAGAGTGCCATAACACAATAGCACTGCACATGTGCAGGGTTTTCATTTATGTATTACATTGAAAAAGCACATTGCTTTCCTCAAAAGTGTAAAAGAGTTATGACCAGCAGTCAATGGTTGCACTACAGAAACATCGAGATCAGATTCCTGATCAGTAACAGACTCAGTGGACCGGTAAGAATAGGCATATGACTATCGTGACAGAAATGGCAGGAGATCGACCTGATCAGCTACTGTTAGGCTGAACAAGCCTGGGTCTGATAAACATTCCTTTAATCATTCCATCGTTCTGGGGCCACTGAGCAGGCCAGCTCTTTTAACCATGCAATGGTTCCTGTTCAACAGACAGGCTTATTCACTGTCATATGTGATTGGATCTCACAAATTATTAGCGCATAAAACCCTTAATTCAGGACAATATCAATCCAGAGCAACTGCAGACCAAACTCAATTATCCTGCATCTTTTGTACATTTCAGATGTGGAGATTTGACTATTCTTCCACATTCATGATTTCACATATACTGTATGTAATTATAAACTTATGTAATTCTGTATGACGTGTCTTTATGGATGAGAAGACTCTCAATTGCATCGCCCTCTGCTGGCAGAAAAAAAGCTCCATTAGATTGCCTTAATGTATGCTAATACTCCACTTACATGCCTTTCGGTTTAACAAACAAGGTCACAGCATGTGATAAGCAGAGGTGGCGTATCGCTGTGGTGTGTTGTGACACTGCTGTATAGTCGGAGGTTCTCCCCACAGCGTAACTGCTGCTGAGAGACCGCACACTGCTGTCTCCCCATATGAAGGACAGGTATAATGAGAGAGAGAGAGGGAGAGGGAGAAAGACAGAGAGAGAGAGAAAGAGAGAGAGAGAGAGAGAGGGAGAGGAGCAAAGAGGATATATATTATGGCCTGTAGGATACAGGGGCCCATAGGGAGACTGTAGGTACACTATCACAGATGGAACCAAGGATGAAGGGTCTCTGGGGGCTTGGAACTTTTAGAAGCAGTGTGTGTGAGTGCTTATGTTTGTGTGTGTGAGTAGCTATGGTGACTACAGAGACTATGTAATTCCTCAGGGAGTAGATTGAAAGCAGAGGTTTCAATTTAGTTTGATTATTATCCACATCTAGGCATCCCTGGCCTCTTCACACTCCAAAACAAGAAGGTTAAGTAGTTCTTGAAATACAAAACCTAAAACTCTCCTCCTCTTATACAGTTGTTAGAGAGAACAGAGAGACAATATGTTGTATGAAAATTTGAAACAGTTTTCTAATCAAACCATGAAGGATCCCCAGATGTCTTCCTTTTTTTCCATCTCAGATCCCAACACACTTGAACCAAGAAATTAAGAATCATGTATCCCTATTCAGGTGTGCTAGAAGCTGTGATAGAGTAAACATGTGGACTGTCTAGGGGTTTGACGACCAGGCTGGGAAACATCAAAACATTCTGAAAATTAATGAAAATGATAAGTTAAAAGAAAAGCCTTACTTGGATACGGGAGTGGATACCCTTACTTGGATACCCTCACTTGGCACAGCCTTTGTAAATATGCTCAGGCACAACCAATCACCTTACAGATCACACAACAAACATGCACACACCACCACCACCTATGATCAACTACGGTGTTTTTAATTCGTTCAGAAAAAAAAGATATACGTTTGGCTTTTGGGAAAAAAAATGTTGCTGGAAAAGCTTTTTAAAAAATATCTGAAATCGGAAATGAAAACCACAAGTCAGGAGGTGTCAAAGGATTCAAATCTATTTCACAGAAAAGACTTGAAGTTGAAGGCACTAACTTGATCTTGGTCTTGATCAGGCCAATTGCACAGCATCCGGAACATTATGGTTAGTATTATCCAGCATGAAGTGTCATTTGTAATTCATATGAAACTGAAGAATTTTAAGGATGAATACTTTTGCAAGGCAGATATCGACCGGACACAGCAGCTAAAAACTCAGCATATCACCCACATACTTCAACCCAAGACCTACATACACCCCCCAACACATCACTAACATACATCAGCCCAGAACAACACATGACCCTATGTCTACTATTTCCAATAAATCCTTCCACCCAGTACAACATCCATATCTATAAACCCACACACCACCAAAGTTGTTATCACATTATCCAAACCCATTAACCCTACACAACAATAAAATATGTCTCACACCTGGCCCTGCTCTATCTGTCAGCTACAGCTTTCTTCTATTCTCATTTTCCACATATAATGTTGATTTGGTTTTAGTGGTCATTTAAGTCCACGCCCCAGTGTCATTGGTTCTGAATGTCTCAGTTAGTTTCTTGTTATCTTTTGTATTTATATCCCTCATTTTCAGATCTTGTTCAATGGTCTTTGTCCTACAGCCTCCATGCTATGAGGATTCGTTTGTGTTTGGCCTGCTAACGTAGCCTTCATGTTTTGCTTTTATTTATTTATCATGTCTTCGAATTCTCTGCATGTTGGTTTTGTTTCCATTTCTGACTGCTATGATATGACCCTGAACCGTAATAACAATGCTCCTTTTGGATTTGCCCTTGTAGGAGTGGTCGGATATGTTGCTGTGGGAGATGCAGGATAAAACCATGGGGGGCAACAAATGGTGGTTTACCTCTAGAGGTTCCCATAGCAATGGGATAAAACTGACCATTTGTATTTTGGTTATATCAGTGTGTTTGTGTGGCATGTTTAGTCTCGTTTTTCAGCTTGTTGTGTACTTGGAAAGGTTATGCTAACAGGGTAAGAGTTCCATCACTCACTGAGAAGGTTTTTAGACTTCACCCCAAAGGTGGCAGTCCTGTGTGGAAATGTACTCTGTATGCAAATGTACCCTGCTGTCTTTACCAGCAGCCTGATCCCCATTGGTTAACCTGGTTTTTGTGACCACTGTCCCTTTGAGATGCTCGGGGGGGGTATAAAAGGGAGAGGTTTGTGGGTGCAGGGTCAGTATTTCTGTTTCCGTTAGGTATTATCCTTGTTACTTTAATCTAGAATGGTTGTGTTATTGTTTTATATTTTGTTGGATATTGAATAAATCTGGTTAATTGTGTAGCCACGGTCTTCCTTGGTTATAGCTATACTGGGCCAGATGAGCTCATTATTAGTATCAGATAAAGATAAATCAATGCTAACACCAATCCCCTCTAAAGTATCCCATCTTCTGCGCATGTTTATGATAAACCTCTGACACAGCAGGCCATTGTTTATAGCAAGGAACTTTATAAAGTCGGTTAGGTATATTCTATAACCTGCACTGAGCTATTTGAGAAGTGAGTTCTTTTAGATTCCTACCAACTATAATTTGGAGATATTTTTTTACGTTTTATGCACATCAAATCTTCTTCTGCACCTATTTCCATCCTTGGTTCTAGGCAAGCTGGTATGGTAGTTAAACATCATAACTAAACCCCCTACACCCTTAATCTCGCTCTACTCAGTGAATGTGTCCGCCTCGTTATTGTTCCACATCCTCGGCATTACAGAAATACCAGCTGATTCAGGATGCAGTGAGAGAGCGAGTTTTTTTTGCTGGGACGAAACTCAGGCTGCTTCAGTGCTGCAGGTGCAAGGGAGTCTTGTCGTTCACGGAGTAAAGCGCAGTCACTTTCAGTTTCGCCTGCTTTTGCGATGAGAATCTGTTCCGGCCCCTGCTTCTGAGCTCTGTTCTATTCTCGCTTTAGATTCTGGATTTCGTATAGGCCCAGTACTAAGAATCAGAAAGCCAATGCCCTGTCCCACATCCACAACAAGGGCAGACGTATGAAAGACCCAGAAAGCAGTTGTTCTTGGCTCCCATTAGGTGGGGTTTTCAAGATGACATGGAAGAGGTGCAGAGAACAGAAGCTAGTCCTCCTGAGTGTCCGGCAGGGAAAAAAGTTTGTCTCTGTATACCTTAGGAGAAGACTCCTACAGTGGGCACACACCCCCCTGAGCACCAGCTACTCTGACACTCTCCGCATCACACGTCTTGTTGCTCGGCTATATTTGTGGCCCTCTCTTAACGATGATGTTTGGGTCTATGTTTTGGTCTGTTCTTTGTGTGCACAATCCTGTACTCCCTGAACTCTCCCCAGAGGCAACTTACAGCTCCTTCCCATTCCTCACCCACTTGGTTGTGGACTTCATTACAGACTTGTCCACCTTTTTAGGTAATGCTATCGTCATGGTGGTAGTCTACCGATTCTCAAAGATGTATTGTGTCATTCCCTTCCCAACCTGCCTACTGCTATGGAAACAGCCCAAGCCATCTTTTTGTTTGTTTTCTCCATGTTTGGCCTACCAGAAGAAATTGTCACCACATCTCAGGTGTGGAGAGAAATTAGTAAAAAAGATGGGGATAGCTGTGTAATTGTCCTCAGGCCATCACCCCCAAACCAACGCAGAGGTCGAGCGGGTCGAGATTCCTTCAACAGTATTGTACCTCGCAGAGCGACTGGCACAACTTTCTGTCAATAGTTTGCGCAAAATTCATTGACTCATTTGTCCACCTGTATAACTACATTCCAGTGTGTATATGGTTACCAACCCCCCTTCCTCACCTTCCTCACCTCCCACTACTGTAGGAACCCTACCTTCCATGTCTTCTTGCTTAGACACATTACATTACAGCCCCATGTCTGTCACTATCACCACAGTAACTCCCCCTGCAGCCGCAGACATCAAAGGACACCCGGCCTACTCAATCCATACCCTCCTGGAGTCCCGCAGAAGGCAGGGACACCTCCAATACCTTCTGGATTGGGAGGGATACGGGCCAGAGGAACAGACATGGGTACCTGCAGGGGACATCCTGGACCCGGATCTCATTGCAGAATTCCATGACAGCCACCCTGACAGCCCAGCAACCAGGAGCCGGGGCCGTCCACGTAGCTGGGGAGGGTTCTGTCTGGGGGAGGGTTCTGTCACGTATCCCACACCTAGAGCCTCAATCTCCTGAAGCACTCGTGCCCAATCACCAGAATACTGACTGATCCTGACTATTGAATACTGACTGATACCGACCACTGAATACTGACTGGCTTCCACCCATTCCTAGTTAGCTCCACCCTTCTAAAACCTCCTTTATATGACACAATCACCACTTCCTCCTTGTAAACTATTGTCAACTCATGCCACGTCATGAGCGTTTCTGGACTGTTGTTGCCTTCCTATGTTATGACCTTTGCTATCCCCAGATTGGTTGGAGACTCTACCTGCCTGGTTTGACCCTGGATCATCTTGACTACATGACTGCTCTGCCCTCCCCTGTTGTATTTCTTAAGATGGCTTGAAGTACCCCTTGCAGAGCGAGCTGTGGTAGGCTGCAGTTTTTACAGTTTTTCTCAGTCAATTTGGTTCATTTCTCAGATCAGAATTGAAATTCTCCCAAAACTGTTCATTCAGTCTCCACATCTCCTTTTGCCACTTGTGCACATCATAATCGCATTTCTCATTGTGTTTCACATTTTAGGTCATTGCTTAGGTCATTACATGCAAAAGTGCTGAACATGTTGTCATAATCTCTCAGGCATAATTTTACAATTCTTTTTTAAAATTTTTTGTTATTTTTTGTTATTACATTTTGGTAATTTATCCTACCTTGATTATATTTTTCGCAGGTGAATCTTGGCATTCAGTTACAGTAAGAAAGGGAATTTGTGAAGGTTTAGATCAAACAATGGTCTCAACCATAGGTCAGAGGTGCGTCTCATGAACCTTTACTGTAATTGGCAAACATTCATAGATGCTAAACACTGCAGTATCACAACGTTTTATAATGGAAAGACAAGGCAACAATTCTGGACCATTTGTTACATATAAATCATGTATGGCTGAAGCTGGTTGCCGGGTACAGCCGAATATTGTAAGAACAACTTCTTCAATCATTCAAACATTTCATAGAGAAAACATGTATGTAATTTGGAAATGTACAGTCCTCTATGCATCAATTCTGACATCAAAATCTTCAATTTTATGTTTTGCATTTTTGCATTCTTATACCATATAGGACATCAAGACTACCTCATAGGGGTGGGAGAGGTCCCATTTCACACCTGAGGAGGTTGTATGTACTCAGGTTGTTTCGTGTAGAGTAAGTTTCTAATTTTGCAGTTTTTCCAGTCAAACAGTTGCTTTCTTGCTAACAGTCTCACACATACAGTCATGTGTGACTTTGTGTTCTATGTAAGTTTGTATTTTGTGTGTAACGTATTGTTTCATTTGATATACCACAGAATGTACAGCATTCTTGAAATCAAAAGCTTAGTTTCCTAGTTTCCATCAGAATATACTTACAGTCTGCACTGACTGTGATTTACAGTTGCACTGAAAACATGACTAAGTATTTTGACTGCCTTGTTCATGGGCAATAGCACACACTAGATATTCTGATGGCACTGACAAATTGATTGACCTAAATATTTGATTTTGAGACAAAACAAAGAATTCTGAGTGAAGTATGTGCTTTTTCAGATATTTCATTGAGTTTTGCTGTTTGCACTAACTGTTTTGAGAAATGTTGTTGTGATGCCAATGTAAACCATTATGTGAGAAATGTACCAAATTGAGAAAAAACTGTAATGACTCTGATTATAGATTGGCCCCTAATAAATCTCGCTCTACTCAGCATATGCGCCTGTCATGCAATCACTCCACAATGCCCATGGTGTTACAATATGCTAAGGTACTATTGCCCATGCAACACATCACCCAAAGAAATACCAGGAAATACAGCAGCAATTAGTAATTACATAAACTATTCATCTATTTAATTTTTCATCTATATACAGTATTTCATTCACTATTTAATCGCCCAATGAAACAAGTTAGTGTTCATCATACAAAGCAACACAACCATGCAGATCTAAACATAAAATTTCCACATTGTGATTCTGTTACAGCTATTGTAATAGAGTCACTGTGTTTTTGCTATATGATAAGAAAAAATTCATCAGTACATTCAAATGTAGCGTCCACTTCATCTGTTACAGAAATGACATCTGCATTATTTATAAAAGGACATGAATGTAGTTTCACAGTGTGGATAAACATAAATGACATTCATATGGAATAGACAGAGATATCCTTGAACATTTACCTTGTGTGATTCACAAAACACACAGCAAAACCTCTATCATGGCCTTGATCAGAAAGAGGTTAATGGAACAGGTCTTCAATTACCTTTAGCGCAAAATGATCAGGATGGTGGGCATTGATTAAACGTTAAAATTACTAATATTAAACTGCAGCTACAGAGCTGATCTGTGTTCCCTCATAATATTAACAATTTAAAGGAAATTAAAATCAGATTAACGAGCAGAATGCAGTAAAACCTAAGCACACAGTCTCTAACCATCAAAGGTCCCAATTTATTAAGTCTTTACTGTGACATCACATTTGGCTTGGCTGCGGACCTCAGAAGAGTCTAAATCACCCACTTATTGCTGACTAGTACAATCAGTACAGTTGGGTGCAAAATGCCATAGTACATTATTCAAAGGAATAATCACTCAGTCCCTGTTTCAGTAAATCTCTGTTCATAAATACTGGGAGAAAGAAAGCGTCTCTGTGGACTACAAATCAAAACAGAAAGTTGATGCAGAAAGCAAAAAGCAGTGCCTTGAATGGAAAGAGCTTCACAGCCTCCTGCTTCTCATTTCAGAACAGTCCAGGTAGCAGACTGTGCTCTGAGAAATAGCTCTGAGAGCTCTGAGAAATAGCTTTTAATGAAGAAACAGGGACCCAGAACTACAGGAAAACTCATGGGACTGCCCGCTGGATCTGACTATGCATGCATAGTGACATTTACTGTAACCTTATTTGTCATTGTACGAAGAACTTAACCCTAATACTGAAACATGGACTGTATCAGCACAATGTGGAACTGGAGAAAGGTATTCTATACTTGGTCCAAGATAGACTGATGACCAGACATTAGTAAAAATAAAGTGTGTACAAAAACGGTTTCACCTATAGGGCTCCTGAGCCTAACTGCAGGTGCATTTCCACTGGGGATTTATCTCTGCGGATTTATCTCTCTACTTCCTTCGCTATGCGTGAGGGGTGTGTCTGTTTGCGAGAAGGCTACTCTCCTAAACAAATTAAAGGCCTTTTTGAATAAAACCTTTCTGTGTAGTATGAAAACTCCTCCTCTGTTTGTTCATTTTCGATGCTGTCCAATGGCATGTATTCTCAGCCCATTCAAATAATATGCTGTTTTTTAAAGGCTTTAGATACAGAGGTTATGCTCTCAGAATTAGCATACACCACGCACTGGAGGAAGTTAGCATTCACACGCACTGTTGGAGATGCGTTGGAAACCTGCAGTATTTGGATAATTCACAGTAGGACACTTGGACAAATAGTGATAGCTGTTATTAATTTTCTTTCCATGCCACCCAGACAGAACAATGTATGCACATGCTTGTTATGCATGGACAATGAAAATTAGCTTTTTCCTAATTGGACACAGCTATGTGGCTGACGCATGCAATTTACATAACGTTGAAGTCAGCTCGGCATTTCTCACCATGTCACCAGTCATGCTTGCCCTGTGTCCTCGCCCTGCGTTCTCGCCCTGTGTCCTCACCCAGTCCCTTGCTCATGTTTACTCTCAGAAAATATATAAGGGACGATTTTGGCCTGTAAACACATCGCCCACTCCCAGTTTACCGATGAGGGGTGTAAACAGAAAGTCATAGATTCCCAGAACATATTATTACGTTATATTACGTTTTATTAATATGTTGTAACCAAATGAACTTCCTTCATGTTTGGTTTTGGATTTTTGAGGGAGAGTTGTGTATAAAAACAAGACTACTGAATCGTTATCCTCGTAGTATAATGGACAGCTCAGTGAGAGAGTTCATTATATAATTTCTAAAATTACATCAATGAATTATTGTAATTTGTGAAACTTTCATCCATGCAGAACATTTCTGTTCACTGTCTCTGTTATGTTGCATTATGTTCACCATCTATGCTCACTGTCTCTGTTCACTATGTTCACTGTTTCATGTTCACATTCTCTGTACAGCCATGTATGAACAGTGAAAATGAAGCTGCATTCGACACTGCAAACCCCAAGTCAAAGCATTGCGAGAGAAAAATGTCATCCATTCCATGTCGTCTTTCACTCTGCCAACCAATCACTGTGCTGTGTTTTGTTGTGCCTTTAGAAGCTTTGAATCATTGCAATCATTTGGGTTCTACAATGATGTGTCATGAATCTTAGCTTCAGGTTCAAACATGGTGTCCAGCAGCAAAGAAATACTGCTTTTCCATACACAACCAAAAATAGCAGATTGGTGTCTTCTGTCTGAGGATGAAAGTAAACAAACATGCTGAGCACACTGAAACAAACTTCAAGTGTCTACATGGAGGGGATTGCTGAATCATTGCTATTTGTTTTATTTTTCAAAAACTGCATGAACAAGCTACACATACTGTGAACTCATTAAAACAAAGAGCTCAACAATCACTGAGTTAACATGAAAACAAAGAGCTCAAAAATCACAGAGTTAACATGAAAACAAAGAACTCAAAAATCACTGACTTCACATTCATATTTAATGGAATTTCAGGGGGTTTGAGGAGATCAAATCTAGCTGGTGTCAATTGAAACCAAATTCAGTTACAGCACTCGGTGCTCTCCACTGAAGGTTCTCTTTCAGAGAGAGACAACTAAAGGAAAGCTGTAATTAAATAATTACTGGATTGGTCCTATATTGAAACTGACAGTGAGACAGAAATAGCATCAAGCAGCCAAGGGCAACGAACAGCTGAGAGACAGAAGCATGGAAGACGAACTGAAGACAGCACCTCAGGAGGCCATGCTAATTTACTTTTTAGTCATATTCAGTGTGAATTCAATTTGCACTGACACTGCACTGTGACATATTTTCTAAAAAAACTACTTAACGTACCTTTTATTTACAGCTGTACCAGTGAAGGAGCTAAAGTTCAAATGGCCAAAGTAAAGTGGGATTGACCATTGGGTCAGACTATGCATGCATAATGGGTTCAAATTTACTGTAATTGTAATTGTAATCATACATAAAAAGTAACAATGCCCATGATACCTGGACTGTATCAGGACTGTATCAAGACTGTGTCAGGACTGTATGGAACTTTAATAAGGTTTGCCGTGTGCTCAAGGACATCAAGACAATATCCCACCAAATAAGCAGCCGCGGAGAACGAGGGTGAAGAAAAAAGGAAGTGGCTGTCACCGTGACCGCTGAACAGACGGAAAAGAGCCTTTAGTTCCTGAAACAAAAGCCGACTATGAAATTACATCCTCATGTTTTCATTGACTTTGTTATGATCCTTGGTGGAGAATGACAGGCAATTATAATATGAGCCAATTAGAGAGGCAAAGAGAGAAAAAAACAATTCATTGAAGTAATGAACAAGAGTAATGAAAGCACAAAGGAGAGTAGATAGATAGATAGATAGATAGATAGATAGATAGATAGATAGATAGATAGATAGATAGATAATACAGAGAGAGTTTCTCTTTGGTGAAGCTTTATTAGCAGAAAGCCCATAGAGAGCTTGGGCACGGAGGTAATCCCTCAGACAGCGGTTGTACAGGAAGGTTTAATGATTGTCTGAGAGGCAAAAATCTCTGCAAGGACCAGAGTTGCACAATCACAGATGTTCTTTGCATAGTTCTGCTATCACAGTGGCTTCCCATTATTTTCCAGAAAAAAAAGCCTCCACGATCTTATGGCGCTTTGAGGCACCTGGATGATAATATGGTATGCATGGAGGAATGGACTGAGACAGCATGTCCTCTGTTATCTCTCTTTTAGAGACCCTGCCACAGCACAGACATTCTGATGTTCAAATCCCTAATGAGAAAGCAGAGGGCGATAGTGACAACAGAAACTGTCCTGGCTTAGGGCATACATTTAAGAGTCAAGGACCAAGATTCTAACAGCCATCCTCCACTAGGTGGCACCAGATAGTGACGTAGACAAAGACACTGGTGAAATCTGTATAAGCAGGATAAAAATTGGATTTGGATGACACATAAGAAAGGTCTAGGGGGACTACTGATTACGGTACACAAAATAAACGATCTCAAAAATCTGGCAGTTTCGGAGGTGATTGGAGATAATGGTGGTGTATAAAATTAAAGATGTTCATTGAGCATCCATATGGGGAATGTTCCATTTTACTTTTGAAATTATTACTTTGTAATAATATTCAATGCATATTGTAAAAAGGTAGTGAAATGTAAGCTTATATCATTGTTCTGAGGGTTGCAAAAAAAAGTACGTATAATAACATAGCCACTGAAACTGGAGAGAATTTACTATATGAGGACAGGAGCCTTTTTAGACTGTGCTACTGGCATCGTAGCAGACTGTATACCTGAGTCTTCAGTCAAGTTCTATTACGGTCCACGCTCAAATCAATTCTAAATTTAGAAAAAGAAAACAATGTGTTTTCCCAGAACTCTTGACTTTGGGGTCATGAGTCTGTCCATGGGATTCGGGATAACAGACAGGAGGTCAGGCTTGTTGACGGAAATCTCAGTGAACTGCAAAACTGCCCTCGAAGGTAATTACACATCATCTACACCCTGAGAGCGGAGAAGCTGAAAAGGTGAAAGAGTCTCAGGGAAAATTATGCAATATCAGAAAAAAGTAGAGGGGAGAGAGAGAGAGAGAGAGAGAGAGAGAGAGAGAGAGAGAGAGAGAGAGAGAGAGAGAGAAAGGCAGCAGGGACACAAACATGAGCAATAATTTTGAGAAAAGTAGGCCGATATGAAAGACGCTGTGCTGAGCTTAAATATATTCATGTATTAAATATATAAATATACACATTGCATTAAATATATAGATATATGCATTGCATTAAATATTTAAATATTTGCATTGCTGCATATGGTACATATATTGCCAATATAATTTAGAGGAATGAACCTGGGGATTTAGAAGTTCTGAAAGGTAGCTTCATCCAGCACAAAAAGAATAAGTTATCTGTCAAAAACTGACATGATGAACCAAACACTGAAATTACAGAGCTCAAAAATATCTAACAACAGACTTCAGGTTAAATATAGGAGCTTCTGAGAGACCCTCTTGATGTTTCCTGAGAGTGGAGTTGTGGAGAAGCAGTGCAGCTGTGTTCAGGGACAGAACCTGCAGAAAGCTCTTTTTTTTCTAATAAATCCAGTCTTGTTGTGATATTGAGGCATGAGTCCTCCTATGCTGGCCAGTTATTCCAACCACAAATCAAATACATGTACTGAATCCAAATAGGCCTGCTGCTATCTGTGCAGAAGCTAAGCCAAAATATCAGCCAGCATAGATGGTAGACATGAACAGGGGTCCTCATCTCACACACTCTCTCACACACACACACACACACACACACGCATGCACACCTGCACGCATGCACACACGCACACACAAACAACATACACGCACATACATAAAGTATAATCTTCCTAAATTTAAATTTAAAGACCAAAATGTTTTGCCACCATTAAACTTTATTCACTTATTTATTTAATTATTTATGGCCATCATTACACTTTCATTGTTATTGTATGGTATGTTGGATGCTGGTGTAGCAAACATAGCATATTATCTATATATTCTGAATTAGCACAACATGAGAATGAAGTCCATCATGGAGCTAATGATACCCTGGAAAGGTGACCTATTTCTCAGCTCATTATAGTGCAGAACACGGGTGACTTTAGGCTCTGTAAGGTAACTGTATGTGAAAATGGATATTGCCCTAGGTACTCTGTTCACCACTGATCAACTCTCCTGCCTTTACAAAAGTGCAAACTACAAAACTCATTCTCCTTAGCACACATCCGATAAACTGCACTTCACAATTAGACCAAAGTCAAAACAAGAAGGGAAACATGACTGTTAGCTTGCTGTGAGTTTATCGAAAATGTCCTCTGTTGGTAAAATAATGCAAGTACAAAGCAAACTGCAGCAGCTGCAAACTGAAATGTTTTTTCTAAAGCCCAGAATCTGGTGTAATTAGTCAAACCCATTAGAGCAGACAGAAAGCCAGTGTTGAACTAATAAATATTGATGTGTTTTATTGATCTCTGAATATGTATAAATTACCACTCTACACTGGAATGATAGAATTATGTACACCAAATTCATCTTAAATTGAAAAGCTGAACTAGAGGGTCACCATGGTACTATAATATCATCACCTAAACCTTTTAGAGTTTATTTAGAACCCTAATCTAACACATCTGATCCAGTTAATCATGTCCTTCGGTAGCATCAGAAGACTACAGCCAGGTGTTTTGGTGTTTAACTCTGCAATGCAGTGGGTCTCCAGGTAAAGAGCTGGGCACCCCTGCCAGAAGTTGACAGATAGTGTGAAATATCGAGGTGTGTTGGAATTTCACGGATGAGCGCATTCAGGCTGAGCCAATTTTACGAGCAGCCTGAAGGTGGCTCAGGGCAGAAGATCTCAATCCAGTCCTTGTGGACCTCAGGCAAATCCTCATATTTACTTTGTTGAAGCTCTCCAACACATCTGAGCCTGAGGTGATAAAGGGTTTTGTAGCCTTTGCTTACCTGGTTGAAGTGTGCTGGGAGTTGGAACAGATCAGAAATCTGGACTGGGTGGAAATCCATGAGGACTGGATTGAGAATCTCTAATTCATTAAATCTACAATCCAGTACTTTGGGACAGCAGCTTCTCGTCAGCCTCACCTGTTTCAGCAGCAGTTAGTACTATTAGTCAATAGTATAAGTCAGTACTATCAGTCAGTACTATCAGTCAGTACTTTCAGTCAGTACTATCAGTCAGTACTATCAGTCAGTACTTTCAGTCAGTACTTTCGATATATTTATTTCTTTATTTGGTATTATATAAAATTTGGTCTGGCAGTTTGTGTGCACATCTTCAAGATTGGATTACAATACTATTTATCTAATAATCTCTAAAAAAAGTATCCAAAAGTTTGTTTGGATTCTGTGTTGGAAGTGTCTTTTCCAAGGTATAGGATACATTTAATCTTTGTTGATAGCAAGCTGGAAAATGTCAACAACAAATCATTGCAAACTCTCTTTGTGTGTGGGTGTGTCTAAAAGTATGTACATACTACTCAGAAGCATATGAAATCTGAGAGAATATATAGACTATCACTCATATTTCATCAACAAATACAAACAGCAATTTAATGATTCAACACACAACACACACAGTGACCTCCTCATGCTGCCATAAAGATAACAACATCATACCTACCAAGTGCATCTTCTGAGTTATTCGGAGATACCATAGCAAGGTATTTAAACCTCTTCATTTGAAGTTTTTGGTCTTCATATGTTACTGTTCAAAATTAAGTGCTAAATTATTTTTCATTTTTTAAAAACATTTTAAATGACTGACCAATGTCCAATGTATACATACATTATGTTTACCAGTACAAGTTCAGTTCTAGCATTACAATACATGTTCATGGTGGAATGGGTTTGCTTTTATTGTTGTCCTTGACTTCTGTAAGGGTTTGTTTGTATTTTCATATTTTCAGATAGAAAGGTCAAGAGAAGCAGCGGCAACTTACAGTACCATTTATTACTTTTGGTACATCAGTGGGATTGTAGTTTGTGTTTGCTTTAAGGTTCAAGAGTGGATGTAGCAAGCCCTCTGTAAACACTTGCTGTCTAACGAAATAAACCTGAATCTTAGGTGTCAGAATCTTTCCAGTGCACCATTACATATGAGATTATAACATAAATTCTCCCTAAAATTAGGAATAAAAAGACATATACATGCCTTTGCATCTGGTGCAATTATACACAATGCTTGAATTCAGGGATCAAATTATTTTACCTAATCTGGTAAATGTTCTGAAACAACTCTTGGTATCAGTGGTACCTGTGAAAGCCATTCTTCATGATCTGAGAAACATTTATGGCATATTCCCAGACCTAAACCAAACCATTATGAATACATTTGTTGGTCTAAGTTTTATAATAATAAAACAAGAATTGTTTTGTCCAGAGCCAGTTACTTAGGCAGCAAACAGGAGGACTTTAAAGTTCAATGCTTGGTTCCTGACTTGTGGCCCAGGTCTATTTGCTGATGTATATTAAAACCATAATCACAAACTTTACTAAATCACAAACTATTTCTAAAATTATATTTAAAGTATGTCAGAAACTTTTGCTCTTGCAAAAGTGTTGCCTAGAAACCACTTATAGTGCAGTGTTTAATAAAAGTCAGATGTATTTGGCCACCCTGTGACCACAGTGGCTTAGCCAGTGTGTAGAAATTCTCCCTCTCCTTCCAAATCTCTCTCAGCACTGCCTGATTTTTGGCTAGACAAGTCAAAAGACATCAAATGGCTCCAATCTATTCTCCTGCAGCGACTCTGAGCAGAATGCAAAGCAGCCTTTCAAACTCTTTTAATGGGAATTTAACACAAAGCAGATAATGGCAAAGTCAAAAGTCATTAACAAAGAATACTAGATTCCTCTCTACCTACCTGCTTTGAATTATAATTCAGAAGAGAATACTTTTTCTTTCATTTGGGGATGAGAGAGGAAAATACCATTCCTCTTAAGAATGAGTGGGTACAACGTGACAGGTCTTGCTGAGAAATGGCATTCACTTATTCTCTAACCCTCTTAAAGGCCCTGCAACATATTAGAATATGTATCACCTTTAAAGTCATTCTAATGCTGGGATTAAAGCCGAAACATCTGACATTTTGGGTCATTGATATTCTGCAGATGATTCTGCTACACTTTCAATCCAGATCCAAGATGCTGTTGTATTATGAGGGGCACATCACCTGAAGCAAACGGCTTTTCTCTTCTGAGAGTAGCAGAAACACAGTCTGTCTTTGTTGGCAGGAGGAACAATGTGGTATATTAAATCAATGTATTTATTTATGCTCTCTGTATTAAAAAATGTGCACCAAAAGAACAAGAAATATGCTAATAATAACACAGCGTAATAATAATATTCAATTTTGAAAGATGGTGTAAGTTTGTGCCGAGACACAAGAAATCCATTTTCCAGGTGTCGTCCCACATAGAGGTAATATTATGAGCATCAGAATTAACACAAATGTTTGAACCAGAGAGCATAGGAAGATAAAGACAAGTCAACATAGTCCAAGAGTCAGCATTACCATCAGCAGAACCTCTCTGAACTTCTTTCAGCTTTGGAGATCTCTTGAACCAATTTTTTTTTTATGTTGACAGAGATTAGATGAATTATTATATAATTAATATAATATTAGCATAACAATATTATGGAAAAAAAAATTAAATAAGTATCATTCAGAATCATTTTTATATTTTAGATTATATATTAGAAATTAATACTTTTCAGCCAGAACCATCCAGCCACTCCATCTACTCCAATGGATGCAAAAGCACCCTGTTGACTGAGCTGAGCTGAGACTTCTACACCTGTACTGAACTGGCCACAAGGACTAGATAAACAGTAATAAAGCATTAGAGAGGCCACCCAAGGAGAAAGGGTTCCCTCTTGAGTTCTGCCAAGGTTTCTTCCTTAATTCCATTAGCTCTGACTCGCTGATTAGGGATCTGGACCCGTAATGTTGTAAAGCTGCTTTTTGACATCTCGTGTTGTAAAATGTAGTACATAATTAAATATGATTTGACTTGAAAAATTAAATGATGCAAAAATAGAATATTCTAATCTATGAATGATAATAATCAGGAATAATTTACAATACATTTAAATCTGATTAATCGGATTCATTTTAAATCAGATCAAACTAAATAATAAAAACTGTAAAATGAGTATAATACAGAACCTAACCATTTTCTGTGCCTTCCTTCTTCCATCTTGAAGTGGCTACTGAACTATGTTTGGCCAGCTGAACTCATTTGTAACTTCACCACTATTGTTCAGTGTTAGCATATACCATCTAGACTCTAGATCTAGATTCATGTGTGCTGTTTAACTTATTTAGAATCTACCACTGTTTGCTCATTTGCATAAGCATTATGACATCTAGATTATATAAACATTTATGCAAATCTATATATTAACTTTGTAACTGTGCTCAGGGTTTGTATTCTCTGGCTGATGCAAGATCTATAAGAATTTGGAAACAACTCACAATCGTTCACAAATGCTAAACTTGGCTTCACATCACATATTCAGAACGCGGGGTTCATCTCCAGCAAGAATGATTGAACCATTTCTTTCTAGCCAGTGTGTTTGTGCCGACATTCTCATTTGCTTGAAGCTGCCTCAAGCAACTAGTGATAAGATAAAATAGTCATTATTTGCATTTCATCTCAAGGACACATTTGGCACTTAAGCAGTGTTTTTAGAAAACCTTCCATTCCTGCTGAAAGGGTCTCATGTGAAGCGATGACAAAACCTTAACTCAAAAATGTGATTCAAAATAAACACATGATGAGAAATGGTCGTTCAGAGAAATGATGGCATCATTTAAGGCAATAATGAGCATGCGTAAGAAAATGGTTATAACTATGTAATAAATAATTACAACAATCTTAAATACAGTAATTTAAAAGTAATTGTGTTCACTTAAGAATACAGTTTGAAGGTGCACTCACTTGTATCCTACTGTACAATAACGGTTTTATTACCTGTTCTGTGTGTCAAACACTGAGGCAAAGGTGAAGAAGCTTGGTGAAAAGACAGGGCAGTAATATGGTTGTAGTAGGAATGATTATATCACTGCTTTACAGCCAAGTCTCTGGTATAGAAGCTAATGTTAGCAGGGACAGTGACATTAATGCAAGCAGACCACAGGACAGCAGAGAGCTGAAGACAGTAGTGAGCACTAAATGAACTGTTCTGTTGCTGCTGTCTAAGCTAACATCACGTTTTATTAAACAGCTGCTCGAGAAGGAATGGAACTAACTAGCAGACTGGCTTTCACAGAGCCACTGCAGGGAATCTGTCACTTCCTTCCACCCCCCCTGATCGAGCTATGCCACTTGACTATCAGCAATACCACTGACCAAATCCCCCCACACCCACTCCTGCCCCAGTGCTAAATTCTGATCAGATTGAAACCTCCGACTGAACATTGTCAATCGACAGAAGCATAATTTCCTGTGTTGCACATGACTACATGCAGATATGTGTTTGTCTGTGTGTCAGTGTGTGAAGTGTGCAGTAGGTGTTTCATAGCTGTCTATCAGCATCTTCACCCATTTGCATTTGGGCTGTTTGTTCTCTGAATAGAAAATAAAATAAACGTTTCTCTAGATTAATAGCAGTGTGTATTGAATCTAATGATCCACCTTGACACATTAAACAAAAATGATTTAAGAATGTTCAAATCCAAGCGGGATGAAAAATGCAGAGATGTAGAACTGAAGACAATAGCTAATGGTTGATGATGGTAATGACTGATGAATATTTTACTGTAGAGGCCCCTCTCTAATGTCACACTAATTACAAAGGTCAATGTTGAAAGCAAGGTTAATTATCCCATTCATTAATATCCTTTGTGTAATTTTCCTGCCATGTACGTTTCTGCTCAGAACACATAAGGAAAATGACAGTTTTAGCTTGATGGCATGCTTAGAATAGTTGTGCCAGCATTGCGACATATTTCATGAAGACGATGAAGCATTTCTGTCACTCTTGGACAGTGTCAGCTGAGCGCTGTGAAAGTAAATCTAAACATAATTGCATGGATGTTGCTAGAACATCTCTTACCCGCGCGACAGACTGAAACGTGCAACATCGCAGAAACGACCTTACGTTTCGCCTAAACGAGCACAGGCACTACGCTCCGCCATGCTCACGCTGCTGATGGCAGAGATCAGCCCGCTCACATCCAGGTTTCAGTGACGCGTGTTTTGTCTTGTTTTTCTTTAGCACTTCATCAATCGATCACTCACTTTTTCATTTTTGTTCCAGAGGAAAGCTTCTGATCAACATGGTATAGGATTATCAGCCCTGAATTTCCAAAGCTTTTAAATCAGTGCAGATGGAATAGGTGCATTGTGGATCCACAGTTCATACTTTTAAAGTCTGATGCCAAATTAGTTCCATTGTCTGCTGTGCATTGTCATTCTTCCAGTTTTGTATTTCATTTCACTCAACCAGACGACCATCTTTTCTTTAGTTTCCTCTACAAGTACTTTTTAGTGCCAACCTATTATGGTCTGTAGATAGTAAGAGTCAGAATGTATTCCAACCTCGTGTTGGCCAAGCACGTTGGGAGTGATGGGACTCGAGGACAGCATGAGTCAGAGTAAAAGCCCAAAGCTGTTTCATCCCACAGCAAACCCTGCTGTCTGCTCCCATAAACACAGCATAAAACCCTGACTGAAGCACCAGGAGAGGCCGCGGGCATTTGTGCATGTGGGAGAATGAATATTTCTTAGTAATTATTCTCTGTAACAAGCCTGCTATTAACAGGACGCAAGTGTGAGTGACAAAATAATGGATTAACACGCAATAAAAATGAGGTTAATTACGGTCAAAGGCAGGGGACAAGAAAATGGAAAAAAATAGTTCAGAAAAACAGAAAATGATGAACAGGAAAAGCACTTCAGAAAAATGTCTCAGGAGCTTGATGAGTTTAAACACAAGAGAGATTTATAAATGGTCCAGGTAGCGTGCCCCAGGTGTATGGGGAGGACTGGTGTGTTTGAATGAGGTAACCTACTAGAGGGCGTAGTAGGAGGTGTAATGTTCTTACAACACAAGCTCCAGGGTGACAGGCATTACAATAAAAGGTAGAAATGCAAATGGTATAACTAGTGCAACCCTGAACAGGTGTAAAGGAGTTACATCTTTGATTTTAAACACTGATTTGTTCATTGTGCATACTCACAACAACAAAAGCAAATAAGCTCATGTGAAATATTCCAATTTCCATCACATTGATTCCTGAATCTGATTTTCCACTTCAGTGCTTAATCTAATAAGCCATAATAACTTCACCAGCAGATAGTTGCTCTCTATTCCAGGAGGAGACTGGTAGAGTGTATAAAATGAGCTGGAAAAGAGTAGTTTGGTCTTACTGCATCTCACCAGACGCTGTGTTCATGTATGACCCCCACTCTACCACCTCCACTGGGTCCCAGGTGCTCTCAGGTGAGGAGCTGCACACTTACCTGTGGAGAGAGAAGGAGAGGACAGTCAGAACAAGATAGAACTCAATGCTTCACCATCGTTTCTGCTCCTCCATTAGGACATGGAGGACAGCAAAACAGAGGACCAATGCACAGAGTGTAGGACTTTAACTACTGGATTTCATTACTGTGCACTTTATTTATTCATATTTTCATTTTATGTATTTATGAATTTCAAATTCAACCATTAAAACAGGAAGATGTGGAGGGGTATCTCCGACTTCAGAAGACTCTAAATGTCCTGCATATATTGATATACGTTTTCATGCCTGAAGGCTTCCTAACCGTGAACTTAACCACCTAAATCTGGTAATCACTGCCAAAGCTGCCCATTCTCCTAAACAGAGGCCGCATCCTAAATGCAGACCTGCACTTTACACCTCACAATTTATTTAGTATATAAAGAGGCAGGTGGGAATAGGGAGCTCATTTTGCTCTCTGCCCTAGTTTAGAGGGCGTGTCAGGTGATTTAAAGCCTGGAACAAACAGCCCTGCAGCCATTACCTATCACCGAGGCTCCTGAGACAGACAGAGACACGGGGGGGGGGGGTTGGAGTTTGGATATTTCAAGGGTAAACCAATTTATTTTACAGTCTATCTAGGAGACACTGTTGAATATTCCTTTTTTGTTTGTTCATTTTTTTGTTGTTGTCGTTTCTGATTGGCAAATGGGGTTGTTCTTGGCTATAAATGCAGTAGTGTCATACAGTCACAGGTTACCATGGAAACACATGAACAGTCACCTAGGTACCATTTTTTATATGTACTTTACTTAAACTTTGATTTGTTTGAATTTTAATATTTTAAGAATTTAAGTCCAATATGTATAATGCAGGGTTAGTCATGTTCTGAGTCCACACACCCCAATTACACTGAGAAAAAAGTAAAAGTAAAAAGTAGAATAACTGAGAGAGAGTAAAAGTATAATTGATCCACATTAGTGTAGTGGTTCAGGTGAATTCAAACAAAAATATCCATTTCATACTTCATTTCACTTATTTATTAACACTGAATTTTCACAGTGAAAAGACAGGATACCAAATTGAATACTTTAATAAGTTCATTAAAGTGCTCACACAGTTTAAATGATTGTATGTGGAAAAAAAAAATCTCATGAAATCACTTTGACTTTCTCAAATATCTGAAAGACATAAAATGCAATAAAAGCCAGGTCTGAGCCTGAAAAACAAATCAATATTTGTTTCATTGTTAAATGTATTCATTCTGGTGCATTTTATTAATTATAAAGAAAAAAAAAAACTTTCTTTTATTTTAACACTCAAGACCTGCAAACATAAGGATAATCAGACCATGATAACACATTAATCAAGACAAGGCAACAAGTGTTTTAGCGCAAATGTAAGCCTTCTGTACTTTAAAACACATTTGCAGTTTGCCTACAAGGACTGTTCCAAGTTGCTTCACTCCTGTGATTATTGCAATAAAAGCATCTATAGTTCATACTAAGAGATGACCTATTATATTCTCTCTTTCACACCCACACTTCTCTGTGTCACTGTTGTAAGAGATGAATGGTGCTCTGTAGTAAGGTTAGTGTAAGATGAATGGTGCTTTGTAGTAAGGCTAGTGTAAGGGATGAATGGTGCTCTGTAGTAACGTTAGTGTAAGATGAATGTTGCTTTGTAGTAAGGTTAGTGTAAGATGAATGGTGCTTTGTAGTAAGGCTAGTGTAAGGGATGAATGGTGCTCTGTAGTAAGGTTAGTGTAAGGGATGAATGGTGCGTCGTAGTAAGGTTAGTGTAACACACGAATGCTTACTGCCTGTTTCCGTTTCATAATGTAAGCCTCCGTTTTTTCTCAAATGCTCCCTTGAAAGTTTTTATTTTTCTTGCAATTCATCTTTAAAGCAGACAAGGGAACTCACAGTCATAAAAAGAGGTTTGGATATGACAGAAGAGCAAAATGTTTCATATACGTGTAAGAATACAGTGTTGACAAAATGAACAGTAAGGGTATCACAGCTTAAAATGACTTGTTTAAAAAGAGACAGAATATAATATAATATAATTATTATGTAATATAATATTAATATAGTATAAGTAATATAATAGTCTTATAATAAAGTGTAGGATTTGCAGGACTGTGTCTCAAGGAGGCTTCCACCATGTCATTTTTCAAACATTTCAGGCCATCAGTTCCCTCAGTTTCTGATAACAAGGAACATTATTCACTTCATGTTTGAGAGAGACAAGTGATTTAGGGGGCTAAATTCAGGACAGAGGAAAAGTAGACGGTCCCACGGGGGAGATGGACCTTCATGTCTTCTTCATAACTGTCTCTAAAGTGTTAAACATATTTCAAGATTGTGTCCTGCACCTGTTATTGCGTAAAACACTTCACCACTGTGAACTGAATTATGATGTGTAGATGTTCAGAGGTCAAATGGAGGACTTGACATTCATGATCACTGTCTTCAGCCAGAAGGCTGAATAATAGAGCAGTCTAACGCAAACAACGTCCACCTTACCAGAATGCCTCAATATAAGAATGCGATACAACTGAATTTGGTTCCACTGAAGCTCTGTGTCAGTGGATATATCCCTGCTGGTCTCAGATCACATTTTCAAAGGATGTTAAGAGACAATGTTAAAACACAACTTTTTTAACTTGCTTCGCGTTTCACTGATAGGTCATAGGTACAGACAAAAAGGTTTGTCCTTGTGTGACATTGTTCAAAAATTTGTCAATCTGAACTGCACTAATAACATTTGAAATACATTTTGAGCAGGATAAAAAAGATATAGCAGGGTGATACAACAAACGATGATAAAGGCAGTGTGCTTACGAATGTGTGTGTGTGTGTGTGTGTGTGTCTACACTGGAGAAGCCAAGATTATGCATGGCGTAAGCGAATCATTGAACAGTCAACCTCTTGCCTTGCAGTCTCATGGGAATACTTATGATTCAAATTACTGAAATTATTCCCAGGACAAGGCTAATAACAAACAGAAATCTTAGTCATATGATGTTAAGACGTTAGCCAAAGTGGTAAATCTCACACTATGTGGCTGTAGTGTCTGGGTAAAAGCCACTTGTTCTATGGGCCAGAAACCCTTCTTGGCACCATCCCTCCCCTGTTCCACTCTCTGCTGAAGGAGAGGTGCTCTGTGGAGGAGCAGCCCCGCACTGCTGAAGTCAGGTTACCACTGTTGCAAATGTATATTCATTAGAAGATGTAATTTCACAAGTAAGTCACTTTCTGCCTGGCCCCTTGTTTCCCCCACATCAAGCCTCCCCACCTGCATAGTATGATTAGTAGAAATGAGCCATCTCATTTCAGCATCCATCACAGACTAATCAGGTAAAAATCAGGTAAGAATTGCTGATACCAAACCTATAAACTCTCTAGACATTCCTGAAAATGGAATTGCGTAGATCCAATATTTAAGCAATGCTGTGTGTGTCCACAGTTCTGTGATTGCCCAGGTGGTAGGAGAGACTGATCACATTTCATGGTAAAATGGCAGCTTCTACCACAAATGTTAAAGTGTGTATTTCGGAATGATGGGAATTACAGATAAGGTCTCAAAGGTCACCATCACCATATGTAAGAGGCTATTTACTTAGAGCTTTCTCATATGACTAGCACATTTCCCATTACAGAATGTCAGAGCTCTCTCCAGCATGAAGTCAGAAAGGTCACTTCATGTAGAGGGAAAACAGGTGTGGTAATGTGGAGTGCTTTATGTATTCTGCCTGCCTCGACTGGGTTACACCTTACTTTGCAGAAAAAAAGTCAATGAAGATTTTGGGAGGAAATACAAGTTATTTTAATAATAATAAGTTCAATTTATATAGCGCCCTCCTCATATCCAAAGGTCGCTTTACAGGAGCATGAAAAAACAAGAATAATAAAAAAAGGATAATCCTACTTCAGTAAGTAGGAGAAAGAAAATATAGAGAAAAGAGGTAGACAGAGGTTTGAAGAAGGACAGTAAGAGCACTGTTCCTAAGAGATTATAGTAAAGTGTCCCATCATCTGGTGGACATGATACTGAAAGATCTGCTCCTTGCTCTCACCTAGGAGCAGTGGTGCTAGCCTTGTGCTAGACCTTGCAGTGATTTGTATATTAGCAGTAGTTTAAACTGGATGTGAAGTGGGACAGGTAGCCATTGTAAGTAAAACAGAATTGGGGGGATATGAGTTGATGTTAAAGAGTGAGAATGCCAGTGAGAAGGGAATTAAAGTAGACAATTTGAATGTATTAACCACTTTCAGTAACTTTCATGTAGAGCAATGGTGAAAACAAGCAATATAAGATATATAAAAATGCTATTTTGACCAGAGCCCTAATGAAAGGATTTGAAAGACAGGCTACAATAAAAAATTTATGGGTTATAGACTACTGCTGGTTCTATAGTGGCACCAACTAAGTTCATTGTGAAGTCAATGAAATTAGTTATCATAGGGTTGGCCTAACAAATACAATTTCAGTTTTTAGCCTTGTTCAGTTTGAGAAAGGTACTTTTCTTACATTGTCTGAGGTCTTGACTGATAAAAAAAATATAAAACATACAGACAAAAGGAGAGAAGCAAGAACTATTCCCTGGGGAACACCGTGGGTAATGGCACTGACAGCTGAGTTAGGTGAAGAAGGCCAACACAGTTAAATCTATAACTAAGATGTACACATCTTTGTGTAGTAGAACCAAGATGGCATATCTCTGCATACTCTTACAACATGCTGTTCTTGTGTGTGTGTGCGCATATCTACATGCAAGCACACTCAGCGCCCCCTTTCCCCCCAACGCACACACAAACAAGCTAGCCATTTAGCTTTACACTGTAAATATACTATTGATGCTACTTCGTGCTTAAAATGTCTCACTTTTCTCCAAGAGACTTTTTCAGTCTTGAGCTTATTCAGATTATGGTTGTTGCCAATTTCAAGACTATGGGTCTGTCCCAAAACCCAGTGAGCTGTCTAAGTAGGCATTGATTATGTAGGCAACTGTTTAAGCATCTATCCTCATGAAGCAGATTATTGAGACGCTCTAGTATAGAGCAATTTCATCACATCTTGTTCTCACCCAATGTATGCGACTGATGTTTATTTACCTCAGTTTCTAGCGTTGCCTCGGCATTTCAGCAAAATGGATTCTCCTTTTCCCACGATTTTAATCGTCACGTTAGATAAGCTACCTACTTATGCTAAAGGAATTTGTTAGCTAGCTGCCTATCCACAACAGTAACTTGAGGCTTCAAATTCCGCTAGCATAAATGCCAATCCCTCGGTGTATGAAACTGCTAAATGGTCACAAACTAACCTGAGTGCAATGTGGTTTTATATTAAGAATCACATTTTTTAATGTTTCTTGAATATTCTAATTGGGATGTATAATGCTGTCTATGTAGCTGTCAATTTTGGAGGACAGTTCACATTACAGACAGATAATTAATGAGTCTGGTTAATAATTGAGGTACAGTAATCTTCTGTAGCAAAAGGAAACCCCTACACCAGAAACAAACGTGTTGAAATTTTATAGAATGTCACTGCTGAAGCTCATGAGTACAATTGCAGCAGATTGCAACTCCTCTACAGTAGCTCACACTGCTTTCAGATAGGTAGACATCCTGCCACACAATGTACAAACACCACCCACCCAGGCTCCTTCTCAGCATTCCTACTATATCCCTTCTGATAATGAAGTAAAATGACTAAGCAGGATAATGCAAGGGATTTTTATTGCAATGTTTGATTGATGCAAACAGGATTTCATTTATCACTGTTGAAAGAGAAGACCATGGGTTTGGCACTAGCCCACTATCGTTAGGTGTTATCTTTTCGACAAACATGAGACTGGAACATGGAAAAGCATCAATGTAAATTTGGCAAAACCAGGGCCATTGAAGGTCCTCTGCAAAGACCCTTGGACCATGTCATTGACCATCTGCCAGGCACACTGCTCTCACACAGTTGCGCCAAACCCTTTGTCATGAATCCAGGTCATCCCAGGGTTATGTTCTCCCAGTGGTTTCTCCTGCTGCTGTAGACCTGTCTCTCTTTTGTTATTGTGACTTTAATGATCTTTCTGTAAAGTACAGGCATACTCTTCCTCTAGTGCCCTGTGCCCATGAACAGATCCAGTCCACCAATGCATTCACAAAGGTAGGCCTTTGGAGTACCTACAACCTGATTTGCATCTGCAAATCAGAAACAAGTGAAGTAAGAGTAACAAGTGAAGACTCTGTGCTTTTGTTACTAGCAACAGACACCACGAATTCTGAATATGTTATGCTTCAGTTAAGTTTCCATCAGTGTTTCAGTCAGTTATACACAAAGTCTTTGAAATATGCTGGATCATTATGTTATTGATGATTTCCTAGTTTCAGAGCTAGTCCTAGCTTCAAAACACATGAAGCATTTGTTTTAGACTCACTGAAAACAATCTCTCTGTAAAGTTAGAGAACTGTGAATTCAATAAGACTTGCATCAAGTTCTTGGAATATGTCATTAGCCACAACAGGGTGCATCTCATGTAGTGTGTCCACACTTTTCTTAGCTCTGGCCATTCTGGTATTCAGAGGAGTAAATGATTAGTGTACAATGAGTAATGGTGGTCTACTTTGAATGAAGACAAGACTTTGTGAACTTCTGCCATCTCTCTACCCCCACAACTTAGGTCTGCTGCCTGTCTCATGACATTCATGGTTCCGTGTATCCATAGACTCACTGATTTCCCACGTTTCAACTGAAAGACCACAATCCTATTACAGTAGTCGTGGACTGTTTTTCTAAAGGTTGCTGGCTACAGTTTTCCAAAGGGTGCTGGCTTCCTACGATCCACACATAGATATGGAGATGGTAGAGTGCCTCTTCAACAATGTCTTCTGGGTATACAGAATTCTGGAAAAAATATTGTCAGATTGTGGCATCCAGTTTACCTCTCATGTATGGAAGCTCTTCTGTTGCAAGCTACAGATCAATGTCGGCTTCTCCTCTGGTTATCACCTCCAATGCAATGTTGAGGTGGTGAGGCTGAATTAGAAAATTGGGCAGTTTTTAATCCTGCCATTCTCAGAACAAATTGGACCAGGGGGACCTGTTTTCTGCTGTTGGCCACATATGCAAGAATTCACTAACCTTTTCCTCCATGAAGTTTATTACATTCTAGTGTCAAGTCAAGTCAAATTTATTTATATAGCGCTTTTTACAACACATGTTGTCACAAAGCAGCTTTACAATCGTATGGGTCCAGATCCCTAATGAGCAAGCCAGAGGCGACAGTGGCAAGGTTTTTCCTTTTCTCCCTAAGATGGCAGGAATTTAGGAAGAAACCTTGGGAGGACCAAAACTCAAAAGGGAACCCATTCTCGCTAGCAGAAGTCCGCATTCATAGTTCAAGTATAGTTCAAATATAGTCCTGTAGTTAGTGTGTGTTTGGTTATCAGCCACCTGGGCTTCTCTGGTTGAGGCAGCTGTTGGAGGTCTTGAAAGCAGATCATTGGCCTCAGACCAGTGAGAAGACCTGCTATGCTGCTTATGCCTCCAGTGTACAGATGATACAGGCTGTGGGTGTGGAGTCCCCAATATCAAGTAGAGAGAATCTTGCTTCTTGCCTACATATTGATCAGAGACTTCCTCCTGAGCTCAATTTATCTCCCATGCTTTTATTCTCAACCTGTCTCTAACAAAACACATAGGCAGACACAGAAACCTAAACATGACTGTTACAGAATAGTTACAAATATTAGCAGTAAGCAGTCCCTATTAGCAACAAGCCCTGCTCTTCCTCTAACATGTTCTGCTTCCACTCTTCCACCAAGTCCACCAGCCCTTCCTCTAAGATAGGCTATTTTACATATTGCTGGTAACTATAAGCCACATTTAGATAAACAACGAGAGGTATGCCTGGTCAACACCTAACTTACAGCAAACATGTCACTTCTATTTTAGCCCAGGGGCTGCTGTGGCCTAAAGGTTAGAGAAGCTTTGGAGTGAAGGGTCAATGGCACGATCCTCTGGACTGGCAAATAGATTAGGGGTAGGGGAGTGAAGGAGTGAATGCCTTCTCCTCCCTCCATAATCAAGGCTAAGGTGCCCTTGAGGAATGCACCCACACTCAAGTGAACTGCACCCTGGGTGCAACAGCTGTAGTGGGAGCCGGTTGCCCTGGGCATGAGTGCTCACAGCCTCCAGTGTGTATTGATAAGACAGCTTCATTTCTAAACACAAAATTACTAATGTCCTGTATAAAATGATGAATTTTAGCATTGAAAAAGAATGCAAACTCATTACAGTCATTTGTGTGTGTGGGGGCTTCGGTAGCCTGTCAATAACAAATCTCCCCATATATTAATGTCTGTATATCCCTTATAACAATTTGATCAATCATATGTTCATTTTGATGGATATAATCTGTCAAACCGTGATTGTTAATGTTTTTGTTGATAATGTTAGAAAGGAAGATGAGTTGTGCTGTTATCATTTAGCCAGGTTTCCAGGAAAAGCATAAAATCAAATCAATGATATCATTAATTAAGAATGACCTGTCTGTAATGGACCTGGTATTTGGAAGAGCTAACTTAATAATCTGAATTCTTGGCTCCAAAATATGCTACTTACATTGTACATATTATAGATGAGAGGAATGCACTTCATGTGTATTGTTGTTACCCACTGGAATGGTAGAGATTTCAGGCACATGGTGTCCAGGCGTATTTTGGAAACAGATATGGATGTCATCATTACTGTACCCGCAGGGGCCTGATAGATATCGTTAAGCTCCTGCAGCACTGGGAACACTGTGGCTATTAGAAGTGCTGCAACTTGATGTGCCCTCTTTCGTATGAGTCAATGAGGGCGGGTGGGGGGTTCAGCTGCCAGTGTGGTAGACATAGAAGCAGTCTAATGGTAGAGCAGCATGGCTCTTTCAATGAAACCCCGATGACAGAGTTTGTGGGACACTTAATTACAGTCATATTTATTTTATTTTACTTTATTTATATAATTTTCTGCCCATTTACATTAACTGCACATCTATTATGTTACGTATTTACGTTTGGTGTAACCAAACTACTATTACTGTAATCAGATGGAAAACAACAGTTTCTGTTTGCATAAAGATGCTCAGAGCATCATGGCATTAAAATTCAAAGACATAATTTGAACCTAACAAGAAACATTAAACTAAATGCTTATACATGTTTGGAAAGCTGAATACTTTCTTAATTGGTTCTACAGTATAACTGTTTTTCATTACAACCTAACTGTTCCTGAAAGCCATTTATTGCCTTTTCTGCCTGTCCTTGGTCCTTTTTGCCACTTCAGTTAGTCGTATGCGCATTTACACAGCATTTGCATAAGAAAAGCACCAAAGTGAGCTAATTCAATATCAGTACATTTATTCAGATAGTACAAATGTTTTCATTAATTATCTAATAAATAATTTTATAACATATTTTAATATTTGGTATATAATTGTTTGTCTTATTATTTATATTAAAAATCAAATATTTTATTTCATGTTGTATTAATATTTAATATTTTTTACCTTCTCAATATTTTATTCAAGATTTTTTTATTTGCCCTCCAAAATACCATCACAAACTGATTTATACTGTAATAAATCATCCATCCATCCATCCATCCATCCATCCGCATCCACTTATCCTGGTCTGGGTTGCAGGGTTAGTTGCCTAATGTCACGGTGAGGTAGGCTCCCCCTACCGGTCGCCTACTGTACAGCGGCAGTTGTCCTGTTGTTGTTGCGTTGTGTGCGTCCCTCAGGTGGGCGGGGCTTATCATCCCCTGCACCTGAGGGTCGTTTGTCTGTCTATATATGCCTTGTCTTTGTGTCAGTTGACTGCTGGCTATTGTATCCTTAATCTGGGTCAAGTGCACGGGTTTTTGGTTTGCGCACTTTATATATTAAACCCCTCCTTTTCTCTGAGACTTGGTGTGATCGCTTCCTTATTTGTTCGCACTCTCTGCCCGTCACACCTAAGCAAAGAGGCCCAGGTTTCCCTCTCCGCAACTGCTTCTCCAAGCTCCTCTAGGGGGATACCGAGGTGTTCACAGGCCATCCAAGAGATATATATCTCCAGTGAGTCCTGGGTCTTCCCCGGGGTCTCCTCCTAGTTGGACATGCCCGGAGCACCTCACCAGGCAGACGCCCAGTGGGACATGTGGACTGGTCGAGCAAATTCCCATGTACCCTCTTGGACTCTCGCAAGGGAACAAAGCTGGTCCAGTGTTCCACGACTAGGATGGAGCCCCATTGATCCTCTTGGACTTGAGGTTCTACTATCAACTGTCAACTGGACTCTCTTCAGCGCAGAGTAAGAATTTATTTTATGTTTAATATAAAGCAAATGCAAATTACCTATGTAAGTAAATGAGTGTTCAGTTGAGCAAAATGGTTACATTTCCACACCACTGTATTTTAGATTTAGCTGTGCATTATGTAATCAAGACTTGTCTTTTAAAATCATGTACAATGTCATTTATGTGAAGAAGAAAGTTATGGCTCCATTTACAATGAGGCTCCAGTTACAATAAATCTCTTAGACTTTGTATATTTTGAACATTGAGTAGTGATATGTTAGTATTCCATTGCATTTAGCAAACTGTCTCGGCCAAATAAAAATGCATGAAGGCCTTCTAATAACATGCAATTTTTTATTGCTGACTTTACAGTCATGCTATCTTTTATCCCCACTTATTTTGATCATGTTCTCATTGGTGGAGATTTTTCTATACACACCAAGGACAATAATGCCAAATAGCTCTACACCACACTGGGCTTTCTGGTCTCTCACAGCATGTGACTGGGCCTAAACACTCTCATGGATGCACCCCAGACTTGGTTATCTCAAAGGATCTCAACATTTCAACCATTGTTAAGAACATAGCTCCTTCAGACCACTTTTTCATTTCAAGCTGGGTATTGTTAGACATCAAGACCAGACTTTTTTTTTTCAAGTAAATGTGCACAGATGATCACACAGACAAAATGTCTACCATTCAACATACAGTATCTGGGTCAACTGAGCTATCAGTACCCACGTAAGCAAAGCAAGACAAGCATTCTTCTCCAACAGCAACAGAATAGTTTGACACTATCGGCAGCCTAACTAATCCCCACCCCACCCCACATGGCTCCTGAAATATGAGGTGAATGATGAAATGGGTTTGCAACCTGTTCACACTGTTGAGTATTGAACCACCCGTGGATCCTATCATTCTAGCTGAGCAGTCTACATTACAGTACTTTTAAATAATGAATTCATGGATGAATAAATATACTGTATGAGAGCCACAGCTGTATTACCATAAATACTGCTGAAGCTTATTCAGAGCTGAGTTCATGCTGACAAAAGAAAATGACTCTTATTATGTAAGGTGTCCGTAGAGTACGGAAGCCCCGAAGGGTAACGTTAAGTAAAAGAGAAATGAGAGCTGGCAGTCATAAAGTTATAGGTGTGTCTGATTGTTCATGCATTAATTTTTGTATTAACATTAATTATCATAGGCAACACTATGGATGAAGTAGTTAGCTTATTAAGTTTAGATCCGTTTGATTAGACTCAAAGTTCAAACACATCCTCGAGTCATGATCACCACTGGTGTTACTGCGTAATTTGATATTAATGGCTTGCAAAATAATTTCTCCGATTTATGCAGATTTGACAGTTGAACATGAGTTGAAAGATAGCTTGTATACACAAAGCCTTTGTGCTAGATGAGTGTTCAAAGAGTGAATCCATTTAAAGGTTACTGCTTTGTTTCGGAATCATCAACTGTGATACATCTGTCATAAACTGACATTATTTTATACCTGAATTTTATTACATTTAATTCAGTATAACTTTCTTAGGATTAACAAAATGTTACATGGATCAGAACATGTATATGCTGCTCCATGATATCAATTTAAAATGTGTATACACATTTGACCTTAAAACACATTTGACCTTTTCTACTATGCTCTTCAAAATTACATTGAATCATAATTATGGTTATGAACTTGACCTTATAGAATAACCTTGTGAAAACTCTACATGGTGAAAACTGTAAACACGCATATGATGTAATTCAAATAACATTTTAAAAATACATTCCTCAAACAAGCTACAATATTCATCACCCACCAGGAGTGCTGATACCTCAGGGAGCCCCATGGTCTACATTCTGTCTGTTACAGCTAAGCCTACAAGAGACTCTGTTGCAGAAATATCATGCATGTTGCTTCCAGGTATAACTATGTGGCATTTCTTATTCCATGTGGCTCAACTACCCCTGCAGTCTGATGATGATTCAACTCTGGTGGAAGGAGGTCATGCTCAGTTGCCCCAGGGCCACTGAGACCATCACTGAACCAGCTGTGCCAGACATCATCTGCAGAACGCATCACCCGCACAGGCTGTCTACACCAGGGTTTCCCTGTCTTACTCCTGGAGACCCAAAGCACTGTACATTTTGCTTGACTTCCCTACCTCATAAATTTGATTGAAATCTCAGCTCGTTAACAGAATGCTTAAGTACCTAAAGTGCACTTAAAATGTGTAATGTTGTGGGTCCCCAGAAGCAAAATCATGCTCTACTCATTCATATGTAGTACAAAAGCACTGATAAGAATAGCAAAGAATAAACAGATAGGGTAGATGACTCTATGATGGCTGTGATGACTATGATGGCTGTGATGACTCTATGATGGCTGTGATGACTCTATGATGGCTGTGATGACTATGATGGCTGTGATGACTCTATGATGGCTGTGATGACTATGATGGCTGTGATGACTCTATGATGGCTGTGATGACTATGATGGCTGTGATGACTATGATGGCTGTGATGACTCTATGATGGCTGTGATGACTCTATGAAGACTATGCACTGAACCAGCAGCTCATGAGGCATGTTGAACTTCTTCAGCTGGTGCAGGAAAAATATCCTCTGCTGGGCGTTTTCTGTGATGTACTTGATGTTGATGTCCTACTTCACATCCCTGGTGATTGGTGCTCCCAAGAACTTGAAGGATTCCACAGCTGTCATAGTCTTGTCAAGGATGGTGAGAGTTAGCAGGGGTGGCGAGTTTCTTCTGAAGTCCACAGTCATCGCCACTGTTTTGAGTGTGTTCTCTATGTTGCTATGGGTGCTCTGGAGGACCAGCTGTTCAGACACTCTTTTGTACAATCACACCCATCTCTGATGAGTCCCATGGCTGTAGTGTTTTTGGCAAACTTCATGATTTTGACAGAGGGGTCAGTGGAGCTGCAATGATTAGTATAGAGTGAGAAGAACTGTGGAGAAAGCACTTACACTTAGGGTCACCAGGACTGATCATCTGATTACCAGCCTCACCTGTTGCTCTCTGCTCATGACGAATATGCTTTTTTTGACCTTCTGTGTCTGGAAGAGTTGGCATACATCTTAGATCTTCAGTGCAGGATGATTGACAGTCAGCGCTTGGGGAGTAAGTGCTGATGTCAGTATTGTAGTCTCAATGGGGAATGAATTTGAGTAGGAGAGATATGTGATGGTGGTCTTTTCAAACCTGCAGAAGTGTGTATTCAGCGTGTCAGCCAGCTGATGATTCCCCATTGTCTTGGGAGATGGCTTGTTCTGGTGATGTCCTGCAGGCTTTTCCACATAGCTGATGGACTGTTGGCTGACAGCATCAGCTTTCTGTAGTAACTCTTCTTGGCTGCTTTTATCTCCTTATTTAATGTGTTCTGTGCCTGATTGTACTGAATTCTGTCTCCACCTCTGTATGCCACCTCTTTTGACTTAAGCAACAGTCTGAGTTTGCTAGTGAACCGGGATTATCATTGTTATATTGGATTTGCATCCTTGTTGGCAATGCAAGCGTCCTCACGAAAACTTTTGCAGGATGTCACAGTGTTGGTATGTTCATCTAAGCTGTTTGTTGCATTTTTAAATGTTCTCCAGTTGGTATATTCCAGCCAGTAGCTTGAAGCTTCCCTTTTGCCTCATTTGCCCATATCTTCACTGTACTGAGCACAGGTTTAGCCAATTTAAGCTTCTGTCTGTAGGTTGGAAGAAGATGAATTAGGCAGTGAGAGAGGCCCAGGTCTGCATGGGGAGCAGAGCGATATGCCTTCTTTTAAACTGTGTGGCTGTGGTCCAGTATGTTGCTCTCCCTTGTGGGACAGATAATGACTGAATTTGGGCAGTTTGTGAGTGAGATTAGCTCTGCTGAAGTCCCCTAAAACAATGCGAACTGAGTCTGTGAACGTGTGCTCCACGCTGGTTATCTGTTCTCCAGCCCCTTGCACATGCATGCCTGGGGTGGGTTGTGTAGTCCAACCAAAACAACAGAGGGAAAACAGAATGACTTACAGATAATGACAAAGGATTCTGGGTTTGGACTGCATGATTTCGTTAGCACTGTGACATCAGTGCATCAGCCTTTGCTAATATGAAAGCAGATTGCTTCATGATTGCTCTGTTGCATAATACAACTGTGCCAGACTCTGGCAGGCTTAGCTGAAACAGAGGAGGAGAAGAGGAGAACCAGGATGCAACCAGACCTAGGGGTTCCTGTGACATCATCGCCCCCTATTGGTAGTAAATGTTGTGACCTGTCTGTCACAACAAGATGTTTTTATTTGACTGATGTTCCATGATTGTTCATGGTTTTCACTGTACAGACTTGTCACAACGCCATGGTAAAGTCTGTAAATGGACACAGCTCAGTTGTTTTGAAGAGCGTAGTGTAGGATGCTCCCCAGGCAAGGTCAAATACATTTAAATGAATTCATCCATAACATGTAAATGCTCAGTTCCAGATAAAGTTCAGTCAGTCGTGAGGAAGTGGAAGTGAAAGCTGGTACATTAAGCCATTAGTGGCATTCCACACATTTTCTTTCTTCCAGTTGTGATATATGGTCGTCAAGGGGATTCTCCTAGACCTTCAGAATGACCTAAAAGTAAATGACAGTATTTATGCATGGTTCCATTTTTGGTCAGTAAGGAACTTATACTATGCCAGATGGTGGCACCATTTGTTACACTGTAAGGCTGCAAAGTTTATAAATTCAACATACATATTATTTTTAGTATAAAACAGTGTCAGTTTATGACACTTGATAATTACAAAGCAGAACCGCAACATTTAAATGGAATCGAGAATCTTTGAACACACAAAAACTGTGTGTACACAAGCCATCTTCCAAGTCATGTTCAATTATCCAAACTGAATAAGATTCTCTATTCATTCTCTAATCAAATTTTGAGGATGATTTTACCATAGTTGTGAGCTTCAAGCAAACATTACTTTGTTTTTGAAAGTAATTCACACTACACAGACTTGTTGAATGACTGTAGTGAGGATGTCAGTGGTGGCCTCAGGTATTTCATTTTAGGATGTAGTATTAATGCAGAAATTGGTTTATCAGGAGCAACGACACTGGTTTGTCCTGGAGGTAAAGCTCTTATCCTAATGAAGTTGGTAACCAATTATAAAATTTAATTAGGAATATTTTATTTCCAAATGCTTGCTTGATTTGCCTGCTTGGATGTTGTGATCTATGTCAAAGCAAAACCAAAATTTGTATCAACAAGCAGCTGTTGAATCATTGCAGTCTTCCACTACAAACACAACAAACGTCATTACCGGAGCTGAAATAAACAACACGCACTTCAGAGTTGTGTGAAAAAGTTGTGAAATGTCATTAAACACAATACTGTGGTGACTGTGGTGACACGGCCTCATCATCACTGGCGACTCTCATCAAGCTCTGACTCTCATACTGTTGAGAGTCTGACAAGCTCTGGTTTCAAGGTCTGCAAAAGTGTGAACATGTCATTCACACTTGATGCATTTCACAGCACTCCACAGTACTTCACATCACACTCCACAGCACTTCACATCACACTCCATAGCACTCCACATCACACTTCATAACACTCCACATCATACTCCACTTCACATCACACTCCACATCACACTCCATAACTCCACATGACAACACTACATGATCAGCCCCATCTTGTTGATAATAATCAGTTCAGATCATTTCTCCTTCAGAGGTGAATCGATATCTCTGAGCAGATGCAGGACACGGTACTAATCTTTCTGATGACCATAAGACAGGCAGACAGTAAATGAAATCATTCTTGTAATTCACAGTCAAGTTTGTTCCATGTGATCAAATACTTCATAGGTCACTAATCGGTTTACACACAAAGTTGGTCATTCCAAAAGTTAAACACAGCCATAAAATGAATGTTGTCATAGAAAGGTTGCACTTATGCCCTGCACATCAAACAACTGAAAATCCACTAATTGCAACTCAAAACCACTTATCTGTTCATGTTCACCAGTTTACTGAATAATTCCCTGCACCTGTTCATCATCTGACTTCCCTATTTAAGTCCCACGGGCGCTTTTTTCCAGGGCTCCACGTTTGGGCTTCATGTCTGAGCAGGTAAACACTGCTACCCTGCATCTCATCACGCTGATACTCTGTATCTCATCACCCTGATAGGCTGTATCTTATCACCCTGATAGGCTGTATCTTATCACCCTGCTACGCTGTATCCGATCACCCTGCTACACTGTATCCGATCACCCAGCTACGCTGTATCTGATCACACTGATACGCTGTATCTGACCACCTTGCTATGCTGTATCTGATCACCCTGCTACGCTGTATCTGATCATGCTGCTATGCTGTATCTGATCACACTGATATGCTGTATCTGATCACGCTGCTACGCTGTGTCTGATCACCCTGCTATGCTGTATCTGATCATGTTGCTTCTATTGTGTTTTTTTTGCTTTTTGTTAAAATCCCCTTTTTTGACACATGGATAAACTGCAGTTTCAACCTTGACATAAATCTTTAATATAGTATATAATTATATACTTTGTGTAATATATTACTGTTAGTTTGTTACATTTGTGTTCATTTTGCCATGAAGTCACTGCCACTGTTGAGGTGAAATTTCGGTCTCCTCCATCACGTAAAGGCCTCTCTGCGTCTACCAGGACAGGCTGTGCCCTTTCAGGACCCTACAGTGCAGCTCCTTCCTAATGAGACACTCAACATTGCAGCACTTTGGTGGATAAGGACCAAAGGCTAATTTATTCTCCCTAGGAGAACAGACTTCTTTTAGTTCTCCTACAAAATATGATGCAATGCCATGACATTCTTACCAAGGTGTTTGCCTGGCAATGTTTCTGCTGCTCAGGCACAATGGAGAATTTCTTAATCTTGATGAACTAAGCCAGTCAAAGAATGCAGATGACTGATTAAAAGCATTGGTAAATGATGGCACTCTTGCATAACATATATACTGAAACTTTGTTCGCTGCGGTTTCTCAGTGAAACAGACTGGAGAACAACAATGTCTCACCTTCAAATGTCCTCAGTTTTCCAATTGTGTAGACATACTTAGCATTAGTTGCCGGTAGTCATCATTGAGACGTATTTGAGAACAGGGAGGTAAAGAAGGTTAAGACACAGGAGAGACTGAGATTTGTCATCATATGATTTCAGATTCAGGGAGTATTATGAGCAGAACTCCCACGTCCTCCCCAGGACTCTCAGAAGATCAGTCTGCTGTGGTGATACAAGTCACAATGTCTGCAGGTCCAGGAGGTACATATGGCAACTACATAAACCCCTGTAATCACTGTAGAAATTTATATCTTAAAACAGAATTATACACTAAGAACATGGTTTTGCCTTTGATGAACACTCCCATACAGTCTCTCTTCTCAGCAGATGATTAAATATAAGATTAAAATGATCACTGCACACTAGCTTCCATTAGGTTTCTAAATGCTTAGAAAGCTCAAGTTAGTGAAATGCATTTTCTTCAGTCACTAACACAGATACCTGATACCTTGAAAAACAAACATTTTCTTTGGTTTCCAAAAGCATAACTTTTTTGGCATAACTTTGGGCAATAGTTTTTTCATATGCATAAGTGATGATCTAAAATCTTTGCGCATTAGTGTAAGCACATTTCTTTGTGAAGCCTGCCATTAAAAAAACACATTTCCAATTACTACAGTGACTATGGAAGTGACTTCAAAGGAAATGATTAGGATAAAAGGTTGTCACAAAGGCACCTCTACTGACCTGAGTTTCAGAAGGGGCAGTGGTTATTCAATGCATGGGGAAGTAACTAGTAAATAGTTGGATTCTGTGGGTCAATGCACACATTCAACATGCGTTAGTGAAATACTTAAGGACCTCAGGTTTTACTTATCAAAGGGGAAGAGGCACCACGAATCAATACAAGGTCTGCTCACCATTATCATGTGATGAAACATTGGTCTCCTGAAGGGTCACCGGTTGGTTATATGGGAATGAGAACTATGTAAATCCGATGCTATGGCCTTCCCAGTCACCGGATCTCAAGACAGTTGAACATATATGGGGAACTGACCATCAGAAAACTAAATGAAAGACTTTTATAAGAATCCAGTACAATTCCACATTTTATTCCATTTTAGTGGCCAACATTTTACTGTGATACTTTCTATTTTACTTTGTCACCTGGCAACAGGTGAGCTTTGCCAGGCATGCATTTTGGTGAAATGAGTTTTTAAGTTTTATTTCAGATATAATTTCAGAAAATGTATTAACATTTGTACAATCCTGTAATATCAACAGGAAAATAGTTCTATTTTGGAAACTGTATCTATCTTGGAAACTGATGCTTTAATGATTAGATAGATAGATAGATAGACCTAGACCTAGACCTAGACCTAGACCGAGACCTAGACCTACCTCTTGACCTAGACCTACCTAGATCTAAAAAAAATGTTGAGATTTAGTTGTCATTCAAAAGTACTGAATGTGTATTTATTTTTTTTTTTAGGAATATGGCCAGTGCATCAATTTCTTGTCTTTACTCGCTTGTGTCTTTTCCAACATGCTCCAATAAAGTGAGCGCAAAGAGTTGTGTCCAGCATGTCAGAGAGGTGTTCATAGAGATCATCTTATATGAGTATGCTGTCAGTAAGCCACGCCCCCGAGAGAAAACAAAAACCAGAGGATATGGGTCAAAGCTGAGAGAGCAGAGCACAGCTAGTGCTGAATCCATTTAGGTACGATGCTCAGAGGAGCGGCCGTCTGAAAGCCAGACTTTCCTGCTGACATTTCAGCATCAGTTTAGTATGCTAATAAGGGCCATCAGAGAGCTGATGTCATGGTGTCTCCCTCTAGCATCACAGTCCAAACGGAGCTCACTTCTTCTAATTCTTTGTTTTACCTCCAACCTGCCTGTTCATGGTGCTCTCACCGCTTGCAATATTCAACGGTATTTTGTCTCTTGATAGATTGTGTATATAAATGTGACATGCAAGGAATGGCAGGATGCAGAGACGAGTGTACAAAAACACGCAGCTTTATTAGTCTAACAGATATAGCGCATGTAACACTTTAGCAAACATAGAACACTTAACTATGCAGACTTGCTAAGGGACTCACAAAGACAAGCACAGGACAGGACTATCTCACACAATATATACTAAACGCATTACAAGCACCATGTGTAACACATTATACAGACGAGACGGGTGAACACATACACAAACAACCACACCCACAGGAAGTACATATATGGCAATACATAGACGCAGACCACATAAACACACGCCCGAAGGGAGGGGTCCGGGACGTTACCATGACAAAAGCGTTCTGTTGTTTGGAGTGTATAATTATAATTCTGATGTTCAAATACACAGACATCAATCTAACCTTTCTGGTATTTTTCATGTGTAAATTTTGTAAACTGCAATCTATTTAATTATTTATTTGTTTGTTTGTTATTCTGGAATGCCCAGTTTAACTTTATTGATTCTTGTATTGTCTTGCAGGATTTGCAGTGACACGTCTCACACTGTGGAAGGGTGCAGTTTGCCAGGCAATACACAGGCCCATTATACAGAAAGACAGTGTCTATAGTGCAATCACTCAATCATTCCTTCATTTTCTATCACAAAGTGATCACCAGAACAGCAGGCACTGACCTACAATGCTTAAATTTTTTCAGGAACGGAACCTATCCTGTAGCCAAATTAAAAGCATAACACATTCTTTGGTCAGCAAAGAAATTGGGATTATTTAGGCAGAAAAAATAAGACAAAGACAAAAACCAAAACACAAAAAAATTACCATATAGAATTTACCCAAAGTTTTTGATTGGATAAAAAATACACTTTCCTTGAGTAACATAAGGTTGTATGTGATACATACAGCGGCATAGCTCAGATTTGCTGTAGAGCAGTAGATTGAACTCTTGCTATGTCAAGTGAACCTTCCATCGGTAAAAGGATGTCCCTGATGCGCCAACACAGTCTGGCAGGACGTCCCTCCAGACCACACCAATAAAGTCTAACAGATACTCTTTCACTTTGTGTGTGTGTGTGTATGTAAGTATATACAGTATAAGATTCGACGTAACTGCAGTGTGTATATATAAGATTCGAAGTAACTGCAGTGTACTTAGCTCCTTTGTCAGAAGCCATTTTCAGCCCATTTTGAGACATTTTTGCACCTCTTGTACTAGTACACTTTAACACTAGTTATCTCAAGTTGTACATATAGGAAAATGATCATTCAGGGCTCAAACTGAAGTAGACAGTTTGGCTAACATATTGATTCACCTCCAGGCTTATATTTCCATAATTTTGGTTCTATTTGAGAGCCTCTAATACAGAAGAAAATGTCCAAAAAAAAAAAAAAAAAAAAAGCAGTTTTGACTTTGGGGATGTACAGTATATGTTCACTGGTGATGCAAAACGATTACTATTTTATCATCTCTGATTCAATAGGGCCTTGTGTGACAAAATAAAAAATATTGAGCACATACATGCAAGTATCGAAGAGTTACAGAACATCATGCATTAAATGTCCTAAGGAATGTCCAAAGTACCAGACACATGTCCAAATGTGGCACACCCTGATCCAAGACATTGGCCCATCATCAAGAGCATGCAACATTTTTTTTTTTGCCAAAACAAAACAACAACGTTGGACATCTTACAGAAAGACCAGATAATTCCAAATGAAGTTATATATAACATAAAATTAATATGTTATGTTAATAATAGGACAAGAGATGTCCAAGAGGCTAGCTAAGATAACCATGCTAGCTAAGACCCTAAACGATGCTGAGGAAGTACTACAGTACTTAAATGCTCTAATACTGTTTATCATCTAATATTTAGGTGATATTTAGTATGAATTCTCGTATGTACAATTGTTTATTTATACTCACAAACACAAACGTGTCCTTCGTAGATCTTTGTAGCTGTTGTTCATGCTAACTTCCGGTTCAACGCTGTACCCAAACAACTCGACATAAACTCCAGCCAAAGTAAGTGTCTTTTCTTTTCTATGATGTCCAAAAGTATACGCAATCAAAATATCGAAATACTAACAAAATAATCCACGACTGCTTCAGTTTCGCCAAACAGAGTCAATGGCGTGTGTTCTGGAGAGCTTAGTTTAGCTTAGCCTGCCTTAGGTTAGCATGTTTGCAACCCAAATGGCTTGTTGTTTTGCACATGTCCTTGTCAAAGACAAACATTCACGAATCATGGCAAGTGAGGTGTTAATCTTTTCAGCTTCGAGTGAACTATTGGTTAGAACAGCTATCAATCAATTCGAAGGCGTCAGCTTGTCGCTGTCGAGGCTTCTTGGTTGGTCCACTACCCCTCCCCCTCTCGCACCTCGCCAGGCAGAGGTAAGAAAAGCTGTCATTCAAAGTCAGCAGATCAATCAGGTCCAATAAAAATGACGGAATTCAAAAATAGACCGATGTAGCTTTGCAATTCGAGGACAGATGATGTAACACAACGCTGCGATGTCTCAGATAAGTCGAGAATTATCGAGAATCGAGCAAAGGAGAGGATTACGCAATTTTTGCAATGAAGTGAGCAATCAAATAAAGCTATTTACCAACATTTTTTCTACTGTTTAAGACTGTGATATTGAAGCTTTGTTAGTAAATGAATTTTAGGTGACAAAACATGGTCATCTTACGTCGTAAACCTGCCTTTTTTCGCGATCGGCTGCATGTATACGGCTAAACATCGGTATGCATGTAGATGCATGGGTTAGGAAATTTTCAATTTATCTGGTTTGATTGAAAAGTTTTCGATTTAATATGTGATTTGACATCAAATTCATGCTGGGCCCGCTGGCTAATTGTGTAGCCACAGTCTTCCTTGGTTATAGCTACACTGGGCTAGATGAGCTCATAATTAGTATCAGATAAAGGTAAATACATGCTAACACCAATTCCCTATAAAGTATCCCAACTGCTGAGCATGTTTATGATAAACCTCTGACCAAGCAGGCTATTGTTTATAGCAAGAAACTTTGTTGGTTAGGTATATTCTGTATAGGTTTGGTTAGGTATATTCTATACCCTGCCCTGAGCTTTTTGAGGAGTGAGTTCTTTTAGATTCTTATCAACTATAATTTGGAGTCAGATATGTGTGTGTTTGTGTTCTGCAGTGTAACTTTCCTTTCCCATAGCGGAATTCCAAGCCTGCTTTCCTATACTGTACCTGGCTTCAAAAAGAAGATGTCACACAGTCACACAGCTTGCTCGGGTCTTCAAAGGAAACGTTTCACTGTATGAGCTCAGGCAGACGGATGGCAAGTGGCTGTTTGATGAATCATTTCTATATGTAATGTCTTTTCGGGCAATCTCGCTGAATTTTGTCTTGAAAATGAGCCAAAAAAAGCTATGGAAGGAAGATCTCAGCAGAAGGAAATATGAGTAACAGCAACAATTTTCACCAGAGAAAATAGCTGAATACATTAAGTCTATGTCCCGTTGAGCATTCATTTATATGATAAGAAGATCCAGACCCCATACCCTATGAAAGACAGTTTTGTTTAGGGTGTTGTCAGGCCTATTGCAATAGGTATGCATTAACTATGTAATAGGTATGCCGTAACTATGTGATCAATATGCCATAACTATTTAATAAGTATGCCATGACTATGTAATAGTTATGTGATAGGCATGAAATGTATTGTCATGTAATGTTATATGGACAGGCAGATCAGCACCAGGTGGCTATATGAAATGAATAGATGTTGGAATAATTTTTATTACCTTAGAGCGGGCAAACTTTTTACGAACTTTATGAAAACGATATCATTCATGTATGCATTTGACTACCCATAAGGCATTGGGTTGTGAGAAAATACTACTTGGCACTTTTTAAACTGCAGATTTCTCATAAAACAGCATATTATGGAAGGAACAGTCCAACAGCAACAATGGTATTCAACTCTATAACTCAAGTTCTTAGACAATTGTTTCATGTAAAATCACTCAAGAGTATTTCTGCATATGAACTGAGTCTATTTGATCAATAAGAAGAGGTCCAGCTCGTACTCTAAATGGACAGACATGAAAGAGATTAAATAGACTCCAAAAAGTAGAGTCTATAAATGTAAAGTAATGAAAGCATGGCGATACAAGTATGTGTGTGTGTGTGAGAGAGAGAGTGTGGGTTTATTTTTTCTCTACTGTGTATCAGTGGATATGTGTGTGTTTGTGTTAGAGACAGGCAGAGAGATAGACAGACAAGGCAATGTAAAATTGCACTTCCTAATAACATGTAAGAATATACCAAGTGTTTGAGACAGCACACACTGTTTGGTTTTTGTACAGCCATGACATGTGGACAGAATGTCATTTTGTAAAAGAAAAGCACGGGGCAGGAGTGTCAGGAAGAGAGAGAGTACGTCAGCGTTTTCTTTTCAGAGTTCTGACTCTCAGTCACTTTTGCACGCCTCTTTATTTCTGTCACATTCTGCCACACAGTCGAAGTCAAAGTGAAATTTATTTATGCAGCAGGTTTTACAACAGCGGTGCGGAGCAGTTTTATAGATCTGAGCCCAAACCCCGAGTGATCAAGCCAAAGGCGACAAGAAGAATCCGAATCTGAGCGTAAACACGGTCCATCTGTGCTAAGGGATATTTGTTCTTTATGGATTTCATTCTAGTTATTCACAGATAAATGTCTCTGGCTGTGTAGCAAACACTATCAGTTTGTAAATAAAGAGCTGTGATGGGGTGATCACAGCAGTATGAAATCCAACAAATGTCCACCCGCTATCCTGTATATTTCAGTATGCAGACACCTACTTTACGGCCAAAAGAAAAGTCAAAATTCCAAACAGCTCATATTTCACAGCTGCTAATAAATATGTATTAAGTAGTAGATTGGCAGCTTGGTCCTCTGCCCTGTGGTCATGGGATTTACGCAGGTTTTTTGGAATTAATACTCTGGCTCAAAGACTTTGTGAGAAATGTACAGGCCGGTGATTCCAGAGTGGGAGAAGCTGATACCCAAAAGCAGGCGTGTTTGAACTCTCCTATGAAAAGGCACTTCAATCCAAAAAACAAACAAAAAAACAGAAACAGAATGCCTGTCATTTATGGGGCAAACATGAGGTCAAAATTTGAGACTTGGAACCTTTTTCATAAGAAAAAGGTTGTTTATTTGTTGGGTTGTTGGGTTGTAATATTGTCAGTGCTACTGCTGTTGTTCCATTGTCATTGGGATTATAAAGTAGCTATGCATTAATACAGGTGCATTAATACAGGTGCATAATTACAGGTGCATTAATACAGGTGCTTTCTATAAGGGGAGAAACACCCAGAGATATTGCATGTCCTACTGTGTTGCAGTTAAAAGGACCTTCATTGCAATCTGAACACTTCAATTCAGAAAGCTCAAGGGACTTCGAGAAAGAAAAGACAGCATGAAATTACTGTTGCTGTCCTGAAAGCAAACGTACTCTATAAGTCAGTCTGGCGGTTCCCCCCAGCTCCACGCTGCGTGCGCCTGGCTTGTAGCCTGGACCGAGCGTCATGGCGCTTTGTTTGAGGTCCCTGGCAACCCCAGACACTGGCACACCTCTCATCCACCGGCTCCAGAAACAATAAGTAAAATAAAACGAGTGAATGTATGAATATGAATCCATACTACCACATCAACAGATGGTGAACTTGCTAAATGTATTTTGGAATAAAATAATAAGTTGTACTTATTTTGATCCTTAATCCTGAGCTGTGGTTATTTCCATTCTTAAAATTCTTAAAATGAAAAGCAAATCTGAAATCAATACTTTGCACCTTGCGTTTGTGTGCGTTGATCTCTGTAACTAATGATCAAGGCAACACGTGGGCTCGTGAAAGAGTGAGAGAGTACAGACATTAAAACTTTGCAGTGTTGGTTTTTTAATCTTTCTGGCTTAACTCATTACACTTTGAGGATGAGATGTAACTGCACTGATCATGTTAAAATGGACAGGTGGACCCATTAACTGCACTAATTACCTGGAAAACACAAAAAGCCAGAGTAGTGAGATGGTTGTAGTGTTCAATGTGTTCATTCCACTCTTGACTGAAAATTTGCTGCTGTATTAAACAGCAAACACAATTTGTGTTTGATTTGGAGAGAGAAACTGGAGCTTATTTATTTGATGGAGCAGTCTGTTCTTAACCACAGCCAAAAAACAAGATAATCACAAGTCTGTTAGGAAGCAGATTTTAGGCAGCAGCATGTTTTAATGCGTTATCTTATCCAGACCTCAATTTGCCCCTCTGCAAATCCACAGAGGTTTTATCCTTCACTGGGGGGGTCATTGAGGTGGGTGGTGGTGGGGAGGTGGGGGGGGGGGGGTGTTTTTGAAACCTGCCAGAACTCCCTCAGCTGAAAGTGAGACCTCCCATGGTGGAGACTCCTCCTGCTTCTCCTGAACCTGAAGGCCACAGTAGAGCAGGCTGGTGGTTTTCCTGAACTCCTCAGTTTGTCTCTGCCATTTAGCCTGGCCCAAGGGCAGCGACCTTCACAGTGTCATGAAAAATAAGCATGTCAATGCAGACTTCCAATAAAAGTATTTCCAATAAAAGACTTTGGACCAAACAAACATAACAATCAATGTGTATATATATATATATATATATATATATATATATATATATATATATATATATATATATATATATATATATATATATATATATATATGTGTGTGTGTGTGTGTGTGTGTGTGTGTGTGAAATATATATATATATATATATATTTTCCATGTAAAAATTAGAGTATAATAGGATGTCAGTGTGAATCCTAAGCCAAATTCACATTACCGCTTCCAAATTCACAGTTCACATTCACAAACTGCTTTCAAACATTAGGAGTTACAGAGCCAGCATGTGGAGTAAACGATGCTGCGGCTGTGATGGGTGCTATATGCTTGTCATTGGCATGCAGTGCACTCTCGTCTAAGCCCCGGTGGCTTTCTGTCTCCAGAGAAAAACACAAGGGTGTTTAGGGAATGTCTTCATTCAGTCTTTCACACAATACATCAGCCATCGGACACGGAAGCTGTTCAGGGATTCCAAATACGACAGTGACCTGCTTTTGTTCTGGGTAACATTTAACATTTGCATGGCAGACAGACTACAGTGGTTATATTCAAAACAATCTTTGAGGAAAACCTGCATAAACTGCAGAACTGCATGACACAGTTTCAAATCCATTACCAGTCATTACTGAACAGATTGTGTAGTCTGTGGGTTTATTATGATCTTGCTCAAGAAGATGTTAAATATTATACACCAGTTTTAATTTATTATTCAACAAACAGGACCAGAATTCAGTTTCTGTTAATGTGTGTTTGTCAAGAGGACATTATCGTGAAAACCATCTAAGTAGCTTCTGATCTACAAAGCTCTACTGGGGTTTCAGTTGTATTTCATAGTCATAGTCTTCATAGTGTGTGTGTGTGTGTGTGTGTGTGTGTGTGTGTGTGAGATCTGGAACACCATAGACCCTATCAAGGCTGTCACAGAGAGCCGGGTTCAATGCTTTCTTCATGCTCACTTGCACTTTTGATGTGATTGTGGATAGAGATTATTATTAGATTAACATAGATTATCAATAGAGATTATTAATAGAGACCGTTAATAGATTCCGTTAGCACCTTGTGGATTGTGTGTTTTATTTGACATATTATAGCTGGTGTATTTCTATGTGCTTAGTCATATTATAGCTTGTGTATTTCTGTGTTTATTCATCTCACCAGGATTATGGTGTGGCTGGTATTTTACTGGTCTGGGTTTTTATTTGTGTTCAGTTAGTTCTTTAATGTGGTAAAGGTAAGATAGACTGTTTTTGACAAAACATGTCACTGGAGGTTTTATTTGTTGTTTTGGCACAGATCACATTTGCAGGTGTCACGGTGAGGGAGCCGGTTGTCCACCAGAGGGCGCGTGCTCAGCCAGGGAGAACCCGGCAGCATCACACAACCACACCCTCCACAGCCACGTCACTCCCCCGATCACAATCACCTTCATACTGATCACCTGGTGTTTATTACTCCTCCCTTTCTTAAGCCCACAGGTCGTGTCATTCAGTGCTGCACATTCCATGCGCCGTCATCCCATGAAGTAACCTTACCTTGCATCATTGGACTGTATGACACGACAGTACTTCTCTTATTGCTTACCTTCTTTTGTGTTCACTTTTTGCCCTTGTGCCTGAGTCTTTCTGTTACCCAATTTTTTACTATGGAGAATAAAGACTTGAACCAAGCGCCCGTGCCTCTTGCTGCTATCCACCCACCGTTACAGAATGTGCAGCCTGGATCAGCAGGAGGCAATGAACCCACGCCTTTGGAAGTGCTGTCCGCTCAAGGTAGGTTGTTGGGACACCAGCAACAAGAAATCGGAGAGTTAAGAACATTAATGCAGACACTAACTGGATGTGTACAAGCTCTTACTCTTCAGGCTCAGAATCCGGCCAATCCCCCCCCCGAAGGAGCGAGGTTACCTCTCGCACCCCCCGAGCCGTACGACGGGGACCCGGAGAAATGCGAGGGCTTCCTCGTACAATGTAAAATTTATTTCGCCGATAGACAATGTATCAGTGAACGGGCGAAAGTAGCGTATATAATTTCACGGCTCACCGGAAGTGCTCTAGCTTTGGGGGCTGCTCTATTATCAGGAGAATCCCCTTTGCTGCAAAATTATGTGGCTTTTGTTGACGAATTTAAGGAGGTTTTTCACCATCCGCGACAGGGGAGAGCCAGCGGACAAAGTCTGCTAAAAATGAAGCAGGGTTCACGACCAGCGCCGGAGGTTGCCCTGGAGTTCCGCACAGTAGCCGCCGGTACTGGTTGGAGGGACGCAGCGCTGGTGGGACGTTTTCCTAGCAGGACTGAGACCTGAACTACGGGCGGAGCTGGCCTGTCGCCAGGAATCACGCACTCTCAATGAGGTGGTTCGTCTGGCGATTACGTACGATAGACTCCTGCAAGAGAGAGGCGGGGGGAGGTCCAGGCCGGCTCGGAACGATTCCTCACGAGAGGAGCTCCGAGGAGAGGGTGGCGGAACCCATGCAGATCGGAGCAACGAGACCACCGAAGGAGCCTGCTCATCCGAGCAGTGGCAGGGTTCGGGTGAGTAGCTCCTTGGTGGACAAATTGCTCACTATTCCAGCCACCCTTTCTTATCAACGTTTCTCTCTGGGGATTTCTGCCCTAGTGGACTCGGGAGCATCGGGGAACCTGATGGGGCCGGCCCTGGCAAAGAGAATGAAGATTCCCTTGCGAGAATTGGAGGAGCCGCGCAGAGTGCAGGCACTGGATGGCAGACCTGTGGGCGGGGGGTTACATACGGCACTACACCCCACCCGTTAAACTCACCATCCAGGGTCACACAGAGCACATTATTTTCCTTATCCTCCCTGAACTAACTAATGACATCACGTTAGGTCTCCCTTGGTTACGTTTACACAAACCCCTCCTCAGTTGGCACACAGGCAATATCTCTGGCTGGGCCGCGCCTACCGTTACTCGGCTCCCTCAGGGTCCCATAGAGGTATGTACTACCACAGTGGAGAGTCCTAACGTGGCAAGCTCTCAAGCGATCCCTCCAGCCTATCAAGATCTCGCTGAGGTGTTTAGTTCCGTGAAGGCCTCCCAACTCCCGCCTCACCGTCCGTGGGACTGTAGTATCACACTCAAAGAGGGGAGTGTACCACCGCGTGGAAGAGTGTATCCCCTCTCTCAGGAGGAAGAGCAGGCCATGCAGCAGTATGTTAGAGAGGCCCTAGCACAGGGTTATATCGCTCCCTCTACCTCGCCTGCCTCAGCCAGCGTCTTCTTTGTTAAAAAGAAAGATGGGGGTCTGAGGCCATGCGTAGATTATCGAGGGCTCAATTCCCTCTTAGTGGGATACGCATATCCTCTGCCCTTAGTGCCGTCAGCACTCGAGCAGTTAAGGGAGGCGCAAATCTTCACTAAGCTCGATCTACGCAGCGCCTATAATCTCATCCGCGTTAAAGAGGGGGGGATGAGTGGAAAACGGCGTTTAGTACGCCTACTGGACACTATGAGTACCGAAGTTTTGCCGCACGGCTTGGCTTCGCCCGTCGTTTTTCAGGCGTTCATTAACGAGGTACTTAGAGAGTATTTGGGTAAATGTGTTGTCGCATATATCGATGACATCCTCGTTTATTCACGCTCTCGACCAACATATGCATGATGTAACGAAAGCCGCACTGCACACTCTCTTGCGCAACAATCTTTATTGTAAGCTTGAGAAGTGTGATTTCCATCTCAGTAGGATTAATTTCCTTGGCTATACCATCGAGCCCGGTTCCGTGCACATGCAGTCGAGCAAGGTAGAGGCTGTGACCAGATGGACTCGTCCGCACACACGGCGCGAGCTTCAGAGATTTCTGGGCTTCGCGAATTTTTACCGGCGGTTCATCAGGGAATTTAGCTCTATCGCGAGGCCTCTCACGGACCTGCTGCGTGGAGGAGCTAAGCAATTGAAATGGACTGAGGAGTCGGAGAGATCATTTGCTTCGCTAAAAAAGGGCGTTTGCTACGGCGCCCGTATTGCATCAGCCAGATCCGTCTAAGCCCTTCGTCGTGGAGGTGGACGCGTCCAACGTTGGGGTGGGGGGCGGTGCTGTCTCAAAGACTAAAGAAACATAGCCCTTTGAAACCCATTGCCTTCTATTCGCATAAGCTTAGTCCGGCAGAAAGTAATTACGGCGTGGGAGATCGCGAGCTGCTCGCCATGAGGCTGGCTTTTGAAGAGTGGAGACACTGGTTGGAGGGTGCCAAGCACCCCTTCTTGGTACTTACCGATCATAAAAATCTGGAATATCTACGTAACACCAAGAGGATGAACGCGAGGCAGGCTAGATGGTCACTGTTTTTCTCCAGGTTCCGCTTTCAGGTCACCTATCGCCCCGAGAGCAAAATGGCCGCGGCGGACGCATTTTCCCCGTTCCTTCCCGGACAGTACGGACACCGTGAAGGAGGAGCCGGTTTTACCATCTGCCTGCTTTCTTGGGAGTGTCGCCTGGGAAATAGATCGGGCCATCGACGCTGCAAACCCACATCCGCTGTCCGCCCCATCGCAGGTACGTGCCTCTTGCTCAGCGTGGTGCTTTAATTAACTGGGCCCATACATCGTTAGGCACGGGACATCCCGGATCCACCAGGACGTCACAACTACTGGGAGCACGTTACTGGTGGCCGGGCATGCATAGTGACATTTTGAAGTTCGTCGGCGCTTGTCCCGTGTGCGCCAGGAGCAAAGTGCCTCGGACACCGCCCGCGGGTAAATTACTCCCTCTGCCGATTCCTCAACAGCCCTGGACACACATTGCCATAGACTTTGTTACGGACCTGCCTAGCTCCGAGGGGAACACCGCCATATTGGTGGTCGTGGATAGATTTTCCAAAATGGTGCGTTTTCTACCTCTGCCTGGTTTACCTACGGCCTGGGAGACTGCGGACCTCCTGTTCAGGCACGTATTCAGGCAGTTCGGTCTGCCTGAAGATATCGTGTCTGACAGGGGTCCGCAGTTCACGTCACGGGTTTGGCGTGAGTTTATGTCCAAGTTAAACATCACGGTTAGTCTCACGTCGGGCTACCACCCCCAGGCCAATGGACAAGTCGAACGTGTTAACCAGGAGCTGACCCGGTTCCTCAGAGCTTACTGCAGTGAGCACCAGGAGACGTGGTGTGCGTCTCTACCATGGGCGGAGTACGCGCAGAACTCGCTGACGCAGAGCAGTACGGGCAGACGCCTTTTGAGTGTGTGTTGGGGAGGCAGCCGCCTCTCTATCCGTGGAACGCGGCTTCCTCTGACCAGCCTGCGGTGGAGGCGTGGTGTAAAAGAAGCGAGCGCGTATGGGCGGACACGCACCAGAGACTGAAGACCGCGGTAAAACGGTTTCAGAAGAAAGCGGATCGCAGACGTTCCGAGGCCCCGGAGTACAAACCCGGCGACAAGGTATGGGTGTCTACCAGCGACGGCCGGCTAGGCTCAAGGGGTAAAAGCTTGGTGACCGTTATGTGGGCCCCTACGTGATCACTCGCCGGATAAATCGTGTGACGTTCAGGGTGGCCCTTCCAGGGGACAGAAGGGTGTCCCGGCGTTTCACGCATCTGCCCTTAAGCCCTACAGGAGGAGGCGCTTGAACGGACTGATGAAGGGGCTCCACCTCCTCCTATCCTGTTACCGGACGGACCGGCCTATAGGGTGAGTAGGCTTATGGATTCCAGGTATCGTGGCAGGGGCCTGCAGTACCTCGTGGACTGGGAGGGTTACGGTCCTGAAGAGAGATCGTGGGTTCCGGCTTCCCAGGTCTTGGACCCCTCCCTTCTCGCCTCCTTCCACAGGGAGCACCCGGAGAAGCCTGCTCCGCGTCGGCCCGGACGTCCCAGGGTGCGTCGGCTGGAGGGGTCCTTGGGAGGGGGCTCTGTCACGGTGAGGGAGCCGGTTGTCCACCAGAGGGCGCGTGCTCAGCCAGGGAGAACCCGGCAGCATCACACAACCACACCCTCCACAGCCACGTCACTCCCCCCGATCACAATCACCTTCATACTGATCACCTGGTGTTTATTACTCCTCCCTTTCTTAAGCCCACAGGTCGTGTCATTCAGTGCTGCACATTCCATGCGCCGTCATCCCATGAAGTAACCTTACCTTGCGTCATTGGACTGTATGACACGACAGTACTTCTCTTATTGCTTACCTTCTTTTGTGTTCACTTTTTGCCCTTGTGCCTGAGTCTTTCTGTTACCCAATTTTTTACTATGGAGAATAAAGACTTGAACCAAGCGCCCGTGCCTCTTGCTGCTATCCACCCACCGTTACAGCAGGTAAATTAGTGTACAACTCAAAGTTTGTATCCTAACCACTCTAGATCTACTGAGTCATACCTGTGTTATTATAATCCATGAGTTATGCTCTACTACTATATGGAGCAGTAATTCATGTTCATATACAACCGCTGGTCTTAGTTTTGCATTATTGTTTTTCTCTGTTTCTGACCCCTCCAGGTATAAAACAGAAAAACATGTTTAGACACGTCAGTCCTTGAAGATGCTCAACTTCATGCAAATGAGCAGATGATTGCTCCATCCCCATAGATCCCCCGAATTCAAAACCACAAGAGATGTAACTCTTCCAGTAATGAAAGTTTTATATCAGGCACTCAGTCAAGCGTTCATCTCTCTGACAAAATAGGAGAGGTCATTGTGTCACATCTTATTCTCTCTCTGAACACGATCAGAAAAGCACTGAATATAAGCAACTGAAACCACCCAGAACATAAAATGAGTACCTATTTTAATTCATAAAATGATTTCTCTTTTAATCATTTAATAATATATTTTTGCTCATATACCTTCAAGCCATGCTCTTTTATTCTTTACTGTTAAAGTAAGGTATATCTTAGATTGCTTTATGAAAGTTAACCTTTTATTTACATTAGTTATATATAAGGGCATGACTCCTGGTTCACGTTGTATGGCCCACCATGTGTCTGTTTTGTTATGGTCTCACCATGTTCTTCTGTGTATACAGGTATGTCACAGGTATGTAAACCCTCATGTTTGATCGAGTGTGTGTCCGTTCATGTTGTTTATGTTCCAATGCTGTGGGTATGTGCTGTGGCTCTGTGCTGTAGGTCTGTGCTGTGGGCCTGTGCTGTGGGTCTGTGCTGTGGGTCTGTGCTGTAGGTCTGTGCTGTGGGTCTGTGCTGTGGGTCTGTGGTGTAGGTCTGTGCTGTGGGTCTGTGCTGTAGGTCTGTGCTGTGGGTCTGTGCTGTTGCACTTCTTGTATATGTATTCAGTGCCTACAGCACAGCTCCTCTGCCTGATCCTCATACATGCATGTTCTCTTTAAGTCCTGCTGAAAGATAAATGCTGTTCACCTCAACACCGATTTGAAAAGGTGCCATTGCCCCCCCCCCAGTGCTCTCCATAATGCTACATGTCCTGCCTGGCTTACCGTATCAGTGCTTTGGCAGTGAACTGATGGGCTCACTGTTGAAAGAGACACAGAAACCATGACTAATGATGCACCAAATCCATGCAGACAATCTCGGCGGGGCACTGAACAAGAGTGTGTCCTCTGTCACCCTGGTGAAAAACTTTGCCCTAGCTAGGGTGGAGAGCAGTCACTATCTATTCAGGTTTTGTACCCACACACATTTCGATCTGTAGCCACAAAATGCCCTGCTTTTGTGCACTGGTGGGGGGGAGGGAAGAGGGAGAGAGAGAGAGAGAGAGAGAGAGAGAGAGAGAGAGAGAGAGAGAGAGCAGTGACAAAGTGTTGAATCAATAGGCTGAACTATCCATTATCTCAGGAAATGCCACACTACGTATTATGGGCAGGATTTCAGCCAGTAGGAATCCTCAGGGCCTCAGTGGGAAAACAGCAGGACAATCCCAGAGGGAGACTGTTGAATCCAGTTTCCTTTTAAGGACCATAAAATTGGACCAGGAGATATACGCTAACTACCCAGGCACTAGATTTGGTGGTAATGAGAATTAATATTATAGAAATTCCAATTTTATGTCTGTTGTTTCTGAAATTATACAGCGTATTTATATTCAGTATATTTCAGAGATCCAAAATAATTCATTGTTGAAACTAGCCTATAGCAGGGCAGAGTTCAGTGATATGCTTACACCTGTGTAAAGTTTAGTAAAGGATAAGAAAGAGTCAGCATTTCACTTGAAAAAAATGACCAGTCCAGTGTGTAAAAAAAGCCCATTCAAATCTCAATGGCAGGGATCAGAATCAGAATCAGGATTGATTGGCCACGTACATTTACACATAGAAGTGATTTAAGCCCAGTCTCATTGTTGATCATTACATGTATTCATCAGATTAATCTTTTTTTAACTATAGGTTAAAACTGGTTGGTGATAGTGTTTTAATTTAAATAAAGATGAATAACACACACCACACACACACACTATTTATTAAATGTTTACTCAGCTGGCTAGACCCTTGATTGCTTGTTCTAGCACCCTCTGTATCAAACTGGGGCTAAAAACAAAAACATTTGATTCTGGAAGTACAAGCATCTTTCTTTTCCACCTCATACAAAATGACTTTCTATTTGTGGACATTATCTGGGATGAAGCTGTCTCCATACGCATAAAAGGGGACAGCAGTGTCCTTACGGATCACTGTAAATACGAGGCACAATGAAAAAGTATCCACTGTGAAGACCACTAAAAACAGGCATGTGGAATCATGGTTGTGAATACGAGAAGAGAAACACTAACCAAAAAAAAGTAAAACAACAAACCCTTGACATCAAGCAAAAATATAATATTTCTATTCAAAAGCTAAGCTGAGGCAGGACTAAGTTCATGAGCTACATGTATTTTAAACAATGCCCTGTAAACTACATGTGTATGTAAATGGACTGTAAACAGTATCACAAATATGCTCCCTCATGACATAGTATGCCTTTAATATGAGATGATCATTAAGAAGTCGATATGAGAACAGGATGTATATTAAGGCTTAATCATTAATAATTTACTCATATCTCTGCCAAATAATCATTACCCCCCCCCCCCATTTTTTATTATTATTATTTTTTTAATAGAGTGCATGACTCTTATATGAACAGCAGGAGCAAAACATCACAGTAGTATTTAATGAACACTGCACATCCACAACACCTGATCCACTAACCCTACTCTTACACTCATCTCTGCATGCTCTGTTACTGGATCCATGTGCACAGTGTCATAAAGGTTATACTGAACTGATCCAGACCAAGTGTGTGTTGGAGAAAATCTGGCATTTCACTTTTTCATCACTAACCCTGATCCAATTGTTAAATTAGATTAGCATCATGTTACTGCAAGTACTGAACATTCTGCTTACTTAACATTTATCACAGAGCATTGCTGCACTTAAAAGATGAATAAAATACACAGATGAAGAAAGCAGATGGTATCTGACAGGACCTGACAGGCACTCAGCCACATGATGAAGTTCTTCTATCTGAACCTCCGAGATGCAGCAGTCGGCTCCGAAACTCGGAGCTCGGTGTGGAGACTTGCACTGGGATAAATGGAGTAAAAAGGTAAACGTGGTTTGGATCTGAGAGTTCGTCTCCTATCAAAGCTGCGCAAAACCGCGGCACGTCGACAGCGATTTGATAGGAAGCATAGCGGAGTGACCCCCCTGCCCACGGCACAGAGCTGGGTCCTGCAGGACGGAGCGCAGACTTATCCCGGCTGTGTCACGCCTGTAACGGCTTTCATTTATTCCTAAGTCAGAAAGTGTGCCACTAAAAGGTCACAAAGATCACTGTTCCTCTGAGTGAGTGTACTTCTACGCCTACCTTCAAAGTCATAAAAAATCTCATTTTATTTCAGATATTCCCCACTGCTCTGTATCTCTCCTTGAAATGAGCGGCTGCTCGCAGATTTTCTTTTCCTGTCCAGAAAGAGATGAGTTTCTTTATAAAAGCAGGCCAGGGAGATTGGAGAAGGCTGTCGATTTACCCGAACCTACTTATTCTAGTATAGTGTTTTACAATTTTTAGGTCATCTCAAATCTACAAACTCATATTTTGTTTGTGGTGCATGTACAATTCCTGTGTTACAGCAGTTTTTGTAGCTCACTACATTTCACAAACTGTTACATATTTTTGGCATTTTCTGATAAATGAACCAATTTTTTCCATTTGTGTGACTTTGTATCCAGTGCCAAGACCCTGGCAAGACTTCTAGCAATGGCTGTCTGCTTTGTGCCCTCTGCTCTTAATGGTTGGCCAGAAGACAATAACCCGAACATTGCTGCTGTTTGCTCTTCCACTTCCAAAACGAGACAGAGTGCTTTTCATCAACGCTGGGTGTTAAACCCAGAAATGGAGCAGAGGTGAATTAAAAAGACTGTGACAGATGGAATCACTCATGTTAAAGTGCCAAGTTAGCTCCTCTTAATGGTTCCCACCATAATACGTTACAGAGAAAAAAACTATCTCACATAAAAAAGTCAGAAAACACCATTAAAAGTCTAATCTCCACTGACATCAATATGAGTGCAGATGAGCTAACGCAACCCTAATGGAGTCATCTGATATTCCACAGCCTCAACTGACAGTATAATTGTAGAGGCAAGCACAGACAATACTAAGCCAGCACAAACCAGTTTAGCTGAAGTGAAGATGTGACTAAATATTCTATTACAACCTTGTCTGATTTGGTACCACCCTGACAACGACGAACCACACTGACGCTGCTGCAGATTGGAAGTCATTGTTCACCTAGCGATTCTGGAGGTTCAAATGTTTCTATAAGAGCCTCAATGTTAACAGGACCACATAGTCATAATAATGTCCTCATATCTAGCACAATCAGAATGGCTTCAGAGCTAGAATAGCTGACACTGAAGGAACATTAGTGATGCAGAAGGCAGCACTATTTTCACAGCCTGTCGAATGAGAAAGCCAGGCTAGGAAGACATGCAGGCGGAGAGTCAGATACTTGGTAACAACACTGTTATCACGCTGGATTTAATTTTAAGCACTGAGATGCGCCAAAAGTCAGTTATCACGAAAAGTCACCCAAACGCTGCTAAACGTGATGCTTTAATGACAGCTTTAATGACAAAACTATGCTACTGGTATTACATTACATTACTCTCATTTGTTGATTTGTTGTTGAAATACGAGGGCCTGAAATAGGTAATAGAGAGAATGTGGAAGGTAAAAACAAAGGTTATCCCTGTGGTGATAGGATAGGATATCCAGTCTAGATAGTCTCAGTCTAGAAGAGAGCAGCCCTAGGAACAGCCAAAACAATCCCAGGAACAGCCAAAATAATCCTGGGAACAGCCAAAACATTCTGGGAACAGCAACGGCTCCTATTGTTTTTACAACGGCTCCTATTTTTACCTTTTGAATATTTATTTGACATTACTATCATAAAGATTCTTAGATGTACTCTTTTTATGTGATCTTTCAAACAGTATATTTTGGTTGTGGGGAAATAATAAATAGTACACGATATATATCAGGTTCATGTAATAACTAAAGAGGAAGACCCTGGATTATAAAACCAGCTTGTTACCTGTGTGCCCTTGTAACAGGCTTTCATCTCAAAGGGCTCCATCACTCTTTCCCTCTCAGCAGAGTCTCCCTTAGCTTTCTCACACTGAGAATAATAAGAGGCATTCATTAGGAAACCTAATTTATTCAGTGTGCCACACAGTCCACCTGGCCTCAACCTTTCTGCTGACAGCTATTGCCTTTAGCTGACGAGTTTTAGTCCACCTGAGGCATAAATGGCTTCCACAATGAAGAAAATGTCATATTTCTGCTTACCGGTTCCACAGCTTGCAATTATATGGCAGGGACATACCAAACCTGCATAACTCCAAATCTAATGGGAAAATACCAGCAAATATGAATCAAATAGACTGGTATTTGCATTGCTAGGGTGATTAGAACTGTGCACATGCACACTGCCATGCTTCACAAAGTTTCATTATTGTACGGATGTTCAATGGGCCAAAACTCCTGATACAGAGTTCATGACTTCACTTCCTGCTGGAATGTATGTAGAAAAAAGGAAAAGACAGTGGAGGAGGAGGAGGAGGGTGGGGGGCTGGGGAAACTTCATGTCTAACAAAAGCACCGTCACTGTAGTTAAATGGATGACAAATAAAAAAATTAGATTTAAAAAAGTAAATATATATATATATATATATATATATATATATACTGTATAATCATGTCACGTTACAGACCTGGGCCCCTCCCTTTGGGCGTGTGTCTGTTCGTCGCCATATGTGTACTTCCTGTGGGTGTGGTTGTCAGTACATAATATGTGTGTTAGTCGTGTTCCGTGCTCGTCTTTGTGAGTCCTTTGTGTGTTTTTGGACAACTGCGTTTACTGTTGCTAAGCGCTACGGGCGCTTTACACGTACAGCTAATAAAGCTATGTATTTTGGAGAATACTCGTCTCATCCTGCCATTGATTGCACGTTGCAGAAAGATGAGCCTCCTAAAAGGACACTGGGAAGTAAGTGCAGCGGAAGGAAAAAGGGAAGCATGGAGGAAGAAAAAAAGGGACCCCAACGCTGCTGTGGACACAGTCGCGGAGAGCGAAGGTGATGCCATCTGCGATTACTTGCAGCGCTGCGTTCTTGAGGTCGAGGAGGAGGGGCCGGCTGGTTTTTACAGGAGCCTCGCAGACTGAGCAAGGCGTAACATGACCAGGTAGCCAGCGAGAGACTCCTCCCCCCTGCCCAACGAGTCTCTCACGGGTACAGAGAGACCAGCGGCGTTCCGCACTGGAGTTGTAGCGCAGACTCCTCCGAAGTTGTGTGTTTGGCGGACACATTGGACTACCTGTGTCAGAGTACTCCGCGGAAACGGATACTCCGTGGGGGACGGTAAAACCTCGGGGTGAGAGCCCCGCCCCCTCGGAATCCTCAATAGAGGAACCCGAGGGATCTTTTGACAGCCCGAGGTGTTACTGTGCAGAAGAGTTTCCCTTTCCTCCCCCTGAGGAAGGCAGCAAGGAATGCCCGGCGGCCAGCACCCCGGAGGATACATGTATGAGGAGTTACGTCTCCTCGGAGAAGGAGGGAGGCAGAAGGCAGAAGAGGAAGAGCCTCCCGACCCATTCCCCGAGGCTCCTCCCTGGGTGCTGTCCCTAGGCTCCGACACCGCTGCGTGCCCTCTAGTGGTGTCCTGGGGAGCTGCACATGCTACCCAATGGCCATTTGTGCCTGTGTCTGTGCCTGTGTTTTTGTCTGCCCCTGTGTTTCTTCCTAATCCCCTTTTTCCCTTTTGTCCCTTTTGTTTTGAATGTGCCTGTGTGTATTTTTGTGACTGTGTCGTCTAACGTCTTTTCCCCTCAGGGTATTCTGAGCTGTTTATTGGCTGACTGCCCCGCAGGGGAAGGCGAGTCCCGGACGCGTGTGGTTCCGGTGGCCCCGGACCTGCCTGTCGTCACACCTACGCTGGCCGCTCCGGGAGGAGCTGCCCTTGGTGGGGGGGGGGGGTCTGTCACATTACAGCCCCAGACCCCTCCCGAATGGGTATGTGTCTGTGTAGTCTGCATCTATTCGTCGCCATGTATGTATTTCTGTGGATGTGGTTGTTTGTGTATGTGTTCACCAGTCTCGTCAGTCTAATGTGTTACACGCGGTGCTTGTGTTTAGTACATAATGTGTGTATTAGTCATGTTGCACTATGGGTGCAATATATATATATATATATACTCAGTATATATACCTTTAAATACATGAAGCACCTTGTTTGAACAGTAGATGAAGGACTTCTGTTCAACATGTCCTGTTTCTCTGGAAACTTTGTGTACTTCACAACAATTTTTAATAACTCTTTTTTTCTCTCTCACTATCAATAAAAAAGTTTGGACACAACTACTCTGTTTACTTTTTTATTATTTCAAACATTAAAAAACTGGGCAGATGCCACACCAGTGAAAGAAAACATGTTATTGTGTTCTAATACATAAATATTAGATTCTTTGAAGTAACTTCCTATATTTTTCCCTCCTCGTGTTCTGTTAACCAGCTGAAGTAGCACCTATGATACTTTTCCATCAGTCCTGAAGACATTCTCACACATGCATAGCACTTGTAGTGTGAGGAGCTAAAGTTCTGAAACAAAACTTTCCCAATTTATATTTGTTTTATAAACAAATGTAAGCATAATCCAGTAGATTAAGATGCTCTCTCTCTCTCTCTCTCTCTCTCTCTATATATATATATATATATATATATATATATATATATATATATATATATAATTTATGAATTTATGATTTATATTTCTAGAGACTTTCAGTGCTTTATCTTAAGCACAGATTCAGCTCTACATCTCAACACCTGTGTCAGACCATTTCACCCTGTGCCATTTTTCCTGCCTCAATCCTACACTCAGAACGCTGAAGAGCGAAGAGCAGGTATCTGCTGAATTGCTTCACTCTGTTACTACCCTTTTCACGCTAGATGAAAAACTTGTTCAGCTCGGTCAGACACCGGAGAATGCTCAGGCCCATCTTTACGGAAATCTGGAGCCATCTGGATCTTTCCCATGAGGCAGCATAATCTGAATTTTTTCCTCTTTTTTTTCTGTTAACTGGACCAATTTATGGATGATTACTGCCTTTATGAACTAGGAAATGGACCTTCTAATCTTCTAATTAGCTTTTATATTATGAGTAATGAGAAAAGAGGGAGGACAAAACGAGTCATCAAAGTTCTAACCTCTTCCTCAGAGCCATGAAAATGAGGTTATAATAGGAATAACAATGAATAACAAACAAAGTTAAACATCTCTCCAACGTAGATATGGGCATTAACATTGCTAATGCTCACTGAAAAGTAAATACTATTACCTGAGGCCTATTAAGTCCAAGGTTCTGCCCAGTCCAGTCAGTCTCTTAGTATATCTATCTTGCCAAATCATGCTTGCTTTGACAGGGGTTGACAGGTGCTGACCGATGACTGATGATGGCAGGAGCAACCCACTCCATCATGGCAGTGTTCCGAGTGAACCACTCTGAGTGAGCCACTCTGAGTGAACTCTCAGCTGGAGAAATCACAAAAAAAATGGCTGCAGTGTAGAAGAATTGCAGTGCTCTTTATCCAGAAACATTTCAGTCCTGAGCTATTGCTTTTGCGGCTAAGTAGCAAAAGTAGAGTGGTTGACTGTCCATTATCCTGGGAAATTCCACACTAACGCAGAGAAAGTGCCTCCCCCTGCACAAGTCCTCAGAGCACACACATGTTCATTTAACCCAAATAAACCGTAGTTTTTGTACACCAGACTGCACAGAGCTGTGTTACCAAGTGTCTCAGACCTTTGCCTTTCTTGCTTTCTTAGTACCTTGTGACAGCTGTTATCACTTCAGTCATAAAACCTCTGTCCACTATTTAAATGGAACAAACCTGACATAAACATGGCATAAACATGGCATAAACATGGCATAAAATGTAGACACTATGAATAAATCCTTGCATCATTAAGCCATCCAAATGTCAGCATGGATAGTTTTGAGTGAGAAAATCAACCGTGGTGAGAAAACGTGTTAGTTGGGGAGCAGTAAGATGGCAGCTGTGTAGAGGTGAGATCCTGATGAACCAACTCTGACAGACCTGGGTCCAAACAGTGAAAGCAACTGCATTTTCACATAGTGAGCAGAACCTCCACACTTCACTCGCACTGCTGTCAGAGTGTGTGTATTTCTGCTTAGTCAGACATGACCTATCCTCGGGTCTTCAGCTAGCAATAGAGAACTGATCTTGAACTGCGTGTGCATGCACGTGTGTGTGTGTGTGAGGTTGTGTGCACTTTGTCCTTTCAGAGAAACAAAAAAATCAGAGTCAGAGACTGGAAGCTGATTGGATGAGCTCCTGTTAGTGTACAGCATGAAGAAACAAACTAAACTGCATTGGTTTCAAACAGAAAATCCACTCACAGAATCTCTTTCTTACAGTGCCTCAAGGCTGCATGGATCAGATGTCCCTTCATAATATCATCAATAATAAATAACAAAAAAAACATTCACAACAAAGTTAATATTAAAGGAAAATAAATTCACATAATTTCACAACAGTATTCCTTATTCTAGACAGACCCCAAACATTCTGGCCTCAAAACACAATACAGCCCAAAAGGTGAAAGTTGTACCCAAGACATCCCACTGAGCAGTTTTTCATCATCATAGCTTTCTGAAAGGAACAATATCTCATCACACTGGGGTAGGATTAAAGGGGGGGGGGGACTTGGCTCTGAGAAATGCCTCAAGGTTTGCCATGGTAATTAGCAAATATAAAACATGTTTATTTTCAGTTCTGCAGAAAAATGTTCCTAATTACTTCTACTCGCAGGAAAACAGCCAAGGGCCATGAGAGAAGGGTGACATGTCAAACCCACTAAAAACGTTAATTTTATGTTGCACAAAGCTCACATTTTAGATTACATGCAGCACATTATCTTGGTAAGCATAACATGAAGGTTCAACGAAATCTGAAATGACTTTTTCAATCGTTGTGTCTTCAGTATTGTTAATTCCTGTGTGCTGGACTCACTCAATAAATGATCCAGTGTTTCCAGTGTCCACCATAACAGAAACCACTTGTGTTATCCAGGGAAAAGCACACAAACACACACATTTAAAAGTAATGCCCCGTGTGTACACACCATGGTTTTGAAGTTTGCCTGGTTGTGTGTGAGAGAGATGAGGCACTGCCAGGACTGGCTGAAACGAGGGCGGGCATATCTGGAGAAATCCTCCCTGGCGTTACCCAACTGAGCTGCTTCTGAATACAGTTTGTTAAGGAGCATGTTTAATTCAGCACAGCCTGGTCAGGGTCACAGATCCACCACAGTGCACATTACAGTGGTTACACGTGGTCTACGAGGTATAATACACAATCTGTTTATCTCTTTCTTATCGCTTTCACTGGTCTAACACCAAACCTATGGTACACTTGTTGTCTATCAATGGCGTCTAGCCCTTTCACCCTTGGAGAGATAGCTGCCTTCGTTATTGAGAATTAATCTCTGACAGAATGCAGAATTAGACCTTGGTAAGAAGGTTAGTCATATGTTCTTCTCACATCTCTGAGAAGGAGCATGTCATATCCACATTTCAATCATCTGCAGTTTGAATGTGATAGAGTTATGCAAGACCTACTGCTGAGCAGCTAGATCTACTGACGAAACCAGCAGAACAGCTGGGCTCAGGTCCCCATCCTGCAGTTTTCTGTCAGTATAATAACATCAGCAATACCACGGGCCTCTCCAATGCCACAGCACCAGTTTAAAACACACACTGCATTTTAAGAAAAGCATAGAGAGCAGTGTGTGCATCCAGTTAAAATGACTCAGAGGTGCTGTGTGTTGACCAGGTTTATGAACAAAAGGAGTTCTGTTCTCCACTAGTCTGCTCTGTGCAGTCTGGCTTCTGTGTTGCTTTCTGGATTCCTCTCCGGTTCTCGTTTCCCTCAATTTTTGTTATTTATTATATACTCTGATAAAAAGATGCTATGATGTAGCTTCCTCAAGTTACAGTATACATGTTGGGACATGGGTGGTGTTGAGCAGAGTGTGAGAGGTGGTGTTGAGCAGTGTGGTGGGTGGTGTTGAGCACCAATAACATGATAACGCTATACACATTTCTTGAGAGCAAAAGTATGGAGGGGCTGGAGACCCTCAATGTCTGGATTACGAAATGTTTCCAAATGCCACACAAGAGCTTCCAAGCATCAGCTGGCAGAGCAGAAACAGATATGCATATTCTACTTTCACCCCCAGCAGCTTCTCCACCTACACTGAGCCCAGGGATGTTTCATTTCAACCTGAAACTAAGAAATCAGATACACAAGCCCAGTCTGCTCTGCTGGTATACTGTTCCCAGATCAGTTATGCACACAGCAGAACACATGCCAAACAGCAGCATGGTTTCATTTCTCATCTTATATTCTGGTGTGACTGACTTTTCACAGACACATGCACAAACAACCAATGAATCCTGCTTGTATAAATCACCGTGTATGAGAATCCCATGAACAGGCAGTATTTCAAAATCCAGATCAGCCAGATATAAAGGAACTTCTCTAACACGGACAGCCACCCCCCCCAAACATCTTTCATCTCTAAGGAATGCCACTCTAGGAAGAGAGCAGCTTCTGCTGTTCTTTGGTGAACTTAAATGATATGGTACATTTACCTTGGCAGGTCTAATTGCTCTCCTCCCTCTGACACATCTAACACCAGTCTGAATTGCTGGATTATTGGCAGAGAGCTTGAATTCACTGCCTCGTGGTTTTTGTGTAAAGGCCACTCACCTTTCCCTCCGGGGTCACAGAAACCTAAACTCAGCCAATCACTGAGGGGTTCAACCAATGCTGTTGTAAAAATGAAGCAAGACCCCTTCAACCTTGTTTGGCTACAACAGCTGTAGCTGTATTCCTTAAAATCCAATCCAGGTTTAGTTTAATTAGGAAATGCATAAGAGGTAAGACAGACTGGCAGATACAAATATGTTGTGTTGAATTTTCATCACTATTATTAAAAGAGAAGTACCTCTTATTCTTTGTTTAAATACAAAACAACTCAAATCCAGTCAAAGCTAAAGGACTCTGTTTCAGAGGCCGATGAAATCAGCCTTCATCAACCCCTAGTTTGCTTGTTATCACTGGACTACTGAACGCACCTACCATCATCATCATGCCTATTTAAACGTGTTTGCTCTTTCAGTTCCCAGTGACGTAATTCCGTTGTTGTCGTGGGAGCATTCTGCGTGTTTCTGCCAAGCTGCTCTGTTCTCTTCTGGATCATCGTTTTTGTTTCTGGTTCTATATTGGCTTTTATCCTTCTTGGTTATGATTTCTGCCTTTCCCTTTATTAATTAACCCACTTCTGGTATTCGATCTGTTTTTGCTGTCACACAATCATAAATCTAGCCATAGGTCATACATGTCTGAATTCAGTTATAAGTTGATGTATATTCTGAATAGGAGGGCACTCTTTGAGTTACGTGATCAGGCATACATCTATTAGCCCTGCGCATTCACAACATACACAGAAATTGACTCATGAACCAAAAGTGACTCTAAAGCCATTAAAGCTGGTTGTGGAGTACAAGCGAAAAAACAACATACATCTGCCTCTGAGATGTTTCTCTGAGCAATGCACACATATAAAATAAAATATACGTTTGTGTCTCTAAAATTGGTAAACATTTCCACAACAGCCATTTTATATTTACTTACTCACTGAATTCACATCTTGGAAGTGCGTTAGCACTGTCCTTGACCACAGGTCCGTACCAGGATCTAGTCTGCACCACGGTTGAGATGCTTGGAACTAGTTATTGTAACTGAGGAGTAGTTTGTGCCAATGAAAACTGTTTACCTTTCTTGTTCATATATTTACAGATGTGTCCTGGGCCATTATACAAAATAAGTAAAAGAGGCAGCTAAGCTAAGGCAGTTATAGTGTGTATAGAATGCATTAATGTGCATTCAAATGAGAATATGTTGGATATGAGGATATGATATGTTCAGAATGTTCAGAACATTATTTTGTACCCCATGAATTCTAATAAATTTGTCTGTGGCCAATAACGTGTAAAATTTCCTACTGAAACTGAAGGTCTGTTCTTTTGGGGAAAAGTCTGCACTGTACAGTTATTGTCCTGGAAATGAAATATTTATAATATTTATGCTCTCATGGCTGATTCATCATGTGTGAATGCCAGTGAGCTGTAATTGTAAACACTGAAATCTTCCTGTTATCCCAAAAAGCCATTACTGTGTATCAGAATTGCACATCTGCACCAACAACATACCTAACAGTATCACCCAAAGCCTGGCAAAGTGTATAGATAATTCTATATCATCTACATTTAACTACATTTACATAACTACATAACTGTGTGTGTGTGTGTGTTCACTGTGTTTACAGTACAGTGCAGTGTGATGGAAATACTAGGATGTAATGCTAAAAGCACTTAAAGCAAAGACCACTTCTAAGACTGCCATTAAACATCACAGATCTATATCTCCATTATTTAAATAACATTAGCGAAAGGCAGATGCACTTTATAAATGACGGAAAGGGCAAAGCACTTCACCCTCATGACACAAATTAACTTTCATAAACCGGACGAACTGACCAATGTACATATTAATGTTATGCTGTTTGCTGTGTCTGGTCACTGTGAATAAGATGTCTTCAAAAAAGGGATACGTCAATCTATTTTTGCTTCTGCAGATATGAGCTGATTGCAGGAGATACAATAAACAACCCTTGCAGTAATGCATCAGGAGTGAGAGTGTATTGTGATTGATGATTTAATCCTTTTTGAGTCAGCGTAATGGGGGATAGAATCTCTGCAGTAGATGAGCAGCACCATGATTCACACCTCTCCAAATCATTCCCTCATTAGCATTTTTGATGATTTCATAAGATATTAGTGGAGGTTCTTCCATAAAAGCTCTTCCTTAAAATGTCACAGGCAGAGGTGTTATAATGTGAGAAAAGGGAAATGTGTGAGTGTAGGAGCCATTAGGAGAAGAGAATGCAGACTGAGGACATGAAGTAAAAGTGAAAGCAAATGCACAACGACATTCATGCTCACGTATGGACCTGTCTGCCACACTCAGGACTGACTATACTCTTATCAGTATGAACATATTGTAAATGGACAAAAGCAGATGTGTAGATGATCAGTGTAAGGCCTGATTAAGATTACAGTCTCTGCGTCTTCAGGAAGCCACATTCTCATTAAGCTAATGCACAATATATTAGCAGCAGATAAGAGGATTTCTGCTGAGCTGAACGTGTTAATCTTTTTTTTCCTTCTTGCCTAGAGCTGCTGTTTACACATAAATACATCAATGGGGAAGTGGTTTACTTTTCTAAGAAAGCTCTCACACGCTTTATCATATTACGACCATTAGGAATGAAAGCGCTAACTCGTTCCTCTGCGCAGGTGATGCTGGAGCGATATGAGGAAATGAGGACAAATTCCCTGAACCCCTCACACTGATCCAGCACCCAGGTCCCCATCCACGCTCCATGCATTAGCGAAGGAGCCGTGCTTCGGTTATCAACCTGCGCACAAAGAGATGCTTTATACGTCATGCGGCATTACGTGAGACCGTCGCACTTTTTATTTATTAGGATTGAATACTACAGATAACAGCTCCGAACCGCAGTGCTGTGCGCTTCTCTTCTTTGTTGAACATTCACTGAATTCACACTGGTTCTGTTTTTTTGGAGTTCATTGATTATATGTGAAAATGAAAGCAGAGTCCTTTTATATGGGCAATCGTGCTGCCCTCCTGAGACCTTTAAGCGGAAATCAGTCTACAGTTCCCCACAGAAGAGCGGTGAACATGCCACTGCAACCATCCACTGCTTAGTGAAAGACATGCAGATAAAAAGATAAAACAGAGATCGTTATGTCTGCTGTGATACTGTTTGCAATCAGACATGTATTTCACATGACTACGTCCAGGTGACCTTACAAAAAGCTGTTTTGTGTGTGTGTGTGTGTGTTTGTGGAAAATATGGACTGTTTAAAACTGTGTTTTGGAAATGACATATCACATAATCCTGTGAAATAAAGATGGAAAGAAAGAATACTGACCATTCATGCAAGCTAACTTGTAAGCAGGTTTACCAACGGGTAAGTCTAGCACAGATCTGGTGGGCACTGGTCTTCTTATGACTACAAATTAAATCACTATACTCATTAGAATATCCATGAATTTCTTGTGTGATGCTTCTGTGCCCACCCTGATTTTTCATAGGGATTAGAGAGATGATGAAGCAGCTCTCCCTCTATGATTCTTTCTCATACAGCCATTCAGGTGAACTGTGCATACAGTAGCAGATTGCAGGTTTTTAAATGTAGATTTTAGATTTAGACTTTCTCGCTGATATAGCTGGGGATGAATGGGAGACCATTTGTTATTGCAGTTTCATGGATTTAAAATATGATGGTTTAGACTGCTTTCTCAATATTTGTCTTTTACTAACCAGACAGTTCTAAACTAAACTTCTATGGTTTCAGATTTCCTAATGGAATGGATGTGACTTTAAACCTTCTAATCTCTTAAACAGGCTTTTACTCCAAATACTAGTGAAAGCTCCATCATGGAAACACTAGGGCAGAACCACAGGTTATTCACAGGTGAAGGAGAGAGGCTGAGTGACCACCAGCCTACTAGCTTTTAACCCCAACATGTCTTTTACAACTATATCTCTTCACTTCCTAATTATGTTTTAGACACAACGCCTCTTTCCACTCTTCTCCCATATCGATTTTCACCTTAAACTAATGCATTACTATTATATGATTACACCAATATTCCATTAAAGGCAACCCCTCTTCAGAACAGACAGAAGATATTGGAGTTAAGTGCAAATGGGGAATGAATCACCACAGCACAGCCTAACCCTACCTCTAACCCTAACCCTAACCCCTAAACCTTTCCCTAACCCTAACACCTAACCTTAACCCTAACCCCTAACCCTAAGCCTAACCCCTAACCCTGTTCTTTAAGCTTTCTAACAACATACAATATCATCCTAGACCTCTTCACAGTCTGTAATATATCCATAAAGATATCTGAAAAAAACACAGAAGTAAAAAAGATAAAGTAGAATCGTGTCCTGTCTGCTTATGACTGTGCTGGTGAACAGTGTTGAAGAACAGTGCGGGTGAACAGTGGTGTAGGATAGTGGTGGAGAACAGTGCTGGTGAACAGTGGGGTAGGATAGTGGTGGAGGAAAGTGCTGGAGAACAGTGCTAGAGGACAGTTCTGGTGAACAGTGGTGTAGGATAGTGGTGGAGAACAGTGCTGGTGAACAGTGGTGTAGGATAGTGGTGGAGAACAGTGCTGGTGAAAAGTGGTGTAGGATAGTGGTGGAGGACAGTGATGGTGAACAGTGGTGTAGGATAGTGGTGGAGAACAGTGATTGTAAACAGTGCTAGAGGACAGTGCTGGTGAACAGTGGTGTAGGATAGTGGTGGAGAACAGTGCTGGTGAACAGTGGTGTAGGATAGTGGTGGAGAACAGTGCTGGTGAACAGTGGTGTAGGATAGTGGTGGAGGACAGTGATGGTGAACAGTGGTGTAGGATAGTGGTGGAGAACAGTGATTGTGAACAGTGCTAGAGGACAGTGCTGGTGAACAGTGCTAGAGGATAGTGGTGGAGCACAGTGCTGGTGAACAGTGGTGTAGGATAGTGGTGGAGGACAGTGCTGGTGAACAGCGGCGTAGGATAGTGGTGGAGGACAGTGATGGTGAACAGTGGTGTAGGATAGTGGTGGAGAACAGTTCTGGTGAACAGTGGTGTAGGATAGTGGTGGAGAACAGTGATTGTGAACAGTGCTAGAGGACAGTGCTGGTGAACAGTGGTGTAGGATAGTGGTGGAGGACAGTGCTGGTGAACAGTGGTGTAGGATAGTGGTGGAGGAAAGTGCTGGTGAACAGTGGTGTAGGATAGTGGTGGAGGACAGTGATGGTGAACAGTGGTGTAGGATAGTGGTGGAGAACAGTTCTGGTGAACAGTGGTGTAGGATAGTGGTGGAGAACAGTGCTGGTGAACAGTGGTGTAGGATAGTGGTGGAGAACAGTGCTGGTGAACAGTGGTGTAGGATAGTGGTGGAGGACAGTGATGGTGAACAGTGGTGTAGGATAGTGGTGGAGAACAGTGATTGTGAACAGTGCTAGAGGACAGTGCTGGTGAACAGTGCTAGAGGATAGTGGTGGAGCACAGTGCTGGTGAACAGTGGTGTAGGATAGTGGTGGACAGTGGTGTACAGTGATTGTGAACAGTGGTGTAGGATAGTGGTGGAGGACAGTGCTGGTGAACAGTGGTGTAGGATAGTGGTGGAGGACAGTGATGGTGAACAGTGGTGTAGGATAGTGGTGGAGAACAGTTCTGGTGAACAGTGGTGTAGGATAGTGGTGGAGAACAGTGATTGTGAACAGTGCTAGAGGACAGTGCTGGTGAACAGTGGTGTAGGATAGTGGTGGAGGACAGTGCTGGTGAACAGTGGTGTAGGATAGTGGTGGAGGAGTGCTGGTGAACAGTGGTGTAGGATAGTGGTGGAGGACAGTGATGGTGAACAGTGGTGTAGGATAGTGGTGGAGAACAGTTCTGGTGAACAGTGGTGTAGGATAGTGGTGGAGAACAGTGCTGGTGAACAGTGGTGTAGGATAGTGGTGGAGAACAGTGCTGGTGAACAGTGGTGTAGGATAGTGGTGGAGGACAGTGATGGTGAACAGTGGTGTAGGATAGTGGTGGAGAACAGTGATTGTGAACAGTGCTAGAGGACAGTGCTGGTGAACAGTGCTAGAGGATAGTGGTGGAGCACAGTGCTGGTGAACAGTGGTGTAGGATAGTGGTGGAGGACAGTGCTGGTGAACAGCGGTGTAGGATAGTGGTGGAGGACAGTGATGGTGAACAGTGGTGTAGGATAGTGGTGGAGAACAGTTCTGGTGAACAGTGGTGTAGGATAGTGGTGTGCAGTGATTGTGAACAGTGGTGGAGGACAGTGCTGGTGAACAGTGGTGTAGGATAGTGGTGGAGGACAGTGCTGGTGAACAGTGGTGTAGGATAGTGGTGGAGGACAGTGCTGGTGAACAGTGGTGTAGGATAGTGGTGGAGGACAGTGATGGTGAACAGTGGTGTAGGATAGTGGTGGAGAACAGTTCTGGTGAACAGTGGTGTAGGATAGTGGTGGAGAACAGTGATTGTGAACAGTGGTGTAGGATAGTGGTGGAGGACAGCTGGTGAATGGTGAACAGTGGTGTAGGACAGTGGTGGTGAACAGTGATTGAGGACAGTGAACAGTGGTGGAGGAGTGCTGGTGAACAGTTGCTAGAGGATGGTGTAGGATAGTGGTGGAGCACAGTGATTGTGAACAGTGTAGGATAGTGGTGGAGGACAGTGCTGGTGAACAGTGGTGTAGGATAGTGGTGGAGAACAGTGCTGGTGAACAGTGGTGTAGGATAGTGGTGGAGGACAGTGATGGTGAACAGCGGTGTAGGATAGTGGTGGAGGACAGTGATGGTGAACAGTGGTGTAGGATAGTGGTGGAGAACAGTTCTGGTGAACAGTGGTGTAGGATAGTGGTGGAGAACAGTGATTGTGAACAGTGCTAGAGGACAGTGCTGGTGAACAGTGGTGTAGGATAGTGGTGGAGGACAGTGCTGGTGAACAGTGGTGTAGGATAGTGGTGGAGGAAAGTGCTGGTGAACAGTGGTGTAGGATAGTGGTGGAGGACAGTGATGGTGAACAGTGGTGTAGGATAGTGGTGGAGAACAGTTCTGGTGAACAGTGGTGTAGGATAGTGGTGGAGAACAGTGCTGGTGAACAGTGGTGTAGGATAGTGGTGGAGAACAGTGCTGGTGAACAGTGGTGTAGGATAGTGGTGGAGGACAGTGATGGTGAACAGTGGTGTAGGATAGTGGTGGAGAACAGTGATTGTGAACAGTGCTAGAGGACAGTGCTGGTGAACAGTGCTAGAGGATAGTCGTGGAGCACAGTGCTGGTGAACAGTGGTGTAGGATAGTGGTGGAGGACAGTGCTGGTGAACAGCGGTGTAGGATAGTGGTGGAGGACAGTGATGGTGAACAGTGGTGTAGGATAGTGGTGGAGAACAGTTCTGGTGAACAGTGGTGTAGGATAGTGGTGGAGAACAGTGATTGTGAACAGTGCTAGAGGACAGTGCTGGTGAACAGTGGTGTAGGATAGTGGTGGAGGACAGTGCTGGTGAACAGTGGTGTAGGATAGTGGTGGAGGAAAGTGCTGGAGAACAGTGGTGTAGGATAGTGGTGGAGGACAGTGATGGTGAACAGTGGTGTAGGATAGTGGTGGAGAACAGTTCTGGTGAACAGTGGTGTAGGATAGTGGTGGAGAACAGTGATTGTGAACAGTGCTAGAGGACAGTGCTGGTGAACAGTGGTGTAGGATAGTGGTGGAGAACAGTGATTGTGAACAGTGCTAGAGGACAGTGATGGTGAACAGTGGTGTAGGATAGTGGTGGAGAACAGTTCTGGTGAACAGTGGTGTAGGATAGTGGTGGAGAACAGTGATTGTGAACAGTGCTAGAGGACAGTGCTGGTGAACAGTGCTAGAGGATAGTGGTGGAGCACAGTGCTGGTGAACAGTGGTGTAGGATAGTGGTGGAGGACAGTGCTGGTGAACAGCGGTGTAGGATAGTGGTGGAGGACAGTGATGGTGAACAGTGGTGTAGGACAGTGGTGGAGAACAGTTCTGGTGAACAGTGGTGTAGGATATAGTGGTGGAGAACAGTGATTGTGAACAGTGCTAGAGGACAGTGCTGGTGAACAGTGGTGTAGGATAGTGGTGGAGGACAGTGCTGGTGAACAGTAGTGTAGGATAGTGGTGGAGGAAAGTGCTGGAGAACAGTGGTGTAGGATAGTGGTGGAGGAAAGTGCTGGAGAACAGTACTGATGAACAGTGGTGGTAGACAATGCTGGAGTTTTACTTTATCAGAGTGCTAGAGTGTGTATTTTAGAGTTCAACACATTTAGCAGTCACTGCAGGTAAGTCACCAAAATTACGCAATCAGGATTCTTGATGAACACAACCTTGATGAACACAATTAAATAAATGTTCAACACATATTCAACAGTTCTATCCCATACTTGCAAACATTACTCACAAATGATTCCAGGTGGTTTGCCAAACCTGTAGCTGAATCATTTTACAGAAGTGGTTCACACAAGGTATTTTCTTTGCCCAGAAAACTCTGATAATAACATAAGTAACAACATTCACAGTGCAAAACTAAATAGTCTGGCATATTTTCAGAATGATGTCTAATATCAAGCATCAGCAAAAACACCAAAATGTTATAGAAAGAAGAAATTTAAAAAATATTATTTTGACACACTTTGAAGAACATTTTTATCTTTTTTGATGGAGTGTTTTAGTTGTCAAGTCTCTTCATAAAAAATCTCATTTCATTTAAAAATCAATTCAGGTAAAAATGTCAGTAAATTTTTTTAATGTTCAATGTTGAAAATATCTAATCCATATTAATACTGGGACAAAATGTCATATGTCATATTCTATTCTTAGCATTTTTGAATTTAAAATGGTGTTTTGTAATAATGACAAAGTTCAGGGATGTCATTATTTTGAAATGTATAATTTGTTTACTTAATATGAAAATAATAATTTACTTATATATATCCCTCTGTCTGGCCTCATAGTTCTCCCGACGATGCCTTCATGTGCCTTTGGTTTATGTTTGCTTCCTTGTTTAAGTTCCCTCATGCTTCCTTGTTTCTGGTTTGTCATGCCCTGCCAATCCCCTGTCATCATGTCCACCTCTGCCTTGTTTAAGCTTGTGTTTGAGTCATTCGGTTGTCGGCTATTGACGTAGGTTCCATGTTTGTTGCTATGTGGTTACACCTGCTCCCTATAACTCTAGTCCCTATGGGTAAAATATGACAATCCATATGTCAAAACAATCAAATCCTTTACCGTGTTGCTAAAACTGAAACTTGATGTGTTTTAATTGCCCAATTGTGCTTCGATTAAAAAAAAAATGGAAGGTGTAATTTTGATTGGTTTTGTAGACTAACTCAGCTAGCAGCAACTTTCATCCGTCGCAGTAGCAGTGCTGAGGCTATCGCCATTCTGACGTTCACTTCACTGCTTCCGCACTGATAATGTGGTTACTAAGAAGGATCACATGGTGCCTGAGTGTGACGTGAGCTGAGCATCACAAAGCTGTTCTCCAGCGAGTGGCCCAGCAGCGTCAAGCAGAGCCCTGACTCACCCTGATGATCCTTCAGCAGGGGCTTTGCATTAGAGCCAGTCTGACTGCAGGACCTCCGTCCACTATACATGGTGCTGGAGCATTTCTGATAGGGGAAGAAAACCCTTGAAGCCTGCATTAAAATTCAATGGATGAGGAGCAAAATAGATCTGATCACATTCTGAATAGGATTAGACAAGGGATTTAATTTTATTTTTGTGAAGTACTGGATGATCATAATTGAATGAAATAAAATCCCCCTTCACATTCTCCATAAGTAAATACAATAGAAATTAAGATGTGCGTGTGAATACATTTCCAGATGGAGATAGATAGTTGTCAAAGGGCAGACAAGAAGAGGTTTCCTTTCTCTCAACGTCAGAAAGGTTATAAATAACACGCGGTTTCAAGTTAGAAAAAGTGATCCAAGTATTACCAACTAATAATAATGATATTTATACAACAGTGCATTTATTAGACATGGCCCTCAAAACAAAGTCTTACATATCCTGCGTCAAACATGGGCTGGTTATGCACCTCCTCTGTATGTGTACAGCCCACAGTGGTAGAGAAAGTATCTGTTGTGGTACACGTAGAGTTAAGTCAACTTTGACTCAATAAATACAATGTAAGTCTCCATGTACCATGTACCATGCCATGTAACATATACCACGGAGGAAAGAACGTTTGGGTCTAGCCTTGCTCAATAGTGAGTGCTTGGGTTTCTGTGGCTTATGGTTCTTGAGTGGTTCTGTAGCAGGGAAGATACTAACAAACACGTCCAAATTCCATTATTACATAACATATCTGAGAATTGAAATTTAACATGTTGGCATTTTTGTAAATATTAATAAATAAATAAATTCACTCTCTAACTGACTGCCTGAATCCCACTGTTGAAACCCATTGTTAATCTGCAAGGCGTCTGGCTGTACACTTTTCTATCTTGCTAGATTGCTATGACATGGTAAGCTGTACTAGGCACGTCTGGTGATTAGCATACATCTGGTAGCATACATCTGATCGCCAAGCCAACCTCCACGTAATTTCTCGATAGCTACACTGAAAGAGGAAACAGGAAGAGTTGATAAAGTTGTGCTATTTCATGTGGGTATGTAACCTTGCTTAAAATATCCTAATACGTTAAGTGAATGCATTTGTAGTTATATAGCTATTGGATGTATTCATCTTGACTGTTATGTTGTTTACTTAAATGAAAACTTCTTTACTTTGTGCTTGGCTTACTGTGTAGCTATACAGTCACATTTCAATATAGCTAACAGTAGCTGTGATGCCAAAGACATTTGGCAATACACATATATCTGCTAAGTTTGTTCACAGACTATCCAACAATTGCTTACTGATTGGGCAGGGGATATGGGACTGCAGTATAGACGAAGTCTACTGCCATCTTCTGGTGAAATATAAAATGCTGTGGTCAACAGAGGCTGCGGGCCAGTGAAAATTTGAACGCAGGCTGCATTTGCCCCACGGGCCGCAGTTTGGACACCCCTGCTCTAGAACATCAAATTGTAACTGTTGTCCTTCAGCACCAGCAGGTGTCCACAAGAGGGAGGCAATGAGCCAGGAAATAATCAGGGTTCGTTAGCCCCTCAGGTGGCTTCATCTTTTATAAGCAGCTTTGCAAAGGTCACTCTTTGAGAAGTCTTGGTGTATGCTACATGTACTCAAGCTTGTTGGTATTGTTTGTTACTGACTCTCCTGACTCTACTTCTCTCTACTCTACTCTACTCTACTCTACTCTACTCTACGACTCTACTGTTTTCTCTTGTGTTGGTCCTCATGTTTGGTCCTCAAGTTGTTTCTCCGCCTGCCTTGTCTACTCAACCACTTCCACCTTTCTGGTGGCTTAGTGGTTCCTGCCTGATTGAATGAGCCTCCTGTCCCCTTCATTGCTCCACCAATCACACTCAGGCCTCAGTTGTCCTCCCACTGTTTCCTTCTCAGTTGTAGTGTGGTGGGGTGACCCATGTTCCCCTGCTTGTCTGGTTCAAACCATCATCCAGGTGTTCTTTCCCAGGTTTCCATTTTCCTTAACTCCCTTTCCTTGTTCCACCTCATTGGTGTTTGGACCCCTTTAAGAGTGTCCGCCATCTAGTGTGCGCGGTCTGAGTTTGTGGTCAGAAAGCCATGTTAGGCAAAGCTATTAAAATTGAGCTTCATGTCGACATAACACAAACTGCATGTAAAGGGATTTGTCTGAATTAGTAAGTTCCTAGTAGCTTGAGCTGAATGGCTCACAAGCATCACTGTTTTTAGTTTCATGGTTTTGTTCCTTTTATTCATGCATACAGAGAGGCACATGTGAAGGTGTGAATGTCAGTGTGCTAACGTGGCACTGAGCAGAGTGTTAAAATGACAGCCAGCATGTGGGGACCGAGAGCCAAGGGAATCTGAAAGCACAATGGAGCTCAGAGGAAATCAGACACAGTATCTACACCCCCCCCCCACATCCCCCTGTACACACACACTCAAACACACATACACAAAGGGCTTTGCCGGGTCATTGTCCTTTTTGTTAAGCAGGAGGACAAAGAAAAGGGGTGTGCAAGAATCAGGGAGGGATGAATAGAGATGATGTGTGAGATGGAGGAGGTGGGGGCAGAACAGGAATGGGGAGATCTAGATGGATGTTGACACACTCAGGGACATGTAAGACCTCCCACTTTGCTCACAGAGCTGTCTTATAAATTAAATAGAAAAAAATGAAAGACTGAAAAGACACTCCCACCACGTCCAAAAACACAACGAGACGCACATTTGTGCCTAGCTAGTAAACCAGCGGACAGCTGAGGAGGAGACGCGGCAGAGGCCCCCGCGGTGCTCTCCCGTGCATTTAGCTGCTGTGAAAGAGGATCTGTCTCTAAAACGGAGGTAACAATAGAAAACCTTAGTACAGGAGTGACAATTCACAGAGAGAGGAGACTGGCTGCTTTTACCCTGGAGCTATCTACATCCACGGGGAGTTTTCCTAAAGGCAGGATTCCCCAGTGGACAGGCTAACGTAGGGAAAGCCTATCACGTACTACAGCACAGTCTAGGTAACTATAGCAACTCTTCATCTAGCCATCTCCTACTGTGCTGGAGTCTCTAACTCTCTCTCTCTCACACACGTACTATCTCTCTCTCTCTCTCTCTCTCTCTCTCTCTCTCACACACACACACACACATACTCTCCCTGTCTCACTCTTTGATTTGAGAGGAGCACTCTAGTTTGAGGGCACTGTATTAAAAAACCCATTAAGGACCCCCAGTCCCCCACCCCAGCAACTCAGACTATCAGAGAATCACAGTTGAAAGACCTGTAAGCAATTCAACAACATTCTTGGAAGCCTATTTCATGAAATAATTAATTAAATTATGAGTATGACTCATTTAACACTGCAGGGCAAAAAGGATTCTGTTTAACTCGGTAGTTAACAGAAACAGCAAAGAAGAAAATGTGGACCTGCGTCCAGAAAAGTACTTTGTGATCCGGTCAATCTTTTTTCTTCACCTTGATCTGGGTCTTTGTATCATGTCACTGGAGTGGCACATGAATTGCCACTTGAACCAACTAAAGATTTCTCAGCCTGCCTACTGTAACATACCCATCTGCTGAAGCACAGAGAACAGTCAGACTGACCTCAAACCTTCAGTCTACTGTTCAAAACAAACCGTGTTGTCAGCCTGCCCATTACACAAAGCTTAACATTACAGTCTGCTCTTGCTGCGTCAAGCAATACTCCACTATACTGGCAGCAGTCTGATAAACACACGATTGCATCATTCATAGTAGAAAAAATAAAATCTCAGCATAGCTTTTAAATGTCTTTGCTGGTATATGTGACAAGTTCATGCAGATATCTTACTGCCAGGTTGATTTGGAGGTGAGAGATATCACCCCAGTTTTATGCTTGGAAACCACCATAACCAGTTTCACATCTGAATAGATTTATACTTGTCTCCTCCTTTCCTTCGCTCGGTCACTGGTCTGCTTTGCTCCTCTGAGAGTCCCAGTCCTGTAGTTTGCGTCTGGTTTGATAGTGATGGATTGCACCACAGTGGAGCTACTTAACAGCCTTGGAGGCAGCCAGAGAAAGAGAGCTATCCATGGAGAAATGAATGGTGGACATGTGGCAGATTTGTCCTGCCTAACCCAATTCATTTAACAAATGAGCTTTTAAATCTGTGGGGTATTTAAACTGAGAAGACAAGAGAAGGGACACCGAGCAGCATCACCAGTCATGCTGATGAGAGAGAGCCATGACAACCATGATGAGAAGAATTTTGAGAAGAAAGGATATCATTGGGTAATTAGCAGAACAGTGTCCAATGAACTAAAAGTTCAAGTCCAATGAACTACAAATTATTTTAGACATTTCACTATAACATATTTGCAGTTAAACATAAAATTAAACATCAAACAAACATTGAATTAAACATATGTAATTATAGAATAATTTAATCATGGAATTACAGTACCTTCAGTATGAATTTGATTATTATTGGACTGAATGATATATGTGCTCAATGTATTGAAAAATGCTTTAGAGATACACATGAAACCAATATATTATTGTTAAAACTTGCCTCACAAAAAATACAGACTCGCAACAAATTCATAATTTTACATGAAATACACGGGACCAGCTAATATAATGACAAATGAGTTTAAGTCATTTGCCAATTAATTAGCCATTGTTAGCATGAGGTGGGTACAGTATTTTGCCTCACATGCCTCAAGTATTGTTACTTTAAAATAATCATTACTCAAGTAGAAGTCAAAGTTTACTAACTCTCCACTCTCCAAACTCACCGTTTTTTTTTTTTAAGTTGGTGGTAAGTACTGAATACACTGCATATAAACTCACCTCTGATGAAAAACACTTAAACTCATTTGTCATTATATTAGCTGGTCCCTTGTCGTGAGTGCATTTCATAAGCAGACTACCACAACGTGCAACCCCTGTTGCCATGCACCTCATCCGCCTGTTCTGTAAGTAACTGTCAACAGATAATTATCAAGGGTAGCATGTGTAAGTGCAAATGTGATGACATATCCCAACTGCTGCTTCTAATATTCAACCTGCATGCATTTCCAATCCTATACCAATTACTTCCTTTGTTCTTATGTGTTGTCTAGTTTTCCATGTGAAACCTCCAGTTTTCTAAAAAGGCACATTAAAACATAGGTATCATTAGCAGTAGTATCTCACAGGAGAGCAAAGGTTGAAGGTAGTGAACCATAGTTTGTAAAGCATGCCCTTCTGCTTTGAAATGTGGTCTAGTTCCTCTCTGCCCTACTGAAAAACCCCATTAATTCAGGAAATGTTTAATGTATTACCAGTTAACGTTTAGATACAAGCTAAGAAGATACAAGCTATCATGTTTTTATTACCTGTTTACTGTAGATGAATCATTATCTCATCAAAGATGCAGCATGTCTATGTGTGCTAAAGAGCATTCCCATGTTCATGAGCGAACTACATGATACACAAGCATAAACACGGAAAGTGTTGTAAGTGTAAATGTTTAGGTTGACAGGGTTGATGTAGACACCCATTAATGGACAGAATGATAGGCCATATATTTGGTAAAGAGTGTAACTACACCAATCAATTAGACTGACTTATTTTGATGTTCAGTACATTTGCTTACAAGTAAATAAATGAGCAAACATGTCAACAAATATCCCAGGAAGCATCTGGAGTCTTTCTAAAGAAACTGTAAACGTGTTCTGCCCTGAACTCTTGATTTCATTCAGTTACTGAGAGTCAGTAATGCACATATCTTTAGGACAGTGAAAATGCTCTGCTATAGATACAACATGGAGCTGATTTGAAGTGTTCAGAAGTGGAAACACTAAAATGTAACATACTTTGACAGGTAAATAAACAGGAATTTAATGTAATATATAAACATAAATCCCAGTCCCTACATCATTCACAGTAAGCAAATGTTAGATTCTAGTGTTTCTTCTTTCTATGATGCCATGAGCTTCTTTGTTTCCTATCGTGTGTGGAGTGTGCACACACACACATACACACACACACACACACACACTGCATCTCAGGTTTGCTCCTGAGAAGAGGAGAACTCGTTTAGATGGAGTCTAATCACCTTTCATAGCCTAATGAAAGAACTGATGATCTGAAGATCCCCTGAACTCTTAAAGTTGCATAATACACACAGAAAGTAATGAAAGAGACGGATGAAAAACTCACTCAGATCAAAGCAAATCATCTAATACATCACCCAGACACTTGAGACTCATAATATGAAACTCTGCAAATGAACCAACCCAGCAACAAACCATCTGCGTATATTTGCAAGGAAACCAGATCTCGAAAGATATTCTCAAAGTGAAAGGCTAGGGGTTAGCTATAGGACATGGTTAGTGCGAACATGATGCTTATGATTCTCCTTTCTCAGGTGTTTGCCTCCATTATGTTGTGGCTGCAGATAGAGAGAACATAACAGAACTGTTTGATGCAGCATGTGCATTATTAGAGGAGATTAGAGATCTGGCGACAGATAAAAATGAAAGCGAAAATGCTCATTTTTAGGCAATATGAGTTTGAATGTATTCAAATATGTAAGTGTACACTGTGATTGTAAAGTCATTGTGAGTTTTGCTGTTTGTTGGCAGAAAGGTAGTTGCAGGTGCTGTGGTCAGTGTATGTTGTAATTATAGGACACAAATGTGACGAGTTTCACAGTGCATGCATGAATCAAATTTACATAAATATATAAAGTAATATAAACAATCAGAATACATCCCTGCTGACTAATATTGTTTGCCACTATTTTGAGAGAGAAGATTGTTTAACATTGTTTCCCATTGTTTCTCAATATTATGTCTGTACATGTAAGTCTAATCTGAGACTCGACTTGGACCCCAAACATTGATTGAGAAGATTGTGCTCAGGCCAAATTTGGTACAGACTTGTAAGACCTGTGTAACTGTGTAACACTAGCTCAGATATGTGCTACGTATTTGTAGACCAAACACAGTGTTACGTATTGGTAGACCAAAAACAGTGTTATGTAGTGGTACTGCAAACACAGTGTTATGTACTGGTAGACCAAACACAGTGTTATGTACTGGTACACCAAGCACAGTGTTATGTACAGGTAGACCATGCTTAATTCGAGCGCTGGGTGGGTGCACACGTGTTAAATCTTATACCATGAAGTGTAAGATATAATAAATGTAAGTTAAACAATTAAAAAAAAAAAAAAAAAAAAAAAATATATATATATATATATATATATATATATATATTAAAAGGTAAATTATTTTAACATAATTGAAATTGAGATATTGAAAGTGCCTAATAACAAGCAGCACTGAGATACAAGCTAGACAGAAGCACACCATCAGGACACAAAGCAGCTATCACAGAAATATATGACCTCAGTATACCGATATTTACTTTGTTTTCCAAGCAGCATGGACGAGAGATTCAAGAAAACAGTTATGAGGCCTACAGACCAGCTCTTCCACAGTATCCCCACCAAATACCAGTATCCCCACCAAACACCAGTATCCCCACCAAACAGGTGGGAGATGTTTTACTTTCACATGTGCAAGAAAAGCACAATATATGGAATCCACTAAAGCATGAAATTAATGCTGTCAGCATGAAGAGGTTTAAGACTCAGTGAAACATGCATCAAGAATTAGCTGACAGAGTCCTGCTGAGGTCCTCAAAAGGTAGCCTAACCCTGATCTATTGAGCTGTACACCCTGAAGCACTGACATGATCCTGAATCAGGACTGAGGTAACATATGCTGCATAAAGGACAACCATACATGCTATGGCTATTTTATGGAATCAAATGTCAAATGTGGTAGGATACTTGCAGGCTTCTTTAGGCTACAACGTCAATATAATGAAGGGAAAATGTTCTCAGAATAGTTTTATGAAGTACTGGTAAATCTGTGAACTTCTTTCTGAGCAGTTTCATCTCTAAAACACCACCTAGGGAGGGTATTTTAAACCCAACCATTCAAATTAGTGTGTATAAAATCTGCATATTTAAATAATCTTTTGCCACACAGTATTTTTAGCTAATGTTTTCTACACTACTTTTTAATCAAACCTTAAATAAACTAGTTTGTTGTATGTCCAAATGTTTACTGTGTGATTTTTACAGGTAGGAAAAATGACTTCTTATTTATTTCAATTCACACGGTTCATAAAATTATTTCAATTTCTGCGCTCTCTGTGACGGGCAGGAGGTGCGAACGAAAAGGAAGCGATCACGCCAAGTCTCAGAGAAAAGGAGGGGTTTAATCATTAAAGTGCGCAAACCAAAGTCCCGTGCACTGACCCAAATTAAGGATACAATAACCAGCAGTCAACTGGTACAAAGACAAGGCATATATAGACAGACAAACGACCATCAGGTGAGGGAGCTAATAAGCCCCACCCACCTGAGGGACGCACACAACGCAACAACAACAGGACAACTGCCGCTGTGCCGGAGGCGACCGGTAGGGGGAGCCTCCCTCACCGTGACACTCTCACTGTATTGGTCAATGTGATTCAAAGGAAGAGAGATAAAGTTGAGTTACAGGATTTGTACGCTTCTGAAAACACGGTGCATACTGTATAACTTGCCTCAAATAACCACATTCAATGTGATGGAGATTTAGGAATGTACATTATTTCAAGAGAGGAACAAACTTTTGTGGAAGCTGCACACACATCATATACCAATAAGCCTTCAGGGACAGCAAACATCAGAGGATTTGGTCTTTCAAGACAAATAGATCAGAGATCTCAGCAGCCAGCAGGAATATCAAAACCAATATGGCTCTCACCATCATGACTTAGATACTTAGATGGGTTTTAATGTTTGACTCTATACTTCCAATCTCAAACTGCCATCAGAGAACGGCTCAAAGAGTCTTTTAAAGTGGAGGAGGTCCTCCTGCCAGAGAATGTGGCCTCTTTTCACTAGTCAGTGTTGAGGCCAAACAGCTCTGAAGTCGTTTGTACTTAAATGGCATGAGCTTGCCCTCGAAGTCCAGAATATGTTCTCCAAGAACTCTTAATCTTGGGGTCAAGAAGGTGCTGCTAGAATATTACTTTGGTTGAGGTCGAGGGGGGGTATGGAAACATGGCCCTCAGCACATTTTTGCCAAGGCTCTGAAATATATAATGGATCTTGACAAGCCCCTACATGCTGACCAGGTGTCTGACAGCCTGACCTCAGGCGAGTGAGAAGCCCAGACCACTACTAATGTGCATGAACAATAGGGACATGATGGACCACATCTACTGCTTTGAAATCAGCAGAAGGACCTGTGTTTTTCATCTCCACAGCGTTTATACAGATACTGTCCAGGCAGGGCTACCTTAGCTCAAGCTTGTGGCATTCAGGCTCATTGTCACACTGCAATGGGTTCAATGTGTAGGCAGGATGCACGTTCAGGTGGATTCAGTGGCACGAGGGGAATATAGAAAAAACAAAAATTCTAACCAGAGAGACAAATCACAACAACAAAATGCACAAAGAGAACTTACAACACAGACGATGTGAGACCAACATTGCAATGACATTTGACATACATAAATACAGGCACGTTCGCATACAGTGTTCACATTCGATAACTGACAATGTGTCTATGAAAATTCAGGGAACAGATACATGGACTGATGAACCGACAGAGGGTGAACCATGACACTCTTGTCATGTTCTCACAGTCCCCAGACAAATCTCAAGACAAATATTTTACATTGGCATAAAATGTATGTGCAAACAAATGTCCTAGAGAATTGCTCTTTTCTATTTCAGCTCAACTTTTTCAACATTATTTTCTGATGTTCCTGTTCTGTGTTCCTGTGATTTTGCTCTGTCAGTAAAATTTCAAATGATCTGACACATTTTTCAAATTTTGTGAAACAGTTCAGCAGTAGTTCTAATTACCTGCTGCAGCTGAACACCTGTCAGTCTGTTGTTTCTGTCTTGTGACAGAAGTCTTGTGACTGGAGCATTTTCAATCAAGATATAGCCACAAAAGTAGATAATATAATGTAGAGATAACGTAGAGATAACATTGCTACTTGCAAAATGTTAGCTGTAACTCCTTCAGACATAATTCTTAAAATGTTTTGGCCACTGAAGGTGGATGAGCAAAGATACAAATTAAGGGCCCAAGAAGAAGTGGAGGTTTGCAGAACATGCAAATTTAATATCCATGACACAGGAATGGGCCTTTATTAAAGCTGTTACTTGCTGAATGTAAAACTTAGGCCTCCACTCACCTTAACATTATTAATTCAGTCATGTCCTATAGGTGTGCAACAGTTAAAATGCCAGTCGTGAAATATCTCTCCAGCTCTCGACCCAACACTGATGCCCAGAAGCTAGGAAATGGACTATTAGCAGATTAGCTCCTAAGGATAAACCTCAATATTAAACATGATCTCTATTGTCTCGTGCGTCACTGGAAGAGTTTGACATCCCTGAGAAAGCCCTGCCAATATTGGCATTAGCTTACACCAGTGACAGACATGTTGGATTTTTCCAAGGGTTAAACTGACTTTTGCCATTTAATGCTGAATTCATTGTTTTCATTAATACATAAGAAATTCATATTCTCTTATACATCTAGGGGCTGTCTATTTCCCCTGCTTTGGGAAATGATAATATTACATTGGTGTGTTCAACCTGTTCCCTAAAATGTTTTTTTAACAAACCCAGGAAAAACATTAGCTAAGGCACACCAAAGTTAGTCATTTGACTGAACAAATTGACTCAAGTCTCCAAAATAGCCAAACGAATGCTAAAAGATAGTTTACTGATTTCTATTTGACATTCACATTCTATCTGTTATTCAGGATTTTTGGATGACACTCCGGTTGAAATAAGCTGCACAATGAAACACATGCAAAGCTGGAAATCGCAGGTTGTCTGGTATATTTCTGCCATATACTTTGTTACTCACAGAATGAGTGTAGGATGTGTCGAGTGCAGTGATTTGGGTTTGCTATAACTTTAATCTTATCAATAAAAAAACTACCTCCTATAGTGCCTCAGTAGCAATTCTACACTTTTCACATACCTAGTGCCACATGGCAGATGGTGCCCAGGCAGCCCTCTCAAGCCCCGCCCATATTGCATCAGCCATGCCCCTCCCAGACACCTGTTTCATTAGCTATTCCTTTCACCTGCGCCTTTCTTTCTTTCTGCATATTTAAATCCCACAGGTGTCTGAGTCCAGCGCTTCACACTGGTGGTCCCTATACCCTAACCCTAACCCTAACCCTAAACCTAACCCTAATCCTAATCCTAATCCTAACCCTAATCCTAACCCTCCGTTACAGGTCAGCCTACTCGCCTGAGCAGCGTTTCCTGCTTGAGTCTGTCCATGCCTTTGGTCTTTCGAGCTTTCATATCATTTGTATATCTTTTTGAAACATAACCCAATTTAAACATTAAATGGTGATACATCTAAATAAACAAGTCAACTGCTGTTCACATTACACATATCATATTTGCATTTATGCTTGTCTCTCATTAGCATATGTAGATCTAAGATTTGTAACGTTTTTCCAGATTAACTCTACGTGTCACAAATGTAGGCACGTGCCCCTGCAACCAGCTTTCACACTACCGGGTGATTCAGTGTGCGTATGGGGGAGCACACACCCGTGTGTGTACCGCCTGTGCTGGGAAGTGCTGGGGAGAAGAATGTGGCACGCACACTCGCTGTAAAGGACGCGAAGGAAGATGTTGACAAAAGGTTTTATTGCAAGGATTTCCATTTATTCTTATTAAAAACCATTTGTTTTGTTTGAATGTTTATTTTTTTATCATATTACTTTCCAGCAGCTCACATGCAACAAAGGCTTTAATCCTCCTGAATCTGAAAGTTAATTTTTACTCAGCGTTTGGTCAGTGCCTCAGCGACATTTACTGGAATAATAATAATTATTATGAGTATGTATGGTTAACGCTGAGGTTCACTCATATTGTACCCAAAGGGCTTGTCACTACCATTCCCCAAATGCTGTGTGGTTATCTCATATGTGCCTCTGTACTCTGTATATAGAAATACTAAAGTTTAGTAAGATACATAGAGATATTAAAAATTATAGTGAAGCACACAAAGTGAAGTTATCTATCAGATAACTGAGACTTCTACCAGAAGCACCTGGAATTGTAGAGACACCTGCACTGGTATATCAAAGGTTGCTGTGAGATGTTAAAGCCCAAACCATGTTCTGCCTTGTCCTATCGCATCCAGTTACAGAAGTACTGGATCCAAACAGGCCTTCAGCTGTCTGATTAGTAAATATGTTGATCTGGGGTGCCAGCCATGAACAGACAGAGCTGAATCATCCCATAAGCACAAACTAAATAGTAATACTCATCATGTTTGAATTGGAATCTGAAAGGCTACTTCATAATACTTAACAGTTAACAGTGCACTTAACTATGATACTGTGTAACTGATGGACTCAAGCTATGTCCATACAAAAAGGATAGAGAAGTAGAAAAGGAAAGAGAAGTAACATTACAAACATTGATGTGATTCAGGTATAGACTACAAACAAACATATAATGATCCATGTCAACTTGGTAGATTTGCATTTAACACTTGAATTATTACAATTTAATTTACATTCTCTTAAGTTTAAATTCTCCAGGCAATGGGTAAACAGAAAAATAGTTGCTTCTTTATAAGTACTGCCACATTTAATTAGAAATGGGGTTCGCCCCTGGATTCTTTTTAGTGCTCATTGGTATTTCAAATCCAGCAAAGACACTCTGGTTCTGGTGAAAAACAATTCATTTAATTTGGTATGTTTTGTCTCTGGGATGAACAGACAAGAAATATACTACTTCTATACTAAGCTAACTATACTAGTACTATACTATCCTGTACTATACTATACTATAACTATACTAGTACTACAATCAGTTCCATTCTATCCTCCAAATGGCTCTAAATATAGCAGAAGGGGTTTCCTCTAAAGCCCTTATTCCCAGGATCAGATATGAGGTGTTGTGATGGGCAGATTTCCTATGTTGGACTGAGCTTTATGTGAAGGTCTGCTGTGAGGAACTCAGGGGTTAGTGTGGTTAAGGCTACAGTAGGACAAGGCTCCTTCTCATCTGATGGACTTCAGTGTAAGTGATGGTCTGAAGAAAGTGTGATTTAAGCTCCTATAAACTCTGCCACAAACTCCAGCTAACCCTGCATGTTGGAGTTCTGCATAGATTGGACAAGTTAAACATTTTTGCTTTTTAAATGCTAAACGCAAAGAGAATAAAAGCAGACGTGTCATTGTACAGTCTCGCCTGGACAATCCTTGTGGTTGCATGACAGGTATTCAGCCAAGAGGCAGAACAGCACAGTTATACATGCACAGCATTCGGGTACAGATCACTACTGCAAACCCTCACACAAAAACCATGAAAGGCTGATATAGCACTGGCTATAGTCTCAGGTTCTCTATCGATTTCATTCCTACAAAATCCAAACTTTTTCGCAGTCATTGTACAAATTCTTTCAGAGATAAGGCTACATGACATGCTACCTGAATTCTGAAGTCAACTCTGATTTTTTTTTTGCACATCACTGGTAACACTGTGGGAGTTTCTGCCCATCAAACATCTCGTTAGTCGTGACCGATTCCAGCTTGCGGTTTCACGGTTGTTTACATTCCATGCTGTATGACTCAGACCCACCCGCGCTGATCTACTGTGCCGTAACCCGTACACAAGACGAAAGCCGAAAGCGCACAAGTCAATGTCAGCTTTTTCTTTCTGATTGTAAATATTTTACCTCATCGTGTATATTTTTGTCTAGGTAGCCACATTACCATATGAGTACGTTACTTTATTGAATACAGGTAAGCCTCTTAACTGTGTTCACTTCACTTAACCACTTCAGCCTTGCTGAACAACTAGGAAACTCAGCAGCGTTCTGCTAAGAAAGTTGCACACTGCCTGAATTTGCTGTTGATATGTGTCTCGTGGAGGTCAACACATGCAAAACGAATATAACAACACTAATGCAGATAAACAATATAAAAACAACCCAAATGTATTCATGCGATGGCTAGAAGAGTGTGTTTAATTCATAAACCCCTTCTAATAAAAAGTAAACCCTACCGATTGGTCAGACCAGAGTCTCACCTCAAACACTGGGATCTGTGCACAAAAGAACCAAAAGCAGCTCATGTAAAAAGGTTAAGCAGGTAAGAATTCAGCAGTGGACAATGGGATTTACCGTATTACCTTATAACTGTATTACCATATTACTGTATGGTATTGTGGCATAATAAACTACATGTGGGAACTGTCACTGAATGAGAGGCTAAGTGAATGGTTTTGAGTTGTTAAATGACATCATAAATGACATCATAAATTACATCATCTATTGTTGAATGCAACCTGTGCGAATGGAGCAGCAGAAATGTACCTTCTATATTTATTGGTACGTGTTGTTTTCATCTGTCTTTTCACATCACATCTTGCTAAGTTATGAAGAGCTGCTGGATGCATAAAGTCCACTGCGACGGCAGGAAACGAGTCACTCTGCATTCACATCTCCCCTCCGCTGAAGAATCACTCTGCATTCACAACTCCCCTCCGCTGAAGAGTCACTCTGCATTCACATCTCCCCTCCGCTGAAGAGCACATGATGCACACGTGTGTTGCCACTGAAAATTAGCATATAAATAAGCACCATGACGACTGAATCTATTTGAGAGCCGACCTGCATTGAACAAGTGGTGTATAGAAATTTGCCTTAATCTTTGATCTGGGTGGGACACTGAGGGCATATTTCTCTTGCCACGGCAAGATCAATGGCCTCTCAATGACAGCCAATCAGAAACGAAAAGAAAGCGGAAGTCCTACCTGCCCCTTTAGCACACATCTGTTTTAGCGCAATCAAAGCATTTCTGTTTCAAACTCAGAGAGAAGGGTAATTACTCCAGCTCCTTAATTACATCAGACAAGGCAGTCGATGCCTGACACTCTCCTCTGCTCACAGCTCAGCAGTCATGGGTAATCAATAAGGATGTGCAAGATTGACAACTCTGTGGATAGTGGAAGTGTGGACTTTTGGCTTCTGTAAATCTAACACTCTGGCTTTACTGGAGCATGTCTAGTTTGACCTTTTATTCGGAATAAATAAGTAAGAGGTAGTGGACATGCTAAAATAGTGAAACCCCCAGAATTTCAATTTGCATGTGCTAAGTCCACAGACTTGGCGTTCAGAAGTAAATGCAGGTTTCTTAGTCTCTTCTTGTCCAATCTGGTCATTTATCATCTAGTGCCTTTTTTCTCTCGATTTGATCCCATATGATTGAGGAGATCTGTTTGTGTGCATTCCTGCAGTGCTGGGATTAGCACACGTTCTGCCAGATCACTCGGAGTAGAAATGGACAGAAGAGAGAAGGGGGCATGCGAACTGCACTGGGTCTCGTGTGGGTCTGGGGATTTCATTATCATTTGACTTATCCTTTTCTCACCAGTCTGCACAAATCAAAATGGACCTACACTGACCAATCAAGCCAAACTTATTGAATCCAACAATTTGAAAGTTTTAAACACTTTATTTATGTGGGTTTTTTATGCAATAATATAATTGTCACTATTCTAAGAAATAACTTTTTCACTTTGCATATGAGTCTGTCAAGTGTGCATTTTGGCTGTAAACAATGGGCACAGACACACAAAAACAGCAATTAGTTTGCTTTAAATGCATTCAGATACAATTTAAGGATTATCGAAAGAGTTCAAATGTAGATGGATACATTTAGCTACCAAGATGATGCATGTAATCAGAATGAATTAAACCCTAATTTGCATGATACAATCTCTGCAATGCAGCACCATGAACAGAATTAAATCTAATCTTAATAACACTTCCTCTACACTTACTGTGGACATACTCGCCGCAGTTCAATATCCTCATATGCAAAGCCTTACAAAGCAATAATTATTCTCTAATTTGTTCGACAGTGTTATGTGAATGGGCTTTAAATTGGTTCACTACTGCTGGTCAAACTGGAGATGAGAAGGTCAGTAGGAGGACTAATAAACACAAGAGCCAGACAGGGTTATTTATGTAGCACGAATCATACACAAGGCAATTCAAGGTGTATTACAAATAACAGCAAAGTTCAATATAATTAAATTACAATTAAATAACACTGATTAAAATTATGAATGTTACATTGAAACATGATACACAGAATACAGGCTCTGGGAAGTGTCAACACAGTGCTGTAAACTACAAGCTGACTGCAAAGGTAGTTTGGGTTTTGCTTTTAAAAAAATCCAAATGTTTTTACCTTAGGCACAATTAACTAATGAGTTTGTAGTGATCTGAGAGGAGGCCTGCTCAGAGTAAAGCATATCAGACAGCTGCAGTGGTCCTAAACCACTTTTATAGGCAAGCAGTAGTGTCATAAAGTCAGTTCTGTAACAAACTATGAGCCAACATATGGATGTAAGAATTGGAATGATTCCTTTTCCTCCATTACTTTATTTGTAGTTAGAATTCTGGCAGCTACATTTTGAATCAGCTGAACTTTTTTGATTATAGAACATTCAGTCAGGAGAACTATTGTGGAAATCACCACTGCTAGGAAATACATATCTGAATAAGTTTCTCAATGTCTCTGATTTTGTTTCCAAATGATACAATGCTGGTTTAGAAATTGTTCTGACATTACATCTTAATTTGAGCTTATTAGAATATTTACATTATTGTAACGTAATAGGAATATGCATGCATATGAAGTGAAGGTCCACACTTTACTTCAGCAAGGGCAAACCACATACAAAACATTCAACAGGCAGAGGTCGTAAAATGGATAAGAACAAGCGATGTGAACAGAAGAGCAAATCCAAACAGTGAAATTACAAAAATGAACAAAACCAATTACAGAAGAACTGTGTATAAAAGGAGAATCACATTCTGGACCACATGTCCTGCTGTCAGACACAGCTACAGAACTCTGTAAGTACAGTTAAGGAGGGGAGACTAGTTAGTTGGTTAGACTACTGACTCAAACTAGATACAACTGCATCCAAATTTATTTAGTTTTAATTTTAAGGGTAGACATAACAACTTTGGTTTTGTAGTAGGTTACATTTCCAGTAAGTAAGGACCTTGGCATGAGTGAGACATTTACTATCAAAAGATTTTTGTAGAGTTAGAATCATTTTTAAAAGGTTGGTTCAAACCTGCAGGCCAATGATATATATCTGTTTTAGTTACATTTTAATAGTTAATAGTGTTAAATTGTGACATTTTAACCACGTAACCTCAACAAAGTGATGTTAAGGACACATTTGATGGACAAAGAAATACTAATTGATAATGTGATATAATGTCTATTTAGTATTTATTTAACATTTACAAAATGATGCAAACACATTACATCTCTCAGCTGATACCATTTTATGGACAAATTGTGTGTGGGAGGCGGATTAGCAAACGATTCAGCTGTTATTGGTGGCTTTAATAATGCTGGAGAGAAAAAATGATTGTCCCAGTTTGGATATTAATATGCTGTCATGCCGTTAACATGAAGTCTGTGTTTGCAGATTTCAGGATGAATTTAAAGTTTGGTGTTATGCTTTCTGCCTCCGATCTTGGAGTCAAAATGATGACTATTTATCCAGTTGAGCGTCAACGTTTTCAGATGGTTTACATGGGAAGATAGACATTTCATTCATGAACAGAGTGCCTGCACAGTCATCTACAAACCTTTTCTTTAAACAAACACATCTAGCAAGCTGCATAAAAAAATGCAGTGGTGATATGAAAGAGCTACATCCTCCAGAGTGGTTGAAATGATGGGACCCGTTGAGATAAACCAGTCTAGAGTCTCACCATGAGAGTGTCTCAGCATGGTCACATGCTGTGAGAGACCAAATGACTCAAATATGCTCGGCATTATTGACAAGGATCTGAGCTATGGCTGCTCGCTCCTGCTAGAATACAAATGAACCACACTATTTAGCTCCAGACCTACTGCAGTTTAAATGAACTACACTACCCTAGACCACACCTGAAGAAATAGAAATGAGGTATCGAGTGGCCACCACATGACAAGCCTGGCCGAATACCAATGAAGTGTATGCTCAACACCAGATCTGCTGACCTGTGGGCCCGATGTGTCATTTCTTCACTGGAGAAATCGAATGAGAAATGCATCTCTGGAAGGCACACATCGATTATATTACATATATGTAAAACATATATGCTGTGACACATAGCACCCCATAGCAAACAGAACATGAGTCACTGTCCTAACTGAATTAATACATACAGAAAACATCTATAATTTATACACATCATGAAGAGAGAGAGAGTGAGAGAGAGAGATGAACCTGGGAGAGAGAGATGAATCGGTTATAAAGTGTGTGTGAGTGTGTGTGTGTGTGTGTGTGCGTGTGTATGTGTGCACGTGCATGTGTTTGTGCTATTGTAAATCCCCACAGACATTTCAAAGAGCTCTACACTTCAATCTGTATTCAATCTGACATATTCAATTCTTTTTATACAGTTTTAGCTTAACACAACAAATGTAAAATGAATCATGTAAAATTAATCAGTTAATGTGCAAAATATCAGATTTATTTTAAGACTGTTTACATTTATATTTATATTGGGTTATATTATATTTTATTATATATCAGCAGATGGCAATTAATCGGACAACTGACTTCCAAGTTTTGTTTTTTTTTTATGCTAAAGAGAAATAAAAGTGATTCTTAACATTTGTAACTGGAGCTGGTTGTTATTTCTCTATAAGGATTAGAACTCTTCGGGCCAAGCTGTGACTGTTCAGGTCAACCAGACCCCTCCAAGCATGGGTTAGGGTTAGGGGTTAGGAGTTAGTGTTAGGGTTAGGGTTAGGAGTTAGTGTTAGGGGTTAAGGTTAAGGTTAGGGTTAGGAGTTAGGGTTAGGGTTAAGGTTAGGAGTTAGGGTTAGGGTTAAGGTTAGGAGTTAGGGTTAGTCAGGGTCAATAGGTGACTGATAGAGCATTACTAACAAAATGACTTCAGGACATCTCTGAGAATGCATTGTTTTTACAGTTAGCTACAGTTTACATTTTACATAGTTACAGAAGATAACTGTCTACTGTTATTCAGCATGGACATAAATTAGCCAATTAAACAGAAATAGATAAATAAATAAATAAATAGAAATAAGTATAAATATGTATAAATAAATTGTTCAGAAGAAACAGTCAAGGCTGCAAACTTCCAGAGACATTTTTTTCTAAGGCATTGTGTGAAAATCTCCCCCTCAAAAAATTATTCTAACAGGATAGCCCGATTTCTGCTAGATAAGTCAAATGGCTTCAGACAGTTGCAGACTACTCTCCTGCAAAGACTCTGAGAAGCATGCTAAGTAGCCTTTCACACACATTTAATGGGAATTTAGCACAAAGAAGATAATGGCAAAGGCAAAAACCATTTACAAAGAAAGCCGGATTCTTTTTCTCTATCCACCTGCTTTGAATTATAATTCAGAGGAGAACACTCCTTCCATTTGGAAGAATCGAATGTCTAGCTTCTCCAGACACTCTTAGGAATGAGTTGTGAGATGTGACATCTTACTGAGAATTGACAGTAACCCCACCCCCACAACCCATTTAAAATAAAGGACCCGCAAACACTTATATTCATGATCACCTTTAGAACTGGTCCAATGCAGGAATTAAAGCAACAGTTCCAGCATTAGAATTGTTTAAAAAAATATAATTTTAATTCTGGTGATGATTCTGCTATAGTTAGAAACCAGATCCATCAAAGCATTATATTATGGTGGTTGATACAGCATTTCACATCAGCCAAAACTCATGCATTTTTAGCCTTCTAAACAGGATATATTTTTTGAGTTGCAAATGAGGAAGAGGTGGATTGAATATTAAACCATTTTAAAATGATATAACCAAGGATATTTTCTCCCCCTTTTCTTCTTAATAAAAGGAATACATGTGTGAATGAATTAATTAATAGCAAGGGAATATAGCTACAGTTATTAGCATAGCAAACAATCAAAGAAACAAATAACCTGAACCCTAACTTTAAATCAGGGGCAGGGGTGTGGAAGCTCAATAAGCATTCTGGTTCATCTCAAGTACGGTCTACAGTCATCCACTACAGTCTGCAGTCATCCACTACAGTCTACAGTCATACACTACAATCTACAGTCGTCCACTACAGTCTACAGTCATCCACTACAGTCTACAGTCATCCACTACAGTCTATGGTCATCCACTACAGTCTACAGTCAACCACTACAGTCTACAGTTGTCCACTTAATTCTTCATCTGCTTCTCTGTGGACACAGGCAGGGAATGAACTTGGGGAAATTTCACTGGTCTTTGCATTCTCTACACAGACCAAAAGGGGCCAATGCTTATTTTCCCCTACTTTGCTCTCTTGCAAAAGATTGTGACGATTATCCTAAATTTAAATAAATGTTCAATAAATTTCTAGTGAAATGTCCTTTGTATCCAGTTGGATCTTCCTCTGTCACCTTTCGCTGTGTCATTCTGTGAGAAAGGAGCTCCTCTGTACGCTTGTATTAAAGACACCTGCTACAAAATCACCTTTTTCTTCCACAGGGGGGAGTAATTCCAGCGTAGTAGGGCTACAGTCAAGCACAGTTTCGTGTTAGAAGCCAAACTCTGGAGGACAAGAGGTGCCCACCCTCACTCTAAAGTACATTTACTGAACAGAAGAAAATAAATTGGAGATGTCACTGACCTGAGTGAGACTTCAGTCCTGGTTTTTAAAGAAATGAACTGATGGTTGGACTAACTACAATTAAAAAGCACAGAGAGGAAAGCAATACAAAAATGATGCATCTAAATCTGAAAACTCTAAAAGTGTATGTAGCTGGTGAGGTGTAAAAACTACAGTGACATACAGATGTATACTCAGTAACTTAATACATACACTTTGTCTCTATTTGCTGTAGTACATGTTTTTTTTTATATATGTGATGTCACTATTTGGCTAAGCAGAGCTTTAGAAAGCCCATTTATTGTTCCCTCTTTCCCTCAGTGGGTTAATTTTTTACTTAAATTAAATTTCATATTTGGACTTAACATTGTCATTTCAACTCTATTCAAAACTGTACTCAAGCTACTGTGTTACTACTGGCTGATGTTCTAATGAAAAAAGTATCCTCAAAATACCAGCTGTGGTCTTCAGAATGAGATGTACTTAAAATTTGTTCTTTTGAAGAGATATTTTATATAATGCAGGACATGTTTTCACATCATTAGAATCAGTACGAGGTCTTCTTTGCCATGGATGAGTGAACAACTTTGGTAACACTCACTGTATGGTAACATTCTCGTTTAGTAGAACCTTTGAAAATAGCTACGTTTTACACATTACACATATTTTCCATGCACTTTAAATTTGAATCCTTATATAAACCTGGTTTATAGAAGATGGTTTCTTACTCAGTGACCCACAGAGTCACACGCAACAACTGAGCACTGTCTTAAATGATAAGTGTATTGTATATTCCTGATTGGTTATAACAAGTGGTTCACTACCAAATGTGGTACATTAACTGATGTTAACAGCTATATAAATGTTTGCAGACTACTAGAGAGCAAAGAACTAAGACGATGCGGGGACTGAAAGGACTGTGTGCGGGAAGTGTGGCCCCTGTGTGCAGCCCCTGTGTGTGGCCCCTGTGGGTGACCCTGTGTGCGGACCCTGTGTGTGGCCCCTGTGTGTGACTGAGCAGAGTTCAGACTGGACATTCATTTTGCTCCTACAGTCATAAAGCATTTCTGGTTTTGAGTCTTGTTTGTCTTTCGAAGCTCATCAGCTCTCTGCTGACTGGAATGGTGAGTGGATTTTCAGGAACAAACAAGTTAGTACAGACTGACAGCCTATGAACAACGGCGCTGACAAGCCGATTCACCCAACACGTAACATTACAAGAGCTCCAGCAGCCATCCAACCAAACAACATGCTGTGTTTTATTGAACAAATGCTCTTCAAAAATATATACAAGGCTCGCTATCACCGAATCACTACAGGGGATCTGTAGTTTTCCCTCTTTCTTCCGACAAGCTGACCGTGACCTGCAGTGAAGATCAAAACCTAAATAAAAAGTGAAATTGTGATCAAAACGAAAGCGCTGGTTGATACTCTTGGCTGAGAGTAAGCCAGCACACCTCATGAACCTGTAAATCTCTGGGATCATCAGGGTGACTTCACTGTAAAACTGCAGAAATTTCTCTGAGGAGGGTTTAAGGTTTGTGCTAACCACCCACCTGAGGCTGGCTCATAGCTGTTTCACCATTTGGGAATGAGAATTACACCAGTGTAGCAGCAAACAGAGCATTTGGCAAACTGCCTTTACTAACTACACATAAAATACATAGACTCAGTTGGCTGTCAAAGGTCCAACATAGATGATTCTCCCATGATAATTCCCTCCAGGTGTAATTTTACATTGGATGTGACTGGTCAAATGGAGTTTATTGATGTTTGTATGTGTGTAGGGTAGAGGAAGGAGATGTGAATATTGGCAGAGAGGTGATGAGGGCAGAGAGGTGATGGGGGCATTTGATAGCTGTGTGTTACAAGCTGCTTGTACACTTCTTCTTGGCCATCTTGAATATCACTGAACACGTTAAGCTCCTACATGTTTACTGGAATGCTTTTTCTCTGAATGGGAGGCTGAAGGTTTTACATCCATCTTTAATTGTGAGCTATTTCTACATTTATCCAAAAATTTTTTCACCTGCTTCAAAGGGTTACAACACTGAGTCTTTGGTTTTGTGTGATGTTCACATCATATGAAGAAAAGGAATGATACCCATCTACGTTCATGCTCATATACATGTATGTTTACGATGATAAGACATTGTCACAGTTCTGTACCCCTGGCAATAGCCTGTATTTATGCTACAGTATGTTTGCTGTCTCTTGTCTAGTTTGTGTTAGTTTCAGGTACTGTGACTTGCACACCAGTACCCACATCAACTGGGGGTTATTATGTTAAGTTATGCTTTATTTACTGTAAGCCTGTTTTTCATGACCTTGTCTAGGGTTAGGGTTTAGGGCTAGGGTTAGTCGGTCACTGTATGTTATCTTGGCTTCTTTAGTTGTAGTTAGTGCACATTTATTTTTAATACTTTAAACACTTCACTTGGAGACTTGTGGTTGCTTCATTCATTTTCTTTGCCCATGATCCATATAACATGAAAATACAACACATGAATTTTAATATTCATGTTGTTTCAGAGTATGAACTGTGTCACTTCTACATATGCAGACCACCCAGCAGATATAAAGAATCAGACTTACTTTATATGCAAGCACAATTTTTCTGACACTTCTACTGCAAGGAAGTTGGGTGAGAGTTCAAGTTTGTACCAGGTGGAAGTATGCAGCTCAGAATTTGTGTCTAACACCCTGAGTTAATTTTTAGTTTATGCAAGGCAATGCTTGTTTTGAACGGTGACCTTGCTGTCTGCTTTGAATGACGTGCTCCTCTGCATTTACAACCAGTTTAGTGATTTCAGATCTTCCACTTCAAGTGTGCTGTTGTCCAGTATGCTGTTGTCCAGTAGTGTCTCACACTTAGGGCTTTCTCTATTACTCATGTGCCAAAATTGAGCTGGCTCATTTAGGCACATGTTGGAACCTTTTTTTAATATGTGATAGGAAATTTCCAGACTTAAAGTGCACACATAGCCTCAAGGTAACCTTTTATATCTGTATTTGACTTAGGGTTAGACTAAAACGTTGCACAACTTGAAATGTGTCTCACATCTGAAGGATGCAGCTGTGCAGCAAATTAATATTTGTAAGTTTGAAAAAAAACTCACTGCAAGTGAATGAAGAGTCAATTTGAAGATGAATACGCTGCCTCTTATTGGTGAGCCAATGAATACACATCACGAAGGTGTTAAAATGTCCATCACTAATCTCTATGAACATTAGCATTATGTACACTGTTGAGTGTCTGTGGCTGCACACAATTCTGAATGAAAAAAATTAAAAAGACACTCAGAAAATCACTTAAGCACATCCTAGTCACTTAAGCGCACTGTAGCCATCAGGTGTGGTGCTGAACAAAAACCATTCCTTTCTACAGTACCAGATTACAGACTATAACAGCATAAAAGTACATTGGTGGTTCTACAAACATATTCATATATATTTCATAATTGAACCTCAGCACATAAACTTAATTTGTATTTGTTCCTTTGCTCTTGTGAACCCTCTGTGACTACATCTGCCTTGTGCCAAGACTGTCCCTGCTTACCAGAGATCCTTCTTTGTTACTTAACAAAAGCAGCCATTTCTTCTCCTTTCAGATATATTTTCTTTACACGAACTTCAGGCTCTGTGTGATGTATCAGAGGAAGTTTAGAGGACTCAGACTATAAGAGACTGCTGCTTTGTGCCAGATCAGTGCCCTACATTACTACAACAAAGATGGAATATCATAACAGCCAGCTGCAGAGCTCAAAAAACCATGTTGTCTCTCTTTGTCCTGGCAGATATGTTCTAGAAAAGTTCACATAGATGTACAAGCATACAAAAGATATTCCTGAATGATTTTCAATTAAAAAACGTAGATGTTTTTAGCCAAGGATGACTTACACTGGCAGAAGACTCTACCCTGGTCCAGAGCAAGTGGGATAATGGCTAAAGAACTGTGCAATATAAAAACATGCTGGGACAGACCTGAAGGGTCTTAGTACATCTCAACAGAAGCAGCGCTCACATGTGATCCATCGTGTTCACTCAGGTTCACTCAGGTTCACTCTCAGGTGAGGAGCAGCGCACTCAAACACTTACCTGGGAAGACAGACAGACAGAATAAAGAAATACAGAGCAGATAATTTTCACATTTTCTTTCTACATAATGCAGAACAGAACTTAATGCACAGTTTCCAATGCTTTAACTACAAGGACTGATTATTGCTATTATTATAACACAGGTACTGTACACCATAATTCAACAAAGAAAACTCAACAAATAAAATAAATCTGTTCTTTATCTTTAGGGTCTTGAGTTCTTTTCTCATTTTTTATTGGATATTTGCCTTTTGAAAACAACAGATTCACAAATTTGCTCAGTGTGCTGGAACCCAGCTATGAAGTGCCTTGTGGACTGCATTTCAATCAGAATGTGTTGCCTAAACTTTAAAACAAAGTAATGGCTAAACTGCAGCAGGTCTGGAGCAATGCAAAATTCATCGCTCTAAGTACAGATGGGTGGTCGTCCTGTGCATCACAGAGCTTCATCACAGAGCTTCATCACAATCGCGCCACACTACATTACTAAAAAAAATGGCAATTAAACGCAGGAACCCGTTCTCCAGAAGTGCTCTGTCTACGAAAGTCATGGGGGACCATTTGTCAGAAATACTTTGGGGAGCTGTAGTGGAGTGGAAAATGGGCACACCGAATGCCACAATTCCCGTGACGAAGAACAATGCCAAGAACAATGCGAATGCGGCGGACGCTGGCGGATTGTCAACACCCGTCCGATGTGTTGTACGTGCAGTTAACCTGGCACCACAGAAGGGAGCAGGCATTGAGCAGATGTCCCGGCTTTTAGGCACAGTGACAAAAAGTGGTCACTTTTTTCTATCATATCGTTACGGCTTTACACAAGCTGATTCAGTATATGCCCACTAGATGGAACTGGGGCCAGGGCATGGCTGAGTGCTAACTCAACACAGCAGGGCACTGTTTCTTACTACTGATGGACAGGAAGTATTAAGAGGAAAATTAAGGACGTCATTACTCTGTCTGATGATGTAAACATAGCTGAGGATGTGGCTCAGACCTTTGAAAGCAGGGACAACTCTTTTGAGCACAGAACAGCTGGCGACAGTTTCATAATGCCACCGAAATGCGCATTCTTGGCAGCCATGAAGCAGAGGGATTCAGCTGTTGTGAAAGATGTCAAATGTGCCATTGCATCTGACTTCAACAACAGATGCTCAGCTCTCTGCAGTTTCTTCATGTGAGCATTGCACTCGACCCTGGTTTAAATCTCCATCCTTTCTGGATGAGACCACTCGTGGAATGAGTGAAAGTGCAATGAAAGTGCTGGACGTCACAGCCCTGCAGCATGCGGGTTCCCCAGCCGTCCTGTACAGAACAGCTTGTGCCTGTGCCTGTGCCTGTGCATGTACCTCCACCTGTACCTGTGCCTGTGCCTGTACCTGCACCTGCACCTGTACCTGTGCCTATACCTGAACCTGTACCCATGCCTGTACCTGTACCTTTACCCGTGCCTGTACCTGTGCCTGTACCTGTACTTGTATCTGCACCTATACCTGCACCAGTACCCGTGCACGTGCCTGTACCCATACCTGTACCTGTACCCTTACCCGTGCACGTGCCTGTACCTGCACCTGTGCCTGTACCTGCACCTGTGCCTCTACCTGTGCCTGTAACTGTACCTGCACCTCTGCCTGTACCCGTGCCTTCCTTCAAGCTGTTAAATCAGCGTTGTTTTACTTTTGTGATCTCGCTGTATTTGTATTTCTTTTTAGCACAGTAACTTGAATGATAAAAATGTCATAGTGATTGACACTGACAAACAATTTGTTTGTTTGGGAACAATTATTTCTATATCATATAATTTCTATATCAAGCTGCCAGCATAACCTTCATTCCCAGAGCATAACATTGGGCAAGGATACAGTATCAGTGAGGATACAGTAACTGTGAGAGTAAACATTGATTATGTCAAAACCTTGTGTTGGAATAAGTGTTTATACATTTTTACATATGTTTAAGTGTGTTGTTATGAAGAGCTTATGTAGGCATCCCGAAACCTTCTAAACAGTGCGCTTTAGTAAAGTATTAAAAAAAAAATATGTGAAAACGAGAAAATCTGTGAATGTCTTAAATCACCGGCACAAGCAATTTGAGGCCCAATTTCCTTTAATGTAGCTACACACTTGAATGCTTCATAATGGACGAGGTAACCACCTGACTCTACTAATCAGTGTCAAAACCTCCCATGCTCCTAATCATAGGCTGTGTCCTAAATACAGACTATTTCTTGCCTTGTGGACTCCACTACACACTCAGTAAATAGCAAGAGAGAATAGTAAGATCACTCGTGCCTTAATTTAGAAAGGAAATGAACAGTGCCAGGTGATTTAGAGCCTGGAACTGACCTGCAGCCTTTACCTATCACTCCTCCCTTTCCCCGTGAGAGAGAGAGAGAGAGAGAGAGAGAGAGAGAGAGAGAGAGAGAAAGAGAGAGAGAGAGAATATGGGTGTTCTGGAAATTTTAAGGGTAAGCCACTCTTTTTATACAGTAGCTAGAAGGCAATAGAGAATATTGGATTTATTTTTCTTTCCAAACAGGAAATTGAGCATCTTTAATACAGAACAATGTGTGCTTTGCTATAAATACTAGAAATAAGTCCAACTACATATCACCAAGACGATATTCCTGCTCACTGATACTGGTGAAACACCATGAGGGTTACATCTACAGTATGAGCAAACTGACACTGAGCATTGAGTTAATCAAATGTCTTCATTACGTAATTTGGACTCATGAAATTGAGTCCAATTGAGTCTTGAAATTGGCAGATTATGATTTTGGGAGAGAAGGTGTTTTAGAAATTCTCTAGAAGTGACTGATTTCCTCACAATGAAGAGTCGCTATAGCCAGATGCCTCTGAATCATATTATTAGTCATCACTACATTTTGCCACCACCACCATCCCAGCCATACTCCACACAAGACGCCAGCACAGATTTCCAGTTTGGGACTGTTATTTCAACACTGACAAGGTTTCTACTGTTCTCCTGTTCTCCATCTGTCTGTCCTCAACAAATGTACTACACACACACCACACTGGCATCCAGTAGCAGTTAGTCAGAAGGATTCACACAAGCACTGATGGCAACAGAAATGACCCATAATATCAACGATTATGTTCAAGACGTGCAACACAGGTTAAATGTGGTCAAGACTCAGAAGGAAGAGACAATGTTTATAACAAGGAAGGAAAAGGTGAACACAATGACTGCTAAGCACAGACACTACTGGGAAGACAGAGGCCTCTGATGGCAAAAGGACAAGCACCATGTGTGACTGTGACATTGTCAAACCATAAACTGTAACAGGTAAAAGGTAAAAACACAGATAGTAAGATACATTCTGAAACTTGGTCATAACTGTCACGGTGAGGGAGGCTCCCCCTCCCAGTCACCTACGGTACAGCGGCAGTTGTCCTGTTGTTGTTGCGTTTTGTGCGTCCCTCAGGTGGGCGGGGCTTATTAGCTCCCTCACCTGATGGTCGTTTGTCTGTCTATATATGCCTTGTCTTTGTACCAGTTGACTGCTGGTTATTGTATCCTTAATATGGGTCAAGTGCACGGGTTTTTGGTTTGCGCACGTTATTCATTAAACCCCTTTTTCTCTGAGACTTGGCGTGATCGCTTCCTTTTCGTTCGCTCCTACTGCCCGTCACAATAACAGCTTCTGGGAGAAGAATTTTGCTATATTAATTTTGGCACAAAGAAAAGGATATAAATGGCAGTGCTATAGCACTATCTTTAAATAAGCCTCTCTACCTTACGTGAAAGAGATATGATGTGAATTGCAGAAATTCTGCAGTTATTCTATTTACAACTACAGCACTCACACCACTGTGGTAAATACCATTCATTCTGTCCCTGCTGTACCCAATTGTCAGTATTCTAATTTTAAACAAATTTTAAAGTAAGCAAAGTAAAATATATAGCACATGTAAAAAACAAAGTGCAGTAAAATAAACAAACAAACAAAAAAATTAGTAATTTTTTCTTGTCAGATGTAAACCTGCTGCCGGTGACCTTCATCTTACACCTTCACCCCCTCCCCTGCTCTCTAGTAACTAAAGTCATCAAAGCTTCCCAATGCTGGTTCTGTAAGTCTTGTTTTACATCTCATGTCTGTGTTTTGGATTAAAGTCTATCTGGGTTTAGCAGTATTACACAGTATCACAACACTGAAATGACCCATGTCACCTGTCTCACATCCTAACCACCAGACACCTGTTTGTGTCTGTTTAAAAGGTCTGGTCAGATCAATCACCATGATGATCCTGAGAGATCTGGTCTGGGTTCTTCTGGGTAAAGGAGGAAAAAACTCCTAATCTTTTACTTTTGTTTTCTTATATTCCATGTACAAAACCAGAATGTCTTCCTCTTTTTTCTATACATTGAATACATTGACTATTTGTTCCTTTCTTATTAACTTATTAATTTAATTGTATTTCAGTTGTTGTTTTCCAATGTACTGAATCCTTGCTCTAATTTGAAAGGTGTTTTTAACAAAATGTCATTAATAAATTGTAACCACTTTAATCAGCTGCAGTTATCTTTCATAGGCTAGAATAGCCAACATGCAGCCAGGTCTTATCTGTATTTTAATTTACCCATTTCATACTTAATTTAACATTTTAATTTAAAAATAATCTTCCCAATGGAGAAGGGAATCGAACTGAGCAGATCAGTAAGTTAATTAAAGTGTTTAGCCCATGCAGATCATTCTCATGGCCACGAGAAGGAAAGACACTCAGAAGTAATGATTTTCTGACACTCATACATGGTCTCAATGGAATGAAACTACAGTGAAGTCTGTCTGAGACTGAAGGAGCCCCCGCAGAGGTGGGACAGGGACTCCACAGCAGGACGTCTGATCTATACTGCGGATCGTCGAGGGATTTGCATGACAAAAACCTAACCAGCCATCCATAGGGAGCCCCTCGTATTGATTATGCATTTATTCACCTAAGCATTCGTCGCCTTTTGCAAATTCAAGCAACAAGATAATTATAAAAAAACAAAAAATTGAAGTGTGCTAACATTTTTGATGTAATGTTAAGTGAGAATATGGATGGAGCATTAGAGTGTTTAGACGGTGAGAGGAGTGGTTCTTAGTGCGAAAGAAGAAGTCTCGTGTTGAAGTTCAGATTAAGTCATAGGCCTGACATTACCCTGACCACCCCTAACTACCCCTGCCCAACCCTAACCACCCCTGCCCACTCCTAACCACCCCTGCCCATCCCTAAGAACCCCTGCTCACTCCTAACCATCCCTGCCCATCCCTAAGAACCCCTAACCACTCCTAACCATCCCTGCCCATCCCTAAGAACCCCTAACCACTCCTAACCATCCCTGCCCATCCCTAAGAACCCCTAACCACCCTTGCCCATTCCTAACCAGCCCTGCCCACTCTTAACCACACAAGTAAGTGGAGGACCTGGGCTGTCCTCCTTGGGACGTGGAGTATTGGGACCCCAGGTTAGGGAGCTCCCCTAAGGCCTCCTCTGAGCCTCCATCTGACCTGGAGGAGTGTGCTATGCAGATAGAGGAGCCCTCCAGCTACTTCAGCTAGATGGAAGCGGAGGAGCATGGCTCCGCTCGCGCACGCCACTCCAAAGCAGGTGCACAATGCCCAGAAGCCACTGCACGCCGCCCGGGAACAAACGCGACCTCCAGGGAGACACTTCCTGCTCCAGCAACAGTGAGTACCACAGCCAAGCAAGGTCCAGACATCACTCACATCTCAAACCTGGGGTGGTCAGCACCCCAGGGTCCAGCTGGCCAGCTCCCTTGAGCGGGCACCGGTATCCTAGCTCTGTGGCCCAGAGAATCGCTTGTCTTCATCCCTCTACCTGTCCCTATCTGTGTCCCTGTCACTGTCACTGTCTTTGTGTCTGTCCCAGTGTTGCTCTTTGTGTCCTTACCGTTTTCCCTTTACTGTGCAATGTGCCTGTGTCTCTCCCTGTCTTTGTTCTATGTGTGTCTTCCTGTGTTATCCAGGGGAGGGCATCGTAGGCATTGCACATTGGCGGGTTCTTCTCCAGAGGAGCTGCTCCAAGTGTTCTGATCATCCCTTGGGCTTGTGTATGTGTGTGTATATATATATATATATATATATATATATATATATATATATATATATATATATATATATATATATATATATATATATATATATATACTGTATATATATATATATACTGTATATATATATACATACTGTATATAGCACATGAAAATTCTATGAAGCTGCTACTTTACCTGCATTATTATAATTATAACATGACTGCACTTTAACTGCATACTGTACACCATACTGCTGCTAATGTTTCTTGACCGCAGTCACCTTAAAACGACTCTGCACCACTTAGTGATCACGCAGCCACTTTGGAATGACAAACCCATAAATGTATGTTTATATAAGTCCTTATATGTAGCTTGGTACGGCTCACTTCATCTTGTGTAATGTGTGTACATGTGTAATAACAATACAGGTGTTCACTCCAGAATAAAGTTTTTTAGTTTTAGGATGTTGGATTTAAACAAGGCTTTGCATGTTAGGACTGAAGCTACGTCCGACTCAATGACTCTGGTATCCAGTCATGAAATTCATTTATAAACATGTTTTTAATGTTACAGTCCCCATCTCTACATGTGTTTCTTTGCCTCCTGTCAGCGTGACTCACGTGACCCACATGGCTTCTGTTTATGTCCTTTCTCCAACATGTTGCCCCCCCCCTAGCATTAGTGGTGTTCAACCCGCGTCTGCATCCTTTCCCCCAGCATTGTTTGTATAAATACCCCTCACAATGTTTTACCCCTCACTATACCCCTTGAATGACCTCAAGTCATTGTCCGTTGCGATGTCTTTAAGGATTGTCGTTTTTTTGTCATTTTTGCTTTTGGTTTTATTACATAAATTTTGTAAATTTAATGTTCTGCAAAAGAACATAAAGTGACCATTATTTCTGTTGCTTGGTGTACAGTTAACTCAGGTCCTTGATATGAAAAAGGCAAATATGAAAAAGGTATTTATTTTCTTTACAGTCATACACTTATACAGGCGTCCATGCTAGTACGTTTCCCAGAATTCAAAGCAGATCAGTGGAATGCATTGATGCTTTCATCCTTTATGACAAACAGGTTTTTTTTTATCAAAGTGAGTCAATGAATTGCTGTGGTATGACTTTCAGTTGTGAATGGAGGCGAATCATCTGCCATTGTAAACTCACATTTGGTAATGAAAAGTTAAACACACAGAGCACACAGGCACTGATTTTGGTAATCTAACTGCCCTGTCACAGGCAAGGTTTTACGTTTTATAAGGTTTGCATATAACTGCCTCTCCATTATTTTCTCAGGACACACCATTAATTAGTAATTCAGTGCTCTGCTAATTAGATGTCTTGATCATTTCCTTTCGGTTTGGTGGCAAAGCTCATGCTTACTACTGTTGTGAATGTGTGTGAGTGTGTGTGTGCATAAAACCCTCATGATACTGTAAGCTATATAAAGAGACTGTGTTCTAATTATGCTTCTGTGGACTTGAAAACTACAGTCTTCTCCATGGCAGAATGCTTGATTCTACATTCATTATCCATTTCTCTAAAGGGTTATGCCTGTACAAAATTATTTCCCCATAAATATTCAACCAGTGTTAATCTGGTTTCTCAGTGGAAATTTGTATGTTTAGTGTAGCAGTAATGTGTAATAAATTATAGAAAGTTAATAAATAGATTGAATCATTAAAATATTTTATATCAGTATGCACTTTTAAGTTTAGAATTTCTAAAGATTTATTAAATGTTTAAAACGAAGAAAAGAAACACTCATCAAGTCAAGCAGTTTTATCGCAAACAGTCAAAACGAGCAAAATACTCAGACGATATTCTCATCTCCAAGCCTGACAGATTTTATGTTCTTGGTTTTTACTGATTTCACTCTGCAGCTGCGGAATTAAAAACAGACACAGCGCTTTGAGCTACTGCGTAATACTCGAAGAGAGCTCTGGTATCGCTGGACAATCCAGCAGGAACTGAGCTCAGGTCCCACCAAGCATGGCAGGATGGCAGCAGCATGTGCACCACTCTGTACTGCTTATGGATGTGTGAACAACTGACAGTAATCTAAACGTTGTACTGGAGGAACCCAATGACTGACAGCAATATAAACGTTCTACTGGAGGAACGCTATGACTGACAGCAATCTAAACATTCTACTGGAGGAACCCTATAACTGACAGCAATTTAAACGTTGTACTGGAGGAACCCAATGACTGACAGCAATATAAACGTTGTACTGGAGGAACGCTATGACTGACAGCAATCTAAACGTTGTACTGAGGAACGCTATGACTGACAGCAATCTAAACATTCTACTGGAGGAACCCTATAACTGACAGCAATTTAAACGTTGTACTGGAGGAACCCAATGACTGACAGCAATATAAACGTTGTACTGGAGGAACGCTATGACTGACAGCAATCTAAACGTTGTACTGAGGAACGCTATGACTGACAGCAATCTAAACATTCTACTGGAGGAACCCTATAACTGACAGCAATTTAAACGTTGTACTGGAGGAACCCTATAACAGCAATTTAAACATTGTACTGGAGGAACCCAATGACTGACAGCAATATAAACGTTGTACTGGAGGAACCCTATGACTGACAGCAATATAAACGTTGTACTGGAGGAACCCAATGACTGACAGCAATATAAACGTTGTACTGGAGGAACCCAATGATTGACAGCAATATAATCGTTCTACTGAGACATTAACTGTCAGTTAGGTGAGCGAAGACAAAACAGTCTGTGATTATAAGGAAGGACTTCGGCCTTTTATAAATATCAAATAAGAAAACTTGTGTAGTACACCTGACTCCAGTGAAGTGGAACTAAAACCAGGGTGATTTAGACACTCCATTCAGTGTCAGTCAGCAATCTATAGACCAGCAGACTTTTGATTATCTTGTTTTTTGGTCAAAGTGACAGACTGAACTGTCCAATGAATGCATGTTACCGTATTACATTAATGTGAAATTTAATATAGTGTCAATTTCTTAATCTTGCGCAGAATCCCAGAATTGAGTACCCCAAGTACAGTGCTGTGCCTCAGATAACTGGAGGACTCCATCTGCTCCATCTCTCCATTTTATATTACTTATTCTCATCCTAAAACAAGCAGTGACCTAAAGCATGTGCACTGGACGCAGTACCTTTGATTTAAACGTATAAAGTCTGTACTGTATATGTTATATGTTCTTACTCTCTGTTCCCCCTTCTTGCCTGTTTGTTGATTCAATGTAGATTTGTTGGTATCTCGCCTAAAACAAATGAGAACTAGTGACGGAGTAATAGAGGGTGTGGGAGAAGCCTGGTCATCTCCTGAAGCTCAATTCCTCTACTCCCTCACAGACACTAACGACAACCTGAAGTGTTCATTGACATCGCATTGGTATTGACATCACATTGATTGATTTACTCAATCGTTTCTGAACCTGGCAAAAAGAGTTCAATTCAGTTTTGCTTTTGATTTCATAGTGCCTAAATTCCCATGGCTCACAATAATTTATTAAATGGTAGACTTAAATTATTTACTGTGAGTGATTTTTCAAACTGCAAATGGCTTTTTATGCTTCTTCAAAGTACAAAAATACAAGTTAATGCTTTTTTTTGCAAACAGGGGGATGGAGTCCATAATAATTAACAGTCATAAGAGGGAGCTGGTTGCTCTTCTAAATTATGTTCTATACATGCGAGTCAACTGGCATGTCTCAGCCACTACTGTGCCCAGTGTAATCAGCTCTACAGATGGTACATATAATCTAATTCCCAAGAATATTCCAGGGTTCCAGAACCTGGACAAAGAGCACCTGCCCTTATGCCAGGCTAAGTACCCCAGTGCAGTGCAGAGGGAACACACCAGCCTTTTACACACTTCCTGTGTGTTGTACCTCCCCTTTTAAACACTTCCTGTGTGCTGTACCTCATCTTTCTGTCTGATTCATCTGTTTGTTTTGGTAACATATTGGTAATAGTGTTATGCATCTTGTAAATTTGTTTGTTTGTACTTTTGTAACTTTTGTTACCTAAAATGTAAATTTGTTTTGCCCTTCTTGGCCACTGTATATATCCAGATACTCCATGTATTCCCATGTATTCTTCCAAGTAGAATAAGAATTTCTGTGGTACTGTACAGAACTCCCCACATGCTGAGACACTTCTCTGGTAGACGTAATGCTGACGCACTGCAGTAAATGATCAAACGTGTTATGCCCAGGCACTGTAGTGCTTGCAGATCATTAAACAGCATTGTACATTGTCTTGTTGTGACACAATAAAATTAGATTTTTGATACAGTTTAGTAACTGCCAAGTTACCCATACTGAATGTGCTGAGGTTGTGAATAGTAAGTTTTATGATGAATCTGTAATTTTTCCTGTATTTCCAGGTATTTCTTCTATTCCCCCAAGCCCCACCTGGTGAAATGACAGCACTGATATTTTACATTGACTCTAACTAAACCAGTGTTAAGTATCTTGGGTCTCCTATGTAGAATACTTTCTAAACGTTGGTGAATGAATAATGGTCTGTACATATCTGCTCTAGCTCAGTGAACAATCTGAATCCACAATGAAGCTGGCAGTAATTTAATATGTCTGATATTGTCTGTTTCACTTATCAGACGAAGAAAGTATAAGAATGTTCAATGCTTTAGTGTTTTTCTATCTTTTTGAGTTTGAGAAAATTTGCATTCTTGAATTATTTGAAATGCGAATCAAAAGATACATAACAATGTGACTGCTTTTCTCTGTTAAGAGAAGCGTGGTGTGTGTGCCTGATCTGTGAACCTGCACGATTTGGACTGACCATGTGCAGAGTCTCGATGGTGCCTACACCGCATCACATTTTGACATCGGCCGATTTGAGCCGTGCATGCGACAACATTTAAAACCGATATTAAATGAATTCTATAATGTATGTGTCACGTTGGCCTCCCTTGCCTCTTCCCTTGGTCTTGTCTGTGTCTGTGTGTGCGTATACGTTCGTGCGTGTGTTTGTGTTTTTGTGTGTATGTGCGGTGTTATTCCTTTTCCCTGCATATTTTAGCCGTGTGCGTTGTACGTGTTGTTTGTCGGCATCCTGCCTTCACCCTCATAACGTGATAGACACTCTAACCATACAAGATGCCTTCATGGCAAGACCATCGCCTCGGGGAGAGAGGACTGGAACTCTTTCCCTGAGAATGCTGAGTTTTTGGGGAGGAAGAGCAGCTGGTTTGCCTCTGGCGGGAGATCGCCAACCTCATGGCCAGAGGCAGGACTGAAAAGGCAGGCCAGCTAGTCAGGGGGTCTCCCTCTATGTCCAATGGTTCACCTCAGGGCACCATTGCCTCCACATACTCCTCCAGTCCAGGTCCACCCACCTCCCGCAAGAAGAACTGTGGGAGGAGGAGGAGAATGGCACAGACACTGCTGGATGTCCCTGTTCTGGTGCTGCATGTCGGCTCGGAGTACTTACACCCTGAGGAGGACCCTGAGGAGGACCCGCCTCCCGGTCCTAAGGAGGACTGTTATTCGTCTCACCTGTCCCTCCTCTTGTTAGTGTTATATGCTGCATGTGTGTCTTGCTAACGTCTGTGTATTTAACAGTGTGTGTGGGGCATGTTGTTTATCGGTCTTTGACCAAGTTCCACACTTTGCGTTTGCTCTGTGTTTACCGTTTAAAATAAAAAACGTTAAAAACGTTACCAGTGTCGCATTGTTACGGCCCTTGCATTGTTACAGTGTAATGAACTCAGTATGGTTAATTTTTAATTCTGAGATAACTCTTTAGTTGTCGTTATGCTGATCCAAGAACACCTGTAGAAGTCACTGAAGACACAGCAGAGCTGCGTATATTTTCAGCACATCTTTAGGAACGACCTCCAGCTTCTAAAAACCCTTCATGTAATGCAAATGGGCCAGCACAACAGATGACTGCATCAGAAATGAGTGTGTTTGTTTAAATATTCCATTACGAACGCAAGCAATCCAGTAAAACTCCTACAATAACAAACGGAGTCAATGCTGGCGCGTTTTGTCAGTCATTATCCACCCACCCGTGCTGAAAGTCAAACTCTTAGCAGCATCAACTTTAATAAGAATCATTATCATGCACTCAAATCTAGCACATTCAGAGAATCAGAAGAACAAGGACAGTTTACACAAAATGGGTGTTTCACTGAGATGGGAGGCAGTTATATGGCTCTAAGCCAGCATCAGAGAAGTGCGTACTACAATATAAATGAAAAAGCACTTGAGGAATAGAAAAGAAATTTAAATAAGACATCAAGCACTGTTTCTAAAACCACACAAACCAGATCAGAGTAATGCATAAACACCAATGTTATCAGGCTGTTTGGGCTGACATATCGAGGATTCACATTCCTGAGAGAAAACGTATTATCAGACAAATCCTCTGAACCACCACTATGGAGTCAGCCCTCCCTCTACAGGGATGTAAAACTGCAGAGTAGATTTACCAGCCACACTACAGATGAGGATTATGCTTCAGGCAGCTCAGCCACACAGGGACGCATTTGTGTTTGGGGTGAATGGGTCCACATCTTGAGGACCCCTACTGTAAGCAGGATGTGTGCTAGCTACGACATGTCAGGGACACTATGCTTAGAAACACACTGACTCTTGTACGGAGACGACCTCATGAGTCCTGTTCATTATTTAGCATTACATCTCATTACAGAATTCATTATAATCAGTTTTGACTACAAAACCAACTCCAAAAAAGTGACACACAGGGTTTTGGAGATTGTAAGAGTTAAGACAGATATGTGATGATACAGTTATCTCTGTATTTTGTTCTGCAGCAAATGCTAAGAATTTCTAACGCATCTGGTACCAGCACTATATGCTTTTATACAAAAACTATGTTCCCTGTCATGTACAGTGACAGCACACATGACAAATGATGCTGTCTGTAGAATTAATTGATGACATTGCATGAATACGTAACTTATCTTCAAGCTGAGAGAAACACCATGTGAATTTTATGGAATTTAAAAAACAAACTTCACTTGATAATAATTTCTGTGTTTGACTTACATGAACCAGCCTTGATATAAAAAAATAAATAAATAAACAGATAAACGAATAAACAAAAATCAAGCAAGCTTTATGGGAACTATATCTAGCCATATGCGAGTTTTAACAGCATGAAACATTTGAATGAAACAGCTGAGATCAGCGGTGAAGGTCCCTGCTGAGTCAGGATTCTGCACTACAGATTAAGGACTAAACTCCTGGATGTTGCAGGGTGTTACGGGGTTAATATATGTAGGGCCCCATCTCTACACCACCCTCACACACCCACCCCCACCCACACCTCTCCACCTCGCCACACACCTCAACTTCAACACTAAGAGGAAAGACCTCATTAAGAAAACCCACAGCATACAAAATTCATTAAGCTCTGCTTGCTGATTGTATATTTGATTATATATATTATTATATATTTTCTTGAATCGATTATTTACACTCTTTAGGAGTCAGCAGTTTCCAAGCAAGACAATTGGAAAACTCTAACTTTATTATTTTCTTACAAATTACAAAACTTACAAATTACACACCTTTCAATCAGCAGACCCATAGCATCACAGCACAACACAAAGTCCAAAAGTACTGTCACGTTTAGCCCTCCTCCTCCTGTCGTTCGTGCTTGTTTTGTTTTGTTAGCCATGTGTTTCTTAGTCCCGCCTCGTGTTTTGTAACCCTGCCCCTCGTTTAGTCTTTCAGGTGTTTCATGTTAGTCTGTTCTATTTAAACCCTCTGTCTCATCTTCCGTGTTGCTGGTTATTTTGTCTTCAGCCTTGTTTGTGTACTCTGTCTCTACCCGTCGTCCCGTTGTCACTTTACCTCATCTAAATCTTCTGTAGTGTTCCTGCCATAGCGTTTAGTTTTGTTTCTGTGTATTCTGTCTTCCCGTGTCTGCTTCGTGTTCTGCCTTCGTGTTAATATGGATGAATACCTGGATGAACTGACCAATGCCTGCCTTTTCGCCCCTGACTTTGGAATGCCCTTTTATAATAAATCGCTTCTCTCAGCAATTGTGTCCGCCTCAAAGATCTGCGCCGCACCCGGCGTTACAAGTACGACTGCATACAGCCCTTTCAGACCCTGCGTCCACTGCAATGGACGTCATGTGTTTTCTTCTTTTTTTAATGTTTTGTTGTACAAAAGACCAATTGAAATCTGTTGTCAATCAGAATAGACCTTTAACAACCAATCAAATAACACCTTAGCCTCGCTCACTGCTTTAGGAACCAAAAAAACACACACTGAAGTTAGCAATGGCAGCACTCCAGCCAAGGAGGCAGAGTATGGGCTCATTTTAACTAATTTTATCTGATTTTATTTAGAACACTTTTTTCCTCCATGTTATGAGTTAATTTTACTCTTAAGGGGTGGTTTGTGAAATAAAAAGTTCAATATCAGTTGTAAAATCAGAAAGTTAACGCAGGATTTTTTAAAATCTTGTTGTCCATCACAGTGGACAGTGGGTCTTAATGTATATAATTCAGGCATGTTTTTTAGTGCTGCTGTTAGAGCTTTTCTTTTGCAATTGCAGTTTATACAGACAAATAATCTGTAACATAGATAGTGTAAAATAAGATTACAAATATTTATTCTACAGAGTAGACAGCACTTGAAGTGCTTCAGTTAATTGACACCGGAAACATATCAGAAATTGAAAGCTTGGATAGTGATGATGATGAAGATGCAGAGAGTGCAAGACTCTCAAGAGTAGGTAAGCGTAGCTATCTGTTAAATACTGTTACTCCAATACTCCCATTGTTGTCCATAAAAAAATGTATGATCATATAGCTATTTATTGTTATTGATTCCAGGAGATGTCAGAAATGAGGAAGTACCAGTGATAGGGCAAGAAGTTGTTCTTGAGACAGTAAATGATGAGGAAGGATCAGGGCATGAAAATGAGGAAGAAATTGTTTTATATTGTGAAGGTGATCCTTATGCTAATCTAAAAAAAAAAAAACATGTCCAGTGGCGTCGTACAGCAAGGAAAAGAGGAAGACCAAGTTTGTCAGAAAGCTCACCACTCCAAGAGGAACCATTGAAGAAAACCTCTGCTGAGAGACTTCCAACTCAAGAAGTACGCTTGGACATGATGCCAAATTACGATGATCGTAAAGATGCATCCAGGTGTAAATATCCAAAATGCACTGGGAAAACACATGTGTACTGTGACAAGTGCCATGTCCACTACTGCTTCGTTCCACAACGAAACTGCTTCAAAGCAGCTCATAGAGAATGACTCTAAGATATGGACTGGCATGCCTCAATATTGTACAGTTACAGGATCCAGTTAAAGAAAAAAAACACTACCTACTTTTTCAAAATGCAGTTCTTTAACAACAGTAAAGTAAAAAGTAAAGTAAAGCGATTTTCAAGTTCTAAAAAAGTTGTTTTCAAATGCAACTATAATTTCAACTAATTTCTCCTTGTTACATGTTATATATATTATTTTTCATAATAAGAGATGTTCCCAAAACATGGAAAGCAGTTTTAGTTTATTGACCAGGTTTATGTTCAAAAAGGGAAAAACAAACAAAAAACTATTCATATTATATAGCATTGCTTTACAACTGTTAAGACCCACTGTACACTGCAGTGGACATTAAAGAAAAGGACTATAAAAGTATTATATTTGTTTTTTTTTTACTGAGTCTTGTTTTGGAGTTCATTACAGACGGAAAATTGCATTCATATATTTTTTTACTGGAACATAATTCGGGTCTGAAAGGGCTAAGATTATGCACAGCCATCACTTCAGATGCAAAATGAAATAATTTTCTATAATATAATATATATATTTCATACCATATGCTGTATATTAATACACCTTTATTACAAAATAATGGAACAATAACAATTTTAGATGAATCAGTGTGCCTGGCAGTTTAGAAACAGAAAATGCTTGTCTGAAAATAGAAAGTGTCTAATCTTTACACAATATCAGCACAGATGTGATTTTGTCGTGGCAATAGCCATGCTGATATCAACAGCCACGGTGATATTCAGTATAACAGTATGACCTTGGGTGTGATATTGTTTCATACAATAATTCTGCAAGAACCACTTATTAGTAATATTATTAGTAATACGTATTAGTGATAAGCAACAATAGATCATTATTTATTTGTTTATTTCATATTTTTTGGCAACACCAACACAAGTAGTTTTGCATCAGAACTGTAACTGGCAATAAAGACTTCTGCACACCAGCTTGCTACGTTATGGAGGTCTTAATCAACAAGGAGATTTTTAAAAAATAAAAGTATACCAGATTTGTACAAAAGTTCTACTTGGAATATGCCTGATATATTTTACAGAAACCTGAAGACTTCAGGAATAAAGCTATTTTTTATCTGATGGGATGAAGATAGAACTTTATGAACCAGAAGTGACATGTTTGGAGATGAGCCCACAAGACTGATGGGGAGAAGCAGACCAATCACACGGAGGGGATTCTGCTGAACTCTCTATTGACCTACATTGATGACTGTCAGTGCTCTCGCCAAACTCACAACTCTCACAATCATTCTGCCAGTACATGATCATTGATTCCTTTGTTCTCTTTGATACAGAACCAACCTTTTGCTCACTCAACCTGTGCAGGAGGCAGACAGTTGAAGATATGGGAAAGAAAAGACAACAGTAGGCTTTAAAATGTAGAAATTAAATGGCCGACTTTTCGTGATTTCAAAGGCAGTCCAAAGCTGAAGCGAAAAAAATAATAAAAATTCACCTCAGGATATTTTCACAGGTGCAGCAGAATTCCACAATTTCCGGAGATCTGCTGCATTCATTGTGTCCCTATTTACTGCTGCAACACCTGTGACTATTTCATTGGGTGCTACACCTGTGACTGTTTCATGAGGAGCAGTACCACGTGCCTCTCTCATAAATCCTAATACGACGTCTTATAGCAATGAATTCATGACCCTAGCCATTGATTTTTATATTGTTATAATAACAGTTGGTTTGCTCTGTTAGTTTCTCTTCCATACAAAATGAAAAACTCACCCAGCAATGTCAGCTCACAGATACCTATGCTGGGTCTTCTGTGGTTCTTCCATGTGAGAAGTTAAGTCAGGAGATATGAGCCTTCCAGCACTGAAGGCACTGATAAGACATCAGGTGAACCCAACAACCATTTATTCATTTATCTATTAGCGTAGGTGTGTACAGTAAGAGTGTGTAGCCCCTCTGTTCTTCCTCGTCATTTGTGTTAGTCTCTAGGCCTTCGTGAACGGTCCATTTAGGATCAGCACTAGCTGGATATTTCTTTGTGTGGCAGAAAACCTTGAGCCCACCAGTGACTCAGACATGTAACAACTGCCATGCCTGTGTACACTCGTACAGACGGCTTTTGGTTATGGGGACATAGAAGACAGACACAGTTCAATCTGCTCTGTGATATTTAATTAAAATATCCTAAGAAACTAAGTAAACAATCACAGATTCTAATAAAAGCCATGCTGGAAGAGTCTGGCCTAAATAATTTTGGTAAATGGTAATAAATTGAAAATGGTAATAACAAAGACAGGAAATAACCTCAGTGAGTGAGTAAAGCAGTAGCACACTGAAGTACTCACTTAAGTACTGTGCTTAAATCGTTCTATTCCACAGGGTAGGATGTTTTTTCAAAGTATTACACATTTTTGGCACAGCAAAGGAATATGTGCATTTGGTGTTATACACAAAGAGTTACCCTTCCGTATCCTTCATTCATTCATTCGTTCATTAATTCGTTCATTCATACGTTGCCATGTCCTGCATTCGCTTCTTCCCTGCTTAACTTGTGTCTCGTTCTGTTCTCAGTTACTGCATTTATATCTCCAATGTTTGTTTAGCTGCTTAGTAGCTGTTTGTGATCCAGCATTTGCTGTACTAGTGCGTTTGTACTTGTTTAGATGAATGTTGTCATTTCTTTGCTCATGTTCCGTGTTTTGCTTTCGTTTTGATTATACATCTTTCTGTTTACACCTCGACTCATCAGAAGAGCAACCTGCTCTACAGAGACAGCTACACTCCTGAGAGACTCCTTAAGATAGACTCTAGACAATCCAGACTTGGCCTTAGATGTGAAACAGAAATAGGGCCTCTACTTCATATGTTCTAGTCATGCTTCTGAGTTTTAGAAAGAGGTAGTCCTTTAGAAAAAGGACTCAAAATGACTATAGCGCTAAGCCCAGGTTAACCATATTAGGAGAGGAATCCTTGATCTCAGCTAACAAGTGCAGCGGAGGAAAGAATAAAAACTGCAGACCATCAAACTGCTCAATGTCTCTAAAAGAACCTTGATCAGGAAATATCCGTTATGACCCACAACATTCTAAAAGGCCCAAGGCATTCGAAAATACATGGGGAGACTTCCTGTTATCTACCATTTCCTTGCTATAATCTTCATGGGATGACTGTAAAACATTATGTGTGTACATGTTATGCATGTGAGTACTTGTTATATATAATTATATATATATATATATATATATATATATATATATATATATATATATATATATATATATATATATATATATAATTCTTTGTTTGAATAAAACAATAAACATATTGAGGGAACATATTGGCGTTACCATGTCTGTATCCACATCTATATTCTTATATCAGCCGTGTTCTTATAGATTGAAACTTACCAGTGATGAATGAAGTAGCAATAGCCTATTGAACTGTGCATAGGCTGCAGTCTGTAATTAGACACCTATAAAATCCATCTGTGATACAGCTGTATCTAATAAAAGTCGGCAAGGAGTGTAGGCGGAGTGTGGGCGGGGTGTAATGAGTGTGGGCGGAGTATATGTGGGGTGTGGGCGGAATGTAGGTGGAGTTTAATGATTGTGGGAGGAGTATAGGCGGGTGTGGGCGGAGTGTGGGTGGAGTGTAGGCAGAGTGTAGGCGGAGTGTAGATGTTGCTAATAAAGTGGATGTTGAGTGCAGATCATCCTTCTAAATAAAAAAATAGACGTCTAATCCACTGATGTAAGTGGGATCCTTGGGGCCCAAGTGCAAAATTTGTAGTTACAATGGATAAAAAAAATTTAATCAATGTTTCTCAGGCATATTATATGCATATCTTAGACTTAGACCACAAAAGACAGGTCCTTAAATATTCATGTGTCTGGTATTAATGGCCTCAACTATTATGTTTCTCTTCTGAAGTACACATGCAGTGTAATGTCTGTTCAGCTACAGAGCTCTGCTTTTGTGGTTGAATTTACTTAATATCTTCACCACTACTCTACAGAACACATAAGAAGTCTAAGCCTCCCTGTAATGTTAACCTAAATTAGGACAGAAATATATGTTACTAACACCTACTAGACAATATAATAATTTTCCCAAGAATCATTAGTACGCAACATATGTTGTTATATTCAGGATTTCAGGATTTTAGAGTTCATTAATATTATAGTGCTATTAGCTTTCTAGTCTATGTTAAAAAGTAGTATTACGGGACTAATACTGCAAACATTAACCATATTGAACAGCTGTGTGTTTCTCTGAGAGAGGCACACATATGACTGAGGACTAGAACATGCATATTTTAAAAGTCCAAATGTTTGGTGCCTCCCGTTTCTTCAGACATGCAGCGTGTCCCACCTGGCTTGCCAAACCAGTCTTTTGGAAGTGGCTGAAATCTGTCGATTACTGGTCCCTGCCAAAACCGACTCCATTGTGAGAGAGACGTCCAGACACTGACTGATGACATGCCACCTGGACACTCCCCGCAGTGCTCTGAGTGAATCTTTGCATGCCTGCATTCACCCAGCCATATTTTGTGAGAGATCTGCCCTCTTGGCTTCAGGGCAGTGAGGCTTTACTCAGGTTTTATATCCACGAACAGTTGCATCTCCGTACACAGAAGGGTCTCCTTTGTGTACTGTGAGAGCTGGTGATGACAAAGTGGTAAATCCAATGAGCCGAGTCATCCATTAGCTCAGGAAATGGCACACTGCACATTATACACAGGATTTAAGCTGTCAGGAATCATCATAGCTCCGGGGACACAGGCTGCTCACCCGCTGTGTCTCAGAGATAAACATGGACCAAGGAAAATATAAAAATTCAATAAAAACCTCTAAAAGAATTCACAATGACCGCCCCCCCCCCTCCGCACACACACACACACCCCTCTCCCCATCCCCCACAAGTGCATTAAGACACAACCCAGACTTGTGAGGCAAGCTTTAGTAAATATTCAGGACCCACTTTAAAGTGACATTGACATGCTAGTGGGTGTTATACTCCTCTTAGCATCATGCACAGCAGTTTTGCAGTAGTTTTTACATGTCACTGTCACTGTTCAGTTGAGACTGGATTGGCCACTGTATTTAGTTCTGCAGCGAAGATTCACTGATCTTGGACAGAATCTGGCACAAACCAAACTAAAAACAAATTTTCACACAAAACTGCATTTCCTGTCATGCTTACTGGTGGCTTACATGCTGTCTGTGGAATTAACTGGTGACATGGTGGATGGCAAATACAATGTGAACATGGCAAAAAACTGTATTCTAACTGAATACCTGCAGGTGTTACTCACGTGTGGGGAGGGACTGGAACTATTACTGTCAATAATTATACATCACTAATTAAGAAATTACATCTATAGGGACCTTAATTGTGTTTGTATCTCATAGAGCACTGCTATTAAAAATAACACCAACAAAATCATTCCTTTCCTCCTGTTTGAATGATCAAAAATGATGGTAATGTGGAAGATGAATTAGCCAGTGCCATATGTCGACATGTGTCGAAAATTATTCCTGCCCTGGGTGCCATGTTTATTTCTTTTACACTGGTTCCCTTGTGATTTTAGGTGTGTCATTCTATTCTGAGAGAGAGACAGATACAGATAGAAGAGCGGGTAGGGGGGAGGGAGAGAGAGGGAGGGAGAGAGAGGGAGAAGCTATTCTTTAGTGCCACAGTTTCTGACAGCACCAGTTTTAGCAGTTTTTCAACTTTTTACATGAATTATTGAATTTTTTTAGCTTATATGATACATTAGAGAAGTAGACATTTATCTACCATTTATTTCGCAACTTTTGAACATCTCTGATATATACAGTATATATTACAGTATATATATATATATATATATATATATATATATATATATATATATATATATATATCAGAGATATATCAGAGATGTTCAAAAGTCGCGGAATACAAGTCCAAGTCAAGTCGCGAGTCTTTAGGCTGAAATCCAAGTCTCAAGTCAATACCAGGATAAGCTTACGGACTTAGGAGATGGAAAATAACTATTTTATATGTTACCTATGTGTGTTGACGTAGTCTGTGTCTATATATGTACTTCCTGTTGGTGTGGCTGTCTGTGCATGTGTCTACGTCATAAGTGTTACGTGTCTGCTACTTCCATAGCTATTATTTTAATAAATAAACCGCGAATCAAGCCCAAGGAGGAATAAACCCTGAGGAGGAGGAGGCTTCTCCCCACTCCGTGTGCTCCGAGAGCACCGTGTACGAGAGGGAGGATGTCAGACCCCCTCCATCGGTGTTTTCAGCTGGGACTGAGTATTGCAAGGGGGAAGAAGTCAGCGGTTGAAACAGTCAAGTGTCGGGGTGGGGCTTCCAGTCCTAATCCATCGGAGTACTCTGTGGAGGAGGGTGAGAGCAAGTACCAAGCTGAGGAGTTTCCCTACCGCCCTCTGAGGGAGACAGCATGGAATGCCCGGAGGCCAGGACCCCAGAGGGCGTGAGTATGATGAGCTACTGTTGTTCAGAGGGAGGCAGAGGAAGAGGAACTGCCCGAGGCATCTCCTGAGCCTCCCAAAAGAGACTCTCTTCCAGCACCCATCGCCAGTGCACGCCCAGTGGTGGTAAGAGGGAGGACAAGTGCTCCTGCAACGCCTAATGTCGGTGCGCCTCCCCGGCGGCGCAGAGCAAGTCTGCACGTGTCCCAAGGGAGCCCAAGGCCATTGTGCGCCCCCAGTGGCACCAGGGAAGACTGCGAGTGCTCACACTGTGCCTAATCCAGAGTGCTGAGGAGCGAGGCAAGTCCCAGAGGGTCCACCCCTGGATCCGGGAGGACAGCGGCCGCAGCCGGTCACTCGACTCGCACACTCAAGTGCCCATCTCTGAGGTTTATTTATTTATTTAGCGACTGTTCAAAAATAAGATTTTACTACAGATATACTATAGTTATTTACTATCCTACCAACTGTGTAGACCTTTAAGGCTAGTATTAAGTGCCATTAATAAAAAACACATAATGTGTGGACTATTCTTCTGTAATGCTGAAGACTACAGTTTCACTGTTACAGACTTTGGTGAGTGAGAATGACTGAATTGTCATTGTGACATGTCTCAAAGTTTGTCATGGTAAACAGCAAACCTAAAGCATTCAATGTTTGCATTTCTGTGATTGGCCCACAGTCATTCCATAACTGTTAACATAACAGTGACTTAGTTTAACAATACGTTTACAATAAATTGATGGCATTCTAAATCTGCACCTAACATGGAACAGCTCTATCTACATCTAAGTTCATCAGAAATTCTGTGCATTGGTAATTAGAAAATAATCTCATGGTGTTGAATTGGAGCAGAAGGTCTCATGAGCTTCTTTTCACTTTAAATGCTAAATTCCTCAGAGAAATCAGTCTCTAACTCTAACACATAAAGTCTCCATGAGCTGTAGGATATCATACACACAAGTCAATCAGTAATAATCCACATGAACTTCAGTTTCTAACCCTACAGCTACTGTTGAAAGTAACATTATACTGTCAGTAGTTGGAACCGATTCTATTACACTTTTTATTTCCAATTCTCAGGTTTCCAGTATGACGACCACTGTGCTACTGTTTCACTGAAGGTTAGTTTTTTTGGCCCAGTCTTGGTCAGATGTAATTGTGGACTTTTCTCTTTTCCATGACAATACAGTAAGTTACAAAAGTCTGTCTGTTCAGTTCTGTTTCTCTCTCTCCTTCTCTCTCTCTCCTTCTCTCTCTCTCCTTCTCTCTCTGTCTGTTTCTCTCTCTCCCTCTCTCTGAATAGAGACCAACATGAGGATCACTTATCCAAACCAACTTTGAGGCAAATTCCCTCCTCCCTTCTGCTGAGACACAGGTGCTACCAACCGTCACGGTGGCACGACGAGGAAGCCACCAGGGCCCAGGTCACACACGCACACACCCACCTCTTCCTCGCGTACGCCCCCTAATCCAACACCACTCCCTCAATCACAATCGCCGCACAATTAACACCTGAGCACAATTACCCAGCACTGTTATAAGCCCACAGTTCTTGTTGTTCAGTGCTGCACATTGTTGCATCTGTGCCAGACGACGACTGCTCTTCACCTCTGAAGATCCCTCCGTCTTCGCTGAATTCTCTGATAGACGTTATTGAGTACTACCATATTCATCTTTGCTGCCATTATTGGCCTGAGTGTATATGTTGCTTACGATGGAGAATAAACCTTTCAGTTCGCAGCCCCTGTCTCCTGCTGTCTCTAACCCTGCTTTACACCAACCCTGTCAGACAGAAGACAGTAGGATGAAGTGACCATGCATACTGAACTTGCACTTGCTAACAACTCCACCATCTACCCAGAAGAAAAAAATGCTGTAACACGAACCTCTACAATGACAGCATTGTAATTCTCCCTGAATCTAATGCTAATGACCTGCAAATAATTAATCAGACTATTAAAGTAGAAGTTCCAGCATTAGTATGCCGGTTTCATATTAGGTCTCAGCACAGTTCACATGCTGAGCAGGTACAAACAAACATAGCACAATGTCTGAGAGACGTTAAAAAATAGCAACCACTTACAGCAGTTAAATACTACACGCAGATAAGCACATTACAGGTGTATACAGACGTTTTGGTGCACTAATCTTTTCTTAAAAGTAGACGCAGGCTGTACATAGTCTTAGAAGGTCTCTACATAAATAGAGCCAAAAACATATTACGCAAGACTGGCCATTGTTGTACACGTATAAGAAATATCCAAAGCGCAAAGACACTCACAAGCACCAGCATGTAAAGATCCTTCTTAAGCAGATAAAAGGGTTTGCTTCACTGTACCTCAGGGGGGAAAACAGAACCGAGTAACAACACTGTGTTTGCCTTTGTGTCAGTGCTGCCTTATAATAAGAACTTCTCCGCATTCACATCTACCATGGCTGAATGTTTCATCTTGAAGGGACACTGCGGGTCTCGAGAACAGAACGACTTGTCGCACCTGCTCCTTCAGCTGTTCTTCGGATCTTCCAAATGCCAAGCACACTTTTACGCAGCTCTGTCTAAACGCTGTCTTCCATGAGTCTGATCTGGGAAGGGTTCGAGCTGCTCAAACATCGGCAAAGTGTTCAGTGTCAGTGTTTGATGTTTCTGTGTGACTGACTTGACTGATTTCTTCATGCTTCAAGGGACATGTGACTAGCCAAATGGGAATTTTCAGAAAATCATACGTATGACACTGAAAGCTGAGCAGAGCTATAATGCTGGGTCCACTATACTTTGTGGCATATTTGGGAATGTTTAAGGGTGTGTGTGTGCGAATGTATACACATGTGTGTTTAAGTGTATATACATGTGTGAAAGTGTATATACGTGTGTGTGTGTAAGTGTATATAAGTGTGTGTGTAAGTGTATATACGTGTGTGTGGTTTCTTCAGGTGTGTTTATATAAGTGTGTGTGCATGTGTGTGTGTGTGTGTAAGTTGTGTGTGGTTTCTTTACCGTGTCGATTTTGCACTGTGCAAAAAAGCAGCACTCTGGTAGTCTTTCATTTCTGATGACCATCCTGAACGCCCTCCTGCGCATGACCAATGAAATGGACCAGCGGGTGCAGATCAAAGCCCTTTTCAGTCTCACAGAGCAGTGGTGCTGTTTGCTGGTGTTAGCATGAAGGTCCTGGCTCGTTTGAGGCATTTTGCTAGTTTAAGGGAACTTCTTTTTGCAGACTTGCAGACTCACATAGACAGAATGGGTCTGCAAGACCTGCTGTTCTCATCCCCATTTCAATTCCTTTCTTTTGAGCACATGCTTTATAAGCACTGTTCCTAGATTAGCCAGTATCTTCTCTTCTGAGCCTAACTCTGTGCTTGCAGGAAATTGTCGCTCATGCAGTGTAGCATAACCATTATGGAAGTATTTTACTGTCTGTCATGGTTCATGTGTAAAAGCCAGCGAGTTCTTACTAATAACTATTCAAATTACTTTCCAGTGAATTTCACTACCAGGAAAATTCATCTATGCATAGTGCATCAAAATTATACATCACCGCTGACAGGCTTGGGGTGGCATTAGGATAACACCGTCCCACAATGTAATGAGAAAAGCAGGCGGACATAACAGAGTTTTAGCATCACCTATAAAAATGCCTATACACTATCTTTATGAGTCTGAAAAGTCAAATGCACAAGGATAGTCTACAGAGAAAATTTTGCATGCAGCTTTAAGATCAAAGATCGACTTGATCTACAGATGTTTGCAGCATAGGTCAATGGACCAGTGGACACTGCATCTTGGAGGAAGTCTGAATTCCATCAGATCAGACAAGTGATAAACACTAAAAATACTAAGAACTGGCAATTGCATTATGGAATTTCGTCCCAGAGCAATGTGTTCATTATGTGTTTTTGTGGGTGGTGGTGTTGTATGTGCATGAATGTGAGTGTGTATATATAGTAATTACATAAAGTAAGTTCCTCCTTGGGGGGCACATGATCTATACATCTGATCTCTGAAGTTTTTTAGAAGCTTCAAGAATATTCCTTCTCATTGTCTGATAGATTTTAATACACCATTGTGGTATATATGTATGTGATCTGTTTGTAGACAAGCAATGCGTATTCAAGCTTATTCATTTGTCATTTCAGATCCCTGAGAACACTGTGCTGTAGCTTCAGAGCCTTCCATTATCTTACACACTTTCCACAGCAAACTAATGCAAATTAATGTTACACAATGCATGTCCTTCTATACCTACAAGGCTTTCATCTATTGTAGTTTTCTATTTGCTTAGAATCAAAGAGACAAAATGAATCTGAATATACTATATGACAGACCAACAGATATAGATAGATAGATAGATAGATAGATAGATAGACAGAGAGAGAGAGACAGACTGTGTGTGAGAGGGAAAGGACAAGAGGAAAAACAAGGATGATCTGGACCTGTCTGCACATCAGAACAGCAGAACATCGAAAGACCAGTGGACACATTGCAGATCAAAGCCGGATGAGTGCGTCTGCATTCAAAGTATAAACCAGGACACCCTCACCAGGAACTGCAGTGCATATATTTCACGCTCTGCTCCCACTACAGGAAAAGCCCTACAATCACACAATCAGTACCAACCAGTGATGAATTCAGACACCTATCAAGCTTTAGAAAAAAGTCCAATTTCTAACCAATGCTGCATCTTTCATGCCTGGTAGCATTGGATATTCAACATTTTATGCAGTACAATATGTTTTGACTTAATGACGTTTAGATCAAAGCACTGTTTACATTTGTTTGCAATATCCGCTGATGCATTTATTTCCAAACAAACAATTAAATCCTCCCCTCCACAAGTAGTTTTCGTGTTTCATTCAACTTTACTCCCTCAGCTAACAAGTGCTCTGCATAAGTTGAAAGTCTTTCAAGAAAAGCATCCATTCATGTAGGGTTAGGGTTAGCATCACCATCACCATTACAACAACATCTAGGGTTAGCATCACTATTCTAACAGCATCTAGGGTTAGGGTTAGCATACCCGTTCTAACAGCATCTAGGGTCAGGGTTAGCATCTCCGTTCTAACAGCATCTAGGGTCAGGGTTAGTTTCCCGTTCTAACAGCATCTAGGGTCAGGGTTAGCATATCCGTTCTAACAGCATCTAGGGTCAGGGTTAGCATATCCGTTCTAACAGCATGTAGGGTCAGGGTTAGTTTCCCCGTTCTAACAGCATCTAGGGTCAGGGTTAGCATCTCCGTTCTAACAGCATGTAGGGTCAGGGTTAGTTTCCCCGTTCTAACAGCATCTAGGGTCAGGGTTAGCACCCCCATTCTAACAGCATCTAGGGTCAGGGTTAGCACCCCGTTCTAACAGCATCTAGGGTCAGGGTTAGCATACCCGTTCTAACAGCATCTAGGGTCAGGGTTAGCATCTCCGTTCTAACAGCATGTAGGGTTAGGGTTAGTTTCCCCGTTCTAACAGCATCTAGGGTCAGGGTTAGCATCTCCGTTCTAACAGCATCTAGGGTCAGGGTTAGTTTCCCCGTTCTAACAGCATCTAGGGTCAGGGTTAGCATCTCCGTTCTAACAGCATCTAGGGTCAGGGTTAGCACCCCCGTTCTAACAGCATCTAGGGTCAGGGTTAGCATCCCCATTCTAACAGCATCTAGGGTCAGGGTTAGCATATCCGTTCTAACAGCATCTAGGGTCAGGGTTAGCACCCCCGTTCTAACAGCATCTAGGGTCAGGGTTAGCATATCCGTTCTAACAGCATGTAGGGTCAGGGTTAGCATATCCGTTCTAACAGCATGTAGGGTTAGCATCCCTGTTGTAAAAGCATCTCAGGCACCCTCACGACGCTGCTCGAAAAGCTGTCATAACAAAGGAGCAGAAAGGATCTTAAAGACGCTTAAATGAGAATCATCACAAGCACCAAGGCTAATGTTTAAATATAATGCTTGTGATGTGTGGTATGATGTAAGTACATGATATATTAGAAGAAAATGTACATCTAATAGTGATTCATCCTTCTTTGAAAGACAATAACACAGGCAGCTCCCAAAACATTCAGGTACTCTGCTCAAATGGTGGGTAGTCTTCCACACCTGTTTACAAGTGATACTTTCACTTCCTGTTTTCAAGTTGGACGATAACTAAAAAATATAATCTCTACTGTCAAAATAAAGACATTCAAAAATAATAATAAATGCTTAAATCAAATTAATACAGACACAACCTATTCCATCTCTTTGGCCTTGACAATTACCTCTGTCAGAAGCACCTTGATATTCTACCTTTCCTCCAAAACTACTCATGATTTTATTAGGGTTTATAAGCAGTAATCCTTGCCATTTTCATCATTATCCTGATATTATCATCCATTTGTATCTGCCAACTCTTTGTATTATCACTGAGGCTCATACGTGATAAATGTTTCCATCAGCATGTCAGACGACTCTCACTGCTAAAAAGATTAAGTGACCATTTTTTAAATGGATAAATTAAATATAATAAATATAGAACCCTAGATTATTATTTAGCAGAGCAGCAAAAAAAGCCTAGAGGTCTATGAATTTGCAGGCATAATAACCCTAAACATCTCTGTAAAGGCAAAATGAACATCAGATGGAATATCTAGACTGCATCTTTAGTCTCAGTTAATAAATGAATCATTAAGAATCTTATGAATCTTAATCTTAATCCTAAGAATATAAATCATGAGCTCAGTGTTTTGTCATCTCAAATTCTCAAATCCCCTTGTATTTCTATTGCAAAAGGATATAGTTCAACAATAACATTTTTGTTGTTGTTAGAACAAATGTAATTTTAATCCACTCATAATAAAGACCACATCACATCAGTGAAACTCGACAAGTTAAAGTGGTAAATGACTGATCAAGGCATCTGATCAAGGCTGTTGATCAAGGCACCTGATCAAGGTTACTGATCAAGGCTGTTGATCAAGGCTGTTGATCAAGGCTATTGATCAAGGCACCTGATCAAGGCTGCTGATCAAAGTTACTGATCAAGGCTATTGATCAAGGCTATTGATCAAGGGTATTGATCAAGTCACCTGATCAAGGTTACTGATCAAGGGACCTGATCAAGGCTATTGATCAAGGCTATGTCTCAGTGATATTCCATATTAGTGCATTTTGACACCATAGGTCACAATATATTTTTGGACTGATGAGACAATGCAGACTACAAAATGTTAACACTGTTCTGTCTCATGAACTAACACTGGATAGTTAATGTAAAGATACAGTTCTCTGCTTCCACAATGATAAAACATGGTGTCCCACAAGGCTCTGTTCTTGGATCACTGCTCTTCACACTATATACGCTGCATCTAGGCATGGTCCTTCATCAATATGCCATTGCCTTTGATACAGCTGTATATTCTGCCACAACCTGAAACAAGTTTACAGAGTTAGGAAATGTGTAAAATGAATTAGCTATCAGACCACATATTTAATCTTGATGGACTTTCACATGTTCCTAGAGCAGTGCACAGAAAAAACAAAACAAAATTTCAGGTATCTTTTGATCCTGGCTTTTCTTATGAAGTACATATAGGCAGCATCACTGGAAATGTCTACTCCTATTGAGATAGCATTGCAAACTGAGGAATATATAAATGATTAAATTATGCAGGATAACTAGACCAACATTTCAAGGCTAGACTGAAAAAATGCAGTAATGCTGTTCTGCTGTTTTGCTGCTCTTAATGAACTCCAGCTCATCTACAGTACTGACAGGAGTCTGCATGATTTTAACTTCCTGCCCCTATTCCACGCTGGCTGCCAGTTACATTTTCAGAAAGGTTGCAAAATTATGTTATTAACACATACAGTTCAAAATGATCCTGTCCCTACATATCTAAGCAACATCACTGTGCATTATGATCCACTGCAAATGCAACAATCACAAGGTACATGTTCATTAGTTCAACCTATAATTGTGAAAACTGCAGGGTTTCACACCTCAGTCAGGATCACTAGGCCCATCTCACCTGAACATGGGTCATCTGGACCTGCCAGATCTGATCCTGGTTTACCTGAAACCATCTGACCAGAACCTGGACCCTGAAACCACCTGACCAGAACCCAATCTGACTTGCTGGACCCACCTGGACTGACCCTCAGTTAAACAATATTTACATATTCAGCATTTTGCTGACACTCTTACGCAGAGCAAAAAATATACATTTATCAGTTATGACACACTGCACGACAGTACTGAACTGAAATATATGATCCAACTGTGTATGACACTAAATACATAAATATTTTTAACCTTTACTAATATCACCGATTTTTTTCAGTTTACAAGGTGCTAAACAGGCAATAAAAATAATTAAAATAACAGACATGGTACAGTACATAACATCCCTTCAAGGAAATGAAGGAAATATATAAATGTCAAGAACAGCAAACAGTGGGTGTTTAAAAGTAAAAGAGAACTTAAGAGCTACAATCAAACAAGTGGTCAAACAAGAGCAATCTAATTACAGGCCTTACAGAACACAGAGGTCTCAACTTTCTTTTTGAATGTATTTAAGTCTCCAAGAGCCTTTGGTTTAGAGAAGTCAGAGTTCAGAGTTAGGGCAAAGGCATTAGAATGCAGCCTCAGCTCTCTTGAGTTGGACTGTGGGAACCAAAAGCAAGTTTTTATCATCTGATCTGTGGGCCCTTGAGGGTACATACCTAATAACCATACTGCTGAAGTAAAGATGGGCAAGACCATGTAAACACTCAAAGGTCAGCAGACGGATTTTAAAGTTGATTTGGAATGACACCTAGAACCAGTGCACCTCTCTAAGGATTGGTGCAATATGTTCTCTCATCTTTGCACATCTGACACTTTGGCCACTGCATTCTGTACGCTTCGAAGACTTGAAATAGTGTTCTTAGGGAGGCAGTCTGGCAGCACATTACAGAAGTTCTGTGCTGTGGTTTTTGATATGGTGTTAGGGCTTAACTGATGGGGACTACATATAAGCTGTTGTGTCAGTGGATTCCATTCTGTCATATTCGTGTTCTGGTTTTGTTCCTGTGTCCGCTCCTGCTCCCTTGTCTGTTCCTTGATTTCCTGTTTCTCTTTCTGCTCCTGTGTCTTCGGTTCCCTTTCCTTCTGTTTCTTCGGTTGGTTCTGCTTCTCTTCCGGTGTCTTCTGTTTCTGTTTCTGTTCCTGGTTTTGTTTTTTCTCAGTTTCCTGGTTCTGTTCTTCCTGTGTCTTCTGTGTGTTCTGGTCCAGTTCGTTGATTTTTCTGTTTGTGTTTTTCGGTTTCTGGTTTGTTTTGCTTTGTGCACCCCGGTGTGGTGCGCTTTGGGAGGGGGTACTGTCACGCCTAGCTCCGCCCCCTCCTGTTATTCCTGTTTGGTTCCCTGTAGCTCCACCCAGCCTTTCCCCTAGCACTTCCTTGTTTGTTTCCCCATGTGCTGGTGTTTTTCCATTCCTGTCTGTCCCTCCTTCTAATCTGTTACTCCGCCCTCCTATGATCTGTCCCACCTGTTCCCCTTTGATTTCCCTTGTTTGTTTGCCCTTTATAAACCTTCTCTTTTCCTTTGTTCAGGACTGGTTGTTGAATGTATGTATTGGTTTGTTGGTTTCTGAGTATCATACGTAAGTTACAAGTGGTTTCATGACGCCCCGGGCGTTACAGACTGGATCCAGTTCAGAACAATACCAGTTAGACAGACCTAGTTTTTAGATGAATTAGCAGTATACAATGGTCGACTGTGTCAAATGCAACACTAATGTCAGGAAGAAGAGACAGGTCATCATGGTTTAGCCTAAGCGTGAGATATGAGATTGGCATAAAAAGGACTGAGCGATCCAGCAGTGCCAAACACCTCCATGCACTCATCCAGCAGTGTCAAACACCTCCATGCACTAACCCTTGCTTTCATCACATGCTTTGTCTCATAGCCAGACTGGGAGTGGAAAAATCTATTCCCTGCAGATTTTGGTGCATTCCAGAAGTTTCCTTTGAAGTTTCATTGAAATCCAAGGGATGATGGGTTAAATGTAAATGATCCCTGAGCAGGTCTGGGTTTTAATCTTCCCTGTAGATATACTAGACTGAACCTGGGAAAGGAAACTTGCTGAGTGGAATGCAAGACTTCTGTATAGTGATTTGATCAGGGGCTCAGAAAAAACCTGTTACTATGGTAAAAATGAACAGTAATTAATGAATGATTGCTCTTGAAGCAGAAGAAAGATTAAGATTGTGTTAAGCAATCACAGCTAACTTACTAAAGCAACAGTATAAACAAAAAATAGGCTTTTATAGGTGTGTGTGTGTGTGATGTGTGTGTGTGCACTGAGAAGTAGCTGACAGGTTGTCAGCTTGTGCTGACTGACAGGAGAGAGTGTGTCAGCACAGCCCTGTTCACTGTTGCAGGAGGTCAGCGCCCTCAGCACTATGTGCGGTCATTGTCTCAGGGTGTGTGCGTGTGTGTGTGTGTGTATGCAGTAGGTCAGCGCCCTCAGCACTCTGCGCGGTCATCGTCCTGCCTGTCAAACACAGTCAGCAGTAGGCCAGAACAGGAGAGCAAATGAGAGGAAAGTTAGACGAGGTGTGGAAAAAGCATCCATGAGAAGGACACAGACAAGAAGGAAGAAAGAAGTGGCAGAGGTCCGGCATTTCCTGCTCCTGCTCCACATCCACTTCATTTGGCTTCAGTGATCAAGGATGTTAAAACAACTATGTAGAGAAGATCTTTAAGTGCCCACGTTTACCCTCAAGCTATTCAGATCCAAAAGGCACTGCCTAAAGTCTGGATTCCCCAGCTAGATTAGCTTGGGAGAAAAAAAAATACTACAGGCGTAACTATAGCAACTCTTCATCAATCTATCCACGTCTGTAGTCTTTCTCCCTCTTCTCTCTCTCTCTCTCTGGGTTGAGAAATAAATTACCTGTGGCTGCAACAGAAAATGTATTAAAGATATTAAACATCCAGGTAATGACTCTGATAATAACAATGGCTGCAGTTTTATCACTTTCCATTGCATCTACTTTCACCACTCCCTTTAAGCTTTACTCTTAGCAGAAAGGGTGAATGCTAAAATGACAGCATAGGAAGTGTTCCATGTCAGGATTCAGTTTATTTTTTCAGCTCTTTGTCTCAGACGGAGAGCACTTATATCATATATCACTGGAATAAGTCTAGAATTCCCTCATAAACCAATTAAATGTTCTTCAGAGTGTCAAATCTGACGGAACCCACTTACAGAAGCAAGAAAAGCATAATTGCGCTGCAATTTATCTTCTGGCCACTAATCAGAACAAACTATTAAAATAAACTTTGAAATTGCTGGCAGCCACATAAAAGTATACTTATATGATCTATAGTTTCAGATGAACACTCCAATGGTACCACTGTTGTAAATCAGAATTTTGCGTGTGTGTGCGTTTATCTGTTTGTGTGTACAGCAGCCTTTTCTAATTGCTTCACTTCTGAAATAGCAAAACGACCCTAAAGGCAATTAACTGATATTTACGTAATGAGCATTACATCATACATGATGAAAAAAAATTATATATTATATATAATTATATCTTTTTATAATTAGCCCATTTGAACATTGTCATGCCTGGCCCTGCCCCCACCTGTCAGTCATGTTTTTGTTTTCATCTTCCATGTGCTTAGTGTTGTCACTTCAGTTGTCCTGCCTATTCATTTGTAACTCTGCCCCTTGTTATTGGTTTCATGTGTGTGTGGTTTATTCCTTTTGCTAGCCTGTGTATACGCACTCTGTGTTTTCAGTTCATCTTCGTTGGTTTCTGCTGCTCAGTTGTGAGTGTTCTAATCTCATCTTTATTATCTTAAATTTCGTTGTGTTGAAATGTCTCTACCTGTTGTGTGTGTTACTTGTTTGTCTATCTAAGTTAAGTCAAGCCACATTGTCAATTGTGATTTTCACCCCAATCGAAATTTGTCCTCCGCATTTACCCATCTGTGCAGTCAGAACACACACACACACACACACTAGTGATAACTAGGGGGCTGTGGTGCACATGTGCCCAGAGCGGTGGGCAGCCCTAGCCCGGCACCCGGGGAGCAGTTCGGGTTAGGTGCCTTGCTCAAGGGCACCTCAGTCATGGCCTCAGGCCTGGGAATCGAACCCACGACCCTCCGGTCACAAGACTGGTTCCCTAACCACCAGACCATGACTGCCCATCTCTGATGTATCTGGCATTATGACCCTGGACCATGTAGAAGACAATGAATTTGGATTTACATCTAAGCTCTTCTAAGCATTTGTAACCACCTCCTGATCGCTGTACGCCTACAGCATTTCACAAAAATCAGTCAGGACACAGAGAGAAAGTGATACGCTGGTAAGTTTTTTCCATTGGGATGTAACTCAGGCAGCTTCATTGCAGTCTGAGCCATCCGTGTTTCAGCAATTTCAAATCAGCGACAGCAAATCCCCTGGCACCAGGGGCACATGGGACTCTGCAAGGGATAGGCAGATTATGGAACATATTTTTTTTGTTTGGATGCCTATTGCCATGAGAACCCCAATGAGCGCCAAGAGTCTGCCCGCCTTGTCCAATGTTGCAGGGAGGCAGTGCAAGGCAAGGTTAAATGGAATGAACAGGCAGATGACCCAGAGCTAAGTGTGGTGGGAAACGCAGAGAGGGGAAAGTTTCTGATTGTACTTCCAGGGTCTCCCAGACTCCGGAGGAAGTGACCGTCCCATTGGCCACCCTGTCATCTCCTGGTCCTGGTCCTGGCATGGGACACACCACCTCCCCGGTGCCTGTACAGTTTTGCGTCCTTGTCTCCCTCGTCCTCCCAGTGCGCCTCACTCTAGACCTCTACACCATGGAAATTTTTGTTGTTGCTCTTCTTCCCCCCAGTCGACCTATTTCTCATCCTCCATCTTCTGACTTGTGTTCTGTTGGTTCTGTTCCTATGTTCATTTCAACATCCACAAACAGTGTCTTATATTTGTGGTTCTTCTGTTCCTGTTTTTGGTTCTGCTCTGGTGCCTGTTTTGTCTTCTGTTTCTGCTTCTGTCCCTGGTGCATCTGTTTCGTCTATTGGTTTTGTTACTTTTCTTTCTGCCGCTTGTGGTTCTGTTTCTTCTATTCTTCTTGGTCCTGTTCCTATTTCGTCTGCACCTGTTTCTCCTTGCTCCATCCATCCATCCATCCATCCATCCATTGTCTTCCGCTTATCCGGGTCCGGGTCGCGGGGGCAGTAGCCTAAGCAAAGAGGCCCAGGTTTCCCTCTCCCCAACCACCTCTTCCAGCTCTTCTGGGGGGATACCAAGGCATTCCCAGGACAGCCAAGAGATATAATCTCTCCAGCGTGTCCTGGGTCTTCCCCGGGGCCTCCTCCCAGTTGCACATGCCCAGGTGGCATCCGAACCAGATGCCCGAACCACCTCAGCTGGCTCCTCTCTACGTGGAGGAGCAGCGACTCTACTCCGAGCCCCTCCCGGATGACTGTGCTCCGTACCTTATCTCTAAGGGAGAGCCCAGACACCCTGCGAAGAAAACTCATTTCGGCCGCTTGTATTCGCGATCTCATTCTTTCGGTCACTACCCAAAGCTCGTGACCATAGGTCCTTGCTCTGTTTCTGTATTCCCTTGTTGTTCCTTTATCTGCTCACATGTCACCCTCTGCTCCTGGTTTGTCCCATGTCACCCTCTGTTCCTGGTTTGTCCCGTGTCACCCTCTGTTCCTGGTTTGACCGCTCCCGTGTCACCCTCTGTTCATTGTTTGACCGCTCCATTCCTGTCGTGTTCCTTCACCTCTCGTTTCTCCAGCCTTTGCCCTTCGTGTTCTGGCTACTGGTTCTGTTTCTCCTGTCTGTGTTTAGGTTTGTTTTGGATTCGTTTGTGTTTTTGCTTTTGTGGTTTGTCCTGCTTTTTTTGCACGCTTTGAAATGATTGCTCAGTTCATCTTCGCTGATCTTTGTTTCTGCAGCCAGGTTGTGTTGCTTTGTATTTGGTTTTGTTGAAACGTCTCTACCTGGTGTGAATGTGTTAGTCGTTTGTCTGTCTCTGTATCTGGCATTATGACCCTGGACTGTGTAAAAGACAATGATTTTGGATTTGTGCCTAAGCTCTTTTCAGTATTTGGGTCCGCCTCCTGATCACTCTACGCCTTTGGCATTACAAAAATGGGCTTTGAGTTAGGATTATGAGTCTGTGTTCTTCAGTGGTAAGGGATAAACATGTATTTTTAAACATGATTTCAGGTAAAAGCTTTTTTTCACATTTCTCATCTAATCCAAGAAGCAATACTGTTATGTTGGCCGCATCTGACTCCTCCCGCAAGCTCGTCTGTGTATGTTGGTGTATATGTTCATGCGTATGAGCATATGTGTGTTCAACAGCAGCTGGCTGGAACCATAAAGATATGCAACTACAAATAAATAAAACAAAACATATGCAGCTAAAAATAAAAACATATTGTGTATATTAAATATTTAGATTCCAAATACTCCCATGATATTGATTACAGTTTTGGAAACAAATCCAATTAATACAAGAATATTTAAATCATTCAAAGCACAAAGTTGAATAATATCATTATCAAGCCTTACCCACCCACATGCAGAGATGAACTGATTCTGCCATTTAACTAAACACATTTATCAGAGCTGGATTTTAAAAACTGATACTGAAGCTACTATTATTCGTAGCTGTTGGGCTTGGAAACTGCATCCATCCAATGTTTCTCAAAGTGACAAAAAGCCTTTGAGGCACTTAGCATCATTAAAACACTCATCATGTATCAGACCCTTATCGGGTTATCAGACCCTTATCAGACCCTTATCAGACCATTATCAGACGGTCATCAGACAGATCTTCCAGCTTCCCAGTGACCTGAAGACCTCCAGACTTGAAGAATGATATCATTTTATCATTTTTCATGATGATGAATCTGCATAATCTGCATTCACCTGCCCAGCATGCATATTTGGCAAAAGCTAAAAGGCTCCATACTGAATGTTAACTGACTCAGTTTTACTTTAGTGGACATGTCAATCAAGCATGTTCCTCTCAGGCACACACTGCTGGGTTTCTAGCGCCCGTGGTGGGCCCATACGACCTAACCTCACACACAGTGTGTGGTGTCTCTCCTTTCTTCTGCTCTAAGGAGATCTCCATCACTCTCTACCTCTTGTGCATCCTCTAGCTCCAGCACTTTGTTCCTGCCTTGATAATAGATCATACCACAGTGGAGTCGCTCCAGGCTCGGACGCTGCTCGGGCAAGTAGATCTGTCCAAAAGAGAAATGAATGGCCGGCACGGCCAGTCACGATCTTGCTGGCCTTGGCCAATCTCCTTAACAAATGAGAACTACGTCCATTTAATATGCAAGATAATGAGTTTATATAGAGGAGAACACGGGAGACCAGAACAGCATTATCAGCCTTCACGGGGAGCTTTTCAAGGGAGGAAAATAATGACGCTGCTGTTTTCACAGATTTCTGACAATGTGCTGCCACCTCCTCTCACATTTTTCCCCTTAAGGAGTGTTGGTGATGTCCTATGGGTCGTCTTTCTCTGAGTAACAACCCAAGCACATAATTGTGTGCTACAAGATGGGGACCAGTATGGAGAACACAGGGAGCAAACTGTGCTGAGACCGGGGCCGTCTTCACCTGCCTGGGATGCTGGAGACCACGGTGACAGCAGGGCGGATGGCACACACCGTGTACTTACAGTGTCTTCACAACAGTTTGGTCAGCTCTCTTACAGCTTCTCGAGCAGCTGCGTTTGAATACGGTGGAACTGAAGTGACACTGTAAGAATGAGGCGGCTTCGGTGGCTGTGTTGAATTTAAGAGCCGTGGCAACATGGCGAGGCTGTTTAGAATCTCTAGCATGTTAATGCATATATGATAAGGCACATCAAAATCGGAAATCCCTCCTCATATATTAAAATCGATCTATACTGACAACACATGCATTGTAACCACAACAGCAACAACAATACATATTATTATTATTATTATTATTATTATTATTATTATTATTATTATTATAGTGATGCAGTAAGTAAGTAATAATTATATAATTATGCATCTATACATCTGTACAAACTCACACTGGAGTGGAATCAAATACTCCCTCTGGTGGCCTTACTCTGTGGCAAATTTGTACATTGTTAATACATTATTAATGTCCCAACACATGTCTGGATTTTGTATCTTAAAAATATTTTGTTGCTGGTGTTAATTTGCTCATGAACACCTGGTCCAACATTGTTATTAAAATCAAGGCACTTACATCGTAGATGTGCTGTCTGCCACTAAATAATATTGGGTAATAAAACTGTATGACCTATATGGATGTGTGAGAGCAATTCTCATACAGAGGATACTAAAGTCAAATAATTCATACTACTACTTTAAAATTTAAGCTTAATGTATTTTTTATGTGCAGTCATTGTTTATTCAGTATATTTAATAAAATAAAGAGTATATACATATATATATATATATATATATATAGTAAATATATATATATATATATATATATATATATATATATCAGCTATATAGTAAATATATATATATATATAGCTGATGTGAACGCACTTCTAAACTCCCTACACACACTCCCTACACACTCCCTGCATATGAGGAGGAGAACAGACACAAGATAAAAGTCAGATGCAGATCAAAGTCAATCCAACACACAACGCAAACACACACACTCCTACAGAACAAAATCTCATACATATAGTATGCTAGTATGAAGACCACCAAGAACTTTTAAAGATGGTCCAAAAGTGAAAAACCAATTCGTCATTACCACTGTGCTGTGTTTAGAGCTAATACATCAGCCCTATCATTATCTATTCATAAGTTCTCCTATGAATTGAGTAATAAAAATTGCTATGAATGTGAATTGTGAGATCATATTGGCTATAAAATGCAGGACAGGCTGCAGATATGAAGCTAACAATGTTACTCATCCTCTCCTGCACATATTAACACACTGAGATTATTTGGGGCTACACCAGTGCATGTGTTAAGGAGTGTGATGAAACAGGTGTGGAAGAAATTCCACAAGAAGTGAAATTTCAGGACTATATTCTGAAACTAAAGAAATGCCTAAGTATAAAACTAGCATTGCATCATTCAGCGGAATGTGACTATAGGGTTGTTTATTTAAAATCAGTGCCAGGAATAGGCGGCTGGAAAAGGTTTAATGCATGTAAAAACTTAAACTTAAATCTCATTTGGGGAGAAGTTGGATACTTTGAATTTGTGTCTGCATTCTGACTCCTCACTATGGTTAGTTCATACTTATCATATATATATTGTTGAAGGTTTTCTGTAGAGCTGGACTCTCATGAGTTCAAGATAACAAGGGGTGTATATTAGCTTAATACATGCTAATTAGTTACAAATGCAAAGCAAATTACAGAAATACATCAATCCACTTCAATGTTACTAATAGACAGCTGGACCAATGAGTTTCCTTCATTTCCAGTGAGTTTCCTTCAGTTCACCAGCTGTTATCCAGCTGTGTTCTCAACTGTAATCCATTTCTCATCCTCAGTTTCAAAATCCCTTCAGTTCATGACCAACAACAGAGTCTGTCCACCACTCACTAATGAAATGTTACCACATACTACCACCCTTCCATAAGAGATCATTGAGCATTGCGGCCAAACGAATTCACACAGTCTTACATTGATTTACAGTCCTGAATAACAATTGACTTTTTGTGGTGGGGCAGGACCAGTGACCATGATGATTTTGTTACCTTTAGCTGAGTGAGAGACCAAAGACAACAAAGAACATGGCATGGCAGACTGCACCACACTAAACTCTCACTGAAAGATGATGAGAATGTTTCAAGCAAGTCCTTAGTTTGTCATGCATGTGCTTCTTAAACTGTAGGAAGTAAAAAAGTTGAGATCCAGAGCACAGTAAGCATGCCTTGTTATAAATCACTCTACAAATCTCTACAATTATCATGTAGGCCACATAGGCCAAAAAGAGGAACAGAATCACCCTTCATTGTAAGGTGCCACAGAGCAGAGAGACGCCTCATGGCAGAGAAGAGCAGAGAGATGCCTCATGACAGAGAAGAGCAGGGAGATGCCTCATGACAGAGAAGAGCAGGGAGATGCCTCATGACAGAGAAGAGCAGAGTGACGTCATGCATCATGACAGAGAAAAGCAGAGAGACGCCTCATGGCAGAGAAGAGCAGAGAGGTGCTTCTCCTGTGGAAGCACTACATTGCTACACTCCTGAGCATCAGAAAGATGCATCAGAAAGATCAGAAAGAGTCGTCCTAGACCAAAGCACAGAGTTGAACATTTGGCTGGATGGATTTTATTGATTAACATTGTATTTTCAGTAACTGAAAAGCATTTCCAAAGTTAATAATAATGTGACCAAATGACCATTTCAAAACAAATTATGCCTACTGTGTATGTGTAAGTATGATGTTGAGATTTTCCCTCCTCAGCCCACAAAGCTATGTGCTACACCTAGCCCTGTGCTACACTTAGCCCTGTGCCTCAATCATCACAGCTACAGCACATGGTCTTTTCTCATTGGTCAGCCCTGTCACCCCGAAACTCAGGTTCAATTTGCATTTAGAACAGACATTAACTTGTCCTGAAGGTTCCAAATGTGCCCTCTCAGGCCTCTTGAGTTTAGGGTCAGGAGTCTGTCCATGGGGCTTTAACTAACGAACAAGAGCTCAGTGAACCGTAAAGCAGCTCTCAAAGCTAATTACACATCACCTAGATCACGAGAGCAGAAAGGTTAGGAAGGTGAAAGACAGAATTAGGCATTATTAGAGAAGGACACAGAGTTGTACAGTTGACTGTGAGGTCAAGGAAAGATGACTCGAGCAGGCATTGGAAAGAATAATTAAACACTAATGAATGAATGTAGGGTCTCTCTGTACATAATTTCCATGAGCACGCAATTGTGTATTGTGCACGTAGCTGTACTTTATCTTACTGAAAAAAATGAGTGATGATATCATCAAGGCAGAGTCTAAACATCTGAAAAAGACAACAAAAAAAAAAAAAGTTTACAAATACAGAAAGTGCAGAAACTCCAGAAGTGATTTTGTTTTGAAAGCTTCTTGGGATGCTCAAACACAATCTGAGTTTTATAGTTTTGGTTCGGTTTCAAATTAAATCAAATACAACTACAATTATTCATGTTTTTTTCCCAGACAGTAAACACTTACTGTCTAAACAGTAGACAGTTCTAAATTAATGTATTTGGCCTTCATTGGTTTAGCATTTGATCTGTTAAAGAGCGATGATTGTTTATGACAGAAGAATCTCTTCAGAGATCAGAAATCTCTACTATGTTGGTAGAGAAAAAAGACAGACGAATTAGAGAAAAAAAAAAAACGTAATCATCACATTGCAAAACACACTGTGAGCTACAAAAACTGGCTTCAGCCAAACTCAAGAGGCAGGTGCAATTAAGGAAATGAATTAATGACAGTCGCAGACAGTCAGTAGCTGACATTTACCTGTCCTCCTAATTCAAGAGTCCTGACTAATCAACTAAGGGTGTGTAGGACAGAGACATCAATAAACATGCACACACACACACACACACACACACACACACGAGCACACACGCACACACACGCTCGCACACACAAACACATACAGACAGGCACACACATGTACGCACGCATGCACACACACATGCACACACACACACACACACACACGCACACACACACACACGTCTTTGATTTTGATGTTTGTCATAAAAATAACCAAGATCTCATAAAAGATCTAGATAAAATATATTTATCTAGAAGGGCACAGTTCTGATTGCAGTGTTTACACTCCCTATAATACAGGCCGCTCTGGCCATTAAGCTTTGCTTCTATATTTCGTCTTAGGAGTGAAGAGAGCTGTTTGTGTGAATACTGCAGCACTGGAATTACCACACGCTATGGCAGATCACTCTCAGTAGAAAGTGATGGGGCCCACTGATTGGACTGCATGCTAGTCTACTTCCTCATTCTGAAGTGACTGGTGCCCATTCTGATGTGAGCACACAAAGGTCATTGGCTGATTGTGAGCTGGTACAAGTACAGCATCCACAGTCTGTGAGTGTGTGTGTCTGGGAGGCTAAACGAATATCAGAATGTATACTGCAGTCATCAAACCGCAGTTTAACATTGAGAAGTGTCTCATTACTTACAGACAAGCTGCTTACATCAGAACACACACACTGTGGCCAGTGTGTCTCTCAGGAAAGTATCGTCAGGAACTGATTCATGCTGTATTACTGAGGGCATCATCACTGAATACATCATCACAGCGGATGTTCGTATCCCAGACAACACGGCCAATTATAAGAGACTCGTGGCACTCGAGCGGGGGCAGTCTTGTCTCACTGAATTACCAAAGTCTGTCCAATAGAGGACAATCCCAAGTCCACACCTCGGGGGACTGTGCAGCAAAGCAATTTGAGTGTGGTTTATAATAAGCTGCAGAAAATGCAGAAAGGTAATTTGTTTACCTTAAATCCATTCATGCACTACTTAAGCATTTTCTGACAAGATGAAATGCAGATAGACACATTTAGTTATACAGATGGTGCACCAAATCAGAATGTATTCAGTCTTAATCTGCAAGACAGAGCCGGCTCAGTCCAACTGCATGAGCGGGAATCAAATCTAATCCAAACACCAGCACCCTCTCCGCACTTACCATGGACACGTTTTCCTTTGCTCATCTAGTTCAATATCCTGATTTGCAAAACCTAACAAAGGCTAAATTATTTTGTACTTTGCATTCGGTGCAAAGAACTGAAATTGGTGCAGAAATGGTGGTCACATTGAGAGGAAAGATGGTCAGGGCAAGGCCGGATGACTAATTACACTTTCCGAATGGAAGGACAAACACACTGAAATGTACAACAATGAACACACTTCTGGCTCCCTGGAACACTCTAAAAGGAAATAAGGAATTCTGCCACTATACTCTTGTCATGTCTGGTCTTTGATGACCTCACAAGCTGTGCCACACAATCAGAGGAAAACATATACAGCACATCAGCCAGTACGCATATTTCATACCCATTGCACAAAGATGTTATGGTCCCAAAATGATGAACTCAAAAACCATTCACCATACACATTCCTACCAGCTATATCTCAGAGTGTTAAATAAACAAGTTATAGCACAGCTACACATTTGTGTGTGTGTGTGTGTGTGTGTGTGTTTCTGTGTGTGTGTGTGCTGACAGGTTGTCAGCTTGTGCTGACTGACAGGAGAGAGTGTGTCAGCACAGCCCTGTTCACTGTTGCAGGAGGTCAGAGCCCTCAGCACTCTGTGAGGTCATCGTCTAGGTGTGTGTGCGTGTGTGTACGTTTGCAAAAATGTTACTCTTTTTTTCATTTTGCATTAAATGTAGCTGTTCATAATAATTAAATGAGCAATAAAATAGAACCCTAGTTCATTAAATAGTAATTATTCATATTTTAATAATATAATAAACAGCACAATCAAAAATCAAACTGAAATAAATTCCAACCAACTGCCTTTTACAAAGGTTTTACACAGATGTTTAATGTAGAAATCATTTCCGTAAGTTTTTACTTTATCACTGACAGAATAGTGGCAGAGGCAAAACTATTTGACAAAGAACGCTGCATTAATTTTTCAGCCCATCTGCTCTGTATTACTGTATTACTCGTTTTGTGTCTGTATATATATATATATATATATATATATATATATATATATATATATATATATGTCTGGCTTTCCAGGTGAATGAGCCTTTAGATCTGACTTATTCCTCCCCCAGTTCCACTTTAAACCCCCCAAAAGTGCTGTGCAGTGTCAGCTTTTACCATGTAATGCATATTTAAAACTGCCCTAACGCTGAGATTATGGGAGGCCATCAATCGTCTGTGAGAGATCCTGCTAAACATATAAACTGAATCCATCACAACATTTTATTAGCGAGATAACACACCTAGCATCGCCTAAAACGCATGGTCTTCCCTCCCCTGTAGCGGGAAGTGGTTCAACATTATTGATGTGAGGTGGAATAGGATAGAATGCTATAAACAACCAAGATCAGTGCAGTTTATCTTAGCAGTGTGTCTCCAAATGTTCTGATGATAAAGAATATAGTCCACACAGTTCCACTGAACCTTCGATTCAGTCGATGAATATCAACCATGACTGATGTAACATAAGCAGCACTCTATAAAGTGTTGCGAGTTCTCTGAATACACACACACACACACGCACACCTGTACACACACACGCACACACACACACGCACACACATACACACATTTTTGACATCACTGCTTTTTATTCACTATCTTTACTTAAATTCTGGAACACAGACTTGTTGTACAGGGGCCACAATCTGGACAGGTGTTGCAGAGTTCATCAGTGACCTTGCCATCATGTTCACTGAACAGCAGTGGTTATCTGTAGGGGAGGTACAGTGGTTTAGGCCATATCTGTGACACGTCTCTGCTTGCCAACATGGGCAAACAACAAAAAACAACAAAAGCATTACAAATAAAAAGAAACAAACAAAAAAAAACATAAAAAAACAGCATTGATCACAGCATTTTGTCTTTGTGAAACAAATATTTATTGCAGTCATGCATCACAGTGTTTGTTCATGTCACAACTGATCAGGGCCTAACAGGTAATCCAATGCTGCTGGAGAAGTCTTGACCTTAACAGTGTGTTTGTGCTAATGGACCAGACTGCTCTATAATGCAGAATGTGGTTTGACAAAGATCATTAGAGTCAGCGTTCTCTTTCATGCTGAAGGATTTGCAGCTTTTTTCGCCTAGCCGGTCTGAGTGCGCCAGCATTTTCATTTACTTGAACCTGCCCCAAGCTACTGGCGTTAGGATAAAACATTTTTGTAATTCAGCATGAGGACATTTTTGGGAAGCCATGCAATGTTCTTGGCAAACGGTTCAATTTAAGATGCTGAAAGGCAAATCTAATAACAAAACCTTCACCTTAAAAGATCATATATGAGCATTCGACATAAATCAGATCAAGGTGGAGCACAGATGTCCAGACAGAGAACAACTGACCATTTGCAGTGAGGCAGGGACATATAGACCATTGTAATATGTTCGCTGTTAAAGTGTGTAAGAGAGACCACCGATCAACTGCGCCAAGGTAGATGAGAATAGGACTTTAACCAAGCTCTGGCCTACACAACCCATATTATTACACGGCTAATGGACATTCAATTTACAGGATTATTGTTGCAAAGCCCCTGGGGGTGCAGGCAAAACCTCCAAAGTCCATGAATCTGTGTCACAGGCAAGGGAATGGGTTAAAGGTCACTGGGAGCTATTTGGATGTCTGGATTTTTAAGTGTGATCATTTCATTATGTAGGTAATACAGAGTAATTCTTAACACTTTTCTGTTTGGGTGTTTAAACTGTCATATTGTTAGTAGTCTGATGTAGGTTTGGTAGTATAGTCTGATCATCCATCCATGTCCTGTTTGTTATCTTTCAATTCACTTTTGGTAGAAAATTCTGCTTATTTAATATTAACTGAACAACTTCATGTATTTGTGTTTTACTCCTCCTGTGTCTTAAAGGATGCACCATCACAACAGACTGCCTCAAACAGATACCCTCATATACCCCACTCATTTCACACTTTGGGGTGTTAAGATCTTCCACAATATCGTACAGTTCCAAAGTGTAAGGCATATATTTCAGCATTTGGTGATTTTTCAGATCATGATGTTCTATGATATGATGGCAAATGACTGCTGAGCAATATACAATAAATACAATTAGCAGGGATATTTCACTTCTCTAATTTACAACCCCATTAATTAAGATCTGCTTAAATAACAATTCTGAAATTATTTCTATGATGTTTCATCAAAATTTTGGAAAACTCAGTAATATTATTACACACACTGAACATCATCATGGCATTTTGAATATATCAATACAGTATAACATCACATTATTACATGCCTACAAGAAGAAGCATAACCTTTTGGATTTGCTTAAAATTTCCATTAGCTACAGAAGGAAATCAGGCTAGACCCCAGACCAGAGGGGCTTTTGGAGCCGAAAATTATTTTGAGTTGAAAAAGTTTGAGTTAGAAAAACTTTAGTGATTGTGAAATGCATTATGCGGACCCTAACCATAACCCTATGTTGAATGGTTCATAACTTGTAATGGTATCAGGTGACATTCTCTCACATTGACCCACTCATTCAGTCAAAGCCAATACCTAAACCCACTCATACAGCATCCCTGCTGCCCCACATCCAGATTCTACTTAGAGTGAGACAGAGTGGGTGGAAACTTGGGGTCTAGGGCAATAATTCTCTCAATGCAGGAAATAACTTTCAAGTTAATCTGGATAATGTTTAGTCCTTGAGAAAAATACATCCCTTTAGGAATAGGAGCTGCAATTAAATTAGATATGCTATCCTTCTAACAAAGACTTCAAAATGTAAAGTCCACCATTTAAACTACATAAAGTTATAAACATTTATGTTCATTGCCACAACTAAATATTGACATTGTCATTAGGCAAACGGCAGCATCTATAATCTTTGCACATGCACACATACAAGAATAATGAAGAGAAGCGAAGAGATGCATAAACAAACACTGCAGCATCTTATGTTAACAACTCTGATTTCCATCATAATTGATTCCTGAAACTAATTTTCTACTATACATCTTTAATCGAACAGCCCATAATTACTTAATTAAATAGACAATCCAGACCAAACACTAAGGACAGCAACATGTAAAGACAAGAGAGAGGCGAACTGGAATTAAAGACCACAGAAAAGGTGCCAGGCTGGTCTTACTGCATCTCACCAGATGCTGTGTTCACGTATGACCCCCACTCTACCACCTCCACTGGGCCCCAGGTGTTCTCAGGTGAGGAGCTGCACACTTACCTGTGGAGAGAGATGGAGAGGACAGTCAGAACAAATGAGTGAAAACAGCGGATCACCATCACTTATGCTCCTCCAGCAGGACACGGAGGACAAGCACCAACACAGAGGACCACGTAGTGCTGAATGCAAATCAGTGAACACAGGGCAGAATTGGATGCTTTAATTATAGAATTTCATTACTTTAAGCTTTTAGTATTTATTAGTCCAATCAGGTTTGTTTACTAGGCCTGTCGTCTCACCACTCCGTGCACTCATTCTGGTTGGCGTGAATGACGTGGGTGGAATGCAGTGTCTCCGACAGCCCTCAGGATCCGCCTCACCCTGCCGCCTTTACTCGTACTTACTCCGCTACACATGAGTCTGCTGGAGCTGCAGAGACTAGACCTCCTAGTCAGTGGCAAAGCATCTAAGGAATGCCAGAAAATGTCAATGGTGCCACCAGCAGATGTAGCCACACCATCTACTCCAGTGGATGCAAAAGCAGCTACCATAGACCCACCAGAAAAGCTGAGATTCCCACATCTATTTTGATCTGGCTAGATGGATTATATATAATATAATTAAGCATGGACTGTTTAATTGTTGGGCTGCCCAAGGCAGATGAGCTCCCTCTTGAGTCTTGGTCCTCACAAAAATGTCTTGTTTAATTCTGCCCACAGATTTGTTCCTCATCACTGTCACCACGTCCTTGATTATTATGCTTGTAAAGCTTCTTTGTCACAATGCATGTTGCAAAAAATGCTATAGATACATTTCACTTGCCTCTTAGGTGTAACCACTGACTCCATGATTTAGTACAATCCTGAACATTGTCTAACATTGACAGACATTTCATATCCTGACTCTAGCAGCGCATCTGCAAAACTGAATGCTTCCTCATGGGGAATTTAACCACATGACTCTAATAATGTCAAAGCCTCTCACTCACTTTATCACTGGATGCTTTCTTAAAGCAGTCTGTTCCCTGCACTCTTCTCTGACAAATGAACAGTATCAGGTCATTTAGACCTTGAAACAACAAATCTTCAATTTAATACCATTAATTTCACCAGGAAGTCAGAGAGACAGAAAGAGCTAAAATGAGAGACAGGGAGACGGCAACACAGAAGCAGAGGGAGTGAGAGATGGATTCCAGATGGCCAACATCTTTATCACATACGGATTTGAATTTCATGTTTATTCATTCACTTTTTTCATCAAGAAAGGCCGAAAGTCTACATGAATAAAGTGGTCAAAGTATGACCGTTCCTCACACTGAGGAGCTCTGGAAGGCCAGATCATTCTTTATCATCATTATTCCCCACTAAACCTGGCTACTGCTTGCTTCTTCATACTCCACACAAAGCAGACGGAAGGCATCTTCAGTTTGGATCTGAACCATGGTATTCACATACTCCTCGGCTAGAAGTGATTCTGTTCTGATTCATCTAGGAAAAAATGGCACTTAATCTCAGACTGTCACATAGCTACGACAAACAAACAACAAGAAGAAAAAAAGAATGTGCCACACTAAACATCTCCAGTGGCCAAACTGAACGAAGTCCAGTACTGAGCAAGAAGGAACTTAAAAAAACAGGGGCTGTAAAAGTGCTGACATTTTCATCTTTTTTGCATATTAATAAACTGGAAATTATAATGTATTTAAAAATATATATGTTGGTGCTAACCCTAACCCTGACCCTAACCCTGACCCTATCCCAGACCCTGGCCCATAGTTTCCACCAAATTGACTTTCTTATCAGGGCTTCTGAACATAGCGCCGTGCACACCCTCACCCCCTGGCAGTTTCTCCCTCTAGCATCCCTGACATTTCCACAGCCATTGAAATGATGAAAGGAGACAAACAAGGTGTCAAGATGTCCCTAGACTGTCTTTGTGCTCTTTGGTGCCTGCCCCAGTCTAGCCTGCCCCAGTCTCCATGTGTCTTGTGTTTTGTTGTGGTTCTTTGCTCTGTCCCTTTGTGACGTCCCCCTCATGCTCCTGTAGCTCACCTGGCCAATCAGCTAGAGCAAGGTGTTAGCAACAGCAAGGTCATGGGTTCAGTACTCCAGGGAATACATCCACTGAAAAATACGTATGTTACTGTTGGAAAGTGGCGAGTGGTGGGAATATTATGTGCCTTGATAATATCTTATCTTGCTCTTGTGGTTTGTTTAATACCTCTTACCTGCTTAATTGAGCTCAACAGTTTTCCAAATTGCTTTGCAATTTGGTTTCTCCTGGACATTCTGTTACTTCCCTGTCTTGTTTTTCTACACGTTGACTGTGAAAACTAATAACAGACATGCGTTCACATATCCAGCAGTCTCCTTTGTGTCATTGTGTTATGCAGGGACACAATGCAGAGAACCGATTAGTTTGTTTGTGTCTTAAATCTAACCTAATCTCCACAGTTAATGGCGTGGTCATGCATGAATCCATTCCCTCATAGTTCTGCAACATACAGCACGATTAACAAGCTGCAGCTGATATTTATTTGTTTGGCCATAATTATTCCGATTCATATTTTTATTTTTAATCATTTATGTTTATTACATTTATTCATGCATCTTTTTCTAGACATACTCAGAGATGCTTTTCTTTCTCTGGTATTTCCCATGAAGTACACATGTCACAATATTGTCCAGAATTAAAGCAAGAAAGGTCCTCGTCTCCACAATACAGCCCTGAGCCGTCTTCCTTCCCTGCTGTAGGTCTTTTGCATTGATCATTGCCGAAGATGCATGTGCAGAACATTCTGTCCTATGTCACAAAATTTATATTCTGCAATAACACTGGGTCAACAGTGATTGACTTCCTGCCAAAAATTCCTATTTCTTATTTTTTGCATGTTGAATGCAAATATGTTTTCAGTACATCTTCATCATCCATAGGTTTTTTGTTCCAGTATACGCATATGACATATACTGATGTCATTACTTTTTGTATGTAAAATTGGTACCAAGGAAACACAAGAGGGATGTTCAATATATGTGCAAAATATGTGCTTATTCAATATATGTGCTTATATTGTTCATTTAAAAAATACTCATAGTACTCCAAGTGTAACTATTCTGAATAAAATGTCTACACTTCAAAGCCAAATATGATAGAAAAATTCTAAAAACATATTAAAATTCATCATAAAACACACAATTGATATTTCGATTTGTGAAGCAAAAACTCCAAAATTCAGATGTTGTTGCCCAGTGTAATTTTCCTATCAAAAATGTGTCCCTTGCTATCGGGATAAGAAAAAAATATTTTGGAAGCAGAAAATTTCACATGTCTAACTCCACTGATACTGCTGGGGTAATGTTTTATAAGGCTTCCATTTATTACAAAAATGTTTTATATTTTATATTCTTCAGAGCAGTCAAAATAGATAAATCAATACTAACTCATTTTGAGTCGTTTATGGCTATGCTCCAAGTGAATGGGTGTGTAAAATAACTAAGGTGCTTTTTAAAGAAAATACATTTATTTTCATTCCGAGAGTAAATACAGTATCGGGCCAGTAGCTAGAATTCTATAGACAGAATTTAACATTGAAAAGAATATCATTCACGGAGCTAAATGTGCTCAGAGGAAAAGATACAAATGGTCAACCTAAAAGAAGGATATGTATGAAACTGGTATGTAACAAAAACATTTATAAATCAACCGAAAAAAGTCAATAAACTCAAGCGTATGTTTCACAATACACAGCCATTTGGAAAAAAAAAAAAAATTCCATTGTAAAGGCAACTAAGGCTCAGTATAGTAGACTTTATCCTATAACAGGCTTCATCCTATAACACACTTTTTCCTATAACAGGCTTTATTCTATCATTTGCTAAGTTGTTAGTACAAGAGCTTGATATGTTTTTTAACACCCTTTTTTTCTCACTTTGTTGCTTAAGCACACTTAGTTCACTAGTATATTGGTTATATTGGCTAATCATGAGAAATATTGTTATTGAAAATATGACAATTGTGTAGCTGAGGTGCAACAGCTTGGGTTGCTAGTCAGCTTCACTAGTCAGCTTCACTAGTCACCTTCACTAGTCAGCTTCACTAGTCACCTTCACTAGTCACCTTCACTAGTCAGCTTCACTAGTCACCTTCACTAGTCAGCTTCACTAGTCAGCTTCACTAGTCACCTTCACTAGTCAGCTTCACTAGTCGGTTTCACTAGTCGGTTTCACTAGTCAGCTTCACTAGTCACCTTCACTACTCAGCTTCACTACTCAGCTTCACTAGCAAGCTAACTGAAGCCTATGATTTAATGCTGGTGAACTGTTCATAATCATCGAAAATACCTTAAAATGTTCTTAAAGTTTTGAACTGGATTTGTCAAGCCACATGTCAGTAGTAAAACCTAGTAGATGGTAAACCATTATACTGTTTGGAGTCTTCATTTGACCCTAATCATCGCACCTGATGAACAAATTGGGGCTTCTGAAAAAACAAGTAGCACTTCAAAATGGCCAAAACATATTAAATCTCATTTTATTCAAGACTGACCTTCTTTAGAAACTGTAAAGTCTTTCTTTGGTGGACTCAGGGGGTCATGACAAGTTCTAATCTTCATCACTGGATTCTGTTATTTCCTATATGGCATTTTTTCTATTTAACTGTTAATATTAAACCATTTGTACTGTTGCTTCTTCAGGACCTCTGAACAGATTGTTTATGACCATCATGCCCCCCGACTGAAGCCAAAGAAACAGAAGCTTTGAGCGGAGTAGCTTCAGTTGAGGCAATGCAAACACTGTGCAGCACTAGTCACTGTGCCCTTCCCCATGTTGTCCCTGGCAATCAAGAAATACTACTTGGAATTTCCATCCATTTAAATCAGGACATTGCTGGCAGCCCTGTGATGTTTTTTTACAGAGACCCAGCTGGATGAGAATATTCCTGATTCTAGGATTCACCAGGCCATCATTCTGTACCAAGCTGATTTCACAGATGCCTCATTTAAAAAAAGGGGATGGAAGAAGGGGGTTTTAACATTAACCAAAGGAGGGGCACAGACACAAAGGAGCTTTGTTTACTGTATGTCCTCTCTGAGTTTGACGTTTACTTAAAGGTTGAGACGACTTACTTACTAAGATTTTCCTGTCATTTGAATTGCCATCCTGTTGCTATACACCATCTTGTTAAGCGCATTGATTTACATTATCTGTAAATCAATGCCAACAAGCAGAACGATTCATATCACTTCTTCAGCATTGCAGTGCGGACAAACCCTGAAGACCATCAAGAAAGGCACTGTGTGTGCAACAGTAGTCCCTGCAAACAGCAAAATAGCTTAATGGCACAATCAGCTTAATAGTGTAAAGTCAAGTGATATCTGACATTTGGCAATTGACACCCAGCAACTGACACCTGAGAATTGAGACTTGACAACCGATGCCTGACATTTCACAACTGACCACTGATAAATGATGACTGGCTACTTACAACTGACACCTAACACTGACTACTCAGTGTTATACTTGTAGGTATTTCAGTCTTGCTAGGTATTGCACTGTGTCTAATCTTATTTTGTTGTCTTCTTTCTAGGCATCAGCACTAGCAACGGTTTATGGCAGTGCTTGACCTCAAGTAGTTTGGACTTAAACCTGTTTATACTAGATAGAGATGCATATTCTGACTGAACACATAGTACTTTTGTAAGTCGCTCTGGATAAGAGCGTCTGCTAAATGCCGTAAATGTAAATGTAAATGTAAATGTAAATGTACTCACAACTTGACATATCAATTGGTACACTGACAATTGACAACTGATAATATAGATCTGACAACTGATACCTGACAGTTCACCTGACCACCTGACCAATGATAACATACAACCGATTGCCAACTGAGAGCTCAGACATGACACTTAAACTCTGACAAGTGATAAAAACTGGTACCTGACATCTGAACCCTGGTATTTGATATCTGACAGTTGTCACCTAACAGCTTTCAACAACCTGACAACTGATTCCTTTACATCTAACAATGTTGTTATGTTGTATATTGTTATGTATATAACAGTGATGTTGGCAATCTAACAACTGATACCAAAACTATGAAAACCAGCACAATACCATAATGGAATATTGCAGATCGCTGACAATGATCCATTGTGGTGTCCTGTGATCACACACTTGGGTGGGAGTCATTATAACAGTCTCAATTCTCAAGACTGATAACTGTAGGAGTTTACACATACTAAACGATATGCAAAGATGCATACAGCTCTTATGGGAAAGTTTAGTGGTGACGGTTTATCCTACAACTGCAGTAGCAATGAAAACTACTGTCCCAATGAACCATCAGACTTACATTCTGTTTCTGCACATTAACCGAGCGAGTCAGTGTAGTGGCACCATATGGCAGGAAACTGGTGCGTTACATCGCCAGCACTGTTGGAGCTCATTAGAGTTCATGCTGAAATAATACACTAGGAAATTACTGTTATTATATTGGGCATTGTATGAGTCCTGACAAGCAGAGGTTTCAGTTCATAATGTGCAGCCTTCCTGCTGCTCAATGGCTATTCCAACTAATGACACACTTTTACACTTCATCTAACACCACAGCAACACAAGCTGAATATATATGGTGAGTTTCCTGTATCTGTGAGCTTTAAATTAAACCAACACTTTATTTAATCTCTAATAATTTAATGTTTGTTGCATTTACAGCCCAGTACTACATTTCTAGACTGAGGAACTCATTAGTAGTCTTTACTGAAACACAAACCTTAATATTAAACCCAAAGTCAGGGAATGTTTGAAAGATGTAGTTTTGCACATTTTGGGGTTTTTAAACTGCAGGACTGCAAGGACCAGCTGTGTGATGTATGTGCTCACTGTTCTGATTCTCTGTAACACTGTGAGTTCAGCCAGGGGACTGTGACTGATCTCCTCTAGTTGCTTCTATAGATGTTCTAAGGCACAGTTCAGCTCTGTGAATTTTGGCTTCAAGCAAACAACAATGGTCTCCTTTGAAATTCACAAAAAAAAAGTTTGCTTTTTGTGAATCTAATGTGTATATACCAGGGGCAGAAAAAATCTACTTCCTGGCCGTAGGATTAAAGACAGAACTTTGTTTCGGGGAAGAAATAGTGTAGTTTTGTCATGGACCAATGCTCCTCTCCTAGTGAGATCAGTAACTTAAAAGACCTAAAAAATTAATTACTTGCTTAATGACTTCAGATTCAACATGCATAAAAAATATATGTGTGAATGTATAAGTATTACCAATGTAACAATGAACCATTATTTCTCCCAAGCATATTTTTTCTTCTTCCTTTTATTATAATTGTTGTTATTATTATTATTATTATTATTATTATTAGCATGTTTTCCTAATCATGCCAAATTATTCTTTCCATTTCAGTTCCTGTCCTCTAGCATCACATCTTCCGTAGCGACGAGCTCCATGTGGTGTTTGTTCATGTGTTCTTTCCTACTGTTGTTTCTTTCCAATCTGAGTTTGGTGTTCTCCACCCTTCAATAGACCCACTTGTTTCTCATTTACCCTGGTTGCCATGTGTATGCAAACCCCTTGTTTTACACTCAGGTTTGCTGGTCACTCAGGTTTGCTGGTCACTTCTATATACCAGTTCTTGTCATTTTCCTGCTGCCAATCCTTTGCTTCATGTCCCATTTCCATTTTTATTTCTGCTTCCTGTACTTATCATGATTTCTGGTTTAATTTCTATTTCTGGCTAAACTGGTGTATCGTTCTATTGACAGTTATATTGAGCGTTCTGTGGACCGTGCTATGGACAGAACAATAAAAGTCACTCTGCTCACACTGTACAAAAGATGTAACCAGACCACAGATTTACACCTACACCACACACACACAAACATACAGTGCAGAAAGTGTCAACAGATTAGTTGGCCACTTAAGCATAAACTGGTTGATATGAACTGACATACCAATGTATTGATCTCAGTCACGAGTGAGTGGTGGATAGAGAGAGTGAGCATTGTTAGTTCACGCAGCAACTCCGCTGGCTACAGTTCACAAAATCTCTTTGTTTAGGATAACAGTGACACAAGGGAAAAGAGGAAAATGAACCCAGAAGAGAGAGAGAGAGAGATGGAGAAAGGGAGGGAGAGGAAAAGAAAGAGAGAGAGATAGAGAAGGAGAGAGAGATATTTACATAAACATGAAGAAAACTGTGTTGAAGGAGGAGGCATCTGTACCTGAGAGACATACGCTATGTCAAAAAAAATGTGTGTCATCATTTGTTCTAGTTACTCTCTTTAACTTTTTTTCATCAGTTTTCTGTATGATCAAAGTGCGTGGATAAATCATGTTGCCTCTTAGCGCCAGAATCTGACCCCAGATCTGCTGACAGCAGGCACAATGCTGCTACTAAATACAACACTCAGCTAGGCACAGACCTTCACAACCTGAGCTGAAACAAACTACGGACAACTTGCTGCAGAATTGTGGGGAAACATTTACAGCAGAAAGACAGGACTGTGAAATGTTCATCATAGACCTTTTGACCATAGGTCAGGATCACAGGGGTGAGATCCTGTCATAAAAATCAACAGCGCATGCAGTGTCCTTAAGTAATTTTTCATTTCATATACTATAGCATCTCTCAATAACTGTTATATAACATGGTCAGCCCCATGATGCTTGATAATGCCCTGTAATCGCATCATCATCATATTTCATCACATCTCCTTCATAGATAGGTCAGTATATCTCAAATGACCACTACTATCAATGGCAAGAACACATTAAATAACACATAACTGGGTTACACAGTTCATATCTGATGTGTGAGCTGTGCTGTTTATAGGACAGTGTGTTGAGAGAGGGATGCAGAACAATGCACTTTTGAATTAAATGAAATCCAACATACTGAGAGCTGATAACAGAACTAACATTTGACCCAAAACATAATGAAACATCAGGGCAGCATATACTGCATGATGGAATGGTTAAACTTACTGGATATGAGAGGCACATTGTTCATTAGGGTGATCCAGAATAAATAATGGTTCTTGCATGGTGCCGTATGTAAACCTATCCCTACACGTGGTGACAACACAACGTCTCAGGAGTGAATGCTGTTTGAAAATTTTGCTGGCATTGTTAACACAGCACAACACCCACCAATAATGTTTTTTTCTATAGTGAAAATGTAGCAACATCAATAGCTAGGTGGTTACATTTTGACATATTAACTCCAGCCAATACATTTCTTCTAGAAGGTCCCAGACCTGCATCACCTCAAACATCCAACTCTCAGGTTAGTGTTCTGTTCAGAAAGCCTCCTGTATGTTTATGTGCTCAGAATAACAGTCACCCAAGGCAGAGAGAATTCAGAAGAAACATGTCAACATTTGGAGTGGAAGAGGGGGGATTCAGCTTCGGGAGTTGCACTCGGAGGAGAAGATGTACTGAGGTCGAACCTTCCAGCTGTCACCTTGTCCTTCAACAAAAATATTTCAGCAGTAGTGCATTGTCCTAGAAATGGCAAGCTTAAAGCTAAAGGTTATGTACTTCGGAGCCATTTGACAACAACAACAACAACATTAATAATAAATCACATCTCAGTCAACATCCAGTGTGCCACTGGACAGAGCCCAACCCCCACACAAGCTCCAATCACAAACCTCCACCAACCCACTCATCCCAGTGCAACCAGTTAGTCATCTTCACCTGAGTGCTGATGGACAGCTACGCTCACCTGTTCGCTACTACACCTCTCCATACTGAACGCCCCTCGTCCTTCACCCTGTGCTGTGTGTCAGCTGGGCTCTGACTACAGTTCTCAGGGTCTTATCCAGAAGACACTCCTTGTTTTTGGCACGTTTGATGTCACATACCCTTGTGACGCAGCAAAAACGATTACTCAGATGATCTACTCAGATGATTTACTCAGCTGTGACTGAGATCTCATCACATGTGCGTTTTCTCTATCTCACACATGCATATGCGAACTTTGTAAAATCAACAACGTCAAAAAATTACATTCAAATAAAGTTTGGTATGTAATCTGATATTCAAAAAACATGTATTGTGACATGTAAGGTAAGGACACGTAAGGTCTGCTGGAGCCATTCTTCCAGCCCCTCAGCCCTTCGTGCTCTGATTACCATGGGGTACCACAGGGGCCTTCACCTTCTGCATGTTTTCCAGCTCTTCACTCAGCCCTTTGGTTCTTCTACAGCTCTTCTCTCAGGCCTTTGGTGTTTCTTGAGCTTCTTGTGTTGTTCCTGATGTTACTATCACTTGGGACGCTAAATCTATCACTATGGTCCTCTTCTGCTGTTTGACCATCACTACTATGTCCAGTTGGTTAGCCAATACCATTTTGTCAGTCTGTATCTAGAAGTCCCATAAGAGCTCAGTCATTCTCCAGCACCTTCGGGGGGTGTATCCCACTTTAACCTTGGGACATCCAGCCTGTACTTGGCACAAATGTATATTATTATTCTCCATATCAGCCACTTCCACTATTTGCTAGTGATACATACAGTGCAGGGGTTTATCCTCCCATGATAGTCTCTTCCTCATTCGCATCCACCTTGGGTTTCTGCTGTCCGATGTGCTCCCTAAGCACTTTATCACTTAGGACGATCTTTCTGGCATACTCCTGGATACTGCTGCTCACTAATCCTTGGACCCCTCCTTCTACTCTGCGTGCAGTCTCAGAACGCTGTACTTAGGATTAAACCCTCATGCTTTGTGAAGAGTTTCCTTGTCTTTACACGAGTGACGTCAATCTCCTCCTTTAGCCATCTTACTATACTAGCGGGGTATCTGATGGTAGAGTGTAGGTGCTGATAGCCTGGACCTTTTTTCCCCATTCAGCTGACTTCTCAGGACTTGTCTCACTCTTTGGAGGTATTTGACTGTAGCTCCGTTGTGGCCTCTTCATGATTCCCGTTTGCCTGTGGGATTCCAAGGTACTTGAAGCTGCCCTCAACATCTGCTTTATTGCCTTCTGTACAGTCCCCTCTGCCCCTCTCCTTGTAACTATCCGATTACACTTATCCAGTCTGAATGACATTCTGGTGTCATTGCTGTATATGATTGTGAGCTGGGTCACTGAGTCAGTGTCTCGCTCAATTCTGGCACACAGCTTGAGATATATATATATATATATATATATATATATATATATATATATATATATATATATATATATATATATATACACAGTATATAATATATATATAGTATTTTAACTTCCTTTGTTTTATCAAGAATACTTTTAACATGCTATTAGGATTTAGAGTGCGGTGGCTTAGCTTGACGGCATCATTAGACTAAAGTTTATATATACCACCATAACAGATCAATGATTAATAACTAGGAAAAGCACTTCTGTAAATCACAATGGATAAGCACACCAAATGCTGTAAATACAAATGCACTTGTGGTGTGATCTCTTTACCACTCTGGACTCTTTAGGTATGACTGTAATCATTAGCATTAGCATTAGCACGCATTCTCATTACATAACTCATGTTAAACAGCCACTGCCTGACCACCATAAATCAGTGTTACGTCTCTATGCCAGGTAAAGTGTTAAATCTCAAGTGGAAATAAATTCATCCCAAACAGCTTTGTGTCAGGTGATCTTTATGAAGCCTCATGGGATAGAGTGGCTTTTCTGAGTACTGAGAGATACAGAGTAGAATTGTTAATGTGCTGAGTACAACAGTTCTTCATATGCAGTGGAGGTTATTTACACCACTGTCAGTTACTTTGTCTCATTAATAGCACTGCACACCCCAACCCCAGTTGGAAAGATACACATATTTCAGATTTCTGCAGCTCTTTGCATATTTCTTTCCTAAAGGCAGCTATTTTAATTCAACTGGCAGTGGACAAAATTCCTTTGGAAATGTATGATGACCTCATTAGAAATGAAATAGAATGCATAAACGTTTCTAAAAACATCACAAAAGTTTGATGGTAGAGCTCGGATTGGCGCAGGTTTTATCTTAATACAAAGCTGAAGAACAGGTATGATTAATCATAGTAGAAGAAGGCTACACAATGCATATTACAAGTGTGCCTACTGACATGTGCGGTGGATCTTAACCACGTAGATCCAGTAAGCCTATACAACACCTACTAACACTGTTCTCTCTTCACTGTTCAGTAGCGTGACAGAGATCCTCTCCTATCAGCACACTGCCTCAGAGGCAGCAGCCGCCTCCGTAATCTCTGGGCTTAACAAGGAGATGTAAGAGGAAAGATATTCACTGGGGAGGGCTCAGAGGACTGAGGAGGGACGTTTCATTCAGTCAGTTCACGTGGTGTTTAGGTGAAATGTGCTGCAGCAAAAAAGTGTTTTTACTCGAAAGGTGCTTGTTATTGGGGTAATAATTAGAATTGTTGAAAGGTTGTTTGAGTTATTCCAATATTTCACTATTAAGAATTTGGTGAATGGAAGAGCTGCCAACACTGATTGCTCTTCATTTCCTCTCAGAGCTGCATGTTTGGAATACAAACGCTGGCAAACGGAGCCTCTCGTGTCAGACGGATGAGTTCAGCGCTGTAGTGGCGGCTAAAGGGATTGAAGTTCTGCTGATGACTTTGCAGCCTGAAGTGTCTTGTTAACTGTGTTGGGCTACACTTGAGAATATGTCAGAAAAGTTCCATTAAAAGTGTCATCGCCACAAATACCAGGGGGAAAGGAAAATGTAGATGGCACAGAGAGCTGAATTCATCTTCAGAACAGAAGGGCTGTATCCACCCGCACCAGTTACACCTTACCAGACATCATCAGACACACTCTACCAGTGAATAACATTAGTGCCAGTATATTTATTATAATATGTCATTATCCAGTACCAGACGTGCAATAAATAACATAATAACTTTAATAATAACATTAAGACCACTTCAATAATAACTTTAATAATAACGTTAAGAGCACAGAGTCTTTATGTGCTCAAGTCTGTTGGATGCAAAGTGTCTTCAGAGAAAGAAGATGGCAGCCTCTGAGGGACAAAGGCAGTGTGGGTAACATCTCTGTGGGATCAGGCTCATACTCTGGATGATGTGTAAGGCTCTGGATTATGTGGTATCTGGATTATGTTTTGTCTGGATTATGTGGTATCATATTCCCGGTAACACACTTCTCAGATGGATGTTTCTAGGCACCCAAGTGTCAGGGAAAGGGCTGTCACAAAAATATACCATGAGTCATCAGAATACTCATTTATTCAGTATGCCACCTAGCCTGTCTACATTCTACAGTTTCCAACATGATTAACTAATTTCCTTTAACTGATATTTTGCTGACACAAAACCTCACTTGTACTATACACTACATTAAGTGAACTAAGTCAAGTCAAGTCAATTTTATTTATATAGTGCTTTTTACAACACATGTTGTCTCAAAGCAGCTTTACAAATTGTATGGGTCCAGATCCCTAATGAGCAAGCCAAAGGTGACAGTGGCAAGGAAAAACTCCCTAAGATGGCGGGGAAATAGGAAGAAACCTTGGGAGGACCAAGACTCAAAAGGGAACCCATCCTCCATTGGGCAGCCCGTTAGCACCAGTCCGTATTTGTGAACAAAAGGTGGTTCTACAGTTATAGCTTAAAGTTCTTGTTCCCCGGCCAAGTAGTCACAGCCCCTTCGGTGCAGATGGTGACTAGGTATGTGACCTGGTGCTTGAACAATACAAATCTGTCATGTGGTTCATTATGGCCCTAGAAAACATCATTATCATCCAATTTTACGTATAAGTGAGTGCACAGGTAAATTCACATTTGAATTTCAATTACAGAAGGCAAAGAAGAGCTGAGCAAGATGATGAGGAACACAACAGGAGAAACTTAAAGAACATCACTGTAACCCGTACTACACAATAACGAACATCACTGTAACCCGTACTGCACAATAAAGAACATCACTGTAACCTGTTCTGCACAATAAAGAGCATCACTGTAGCCCGTACTGTACAATAAAGAACATCACTGTGACCCCTACTGCGCAATAAAGAACATCACTGTAACCCCTACTGCGCAATAAATAACATCACTGTATCCCGTACTGCACAATAAAGAACATCACTGTGACCCGTACTGCGCAATAAAGAACATCACTATAACCCGTACTGCGCAATAAAGAACATCACTGTAACCCATCTTTATTACAGAACGCGATAAAGGTAGTATGTCCGAATGCATACTATGCATTAAATAGTAAGCGGAAAGTACCTGGATGTCTTACTGAATCAGAGGCCATTTTGAAATATGCAATTGCAGCACACTGTCCTATCCCATGATTCAACTGGAGCATTTAATTATGTCATATGACATAGGTAAATTGGCAGATGTAGTATGCCTGAGGTTGTATGCATACTGCCCAGTCACCTACTGAAAGAATGTACTGCTTTAACTGTTGAGCAGAATGTACTGCATTGAAATTTAGTGCATATTGCTTAAGTTTGCCATTGAGCCATAGCATGAGATAAGCTTAGTAATGTGTATAGCTATGGTTTCCGGGTGCAATTCGCCTGTGTAATTCAGTTCTGCATTACATTCATTACCCTATATGGTGAATGTACCGTGTATTCTCCGTGTGACTGCACACAGCGAACCAGGAGCACAATATCGGGAGCACCATATCGTGACGGTTCGGTATGAATACACGTATCATTACACCCCTAATATACAGTATGTGCAAAGTATATACACACAGTATACTGATTTATATTGAACTGAATTGAATTGAATATGTGAATCAGTATGCTCTGCTACTGTCCTCTTCAAACTTCTGTCCCCTTCACACTACAGTCCCCTTCACACTACTGTCCCCTTCACACTACTGTCCCCACACTACTGTCCTCTTCACACTACTGTCCCCTTCACACTAGATGCAAAACCAGTCCCGTCACGTGGATCCTGGGAGACACGAAGCTTCATCTTTATGTAAATGAGGCAAGAACAGCTGCTTCCCGTGAGCCACAGTTCAAGTATACTCTCCTCTTACCTTGAAGCCATTGATATTGGGTAACCGGAGCACGTAGGTTTAACTCGTGGAACGGTACTAATGTATTATTCACATATTGCACAATGTGCCATCTCTTTCCTTTGATTGAAAAAGCAAAGGGTGTAATTAACTGTAACCTATTGTGTATATAGTAGACTAATGCTTTATATGTGCTTGAGTTCTGTGTCGATTTCCAAGTCCATGCTCTTCATTTCTTTGCTATTATTAGGACATAATTACGACTTACAATGGATCAGGAATGGGAACTCTAATCTCTCCACAACACTTCAATGCTTCAATTTAGCCCTATGTGTTACATGTACAATTTTCTATTGAGACTAACAAAACAATTAGGTAAAATAAATTAGCAAAGTTTATGCCTCCTTATTAGACATAATGAAGTAACAAGAACTAACATAGGGGATATATACCCTACAGTTACCTTACAGAACAGTGGTTGTGTTATTATTTCGTTTAATCTGTAAGGAACTTCTCAAATGGTCGACACTCCTAAGTTTTGTGACTACACATCTTTTATATGTGTTTTGCTGTAGTTACTAAACAATTTAAATTAGTTAGTGAGTGATAGGTTTGAGGATTCAAATATGAATATGAATATGTTTGGTGTCGGTAAAGCAGATGTGTTCTCTTTTCCTCAGTTGCATTGCCATTATTTTCCTGTTTATCGTTTCTCATGCCAACATTGATTTAATAAATGTCTAAACCTCCTGTGTTTCTCAGTTGCTTCATGCAGTACGTCTTCCCTAGCTTACTAGATCAATACTCAAAGCACATATTTAATAGCTGTCAGAAGCAGCTTGTCATTTTTCTCAAAATACCAATTATTTGCTTGCCGCTTCTGAAATGATAGATGTGTTAGATGGGTATGTATGAGATTTAGCTCCTAAATCTGACACAACATACCAGGAATTCCAAAAAATAAAAAATAAAAAGTAAAAAGTACAATTAACACAAAAAACCCTTAAAATCATGGTGCCGATCTGACAATGAGTCAATGTGACAATTCAACGTGACAAAGAGTCAATGAGTGGTCTTCTGAATCTCAGGTAGAATTAAAGGGGAGTCAGTGAGTGAGGTAAATGAGTTGGTGAGTGAGTCAGTGAAGGAGTCAGTGAGTGAGTCAGTGAGGGAGACAGTGAGGGTATCAGTGAGGGAGTCTGTAAGGGAGTCAGTGAGGGAGTGGAGTCAGTGAGTGAGTCAGTAAGGGAGCCAGTGAGTGAGTCAGTGAAGGAGTCAGTAAGGGAGTCAGTGAGAGGGTCAGTGAGGGAGTCAGTAAGAGAGACAGTCAGGGAGTAAGTGAATGGACACACTAGAGCTCAGCTGCTGTAATCCTGTTTACGCCATGCTAAATTGCATTTGGTTCTGTATTACTTACAAAGTCAGTTGGGAAAAAGGGGATTTACCTCTGCATTTACTTCACCGGGATAAATTAAGGGGGATTCCAAAACTAAAGAATGCTAAAATGGTCAATTTCTAACCATCAGTCTATGCTGTGATTAATTAATACTGTCGATATGCTGGAATACTGCTTGATATGGCTAATGATGCAAATCATTGTGCTGGCAGTCCATTTTCCCACGCTACTGTAACGCATTTGATGCATGTTATTATTTGTTAGCTGCAACAAATTATGCGTGCGTGCGTTTGTATGTGTGCGTGTGTGTGTGAGCGTGTGTGTGTGTGTATCAGTCCAGAATAATCATGTGTCTAATTCTCAACATGTTCCACTCTCCCAAAGAGCATTGGGTAAATATCACTTGTGTTCAAATTCTACTGCATGCAATACACTCCTGATGTTCTCTAGTAATACACACCATCATAAAGAAAACCAACTATCTACATTTAACACAGAGAAGGAACATTAAGTAATATTACCATTTACTGGGTTACAGTACATATTACTGAAAAGACTGGATTTGATTTAATAATAGTGATGAATTAATTTCATCATACAGAGTGGAAAAAATGAATGTTTCGATAAAGATTTAAGAACTTTCAACCATTTAATGAGGGAAATTATTTCACTATATCAACATCCCATTCTAGACAACCTAAATGATTAAATGTATGCACAGTCCAACCCAAAAGTGGAAAAGATCTGATAATTTCAGTTTTTCCACAGAGCAGAGATGAGAATTGGGATTGGCCGTTCTTGATCCTGTCTCTTAAGACTTACTTCAGTCATGAGTAACCATGGAATTACATGTTCATTTGCAGTCTTGATAACAAGTGTTGCAAATTGTTTCATGCTGTAGACAAAAAAAAAACAACCAAGGAAAGAAAATGGTGCCTGGGGGAGAGAACTTGTGTCTGACAGACCCACTAAATTCATGATGCTGGGGCATTAATACACTTATAATTGCTTGCTTTTCACTTCCAAAAGCACATTTTCTTGATAAACATAGAGATTTTCTTAAGCACCTGCAGGATCATTTATTCTTGCACACTAGGCTGATTCAAATCTTTAGAGAATTCAAAAGCCTTCATCTGACCACACTGGGAACCACAGAGCACCTGTGCAGACAAGGGCAAAATACCCAGAATATAAACAAATTATATACTATATATATATATATATATATATATATATATATATATATATATATATATATATATATATATTATACTATATTCTATATTTATATATTATATACTATATTTATAGTACACACACACATGCACAAACACACACACTAGTTCACACAGTTCACCTGAGCTACTGTAGGTGTGTCACTCAGCATACTTTATTCATCCGTGCCCACAGAACTTGCCATTATGAAACACCAGAAACACAGTTAATACATTCATTACATCTGGATATCTGAAAACATTTTCAAGAATGCATATTGAGTTTGTTGGACCAGTACCTAGCAGAACTAGCCTAATGAACTAGCCGAATTTAAAGCACTGGATAAAAGTATTTTACCAAAGGTTTTATTGTTTACTACAAAGGTATTGATTTTCTACCAATCTACATCTTGACTCATAAATCCAGTCTTAATTCTAACACTACCTAAAAACAACTGGAGATGCAACCAGTTAAAAAGGCCAGTGAACATTTACTGCTTCAAACAGAGTAATTAGAAAACGATAACCATCATGTCTGAAGGAGACAGTAACAAATGTAAGCTTGCCCTCACAGAAGGGTCTGTTAATGCCTCCAGTTAAACACCTCAACCTCCTAAGTGGTGTGATGCGAGGGGGATAGGCAGGATGCCAAGACGTACATACATTCAATGTAGGTTTTATATATTGAAAGTTGCACAGTTAGCACTTAGCACATATAATATGTATAACACACAATGTAGCGAGACACAACACTATGTGGACACAACCAAGACAGACATTAAATACTTAACAAGCCATGAGTGTGACACGTTGGGATAACGAGCACACCCACAGGAAGTACATATATGGCTACGAACAGACGCAGACTACAAATACACACCTACACATACACACCCCCAAAGGGAGGGGTCTGGGGCTGTACTGTGATAAGTGGATCCTCTTAGAAATCAAGTTCAGAATTCTGAAAATGTGACAGGCCGCTCCCTGACTGAAACAACTTGAAAGACAAGGCAATTCTCTAAATGCTGAGAAAAAAATACATATTTAATTCACTTTCATCTATATTTTAATAGCTGATGTTTGAAAGTGTTGTGATTAATTATATGGATGTGCTAAAAGTTGTTCCTAGCTAGTCTCAAACAAACTGACATTTTGTATGAAATAATTCCCATAATTTTAATGTAAGATCTGTTTACATTTGCTACCACATCTCATCCAGATATGAGAATAACTTGCATGTGTCTACAGAGGGTTTTGGTGGGACCTACTGTGACATCACCCACTAAGTCTCCAGGGAAACCACATTCACAGCAATCTATCAGCAAATGCACTGCTGGATACACTTAAACACATACAGTACATTATGGAAATTCTGACATCTACTATACATCCCCATTATGTGGAAATTGGTCTAAGAATGCTTTCAGACACATTACCATATTACACCATAGAAATGGGAGCTGCAACTCATCCCGTTGCGTATGTAATACTGAAGGTGTAACATGAGGTTAAGAGGAGAAATTCCCTGAACTCTTGACACTGATCGCACTTCCATTTCCCCACATTAGCAGAAACACCATACCTCTGTTATCAGTGCAGTTCTCAGGGCATTTTACATGTAGCACTGAGACGCCTCATGCGTCTCTTTTACCATTTAATCTTTAATCTTTAGGATGTTTAAGTTTGGTCTTCTTCAGGCCCACCATCAAAGCACTGTGATGTATTTGCATGTTTTATGGAGCCGCGCTAACATATGCGTGTGCCCATTGTTCTTTAAGTACATTTAATTCAATTAAGATTTAATGTGAAATGGAAGTAGGCGACTAGAGGGTTTTCTATTACTAGCTCACAGCTTTATTACCACCACCTCTTCTTCAAATACACATCCTCTCCTTCTCCTTTTCTAACTCCCCCATGAGGAAGGAGAGAGAGCCCAGGTGTGCAAGGTAGGCGTGTAAGGTGGGTGGTGAAGAACAGATGGTTTGAGATGTCGATTCCATATGGAAAACAGTTTTCAGTGTGGGTGTTGTTTCTGCTTCTGGATTGAGCATTGTGGGAGATGTAGTTCATAGGCCATGGGAGACGGAGGATGTAATTTCTGTATATCACTGGGGAGCAAGGAGTCAACACTAAAATTGCCAGCACTTGTACAATTTTACATTACATAATTGTATTACAATTGTATTTTACATTTGCTTAATTTGTTCATAGACAAATGAAGTATCTAAAATAATAATATATTTCAATAAATATAGAGCAACATGTATATTCTAAAAGTTTTTTTTTTTCTTCCTGTTACAGAGCATTCAATGGTCTCAAATACCCCAGTTGAATTTGCTGGCGGCCCCTTGTGAGAACGCATTAATCAGATTTTATTCCTGAGCATGCCTGTACACACCATCACAGCACAGCCAGTGTAATACAGATTCATGGAGGTCTCTGTGGAAAAGGCCAGTTCATGTCATCCTAATCATGGCTCCTGGGAAAATTACACTGGGACGTGGAAATTCTTGTATGATCAAGTCACTCTAGAATCTAATTCTGTTTGCAGGCACTTCATCGAACCGCCTTACTTGACAAAGTCCTATTTCCATATCACATTAGTCCTATAAGAGTAATGTGAGAATATAAAATGTACCCGTTTTCATTCATTAATACTTTTCTGCAGTCAGAAAAAATTAAATCAAACACTGGAAAACCACAGCAGACCAAAATCAAATTTTCCAGTACGTGAAACATCCCCAGATGACGTACTACTTCCAAAATACTGTACTACTTCAAAATACTGTAAACATTAATTATTTTGTGGGCTACTGGTATTTAGCCCTATGGATTCTGGTAGTGTTAAATGTGTGATATGCTATTCTTATCTAACATTAAACTTATTTTCCAAAATGAAAGCTGTAGCTTTCTTAAAGGTTTTTCAGCATTTCTTCTCCACCTTCTCTCCTCGTTTCTTTTCACAACTGATAAACAGTCTGATATTTCAGGTGTGGTAAATAAATAGGCCATTTCAAACATATCACATGACTGTGATGTACTGGATCTACAGTGTGTCTACAATAAGTTTTGCTTTAGCTTTCCACAAGACACTCTTGGGTTTAAAATGTTCAGGCACCATCTAACAATCAGAGAGCAAAGATACAACAAACATGGGAGAAGTGTGGGATCTGAGCCTGTCAGTTGCAGACTGAAGAGGAAGACAATATGAAGATTACCAATCAAAGGGAAGACAGCATGGCACTGTTGCATCTGTGACCTTCCTGAGGTACTGCAGACACACCCTAGATGGGCTGTTAGCATGAGCCATGCACTGCCTATTACTTACCAACTCATTCAACTGTTACTGAATGTCTTCACACAAATGTGAACTTTTTTTGATAGATTACAAATAAAATGCATAGTTCAGGTTGACTAATATTTTACATTGATTTTTATGAAGACGAACATTCACTTTTCTGTGAGCATGTTACGACTGATGGTTCAATAGGAAGTCATTAACCTGCTCATTCATCTGATTATGCTATTGCTAAGATTAAATGGGCTGGTAATGAGAATATAAAACCAAGCTAGTCAACCATTAAAACCGTTCACTGCTTACAAAGAGCAGGTAGAAATTGCTTAGAGTTGTAGCAATCTTGTTTTGTTTTAGAATATGACTTTATTACTTCCTATTTTAAAATCAAATTTTATAACAACATACAGTGTTCTATGTCTCTAAAAACACCTGTTGGTAATTTTAGCATCATAGCCGCTAGCAGACATGCTCCCCTCCTTGTGTTTACAGTGAGTCTCTCAGTCTGTGTTTACTCTAATACTGTGAATGACACCACAGGTTGTATGGGATGAGCATCAAAAGCTCCACTCAGCAACTCACCCAAGCCAAACACCCGCTGCCCCCAACCCCCCCCCACACACACACACCACCACCACCACCACTACCTGAAGACTCTTCATCGGTGGCTTTGTTCTGCAGCCAGAGTCTGACTGCAGGAAGTCTGCCCCCCTGTGGACAGTTCTGAGGCATTTCAAAGGAGGAAAAGCCTTTGAAGCCTTATTAAAACCTAATGGATTAAAGGTCAAATTGAAGAGATCACTCTCTCCTGAGCAGCACTGGATGTGTGACTGTAGTTACTGTGCATAAACGCTTCTCTGAAGCTGTGGAAGGGAACCTGTGCTACGCCTGTGCTATCTGATGAGGAAGATGATGGTCATATACAAGAGCCATAAAACCATCACCACATCCAATCAGATGCAGAGAAAAAAGACACCATACCCACAATTCACCTGTAATATTCTTTAGGTCAAATTCAAACAGAAACCACAAGCCTAAAAAAACTCTGGGCTGTTTTTGTGAGAGCCACTATACAGGAGCTATTTGGAGAATGTAAGGCAGAATGCTAAACCTAGATGTTGTTTCATTTGTGGATTTAGATCTAGTTTCATCTGTGACTGCATGAGACACTTGAGAGTGAGTGGGAGAGCAAGGGAAAGAGAGAGAGTAAGAGAAACAGAGAGGGAGAGAGTGTGTGGTGTGCTGGTATGACAGTGATGACAGTCGGTCTGTTGGGACATGGAGACAAGAGAGAGTCTGACAGTGTAATACAGCTCAGTTTGTCAGGAGGTCAGAGACAGGTCTCTTTTTCACTGACTCACACACACACATAAAAACGCACACCAACACAGGCTTACTACTGGTTTGTTTCTTTTAAAGTAAATTGTTTGCTTGTACCTACAAACAGATCAAATGTTTTCACTGGGTAAGAAAGATTGAAATTTTAGCAGATTGTTGAAGAGCTGAAACCACTCAGCTCCCTGCTATAGAATGTGTAAAACTCTAGTACGCAGATTAGGGAAATGAGAGTCAGGGCGAGAGGGAGCCCCCCCTCCCTCTCTCTCTCTCCTTCTCTCTCTACCTCTCTCTCTGTCTCCTCATCTCTCTCTCCCTCTCCTTTCCATTCTCTCTCTCACCCTCTCTCTCTCTATCTCTCCCTCTCTCTTACCCAGAGACTGAGGGTAAGAAGGATGCAGCCTGCTACCATACTCACTCCTGCTGTGACACGTCTCCCCTAAGAACTCATGACCTTTATTTTGAATTTCCCTTCCCTTTCCTGGGCTCCTTTTGGCCAGCACCCTCAGTTTGGCTGATTAACCATTCCTTTCAGCACAGCTTTCAGACCCAAACCTCCTGCATTTGTGGGGCTTTGCGTTCTGCATTTTCTGCTGTCATGAATGTCAGAAGCAATAATCAAAATTTAGAGCAGTTGGGGCATGACACAGTGAATGCTCTTGGCTCAGTGTCAGCATTCTGCTGCTGGTATGATGAAACAAGAACTTCAAAGGAGAATAAAGGAGTATGAAGGAATTCCAGAAGGGTGATTCATTTACCTGGTTCAAAGGTCATACAACACATTAGCTTAAAGTCGACATCAGAATGCAGTACATATTGGAAATGTTTCATTTCCAGATAGTTTTTTTTTCCTTTCTTTGTTTTTTTCTGAAAAACTATACTGCCATCTTTCAGGAATAGAGAAGGAAAATTGAGCAACATATTGGAGGTTACATGCAAATAATTATACTACTACTACTACTACTACTACTACTACTACTACTAATAATAATAATAATAATAATAATAATAATAAAATTAACAATAAAGTATTAATTTATTTGTCTACATTTTGACTTTGTCACGGTGGCTGGAAGGAGAGGCCGCCAGAGGGCGCGCGTGTGGAGGCGTAGCCATAGCAACGCTACTCACACACCCCCTAATCACACACCACTCCCCCTATCACTATCTCCTCATTATTAGCACCTGTTGTCGATGTTCTCCTCACCTTCTTAAGCCCACAGGTTTTGCCATTCAGTGCTGCACATTCTTCAGCCTTCGCCTGAGTGTTCGCACTGGAGTGCCCTAAGAGGATTCCTGAACGTGGTCTTACGTCCGTGGTGCAAGCCCGCTATTATCGTTATTTCTCTTTTGTTTACCTTGCCGATTGGAGTCTTTTCATTCTCTACTGCGAATATGGATAATAAATCCTTTTGCCCGCAACCCCTGACTCCTGCTGTTCCTGAACTTCCGTCACAGAATGTGCAGCCTCAGGCAGCCGGGAGCGGTGAGCCTAACGCCTGGGAGACCCTTACTCTCCAGGGCAGAATGTTGGGTAAGCAGCAACAAGAGATCGAAGAAGTCAAGGCTCTGCTACAAACGATAACGGGTTGCCTGCGGAGTATGAACTTACAGGCGAATATTCAAAATACTACGACTCGGGAGAGTCTCCACCTGCCCATTGCCCCTCCCAAACCGTACGAGGGGGATCCCGAGACTTGTGAAGGCTTCATGGTTCAATGCGAACTCTACTTCACATACCAGCAACACCTGAGTTCAGCCGAGAAAGTCTCCTACGTGATTTCTCGTCTGGCAGGTAAGGCTTTAACTTGGGCAGCTGCCCTGGTGACTAACGACTCTCCTCTTATAAAGGACTACGCTGCCTTCTCCTCCGAACTGCGAGAGGTGTTCCACCATCCGCGCCGCGGGAGAGCCAGCGGGCAGAGTTTGCTGTCGCTACGTCAAGGGACTCGTCACGCGGTGGACTACGCGCTTGAGTTTAGAACACTAGCGGCAGGGACCAATTTGAATGACGCAGCGCTGGTGGACGTGTTCCTGTCCGGTTTGCGACCGGAGTTGCGGGCCGAACTGGCCTGTAGACAGGACTCACAGGACTTTAACCAAGTCGTGAGGCTGGCGGTCACTTATGACAGGCTGGTACAGGAACGAGGAAGTAATGCCCGAACCGTCAGCATAATGATGCCACCCACACCTGAGAGGGAATCTATGCCGCCGGCAGAGCCCATGCAGCTGGGCGAGTCCGGAGGACCCAAGGCGACCACTAGAACTCGCGGATGTGGAGCCAGGGTGAGTAGCTCCATGGTGGGGGGCTTGCTAAATTTCCCAGTGACGGTAACTTATGGGAGCAATGTTGTGGACGTTTCCGCCCTAGTGGACTCGGGAGCGGCGGGGAACATAATGGACCCGGACCTGGTTCGTCGCTTGAGGGCACCCCTTATTCGTCTTGGAAGACCCAGACGAGTGTATGCACTGGATGGTAGACCTGTGGGTGGCGGAGTGATACGTCACCGCACTCCCCCCTTGGTTGTCAACATACAGGGCTTCACCACACGTCTCCCCTTTTATGTTCTTCCCAAATTAACGCACACTATCACATTAGGGCTCCCCTGGTTAAAGATGTATAACCCCGCCATCAACTGGTCACATGGCAGTATAGAGAGGTTATCCCCAGGTGAGCACACAGTGGCGGAAGAGCAAGCTATGGCCCTCCTATCCACGTCCATAGAAAGCCCGAATGCGAGTAGCCACCTGATATCCCCTCCTCAGTACACTGATTTAGCCGAGGTGTTCAGTCCCGGGAAAGCTGTCCAGCTCCCTCCACATCGTCCATGGGACTGCGCCATCAAGCTGAAAGCCGGAAGTGTACCACCTTAGGGACGGATCTATCCGATGTCCCAGGCCGAGGAGTCCGCTATGCAGCGTTATGTCAGCGAGGCGTTAGCTCAAGGCTATATTGTCCCCTCCACCTCGCCAGCCTCAGCGAGCGTCTTCTTCGTTAAGAAGAAAGACGGAGGCTTGAGGCCATGCATTGATTATCGAGGGCTCAATTCCCTCTTGGTGGGGTACTCCTACCCATTGCCTCTGGTGCCCTCGGCATTGGAGCAACTAAGGGGAGCGAGTTACTTCACCAAACTGGATTTACGCAGTGCCTACAATCTCATCCGCATACGTGCCGGGGATGAGTGGAAGACGGCCTTTAGTACCTCGACGGGGCACTACGAGTACCGGGTCCTGCCCTACGGTTTGGCCTCGGCCCGTCCGTCTTCCAGGCATTCATAAACGAGGTCTTGCGTGAGTATCTGGATAGATGCGTCGTCGCTTATATTGATGACATCCTCATCTATTCAAACTCACTCGAGCAACACATGCAGGATGTACGAGCCGTGTTGAGCACTCTCTTGCGCAATCAGCTGTATTGCAAGCTCGAGAAGTGTGAGTTCCATCTCCGGGAAATTAATTTCCTTGGCTACACCATCAGGCCAGGCTCAGTGCATATGCAGAACGGTAAGGTGGAGGCTGTGTTGCGATGGACCCGTCCTCACACACGACGCGAGCTTCAGAGGTTTCTGGGCTTCGCTAACTTTTACAGGCGGTTCATTCGAGCATTTAGCCTGATAGCGAGGCCTCTAACTGATATGCTGCGCGGCGGGGCGACTCGGCTTTTGTGGACGGCGGAGGCCGAGGAAGCATTTAAAAGACTGCAACAGGCGTTCGCAGAAGCACCCGTACTCCACCAGCCTGACCCAAACAGACCATTCGTGGTAGAAGTGGACGCGTCTAATGTGGGAGTAGGCGCTGTATTATCGAAACGTTTTAAACGCGGCAGCCCACTTCAACCCATAGCCTTCTTCTCCCGGAAACTCAGAAAAGCTGAATGTAACTATGGAGTGGGGGACCGGGAGCTCTTGGCTATTAAACTAGCACTGGAAGAGTGGAGACACTGGCTGGAGGGTGCGCGTCACCCCTTTGTGGTTTTAACTGATCACAAAAACCTGGAATACCTGAAAAACACTAAGAGGATGAACGCGCGTCAGGCAAGGTGGTCGTTGTTCTTTTCTCGATTTGTGTTTCAGGTCACATATCGGCCGGGGGAGAAGAACACGCGCCGACGCTCTGTCACGGTCATTTCCAGGAAGCCAGGATTCCACAAGCGAAGAACCGGTACTACCCAAAGAGTGCTTCGTAGGCACGATAGAGTGGGAGGTAGACCGGGCTATAGAGGCGGCCAACCCGCACCCGCGGTGCCCACCGCATCGCAAATACGTGCCACTGGCCCAGCGCACCTCATTGATCAGCTGGGCTCACTCGTCGATGGGCACGGGACATCCTGGAACCACGAAAAACTGCGCAGCTACTGGGGGCTCGCTATTGGTGGCCGGGTCTTCACCGCGATGTACTGGTGCATGTTGGTTCTTGCCCCGAATGTGCGAGGAGTAAAGTGCCGAGGACGCCGCCAGCGGGTAAGTTGCACCCGTTGCCTATTCCCGATAAACCGTGGACCCACCTCGCGACGGACTTTGTAACGGACCTGCCTGTGTCTGAAGGTAACACAGCAATCATGGTCGTCATAGACCGATTTTCTAAAATGGTCCGTTTTATTCCGCTACCAGGACTACCAACGGCTTGGGAGACTGCGGACCTCCTATTCAGGCACGTCTTCAGGCAGTTCGGGCTGCCTGAGGACATAGTGTCTGATAGGGGTCCGCAGTTCACGTCGCGAGTCTGGTGGGAGTTCCTCAGAAAATTAAACATCACGGTGAGCCTCACCTCTGGGGGCGGAGACACACCGGCGGCTCAAAGCGGCGGTGAGAGGGTTTAAAGCTAAAGCGGATCGCAGGAGATCAGAGGCGCCGGACTATACAGTAGGCCAAAAATTATGGGTCTCCACGAGTGACGGGAGACTGGGTCGTCCAGGTAAGCTAGATGACCGATACGCGGGCCCATATGTGATCACTCGACGGATTAATCCGGTGACATACCGGGTGAGCCTCCCGGCGGATCGACGGGTGTCCAGGTCATTCCACGCTTCAGCCTTAAAGCCCTACCGCACTGGACCGTTGGAGCAGCCGGGACATGCTGCGCCCCCGTCTCCCATTATGCTGGAGGATGGACCGGCATATCAGGTGCGTAAGCTGCTTGATTCCAGGCGCAGAGGGACACAACTCCAGTACCTGGTGGACTGGGAGGGGTACGGGCCAGAGGAGCGGTTGTGGGTTCCGGCATTTCAGATTCTGGACACCTCCTTGATCGCCTCCTTTCACAGGGAACGTCCCGAACGTCCGGCTCCGCGCAGGCCAGGCCGTCCCAGAAAAGTGCGGCTGGAGGAGTCCCTGGGGGGGGGCTCTGTCACGGTGGCTGGAAGGAGAGGCCACCAGAGGGCACGCGTGTGGAGGCGTAGCCATAGCAACGCTACTCATACACCCCCTAATCACACACCACTCCCCCTATCACTATCTCCTCATTATTAGCACCTGTTGTCTATGTTCTCCTCACCTTCTTAAGCCCACAGGTTTTACCATCCAGTGCTGCACATTCTTCAGCCTTCGCCTGAGTGTTCGCACTGGAGTGCCCTAAGAGGATTCCTGAACGTAGTCTTATGTCCGTGGTGCAAGCCCGCTATTATCGTTATTTCTCTTTTCGTTCTCTACTGCGAATATGGATAATAAATCCTTTTGCCCGCAACCCCTGACTCCTGCTGTTCCTGAACTTCCGTCACAGACTTGTTCATATTAACCAGTTGAAGTCAGAAAACAAGCATGGTTAGGGTAAATACAGCAGACAGCCCACAGGAAAACAAAGACTCAGAAATGCAGTTGAAAATGAACTGGCAAGATGAACTTGAACTTGAAAGATGGAATGCTCACGCAAGTCCTTAAATAGTTAATAGCAACCCAGTGATCAGGTGTAGGTAGCTGTCTGGAGGACCAGAGGTAGGCTGTATGCAGGGGAGTGGTTAGTTTCTCAATACTAAAGCTTAGACTTAGCATACTTTAAGAGTAGACTGTACATGTAAGTATACATTTACAACATACACTTATTTAAAATATATTTATGAGATATAAGAAGAACAGCTTTAATAAGCTATGGATGAATTAACAGTGAACCTTTCCTTTACCCAGTTTAACCCGTCTTAGCTTATTAAGAAATCAGCTGTGAAGACTCCACATGTGGGCCTTTATACTGAAGAGAACAAACAGATTCACCAGCCCTTGTTGTTTGGGTAGAGATCTCCTTATGTTGCACAAAAGAATGCGAACATTATGGAAAAGCTGACACACACACACACACACACACACACACACACACACTGCCCTTAAATACAATCCTAGGAATGATTGAATTATGATGTTGTACCTGTAATACTGTAGATTTATGACACCTCCATGCTGCACAAAAACAGCAGAAACGTGAACATTCTCCATCCTGTAAATGGAGCTGAACACGTGTGGAATGCACAGCCCAGTTACTGGTGAAGAAGGATTTTAGAAATGCTTAAACAGGGCACTATGGGACCTACGACTATCACAACTTCTTGGGCCAAATAGCAGAGAGCCATCCAATGGCACTATATACACTGCCTGTTTAGGATAGTAAAGCAGATGAAGCATTCTTACTGTCATACTGATCTATGAAATATAAGTAATTCGCTCTAGATAAGACCATCAACTAAAAGCTGACAAATGTAAAATTAATAGATAAACAAATTGTGAAGAAGGAAAATAATAAACAGAGAAAAGGCTACATTATGCATAGTAAAGCTGCTGTCTGTCTGAAGTCCTCTCTCATCTGACTGTTTGTCTCAAACGTCCTCGTGCCACTGGAGTGAGCCAAGAATTCCCACATAAACCAATTAGAGAGCTCTCAAATTGTCCAGCCTACCAGAGCCCTCCCTCAGGGGGCTAAGAAACGGGACTCAGGCCTTTGGTCTACTGTACCACCCATGCCATTATACTGCCTATCACATAAATCGTCAGAGCACCAAACACAGCCTGTGTGCCTGTCAGTCTATGCTAATGTTACCCATATATGTCTCCACACACATGGGGAAAAGCCTATATGCCTGCCCATTTATTAAGTGCAGTGGGAATTTTGACTGTAACCTCAACAGATATTTGAAGAAATGTCAACCCTAAGGTCCAAAACATCTACAGTCCGTTTAATGTAACTCCAATTTGAAAGTTTCTGATGAACTGATGAACTTTAATACTGGAGTACACAATACTGAACAATTTTCAAAACATAGCTGGATCATTCAGCATATCGCAGCCAATCCACACAGATGGGTTACCACATCAGGTTTTAAATCCATAATTCAGGAGAAGTATCATCTTACATTAATCACATCTATCCTCAGAACCCCAACTGAGCGGTACCTTACTAGAACAACGTCGCTCCCACTTTAGCAAACATGTAATTCCATCAGAGATTTGGGAATGAGATGATTTGTAATAGGAATTCTAAAATGATTAGCTGTGAGGAGAATGCACATTAAAACTCTTGAAGCCAGAGCTATAAAGAGACTAACTGGAATGAGGAGGACTCATTTATGTTAATGACACTGCCAGTTTCAAAACGCCTACTTGAAATCCTGACAACAGAAAACACACCACCTACTCTGAACCATGCTGAAAGCAAATATCTGTAAACAGAATCAAATAACTTTAAACTTAAACCACCGCAGGCAAATAATATTGATTTCCACTATAAGAAACAAGGGGATTTTCTGTCTGTGACTTTTTAGCTTTGACCCATGGTGACCAAATCAACATGTAGTGATGTATATTGAACTCTTTTTTAATGGAAGTGGCTGAAAGTGCCACAGGGCTCTGAGCACCCTTAATGGACTGTATTAATATCGCCTCTGGCACTTAATAAATCTGGAATGGTACAGAACATCCTGTCATAATCAGTTATCACTGGCTATATTATACCTGTTGTTTCAAAATGATGAATTTATGCGAATCAGTATTGGTCGATCCCCTCGTCTGTCATGCAGTGACATGACCAAGCACTGAAACTCAAATCTATTTTACTGAAATACCTAAGTCCTAAATGACTCTAAAGGCAGTACAGTATTACAGAAGATGAAAAGCACCTTCATCTCACTCCTGACATGGTTATGTTTCCAGCATTCACAGTGGCCTGCTCTGTGTCTCCCTCTCTGTCTTCCATTGTCTTCTCTGCTCCACAACTAGGCCCAATGCTCTTATGTATGTCTTAGAAGTGATGAATTGCAGCTTTGTGTTGCTGCCATGGTTTCCTCCTCTTGGAATCGTGGTTCCCATGGTGCCTGTGCCATGTGGCTTTGTTTTTGTTTGTTGTTGGTGTCTGTCTCTGCCCACTCTCATGTTCTGTTCTCTCTGCCCTTGAATGTCTTCACATGGTTTTTGTTATCCTCTCATTCCAGTCTGTGTTTACAGCTCCTAGCAGGTGTAGTTAACTTCTGTTCCATCATGTTCATTACCTGCTCCCTTATTGTTTGTTTGTCTACTGGCTTTTTGCCTTCGGACTATTCTTTTCACAGCAATTATTTTTGTTCTCTCAAAAAGTCACTTTTCATTCACACTTGCCTCGTGACTCAACTCCTCCAGCATTACAGGTGCTACATAACAGGTTTGGAGGCAGCAAGAAACGTTGAGTTCTGTGTGAAGGACATGTGTAATATAATCTTCAGACCCTGCTGATTAACACTTCATCAATATGCAATTTGTAGAATAACTCACAATGTGTGAAGGAGAGAGAAGGAGACCTGCTTAAGTCACCAAATGAACGTCACACAATAGATAATTTTATAGATATTTATTTTATTATGTATGTAGTTTAAATGGAAGCAGTTGGGATACGTTGATCTGACTGGTTGCACACACCTGTGGGTGAATAGGTGTGTCATGGTTAGCTCAACCCCACCTGTCTATCTTGTGTTTATTTCCCTTTAGTTCCTCCTCTGTCTCCCTATCACTGCTTTGTTTGGTTTGTCCATGTGCTCATGTTTTGGTTTTCCCATGTGTTTCCCTGACACACCCCTGAAACTCCGTCCCCTCATCATTGTTTCCAGTTGTGTCTTGTTTTGTTCCTCAATTAGTCGGTTTATTTAAACCCTGTGTTTGGTCATTTGCTCTGCCGGCTGTTGTATGTACCAGTGCTTAATGTTTATGCCTGTTGGTCTTCACGTATGTTTCAGTCAATGTAGAGGTTTGTCATGGTTATTGTTTTTGTTTTTCTTGTTAGTGCTCTTTGGTTATTTTCTATTATATATTTTGGTCTGTCTTTGTTTGATTTGTTTGTGTTCTTCATATTTTGACTTGATCAATTATTAAACTGCTTCTACATCCGCACTCGCGCCTAGCCTTCAACTATCAAATGTTACAAGGTGACTCAAGAGATGAAAATGACTGACAAGATATTTGTGAGTTGGGGTTATTTGTGAGTTGGGGGTATTTGTGAATTTGGAATATTTGAGAGTTGTGGTTCTCTAGTGTGGACTCTGAGGTCCAACTTCCCTTTTCAGTCCAGATAAGTGATGGGGTGAGGGGGATCTGTTTATGCCCTGAGCTCTACTTCTCCACACTACACTGAAGGATCGGAAGGATGAACCAGCATTGCATGATCGTGTGTTCAGGTTTATGTCCCAGACAGGCTGGAGATAGTGAACAGAACTGATCCCTTATGTGACTAACATAAGTCCTTGGAATATCATGATGAAACTGCAGTGAAGAAGAAAGGAAAAAGTAACAGAAAATGTCTCTGCTCTGTTGAGACAGATGTTTTCCTGAACTTGTTCTGCTTTAAATTTCTGAAGAGTGTTCCCCACAAAGGAAATGACCGACACTAGTAAAAAAACTACATTTCCCATTTAATATTTGACTGAGTGAAAGCTCAAGATGTAGATATGAGTCAATAAGAAGTTGCATAACATCTGTTTTCTTCAGGTGAAACGATCTTGCTTAATTACAGAGGCTTGCCATGCACATCCAATTTGTTCCAAAGAGCTCTTATTCTACAGTACTGCTCACTTCGATACACTTATTTAAGCTATTTGAAATATTATATTTCTGTTTATTTTGAACAATGTGGCAGGCAATCATGACATAAAAAATGTGAGATTCACTTTCTTTTTACACTTCCAAACATTTTATCTGATGCCACTACGTTCAACTCCATCTTTTGATAATGCCAGTAAAGTATATGTTTCTTTCTCTGTCATGAAGAGCAAGGGTCACATGCATCTTGCCACATCAAACGTGCTGAAATCAGGCCGGTTTATTGGCTTTCACAGTTTGATCTACAAACTCTCATGAGTTCTCAAAGTTATGTCAAATGAACAAGGATCAGAAGAAGAGGCTCAGATGTGACGTACAATCGAGATCAATGGAAAATCCCAACCACACCTGCAAATACATGCTCACATCAAAACATCCAATCTGTATATATTTGGAAGGCAACTGCAGAGAATCCACAAACGGATTCTAAAATGGAAAGGCCAGGGGGTTAGCCCTAGCATACTAACAGAGAGGATCGAAAAGCTAATGGCGTTCATTTCTTTGCTCTTTGCTTCTTTCAAGTCTTGTTGCCAATATAAATGTTAAAAACCAGAACATATGAAAAGATTCAGTATCTACACTAACACATCAGATAAGGCATGTGGCAAAAACAGATAAGAACAGAAGCAATATTTAAATTTTAAGGTAGTAAATGTGTTGCTGCAACAAAATCTGATGTCCTGACCAAAAGGAATTCCAAATGTAATATAGCCTTGCTAAATATGCTAGACTGTATATACTCTTAAACCAGACTGCTGCAGTGACCTAATGGAATATCTGAGAATTGCTAATTGGGCATGAAGCTTTAACATATAAAGCACTTTCAAAAACAAGAAATAATATAGCAGACATGCCTGCTTTGGCATGTCTGCTAAAAGCAGACCTTCCTGTAAGTGCAGCTCCACGATTCAAGTAGAAATGATAAATCTAATCTACACCTCTATCATATGATCCAGTGAATATGTAAATATGCAAATATAGTAATAATAATAATAATAATAATAATAATTACCAAGACATTACACCAAATTTTGACAGTATCATTTGCCTATGGGAAATTAACTCAAATCCCTGTAATAGTGCTTCTTCCATGTTATGTGAAGAACCCGAAAACATTTCCTTATTTTATGCGGAAAAAAATTCTCTACTTTTTCTCAACTAACAAATATGTATAAAGGCCTTTATGAATATGCATTCCCTTTGTTCTTAATCTGAATGAATATCCAGTAGGAGTGAATATCTAGATTGCGGGTAAGTGACAAGGAAGTAAAATCTTCCTGTTAGGGCCTTCAGCTCGAGTGGACTTTGAAAACTGGTGGAGTTTTTAGATAATTATTTAAAAGGTCTTCTGACATAAAATGACTTCAAAACATAATGAGTTGGGAATGAGAATGGGCTGACAATTTATGGACTTTAAGTTTATAAAACAAAAACGTCCTTCGCCAGGGAGATGTTGGCATGGGTGTCCCTCTCTCTGTCTGACTGGATGGTTTCCAGAACTTGTCTGGTCTGTTTCTACTGCGCTGCCATTAAGTAGTTCTTGCTTTCAGATCTATTCATATATTTGTCTTTCTGTTTTCTGTTTGTTCATCCCACATAGAAACATCCACAAGGACACTGCAGCTACAGTTGGCAGGCATTAAATATCTTTTTTGTGAAAATCCTAAAAAAAGTATCTGCTAACACTGTTAATACAATCATTACAATGTCAGCAAGGCCTCCTTAGTTCTTGGAAAGAGTTTTTCTTTGCAAGATAGTATAAACAGCTAGGGAGTTGTTAATCCCTTACATTTAGAGTTATTTCATATGTGAGCCATATAAATAACAAAAGGATTTGTTGTTATCACAATAACCTCAGTTTCGCTAAATGAATAAATCAAATGTAATATAAATTAAACAAATAAAAAATAAAAATATGTTGATATGCAAATAAATATAGATATTCAGAAAATAGAGTTTGTCATAAAGCTTGTGTCATTAGCATATGTTTAAAAATATTTACAAACAATGCAAATTATTGATGAGAACAAATATTCAAGGAAATTAAAGAGATTAATGTTACAGTAGAGGGTACTAATGATGCAAATAATGTAAAAGCAGTGACCCAGCCCAATGAAATTGCTAAAGATGTTCAGAAATTTGTAGAACATTACAGCAGTCTGCATGTGCACTTTTACTGGTGGCACTTCAGGTCTCAACGAAACAAGAACACAGTGATAAAACCAAATAATTAGGACCAATCATATTGTTCTAACAGTGGATAATTCTGGAAAGAAAATGTGCTTGTACAATGAAAATGCTCTACAAGGTTCTATTATTCATATCATTACACTACAGCTGCTGGGGTAACTCCAGCTCCAACTGTAGATTAGGTTTGTTACAGTGTCATATGTTCATAGCATATGACTGGACATTCACCTCACTGCCAATTTGTAAAAACTGTCAACTTTTGTAATCAATTGTTCCATTAATTTTCACCACTGGTCATGTGTTAATTAATACTTTGATACGATAAAACTGTTATATTGAGACAATTTCAATCAGCTCTACTATAGACCCATGCAGAGTGGTCTTCATGGTGACTGCCATATAATACCACTCTGGATTTTCTGGGGTAATGTAAAAATTGCTGTGCCTTTAAGACATAATTGTTTCATTTTTTCACATATAAGATTAAAATCACTTTCTGTGTAGAGCTGTGTCTAAATGACACCACCGTGTTTGATAACACTGGACTTATTCTCTGTATTTAACCTTCAAGAGTAATGCTACTGTGGTGCTGTGTACAGTGAACAGGCTCTTTATTTTGTTTAGTTAATAAACAATCCATTTGGAAGTAATACAGTACATGGTAGAATTATTTCATACCCAGAGCTACATGACTATTACATTTGTGATGTGTTACTGTTTAGTGTTCATATTGCTCATAATGTTTTTGCACTGTTATATTTGCTGTATATGATCTTTATTGTGATTCTGTGGATGTTGTGCCTTTTGTTTATATTGAATATACAGTATGTCTGGCTACAAAACAAATGTCCTCTATGGGGATAATAAAGGAACCAGACTAAACTGGGATATGTGCACTGGTGTTTGAGCCTCTGTTCATATGCTCTCTGCTATTGGTCCTCAGTGACATGAAGCACTGTTCTATCCAAACGTTAACATCTGTGTCAGTGTCCATGCTGGCTTTCAGAGGTGTTTCCCTCACTGAGGGAACTGATATGTCAGGGTTGTCAGACTCCAGCACTTCAGAGCCTCTCCGGCCAGACGCTGACAGCTCTGTGTTAGGCCATCTGTTCAAAATGACCACAGTGTGAAGTCCCATCAATGTGAAAGTTTTCAACATGGTATTTTACTCTGGATATTTTACTTAGTGTAAAACTGCCTAAAGTTGTTGGTTCTGATCATGGATTTATATTCAGTGTGCCTGTTAGTCTCTTATGAAGATGATTATCGGTTTCTCCATAATAAATTCAACTCTCAGTACAGCTTCTCAGTTACTGCTCACTGCACTCAGAAGGTGTGCCTTAGATGTTGACATCATGTCATGTTCCTTCTGGATCCTTACAGCAAAGCAAAACTGCTAAGATTTTCACATGTTTATGAAATATACATTATTAAGCTGATCATTAGCTCTTTGTTACAGAGTGTTAATCACGCCTATAAGTGTCCCCTTTGAGACTTCCATTTTGTTTTGAATGCAGAATGCAGCTTGTTGGCAATACACTTTTAAGCAGCACTGATATTCAAGGTGGTGCTGGACATAAGCGGCGAGAGAACAGATGAGCAAGACTATGACCTCAATACAGTGACATCTGCTGGTTTTACAGGCAGCATACTGAGGGAGGTCAGAGCAACAGCTATGTGAACCCTTTATACACCAGCTATACAGCAGCGTATACGCACTGCACCCAGACAGTTTTTCAGCTTTTACACATTCAAGACAAGAACAATACAGAAATCATATAAAGTGTAAAATCTATTATGTCAGAGTGAAAAAAACCTGATTAAGAATCAGCCGAATAGTCAGCTTGATTTAGCCGGGTCTGCTCACAGCAGGTTCAGGCTAATTAACCAGGCTTTGTGTTCAAAACTGTATCTTTATACAGTAACATGATGATGAAGCTGGATCTAGGTCAGACATGCTGATCCTTACACAGAGCTATAAATGCAGCATTAGCCTGTTTCAGAAACAGAAGTCAAGCAAGCTGTTAAATGTACATCTTATGGACCACACTTCTATTGGGGTAATACTGATTTCATCCCAGCCTTGAAGAATATAAATAATTTCCAACATAAATAAACTCTAAGAAGTTATTGCTGTAAAACACATGGTATGGCAACATGTTCACTGTGATTGCTGAATGTTTCAGGAGGTTATTTACGAGCTTCAGTCATGACCCTCCCAGCTGCACTCTAGTTAAGGTTCTGTTTCGAAGACAGACAGCCTAAGGACAGAGGTAATTTTAAGTAATTACATTTGTTCCAGGACAGAAACTAGTAGCTACAAACAAACTAGCATCTAGTAGACCTCTAACTTCACAGAGATCTGAGAAAACACGAGGAACAGGAGCACAAGAAATCAAGTTCACTCAGACCATCACAAAATGCCCCATTTGGTAAAGCCAGGCTTTCTAAATCACATGTTTACAAATGACCTTAGCAGGAGTAGGAAGCTCTAGGAATGATCTGATGTGAACATCGATAAACTGGTTTCAACTCAGATCAGATTCTCCATTTGTATGAGTAAAACACATCTGTGAAATTCTAAGTACACATGCGCTATAAATTAGAAGAATTGATAGATATGAATCCCTATAGATATGAATCAAACTCTGAACCAAATCAAAAACATCCAGCCTTTAATTAATACAGATATTCAGGTCATTTAAATGATCATAATCTACTTGCAGTTGTATAATATGAACCAATTAGGCAATGTGAATATGAATTAGGTAATATGAACCTATGACAAAAAAGAAAAAAAACTGAGTGACAGACATCAAAAGCAAAGTGGACAGATAATTGTATATATATTTGTAATTCATTCAGATCTTGAACATAATGATCCACGTTTTGTTACACAATGAAAAAAATTGTATCATGCAAAGCACTTTGTAAGTTGATCTGGATAAGAGTGTCTGCTAAACACCCTAAATGTACATGTAAAATGTAGACCAGATCGAAACTTTGCATTGTTCTCATCACTGTGTTTTTTCGATTTCTGGCCATTGACTGTGGTTCTTATTGGTCAGCCCTGTCACAGCCAACAGTCAGGTCCAATTTGTTGTAAGCACAAAAGCTTTCACCTAAAACTATTGACTTCAGGGTCAGAAGTCTGACCACAGGGTTTTGGCTAATGCCAGGAGCTCAGAATTATTGAGAAAAATCTCATTGAACCGCAAAGCAACTCCTAGAGGTAATTACACATCAGATACATTAGGAGAGCTGAAAGGTTTAAAGGGTGAAAATGTTTCATGATGAATTAGACATTATTAGAGAAAGAGAGAGAATCATTTGAAAAATAATTACTTCCCAAAATGAATAACTATCACTAGCATTTCAATGAATGCATTATCATATTATTTAACTAATTCGTGTAGCAGTGTTAGAACCGCAAGAGGCTGAGAAATAAACTTCTGCAAAACGCATCTCTATCCAAGACGTTGTTAACCTAACCAGATCAAAGACCACGGAATGGTTTCTTAATGTTCCAATGTTAAACCGTTTTAACATTGAATAAATACCAGGGACTGATGAAGGAAAGTGAATATGGAAGGCAAATACCAAGGTTGTTGTGTGACAGGAGGACTGGCTACAACAGATTCCAGAATGACAGCATCAATCTCAGTCCAGAAGAGCAAAATCCTTTGAACTATCCCTCATCCTCAAACTCCTAGGCCTACTGTAAATTGATCAAATTGAGACAGAAATCTCAATGTAAACATTGGATGCTCAGTTTAATGAAGGATGCAGCTGTGTGTGTAACGTCAGTGCCAACACAACTGGCAGCACAGAAATGATCCATCATAATCACACAGAACGAGGGAGTTTTATATAAAGGCTTTATTCCCAGGGATCAGAGAGGAGGCAGGAGTGTGTTGGATTGGTTGGTTGCTATGGACAGGGCACGCTATAGAACTAGGTTGTGTTTCCCGATACTGAATAATCTTAGAGATTTACAAACAAGTTTAAGAATAACATAACTTTAAGAACACCAGTTTTGCAAGTGTTTCCCAAAAACCTTCTTAGTCTCCAAATTTACGAACAGGTTTTAAGTAGTTCTATGTTAACTCTGCCTATGTATCTATGCTGGAAAATCCCCGCCAGTCGAAAAGCGAGCCACTGATTTATATACATTTTCTCATTATTACACCACAAAAGTTTCATTAGGAAAATAACAATACTAAAAACTACCAATTAATAAGTATTGGAACTTCCTGTGCACAGGCCACAGAGAGAGAGCTCTTCCTGAATACATTACACCTCAAAATACTTGTGGGTGTAGTGCTGAATTGATTGCCCTTGGAAAGTAAAGGCCGCAGTTTGAAAAAGATCGGCTGTAGCTAAAATGTACAAAGCTCCAACAAAAGGAGAAACACCATGATGAGCAAATGCAACAGATGGAGAAATACCATAAAGAGCTGGTAGAACAGAGGAAGGCCAAACTTGACATTATGGCCAAACAGCTTGCACTGAGTATCAGATGAGCAGGCCCTCGATTTCTGTAAAATTAAGAATGTTCTTAAGCACAAGGTTACAAAGGTTACGCTACGAACGTTTTGGGAAACCCACGCCTGAGCTGTATGTAAAGCTCCATCATGAGAAGCTCTGGATCAGATTCTTTGCTGCTGCATTAACAACGATAAGGGAAAATTATGGGAGAGAGCATGAAATGTTAGGTCAAGCTGAACTACGCAAACCATAGCACACATGAAGACCTTCAACTGTTTAGGACAATATTCTGATTCAGAACTCCCAAGCCAGCAGACAGAAAAGACAGTGACAGAGATATGTACAACCTCAAGTGCTCTATTCTCTCTCAAAATGGACAACATAAACAGTCCATATTCAATCCAGCCTTCACCTCAAGCTCCTATGGAACAGGCTGAACCACTTCATTATTATCAGCTCCACTCTACTGCAGGACAGCTAATGCCTGAAGTGTTCTTTCAGAATTAGCATATAAATAAGGACTTCGCTTACCAAGTCTATTTAAGAAGCAACGTGCAATGAACAAAGAGTTTATTCTATGTTCTATCATTATGAACTGTGTTTAATCATTTGACCTGTGAAAGACACTATTCACCAATTAAACAGGTTTGGAATTCATCCAATGTGTCAAGAACATTTGCAGATAATCAATAAAACATTAAAATTAAAGAACAAAGTAAATAAAACAATGAAAATGAAGTTTGAGTCATAAGCCCTGAAGTATTAGAAATTTTTGGTTAAGCAATATTTACTTCATGAATTTAGAAGCAGCCCATTACGTTCCTTTAATTCGATCAGGACGTCAGGGAAGAGGCTTCTCTCTCCCTCTGACTCTCAGACACCTTCATGTATTACATTTGTAGCTCTGGGGATGTTTAAATCATGCCATTTGTTTTATTATTTTTAGAGGTAATGCAGTTTTTGACCTTGGCAAATGAATGCTGAGAATCTACTGAACTTGTTTCCCTTAAGATTGTCCGATAGAACTGTTGAACTGAAAATTCTAAAGTTCCCAAGAATTCGAGGGTATTTTAAATCAGCACATTTAAGGCAGATTTTACTAATGCAACATTTGTGGATTTTGACAGTCTCATAATGCTTGCCCCGCAGGGCCAAGTAACATTTAAAAGCATACATATTTTTAATTGATTGGGAATTCTCCAAAGAACTACCAAACAGAGGAGAGCTTGGCAGCTTTTGTTTCCAGTTTTGTTTCTACTTTCAAAGTGAGCCAGAGGCTTCTGTGTAAATGAGTAATAAGGTATGTTTACCTTTGCTGTTCAGATGATAGAAGCAGAATTACAGCATGGATTGACTGGATTGACATGGATTGCTGATAGGCACCAGCTCAAAAATATTTTTTTAATTGTCTCTATTGACTCTACTACCTCTATTGGAGAGATGCCATGCAAAATTTAATTGAAGCCATGTATAATGTAGTTCTATAATTCTATTCTATTCTATTCTATTCTATGTAGCTACATCCATTACTGTTGTTACAGAACTGGTTACAGTGAAGATGAAGATGTATATTTTTCTTTGGTTTGTTTTAATTCAGTTCATGTTGCATTAAAGGCATGACAGATAAGGGTGCCTTTTTAACTGTCATAGAAAAAAGCAGTTGTACGATATCCATAAGAATCCATATGGATAAAAAATCCATACTCAATATCCATAAGAATATTATAACAGGTTTTATTACTTTTGCTTATTGCTTGTTCACTTCATTGTGCTGCCCTTAAATAGTGAACTGCTACCTAATGTCTGGAATGAACATGAAATACTATAATTGGTTAGTAAACATAGTGTGATAATATAATGGTGTGTCCACTGTCCACTATTCACTTGTGAAAATGTATTTATTTATTTTTGTTCTAAATATATTTAGTCACAATTGAAATCATTTGTATAACAAAAACTGTATCTTAATATACAATTTATCAGTCAAATCATAGTTTCACAAGAGCCTCCATGCAGTTTTGACTCAAATCTGTAGCCACAACATTTATGATGGAGTAAATACATGAGAAAATAGTGAGTGATTTTTTTATAATCTCTACTGTATTCAATGGTGAACTAATAATGCTGTGGCCCCATTACACCGGCGTCCCTTGAAGGCTGGAGAATCTGTTGAAGAAAAATCTGCCACTTCAAAAGACCCTTCTGTTTTAAAACCACTTTCTGATTATGTGGAAAGAAAAATGGTGCTTAGGGGGTGTAAATCATCACTTAGTGAACTGGCAAAAGTTGCAGCATATGAAAAGATGCTGTGTTTCTGCTTTCTGTGTTTCACAGGTTACCCACATGAGGGCACTGCAGAAGGTGCTGCCCTATGTTATACTGACTCCACACCTATGCAAGCTCATTTCCCAGTGTGGACGATGTGATTGGCCAACGGGACTACTGGCTCCTTGTTATGTTCCCGTGGTTCACATATGCCAGCACTCTGTGGTGCCAGGTAGTCACCACATGCTCATAGTAGATGCGCCTCCACAGGTCCTTTGCCTTATGAGTTTATACTTATTGCTATGTTTGTAAGTTCTCTGATAACAACTGTTTCCCCAAATTAATTTTTGACCAGATTGAGTATAAGAGAAGCATAATGTGATCAGATAAAGATTGTCCTGCAGGAGTGTTGCAGGACTTTAAATGTACAACAGGATCATCCAAAAACGCTTCATACGAATAAAATAATTATATTTATACAGACCCAAGGGTGCTTTACAATCAACACAGAACCTTTACATCCAATTACTTCCACTACTGGGCATACAGACACACACTTTATATGGGATACTCAATTTACCTAACCTCCATGTTTTTTTGGACTGTGGGAGGAAAATGGAAACCCCAGAGGAAACCAACACAGGAATAGGGAGACGAGGGATTCAAAACCAAGACCCCAGCACTGAGAGCCACCATGCTGCTCATATATAGGAGCACTACTCAATACATGATTCATCAAACAAGCAGGAGCACTTTTCCAGCCAAAGGTCATGGCGGAATATAGGCAGTCATCAGCTGTAACAAAAACAGAAATATCTGGGGCACATGGTGTTAATAGGTCCTGCCAGTAGCCTTTTAACAGGCCTAACTTACTCACATACCCAGCAGAATCTATTTGGTCTATACATTCATCTACTCGTGACAGTAGAAAAGCATCAGAATGAGTGATAGCATTGACCTTACGATAGTCAGTGCTAAAAATGTGAAGTGGCATCAGGTATAGGAATGAGAATACAGGGCAAACTCCATGGACTGGAGTGTAGTATTGCAAGTCCAGCTTGTGCTTAGTAGGGCTTAATACACTTACATAATACCATACTATGTTGATTAGTGAGAGAATGGTCAATCACATCGGTGTTGAGCTTGGTGTTTTGGGTAGAAGCATCAGAAATCAAACTGCGGTACTGCGTGATCAGTAACTCTGCCATTGTTAAAGATGATAAAAGACATCTAAATCCTGTAAAATATAATAATTTCCTTTATCCTTCTCCCTCATGATAGGAGATGGGAGAGATGCCAACACAGCAGGAGCTACAGAGACAACTGCAGTTGGCCTAACAGAAGGGACAGCGCCAATAGATTTCGTATGTTAAGGTGGCATACACAGTTTCAACATGTTCATGTGACATACATGTGTTTTGCACTTTTGACCAGGTGCTCAATGGCATATCGCTTCGAAAACTTTGCTCGCAGCGAATATCCAGCCAGAGGTAATAAAACCAAACCCTCATCTCCCAGCAAGAATGCTGCATGCTTGTCATGTATTTTTCATTTTATCTTGTGACTTCACCAACACACCCTTACTAGTTTCGCAAGCAGAGCACACCCACTGTCTAAAAATGGCTCACATTATCAAAGGTTTCAAGGGAGACTCTTCACTTGCTAACCACTGGCCTTTTAAAATCTGAACAGCAACTGAGCTTGGCTAAAACCAAGAGAATCTTGAACAGTTTTTCTCACTGTGGTTAAAACCAAGAAAACTCCTTCATCCCATTTTTACCTGAGCTCCAAGCATTATTTGTGCATAAACTATTTCAGTGTTTGAAAGAACCTCTCTAATGCCCATTTGACTTGGGATGATATACACTAAATGCTTTATGTTTAAAGGACAACTGCTTCAAAACCCGAGCAAAAGGTCTGCACATAAAGCTAGAACCTTGATCTGATAGAGAATAATGAGGTAAATCAAAATATAACAAAAAAGTATCAGGTCTTTATCCACAATCTACGCTTTAATGATGTGTAACGGAATAGCTTCTCGAAACTGTGTAACTGCACACCTTAATGATAAAAGATATTGATGACTCAACTTTGTATTGGGTAGAAGCCCTACACAGTCTAAAAGGAGATTGTTAAAGGTTTCACGGGTATCGTCTTAAGCAGAGCAGATGGTTTTGTCTGATTACCCCGAAATGCTAACTGACGTTCATGAGAGACAAGAGTCCCAACGTAACATAACAGCTATCAGTATAACCCATGGCTCTGAGAAAGAACCAAAATGCTCATACAAATCTATATAAAAGTGAAAAATAATAAAATGCTTAGTTATAGCTTTTCTCCATGTGAGAAAATCACTTAATGGAATAATCCATTATAAACAATAAACCCTTCATAATCTCAGTGTCACAATTGGCTCCGCCTCTCCTGTCAGTCATGTTCACATGTTGTTTGTATTGTCGTCTGTGGGTTAATGATCTTAATATGTAATGCATTTCAGCTGTGTCTCATTTTAGTTTGTCGCTAGCTCATGTATTTATGTCGTTTGTGTTCAGTCTGGCGTTGGAGTTCATTGTAAATGGTTGGTGTGTCTCTTGTGATTGTGTATATATTAGGGTTATCTGAAAGTTGTGGTGATGCTTGGATATTTGTACCGTTGTGTGTTAGTTTGGCTGTTAAGTTTTCTGCTGAATGAACCTATGTTTCTCCTTGGTTCTGAGTGTGTCTCATTTGTTAGTTTATATCCATTGATGTGTGTTCATTCTTGCTAGTCTATGTATCTACATTCATAGTGGTTTAGTCAAGTCTGTAAGTTCATCACTCTGTCTTGTTTATTATTTCTCTCATTTCTTCCATTGGTTTCATTCTACATCATGCCATGCCGTTCCCGCGTTGTCCGTATGTCTTCTCTTAAGTTATGTGATGTTATCAATGTTAATTGTGATATCCCTGTCGATAAAAGCAATTCTCCAGCAGATACAACCTCGAGATGGTGTAAAGAAATCAATTAAAATCAGAAACATTTGCTAGCACATACCTCTACTTACAACTGCACTGTTCCTAACCTCAGATAACATTATCAAAAACATATAAACTCTTTAGAGCTAAGGATAGCTTGATATCACTCCCATTAAAAAAAAAAAAAAAAACTGACTACAGACATAAAAGAAATAACCAGTGAAAACCGGTGAAAATATGCAATGATATTTCTGGGTGTCATGGACAAGTTATCAGAGATAGCATTTCTGCCCCACTGTAGCACTACTAAATAACTTTTCCTCATCCATATTCCCCAACTATCTTAAGCCATTTATATTAATATCACACAGCATTGCTAAAAATGTTTTACTGTTGAAGTGGAAGGACATATTTCAATAAAGCACTGTCTTAACCACCTTACAGATTACTCCCACCTATGACTCACAAAAAGGAAACCTGGTTCCAATTTTTACAGTTTATTGAGAACTCATTTCTGTTTTCTTTTACATATGGCTTTTAAGAAGAGGTTGAAAACAGACATGGAATTCGACAAACTGTGAACTGTGTAACGGTAATTGAAGGAAGAAGTAAAGTGAATGTCTGATAAAGGGGAAGGTGGGTGGGAGAGTGGCCAGGGCTTTATCATCTGAAAAAGCACACCTGAATAGCACCCTCATCAGCACCGTCGCCACCGGAGACGAGAGAACAGGGAAATCACAGAGTGTAGGTTAGGTGCTTTGAAAGGAGCACTGCCGTCTTCACCCGCACCAGCACCAGACTTTACTCTGTAAGCCATGAGGTATCGCTGCACCCAAGGGGGGGATGTGCGGATCTCCTGGGTGTGCGGATGGCTCCAGACGGATGGCTCCAGACGGATGGCTCCAGTCTGGGAATTCAGCCATGGAGATGGTGCAGCAGCACCGCCTGTGCACTTCAGGTAGTGTGGGGGTCGTTGGGGATGGCTGAACCTTGAGGGGGCTATGTGGCAACAGGCCACTGCAGGAGAGACAAAGGCAGACAGCGAAGAAGGCATGGCAAGCACTGCCATGATGGCGGGGGTCTCCCTGCAGTTTACCTCCAAGGTTTTAAATGTTTAATGTGCTGGTTAAACCTGTTTGTTTGTGTTTATAGCTTTATTTAGTATAGTTGAGTCCTTATTATTTTTGATTAGTGTTAATGGTTACCGTCATTTTGTGGTTTTCTGTTTGTTACCCCCCACCTCCCCCATCCCCTTTTCCATTTAGTTTAGTCTCGATCTGTTTGCTGTGTGTGAAATTGCAATAAATATATGGCTTCTGTTTCTTCAACTGTGTTGATCCTACAATAGTTTCATTCATGTGCTTGAGTAGACAAAATATTACTTTTTTTGTTTGTTTGTTTTTGGTTATTGGAGCAATGCTTGTTCATTGTTCATTTTCCGAACATTTTAAATTGAAGACGTTCGACATCATCACTGAAGTCATTTGTTGATAACTATGGATCACTTATTTTACATAATTTAATTCCAGTGTTCACTTACTCTACACTATTTATTTCCAATGGCACACCATTTTTTTCTCACATGTGCTGGACCTGCCATCATTATGTAGAAAGGTGTGCGCTAAGCATAGTGACTGACCTGCTGCCTGCTTCACAGAGCAGTACAAAGCATTATATTAGCCTACAGCCTTAGAGGACAAAATAACTGAGTAGATAAAGTTTATTTTTGTTTTTACAGTTGGCAAAAGCCTGTGTTGCTAAACACTTTGTGTTTGACTGCTTTTCCAATCTGTCAGTACAGGCCTGGCAATGAAACTAAAAGAGGGATCAATACCAACTGTCCACGACAAACCTGCAGAAGAGGGAAATGTAGTATTTCAGAAGTAATTATGCAAGGATATGTTGTTGACCATTTAGCACAGACTAACGGTAACAGCTGAGGTTAAAGATGTAATTTTGAAAGGTATTGGCATTGTTTGCTGCAGGATCAATAACGTTAACTAAATAACATTAAAGCTTTTTGTTATGCCTGTTAGAACATCAACACGTGAATAACGTGAGCAAAAGTTACAAACTTACTGTTATAGTCATGTAAGCGGGAGTTAGTGATGTTAGCATGTTGTGTTATAGTCAAGTAAGCAGGGGTTAGTGACGCTAGCATGTTGTGCTATAGTCATGTAAGCAGGGGTTAGTAACATTAGCATGTTGTTTTATAGTCATGTAAGCAGGGGTTAGTGACATTAGCATGCTGTGTTATAGTCATGTAAGCAGGGGTTAGTGAGATTAGCATGTTGTGCTTTATGTTCATTCAAAATTCCCGAATGTACAGACTTATAGTGCGTAGTATAGTAGGGCTGGCAAAGAAAATGGATTTAGATTTTGCATTATCAAAATTGCAAACGAAATCTAGCTTACTATTTAAAACATAAATAATTGCAATAAATGCATAATTATGTTTTTAGCAGTTATAATTTTAGTGCTATAAGTTGAAAGTATGTAGTATGAATGAATGTATGAATTTCATCTTATCACATGAATAACATGAGAGTAAGTAGCCACAAAGTTACAGTTGTGTTTGACTCAGGTAGGTAGGTTAGCTAATAGGGGGTCAGAGACATTAGCTTTTTGTATTAGGAAAAAATGTGCTTTATGTCAATCTGTAATTTGGCAAATGGGCATACTTTGCTGACAGCATGAACAGAGAACTGATCTCAGAGAAAACAGGGGCTGACTCTGGTTCAAACATATGGTTACATCAGTGTTTCCCCCGGCAGCCATGTTTCTCCCAGGGTTCACTCTAAAACATTTAAACTCAAGAAGAGGTGTGAGGTGAAGACTGTCTTAGGGAGGGTTAGGGTTAGGGGTGACAGTAACCCGGATACCTAAAAAAAAACAAACACCATGTGGTCTATATCATTTAAAGCACTCTATACGACCATCCTGTGCAAGACTGTTGTGATGGGGAGAAGGGAGCTATGGTACTTGACCATAGAGGTCTTTTGACCAAAGCACAAAGCATGTCATAGACTTTATCATTAAGACCCTAGTAACTGTTTAACTTGTAGGACTCTGTTTGGGCTTTTTCCTGCTAAAAACAGCAGGGGGCAACATTTTTTTGTTGTAGGGAGGCTACACCTGTCTACACCTGTTTACGAGGGTGTGGGATGAGGCATGAGGTGAATACATGATGAGCAACTCAGACATTTATACCACTACACAGAAAAAAAAAAATTCTCTGATTCTCTGGGAATAAAATAATGAATACATTCAAGGATACTGCATTACTGCATAAATGAAATAGGTAACAGTAACGTGGAGTGCGGAGAGCAGGACGCCTAGGCGCGAGCAGCTTGCAGAAAATAACCGATTATTAATTAGCTTTAGCGCTAAACAAACATTAAAGTTGCGAGTCAAAACAACAACTGACAACTCAGACAAGACCCACACTTAAATACACTAACACAACGACCATCAAGGGCAACATATAACAACGAGATGAGGGACAGGTGCTGCGCATAGCACACACACACACACACACACAGACACACACAACAAAACACCCACGGAACTGTGGACATAGACAGACACTCTCAAGCACATTGACACACCCCGAGGGAGGAGTAGGGGGCCATACCATGACAGTAACTGGGAGACCTAAAAACAAACATCATGTTGTGGTCTATATCACCTATAAACATTATGTATTAATAAGGATTAAGAATGAAAAAACATGTCAGATCATATCAATTATGTGAGAGCTTAATCAAATTTGATTCTAGAAAATCCTGCCTTTTTTCGCCTTTTTTTTGCAATCCAGGCCAATATGGTTCTGATTTGATTTCTGGATTTGGAACAAAACAGACAGGATCTGTGTAGGGTGATCATGAGATCCAACTTAACTGTGCCCTTCATCCTCCCCCACTTCTAAAAAACAAAACCTTGATTAAAATCCCAGCAAGACACTAAAACTAAACAGCAATGAAGCATGTGATTACTTACAGATGAGCTTCTCACATTAGGACACACACTGTTCCTGACTCGCATGCTGGTAAATAGTGTTATGCGCAGCAAGAGTAAAGAGGGGCCTTCAGTAGTTGATTTTAAAGTCATATAAATGGACACAACCAATCTCATGTAATTATTTTAAATTATTTATTTGTGTTAGTAATGTTTTGTTGTTGTTGCAAGACTAATGCAACACCAGATATTCAATCAAATCTAGGCAGCATTCTCTCTGCATTTATCATAAAGGTATTTTGCTTTGCTTATCTTGTTCAGTATTGTAATATGTAAACCCTAGCAAAACCTCCACTATTTTCTCAATTATTTCATGGCGATCTATGATTGGACTTAGTCCAGAATCTGCTGCTCACGCCATGTGGAAGAGGTCAGTTTGCAGCTCAAAAAGTCAGTAAACCATGTAGTCTTGCAATAAAACACCTGCCGGAAAATTACCAAATTACACAGCTCAACACCGTGCCTGCTGGACCACAGATGAATGACTCTCCCCAACATTTAAAGTATGATATGCTAAATGAGACATGAAGTTGACAGTTTCAGCAAAACATCTATCAAAAATATTACTATGGAAAGATCAGCAAACTAGAAAAACAAATGCATTTGAAAAGAACTACTGCAAGAACTATATGGTTCCACTGCAGATTCACCTCTTGTCTGGTTTCTAATGACCTTACACACCTTCCTACACACTCATTAGAAGATCCTGACAGGTCAAGGATACATACAAGGAACCTTAAAAACATATTTATACCTATCATACACAGAGAAAGACAAACACTCACAGACAAATACACTCAGGGGGGAGAGACTCACTCACTATACACTATAACACAAATATAATTTATCCAAAATTTAAATGTGACATTTCGGTAAACATGGGTGGCAAAATGTTAATGAAATTAAAATTATAATTGCGAATTTTTCAGCATTTGTGAGTTCTAATAATATTCAGAGCTAAACCCTTTCCTGTTAGTGGGAGGTTAGAAATGATTTTTCTTATTATTAATTATTTTCTTTTTTTTACTTTCTTAATTTTGTTTTGGTGCTTTAAATTTACTCTCCCCTCTGATTGTGGTGCTGGTCTTTATTTGTTAACATTTATTAATGTAATCTCTTTCTCTTTTTCTCTCACTCTCTCTCTATATATTTTGTTTTGCTCACGAGCCAAGCGGTTGTTAAGTGTATTTAACAACCTGTATTAATCAGAACACAATGGACCACTGACACACCTACACTATCTCCAGCTCTCAGCAGTGATGGCTGGCAATTGAATCACTGCAACCTCTGGCTTCACAAAGCTAAAATGACACACAATACACAGTAACAGACATGTGTGCTGTATAATCAGGGGCTTTATTGGCATCCTGTAGTCTTGTGGCTATATCACAATATTAAAAAATTGCATCATTGTACTGCCCAATTTCAGACAGATAAGTGAAGTGACTTCAAATAGCAGCATTGCAGACTACTCTCCTGCAGTGACTCTGAGCAGAATGTTAAATAGCCTTTCAGACACTTTTAATGGGAATTTAGCACAAAGAAGATAATGGAAAAAAGCAAAAGGCATTGGTAAAGAAGACCGGATTTTTTCCACTAACCACCTTCTTTGAATTATGACTCTCAAATAGAACAGAGAGTAACAAATAGTATCCTGAGCTTTTATAGACACTCTTAGGAATGAGTGATTAAGATGTGACGTATTACCGAGAAAGGACCCTCACTTATGTCCATCTAACCTTCTTAAAAAGAAGGCCTGGCAAAGCATTATACTTAGTGTCAGCTTTTGAAGCTGTTCTGAGGCTGAGATTAAGGATAAAATGTCTGACATTTAAGGTCATTGATATTCCAAGGATGATCCTGCTACACTTTCAAACCAGATTCATCACATCATTTCACTGTGAAGACTATCCAGAGCTTCACTTGAAACAAACATGTTTTTTCCACTTTATAGGAAGTGGGAACAGATTACATCATTACTTAGAGATGTGTGGACTGTGACATGCTCAAATAAGATATTTACTCTCGTTCTCAATTAAGTTAGATAAATAACCAGCAAAGGGCACACGGTTCACAAAACAACCAACATATCATGTGTGCACTGGTGAAAAATTATTCTGAAGCAAAAAAATTCATCACCACAATCCAGTAAATTGTTTTCCTGATAAATGGAACATGCAATTAGACTGTAGAACATGTAGAGTCATTCTTATTAGAATCTTTTAGAGCTTGGTTCCTGGAAACATAAAGCCTAGATCATCATCATCATCATTATCATAATTTATGATTGCAATTATTATAATAATAATAATAATTATGATTATTATTATTATTATTAGTAGTAGTAGTAGTACTAGTAGTAGTAGTATAGTAGCAGCACTTGAGGTATAAGGAGAACAAGTTATAGAAGTGGGTTAGCGATATTTTTGGTCAATACTAGACATACTAAGTAAGTAAAAATAGATAATAGATAAATATAATAGATAATAAACAATCACAGTAATGCTTTAGAGCTATTTGGCTTTCCCAAGAATCCACACTGACCCAGGTCACGTCCCCCTAACACTTACACAACAACTGCTGTTGGGTGACTGTATCTCTGCCACTCTAGCCTAGAGTCCTGGATATACTGTATTTCCTACTACCTTTGTGTTCTTTCTGACAGTTTTCACACTTCATCATCTCCTATTCTAAAATGCAGAGCATCATCTTGAACTTTAGAATCACAACATAGAGTTCTCTGTAATTTTCCTTCAATGAGGGAGTTTATAAAATGTATCATATTTTAGTGCATCTTAGAAAATGTTTGGAAAGTGCTCTACACTTATGCAAATATGTAGAAAAAAACATTTCATCTCTTTCCCTCTCTCTTTCTCACACCTCCCTCTACACACAAAGAGAAGGACAGAGGGAGACAAAGGAGAGATAATAGAGAAAGACTGTCATAGACAACAATAAATTGTATATCCCAGGCTGGCCATAACAAATGGTTGAAATATGAGTAGAGATTTGCTGCCAAAGCTTTAATATAACAGCTGATGAACTGAAAATATATGCCATCCCTGGGTCTGTCACGGGTGGTTTTGCTGTAAAGTTGCAGAAAGATTTCTCAGGAGAGCCTAAGGCCAGAGTTGCTCCATCTGGCTGAATCTGTGCCTCCTCTCCCCTCCACCAACCGAGGCACAATATAAATATTTATCATATTTTTGGACAGCAGGCTCAGCCTTACAGCAAGGTGGAAGGGAAAATTTAATTTTGTGTTTCTGTTAATTTTGTCTTCTGCTTCTGCTGCTCATGCATACTGATGCCACTCTAAGTAATCTGGCTGTCAGTACTCCTGCAGAGATGATCAGTCTCCTGGACGTAGGTCCAAGTGAAAATGATTGTTGGGTGTTTTGGTCATGTTTGTGCAAGTGTATGCGTTTGCAGCAGGAGTACGGGGAAGTGATGTTTAATAGCCGTGTGTCCAAGCTTGCTGGGAAGCAGCATCTCTGTCAGCTGCTTTCATCTTCATTATTGATCATCTCCAGCCCCTCGGTTTCTATCGGTCTGCTTTTGCTCTGAACAGGAGGTAGAAGGTGATTTACTTTCTGATTTATACAGGAAATGGAACAGCTCTTAAGGCAAATACTCTTTGCACTGACTGGAATGTGTCTCTGGGTGTTCCAGGCCAAAGTGACTAGGCGGGTCTAAACTGCATTTGAAAAACTAAACCAAGACTTGATGCAGTGGTCACTGGAAATGAAAGAGTTGTGTAGCGCATGTCCAAAGATGTACACATATTAAAAAAAGGGTCATTCTGTAATCGAGGCTTGTATTACTCTACACACAAATTTTAATTCACAGTTATCTATACGTTCCCATTGATTAACTGCAGTAATATGCTGTTGCCTGATGTTCATATAAAATGGATACATATCTAATATGTCTTATCTGTTTGAATATTACATTTTATCACAATGCATTTGGCAGAAAAACAAAAAAAAAACATTTACATGAATAAATGTCTTCGCCATTGTTTCGGGGACACACAAATAAATATTCCAATCACAAATATGTATGCTGATGCTTCGAGTGATTGGCTGTTTCATTTTAGGAATATTAAAATCTAACTGCCCGACAATTTATGTGATATGATTTTCTGTGCCCAACTATGTTATCTCTTAATGAATTAATCTTGTACTCTTTATTCATATTGACAATTCTGTATCAGGAAATTGGGTTATATCACGAGCACAAGTTTGTTGAGCAGAAGAATTTTGATGTTTTGTTTATAGCATTCTTTATTAATTTAGCAAAGATAGCAGGTGCACCATGAATCCCAAATCTGCGTCAGCCGTGTGTGACAGCAGTGCTGCCTTCCACACATGCCATCCCCTCCTGCTGTTAATCCTGCCATAATCTATTTCCATTCCATTTTTTTTTTAAAGAAAGAGGTGTCATCTTTTCTGCTGCGATTCCTCTACATGTCACAAATCCATGAACGTTAAGAGAATTCTGACAGTATGAGTCCAGCGGTTTTGTACAAGTTTAGTGTCCTACATGCACACGTGTGATGGAGAAGCAGGACAGTCAAGGCCTGAAGCCACTTCGCTGTAGTCACCCCGGACGCCTGTCGCTTCCCACAGAGACATTCTGCCCAGCTTGACTGAGGCACCTACAGAGGTCATGGGTCTGTGTGGACAGCAGTACTAATATGGGGTAATTATTCTCTTTAATCCCTGAAGCCATTACAGATTACAGGAATAACCACATACAACCTTAGACTACTGTGAATTTGTTTCGTCCTTGAAGAAAGTGTCTGTAAAATTTGCTAATACAGCTTTAGAAAAAAAAAAATTCAACCATACCCCTGAAGGTGACATGTTCAATTCCTAACAGTGCAGGAATTATTTCATGACTTTTGCTGAGCAAACAAAAAAAGCTACAAATTAAAATAATGAGAAAATCAAAGACACCATGACCCATGATTCCTCCAATCAGCAGGCAATTGCTCCAGTCAGACGAGTAAACCATACATACAAACTGAGTGAAAGAGTGCACTGGTATAAGCCAGATGGGTCTTACTGCATCTCACCAGATGCTGTGTTCACGTATGACCCCCACTCTACCACCTCCACTGGGTCCCAGGTGTTCTCAGGTGAGGAGCTGCACACTTACCTGTGGAGAGAGAAGGAGAGGACAGTCATAACAAGATAGAGCTCAATGCTTCACCATCGTTTCTGCTCCTCCAGCAGGACATGCAGGACAGCAACACAGAGGACCACGCAGTACTGAATGGAAGTCAGTCCACATATTTGTGCAATCATTGTGTATTCACAGGTTTAAATGCATTTACTCTACAATAAATACAACCTAAATGTTGAGTGATTTCGAAGACATTTGGTCACCTGTTGAGTTAATGCGCCACATACTTCACTGCTTCCTACCAGGGACCACCTGACTCTGCTAATCAGTGTTAGATGCTATTCATAGGCTGTATCCTAAATTCAGACTGTGTGCTCCACAGTAAACTGAAGATGGAGGGAGTAGTGAGCTCATTTTGCTCTCCCACAGTTTGAAGGGCAAATAACCAGTGTCAGGTGATTTAGAGCCTGGTTCAGACCTGCAGCCATTACCAATCATTTATTCTCAATGGAGAAAGAGTGATAGGTCGTTCAAGTATAAAACAACTAATCCTATAGTGCACCAAGGGGCACTGTGAATTGCTATTCAGAGAAAATAGCATGACATGATCATCACAGAAAGTCACTGGCAAACAGAATGCTTATCACGTTCTTCACGATCTCTACACCATGGAGAAAAACATATACCTTTCTTTAAGAATGCTCTAAAGAGTCATTAAATAAGCTCCTACTTGTACAGAATGCAGTAGACAGAGTCCTTACAACAGCTAGAAAGTCCACCCACATTAGTCCTGTTCTTTCAACTCTGCATTGGCTCCCAGTAGAACGTTGCATCAACTTTAAAATACTATTGTTGATGTATGAAACATTAAATGTTAATCGGTCATAAAGTAACTAAGATGACACAAGACGTTGTCCAGGTGTCAGCAGTAGATGAACTGGTGCTGCCATATGTCCACCCACTCAGTCTAATCCAATGGATGCATGAACAGCTCACTCACTCTAGACCCACCAGATTAGCACATAATAGAGATTCCCACATAATAGACTAACCATAATGTAATCATGCATACACTGTTAATTAACTGGGCCACCCAAGGATGGGTTTCCTGATGAGTCTTGGTCCTCCCAAGGTTTCTTCCTTCTGCCCAGGGATTATTTTCCTTGCTACTATCGCCACTAGCTTGTTCATTAGGGACCTGGACCCATACATTTGTCAAGCTCCCTTCTGATGACATATGTTGTGAAAAGTGCTATACCACTGCTTTGAATTAACACTCAAATGTTTAATTGCAGTACAGTGAATGTAGTTTTAGTGATTCTCACAATAAATTTCAGTGCCACTTTCCAAACGTCTCCACTGTTTCCCTTTCATTCATGCTGTTGTCCTGCTTCTGATGTAGTCTGCATGTGAACTCAGTCTCATGTTTGTAAAAATGCACATTACTCTCGCTTGTACAAATTTCAAGTAGCTTTTCTTTGGAGTGACTGTCCTATTTCAACTCACATCTACAAAAGTGCGTCTGATACTTTTGCATAGCTATACACAGAACTGGGGATGAAATATTTTTCACATTCACACATGAGATCTGGCCATAAAAAACAACAACAACAACAACAAAAAACCTTTAAAACAGCCCTTGATAAATGGGCAGAAGCCCTCCAACATCCCTCACAAAGCCAAAGCAATTAGGAAAACTGTAACATTATTCTGTGATAGACTGCAATGCTACAAAATTAATTGCATATACTATCATTTTATTGTTATAATTATCATCACTATTATTATTATTATTTGTATTATGGACATACTTCACAGAATAATTTAATTAACGTAATCTCCCCAACAAGAAGACAAAATGCATAAATCAAGCATATTCTTGAAAATTTGAAAAGAACAAAACTAAAGTTAAAACTATTTAGAGACTGCAGGAGTGCTGTGTGAGACACTGGTGTACGTGTGTCAGGGTCTGTGGGGCCACAGGGCCAAAAACAAGGGAAATTACTAACGAGTTCATGTGCTTCCCGTGACTGTTTGCCGGTATCGAGATCTGTGCTTTATTTTTCTGAGAAGGAAGTCACTGAGTTTGTAGTATACACAGATAATACAGAAAATGGTAAGGTTATTATTTTCAAAGAAAGACTAAAATGTTTTAAATCGTATCGAAAGATCAAGTTGAGTAAATGAACAGCATTAATCTGTTGCACCAAGTGCTGTATTACCGTGACTGTTCTCTCACCCATAGTCACTATATTACTGTCAGCGCGCCTGAAATGAGATGAGCTCAGACACTGCAGTAATGTGTTCTTCTACTGCATGAAGCCTCCCCAGTGACAGATGAATGCTGGCTATTATTTCATGTTGGCTCAGGAGCCCATCATCCTTCATTTGTCAAGGACCCTCTGCAACTTTCTAATAATATTTAAAAATGTAACTGACAAGTCAGTACCATGTCTTGTGAAAAGGAGCACCTCTCAGAAGCAGGAGCTGATGATAAATTTCCAAATGCTGTCTTTCAAGGAGACTTCAACCTGTTTCATCAACCGTCCATCTGTTACATCTCTTGGCCCTTCAAGACATCTTTGGAAACTTCAGTCCTGTTCTCTTTACCTTTTATGGTGTGACACAGATTTTGACCTATCAGAGTGAGAGAGGGACCATTGCTTCTTACGGTGCATTGCACAGATGGGGAGTAGAATGGTAATGCAGCAGCACTGCTAATAGAAACGTTCTCTTACAGCACGGTGAATAATGCCGCTGGCTTGATATTTAGAGACCAGATGGATATTCTGATGTTTATGATCTCTCCCTACAGACAGGGGCCCCAATAATGGATCAGCCCCACATAAATAACGTCCACTTTACCAGAACACATCAATGTGAAATGTGATCTAGCTACACTCCTCCAGACACTTCCGTTTGGCTGGCCTGAGATCATGTTTCTAAAAGAAGTTCAAAGATATTGATTCTGACTTCATCAGTCCGGCTTGATGCGTTTTACTGTAAGGCTCCCAAAGGTCTGTCTTGCTGCAGGAACATCAGAGCAGGCCAAATACAACTTGCACAGATCTTTTAACGTCCATGACATCTTTTTGTAACAGCCCCATCCTTGGAGGGAAACCCATAACTTGCCCTTCAGATTATGAGTGTGTGTGTGCATTTGGAATATAACAGCGGAATTGGATCAGGGTGACCTGCGGTTTATGTACAGATTTTAACACTGAACAGCCTGGGTTAAAGGGCCATGCAGTTAACAGTGGTAATACACACACACACACACACACACACACACACACACAGATGGCCAACTACACAGGAAGCTGGTCTTATTTCAGTGAAATGAAGGGGACCGTCTACCGAGAAAATAATGTATTTTCATATAGAGGTAGATTTTTCATTATGATCATAGGGGGAATATCACGAAAAAACATTCTTCAATATAAACAACCCTGCTACAGAAGCATTATATGTTAACATTTCATATTTATGTCACTTTGACATCTAAGAGAATATCACATTCTCCAATGCACACCCTACGGTGTGAAAATGATAGCAGAAGCAGTGTGTACCACAAAACATTTCAGTTGTACATATTTCAGAAGTGGGGCGATCCAGATGCCACATGCGGTAAGCAAAAATAATGGCTAGGGGTATGGTCAGCATCAACGTTGAAAGGATGTTTGAAGAAAATACAAGAATAAGCAAAAGAAACGTACTGGGATAAAACCTTGAGTACATGCCTGGCACCTGTCATGGTTGGCCCCTCCCTAGCGTTCTTGTCTCTATGGTAACCCTGTCCTGTTTTAAAGTTTAACTTTCTGCAGTCATCTGACGTGTTTGATAAGGTTTTCTAGAGCGTAGACCATGTCGAGTCTGTGCTGGGCTTGTTCCTGTGACAACAATGCATGTGGGTTTTCCATGGACAGCATGGGGACTTTTATTTTGGGCTGCTGGGTTACAGGCTGGTTTGTTTATCCAGGGACAAAGATGTCCATGATTTGTATGCAGCTATGAAATTTAATTATGAACATTTTGCTTTCCAATGTACTGTAAAATAACTTGCCTAGGGCACGAAAACTTTAACAGCCATATGTTACAACTGCTTCTAAAGACAAATACATTTTCTTATCTGAAAAACTATGAACTATAAACATATTAGTTATTAATAATATAGTTAAATAAATAATACATTTACATTTATGGCACTTAGCTGAAACATTTATTGAAAGCAACTTTTGGTTGAATATATTTAATTTGACTGAATAATACCAATGTCCTTTCTTATAGACTACACTCTATAACAAACACTTATCTTGAGTGTTTTTTTAGCTGTTGACTGTATTTTCATTAAATGATTACTAATAATCAGTTTCCCAGCATGCATGTGGTATGAGTAAAGTAAACTTGAAGATCTTGCCCCAGTTATACCAGTACCCACAGATAACACCAATGTGGTGTGTGGGTGGGTGTTGGTACTGTAAATGGGTTATTTTCACAATATGTAAGAATCTGTAAGAATTCATTCAAACCAATTCCAATGAAAACTTACAGATAAGGTTAGTTAGGACTATGGTCAGGCATGTCTTCACTCGTCTGAAACAAAACTGTTCTTACTTGTCATAATTCCTAATATTTGTTTGCAATTTGGTTATTCTTTTCATCAAGAATGATTTCTCTTTTAATGAACAGTGTTCTTCAGAGATATCCAGACACCAACAATTGTTCAGCACACTCTGTAATCAGTGGTGACACTTTTTTACATAGTCAGTGAGTAGTCTGAAAATGCTACATGTATAAACATTGTGCTTTTGTTGAGAATTAATTAAAAGTAAATGATGGGAAAACTCTAACTGCAAAATCAATGTGTGCGCTTCTGAGGTGTTTCTCAATGTTTCTCTTTTTGATTATGCAGTGGACACACACAAACACACACTAATACACACAAGCAGGAATTGACAGCAATTCAGTAGTATGGCCACTGAACCATGAGATGTTTACAACAAGCTGAACTGACCCTGATTTTCTCTTCTTAGTCCAGCTGGCAACTGAAGATAAAACAAACAAACTGTCATAAACAAACAAACAAAACCTACAAGCATCCATGCCTCTATTGTAGCTAAATCTACGAGCATCCATGCCTCTATTGTAGCTAGATCCACAAGCATCCATGCCTCTATTGTAGCTAGATCTGCACCAGGGAGCTCCACAAGTGTTAAGACTATTACCTGGACAGTGAGAGACAAACATAATTTACAGTAATATACCATTTCATGTCAGTTAAATAAAACTAAAACCCAAATCCCACATGTTGTATTTTAATACTGAAGCACTTGAATGGCTGTCGCACTCTCTGCCCTGCTGTCCCAGTACCTTTGATCATTTCCACCTGATCTCAAAGATGCACTCATTGACAACCATATATGTAATCCTTTGCTGCCTCTGAATTTGTGAGAGCGTTGACATTTCTGGAGTTCCTCGGCTGTGTTTCACCCAGTCTCCCGTCGCCGCTCCAGCTCTAGATCTACGGTGACCCGTCTGGTGTCTTTGCCATTTCTTTGCCACCGCCTGGTCTGTTCCTGAAGACCAGTGGCTTTTTAAGCTACTCCCACATCTGTGCCCAGTCACGGTCCTCATCTGCCTGACCTCCTGACCCTGCCTGGGAACGCAGCCGGACAGCCGTGCACCTTAAGCTGTGATTTGTGCACTTCCTCGAGAACCCACCTGTCTGTCTGATTTGGGCTACACCTGAGCTAGCTCTGACCTACTGGCTTACCAGAGCCACTAACTGCCTGGCCTTGTCTCTCTCTTAGTGCGCGAGGAGAAAACTTTAGCATATAGCAAAGGGGCAATGTTTTTTCTTAAAACTAGCAATGGTGTCTGTGAGGCAGAACCTATTTTTTCGTTTTCACTTTGCATCCTTTGGTCTCTGTCCCAGTTTTTGGTGGCAGTGTTGTGAACTCAGGTCCATTATAATATTTTGGTAGACAGCAGTCTAGGCAGCTTCCACGTCGCCCTCTCTGCTTTGTCTTCATTTGTGTACTTGTACAGAAACAAGTACCCTGCAGAAAGGAGCATTTTGCAAGTCCTCACAGTGGCGTATTAGCTGCTGAGACTTCAGGACACCCGTGCTGGAAGAGAGGAGCATGTTCTTTGTTGTGTCATGTAGAGGTGTCAACCTTTCCAGACCCAATGGCCATGCCTCACAGGTTTGGCTGTGTAATTAAAATTCACTTGTCATATTACAGAATATAATACAGAATAATAATATATAATTTGAAACTTAATTATCTGTAATTTCGGAAAGTGGGCTAAAAACCATTATTGTCATAATGCACTTAAAGCACTCTTTAAGAGTTTTTAACATGCTATAGACCTACAGAAGGTTAGATTTTTTTATTTTTTTGTTATGTGTTATGTGTTATGATTGCATAGATTGCGGTTGATATTGTTAAAAATGTAAAACGTCTAAACAGTATACTCAACTAGTAATTAATAATTAAAACTCCATGATTCAAAAGAATTAAAGGATTTAGTGCAGAATTTGACATTTCAGTGAATCCCATCCGTAATGCTGATGAAACTGCAGTACCCAAATACCTATACTACCTGGCATTTTTTTTTTACCATAAGTAACACACTGCATTTTGCACTGGCTTCATAACACATAATTTTACACATGCATGATGAGAGGACTGTAATATACTCATAATGCATGTCGAACTGAAAAGCAGCAATCATGTCCCAGGCTCTTCGGATCCACCACCATTGGAAGGATCCAGGATCCACTCCAGGATCTTGTTTTATTCAACTTCTTTTTGCCCATGGCATTTTCAACTGCTCTTTCTCCTCTTTGTCTCTGCGTTTCATGTCCAACTAGCTTGCTAGCATTCAATAATGTGTGTGTAGAGCTGTGTGACGGACTCAGGACTGAAGGATTTAGGTGAGTACACATGTAGACTGTGGAGTACACACATGTGGGTGATGAGGTAGGCAGGTATGCCACACATGTGGGTGATGAGGTAGGCAGGTATGCCACACATGTGGGTGATGAGGTAGGCAGGTATGCCACACATGTGGGTGATGAGGTAGGCAGGTATGCTACACATGTGGGTGATGAGGTAGGCAGGTATGCCACACATGTGGGTGATGAGGTAGGCAGGTATGCCACACATGTGGGTGATGAGGTAGGCAGATATGCCACACATGTGGGTGATGAGATAGGCAAGTATGCTAATCGTGCCACAGATAATCTGCTTTTTTTTATCTGAGCATATTATTTATTGATATGGAGATAAAACGAGTATTTTTACTATATCTTAAACATAAGAAAAAGGAAATTTCAGGAAGTTGTGGTGCTGATAAATCCTGTTATTTTTGAGGTTGTCATGTAGTTAAACAGATGAAGAGCCAGACTAATCATTGTCAAAGTAACCCATGTTGTGCTGGAAAGCGGGAAAAAATAAATGAGGTGCTGTCTAATTTATCCAGTTAAAATTACTGTTACTTACAGCTTATATGTCATGGTACGGGAGGCCCCTGCTACCGGTCACCTCCGTCACAGCGGCAGTTGTCCTGTTGTTGTTGCGTTGTGTTCGGCCCTCAGGTGGGCGGGGCCTATTAACCCCCTCTCCTGACGGTCGTTTGTTTGTCTATATATGTCTTGTCTTTGTACCAGTTGACTGCTGGTTATTGTTTCCTTAATTCGGAACAGTGCACGGGTTTTTGGTTTGCGCACTTTATTCATTAAACCTCTCTTTTTCCCTGAGACTTGGCGTGATCGCTTCCTTTTTGTTCGCACTCCCTGCCCGTCACATTATAACAGGTCAACATGACTTTTCTGGCTCATCAAGGTAGAAATACTCAGAAACCTTTTGTGCTCCATAATAATGATGTCATAAAAACACCACACTATGCACCAATGTTAAAAAAAGGCCAGTAATATGTCCAACGGAGCAAAATACAATTTGTGTTCTGGTACACTGAAGAATACAAATTTTATTCCGTCACAGCATGATTCCTTCCGCTAGCCCACTTACATGCAATGACTCCTAGTGACTTTCAGTGGTAGAAAAAATGCTGGAACATGTTTACACAAACACAAAAGAGTGTCCTCAACGACCACTTTGCGCGCCTCAACGATGCCAATCACAATTGAAATGTGGAAAAGAAAACCACAAACACCATCAAAGTGTGGGTGTAGGAAGCAGTTTCAGTTCTGCAGGACTGTTTCAGTTGCACTGACTGCAGTAAGGACACTGCTTCACGTGGGAATCAGATATAGCCATCATCTGTCACTGCCTACATAAGTAAGTGCGTGGACGACATAGTCTTCACTCAAGCTGTCACTACACAATCAAACATGAAGCCCGGTCTAAATGCTGAGACCAGCTGCCTGCTGAAAGCTTGAGATGTTGCATTCAGATCACAGGAGAGTAAAGCATGGCGGAGGGAACAGACTCATCATTGGTCAGGAATGGCAGAGCATTCATACTGCCACAGAATACATGAGGAAGAATCATCTAATATGCAGTGATGACCTCACTCCCCCAAAATACACCAGAGCAACAGAGATAGAGAGAAAGAGAGAGAGAAAGAGTGAGAGAGATCCTTTGCCCTGCTGGTGACCAGGTCCTGTCTGAGACTGCACCTGATGTCAGGAAGATCCTGCTTAGATTAAACACACACAGATCTGCTGGACCTAACAGGCACTCAGGACGTGTGCCCACTAGCTAACGGATGTCTTCCCTGATATCTTCAACATCTCCCTGGTGAAGGCTGCAGTGCAAACAAGCTCCAACTCAACAAGTCATTCCAGTGCTGAATAAGTCCTCATTCACATGCCTTCATGATTAATGGCTTCTCGCCTTCATTTCAGTTGTTATGAATTGCTTTGAGCGGCTGGAAATGGCCCAAATGGGAGTCCATCCCACCAACTCTGGATCTCCATCAATACAACCCAAACTGCTGCACAGAGGACACCTTCATTTCAGCCACCTGGCCTTAACCTACTTCAGCTGCAAGGGCATTTGTGTTAGAACGCTGTTTGCTCCGCAGCTGGAGTCTTGACTGAAGACACCGCGGTCATGAGGCTCATCACCAATAATGATGACACTTCTCATCTCTGACGAGGCGAGGCCGCTGGAGTCCTGGTACAAGGGTGAGCGTATTTCTCTAGATGTCAGTAAGACAAAAGAGATGACTGTGGGCTTCAGAAGGATATAAGTTCACCACACTCCCAGCACGTCATTGGCATTACAGTTCGATACAGGGCCCAGTTTCAAGTGCCTGGGAGTGCCAAATCACGATCAACCCTGAACACTTCATCCTCAGTGGAGAAGCCTCAACGGCATCAGTACTTATTGAGGAGGCTGGAGACGGCTGGCATGTGCACATCCTTACTCATCTGCTTCCATAGAAGAACATTCTGACCTGCAGCCTTTTGGGTATTCATTTCTCCTCATACAACATATTCACTAAAGCGGGTGGTAGCAACGGGCCAGTGTCTTATTGGTCTAGTTTGCCTGAGTGGTGTGTACGGTGGGCTTGCAGAATTAGGTACGGTGGGGTCGCACCCCTCACATGGTGTATTTACAACTGTCTTGTTTGTACCTAGGTTATGGACAGTTTCTTATGCACAGGCACAGATGGTTATTTACACATTCAGACTGGACTTCTGCCGCAGCCATGCCCCAATATCTGTTGCCCTATATACAGGTGTCACGGTGAGGGAGGCTCCCCCTACCGGTCGCCTATGGTACAGCGGCAGTTGTCCTGTTGTTGTTGCGTTGTGTGCTTCCCTCAGGTGGGTGGGGCTTATTAGCTCCCTCACCTGATGGTAGTTTGTTTGTCTATATATGCCTTGTCTGTGTACCAGTTGACTGCTGGTTATTGTATCCTTAATTTGGATCAGTGCACGGGATTTTGGTTAGCGCACTTTATTTATTAAACCCCTCTTTTCCTCTGAGACTTGGCGTGATCGCTTCCTTTTAGTTCGCACACCCTGCCCGTCACAGAATAACCAGCCACCTTTCGGAAGCCGCCAGTCTCCTTTACTTTCTCCTTCGTTTGTGGTCATGTCTCGTGGTAAGTGTTTGTCTACGTGAGATTCCGTTGTTTGAATGTATGTGGAGGAGAGCTGGGTTGCAAACCGCTTGTCCCGTCGTGACTACGTGCTTGTTTGTTTGTGTGTTTGTATAGCACGTTGTGTGGCACGGCGGTGACTGAAGCGAGAGACCCGATAGCGCTCTCCTCCAAGGGGGCGGCGCCTTCTCGCTAAAAGTGCTCGCCCGCAGTCTCTGTTTGTGCAGGTGCATGTGTGAGATGTGTGTGATGCGTGTGTGAGACTGCGGGCTTGAGCTAGTGAGTGAAAGGGGCGTCTGCCGTTTGTCTTGCGTGCTGGGTCGTGTCTTTGTGTGTATGTTTATGTTAAATGTAATTCCCCGTGTGCTCCCTCCCCTTTTGTTTGTTTAAATGGTGTTTTGGGGGAGGGGAGCAATGGAGGGTCCTGTGCTACCCATTAGGGCACAGAAGTGCGCAGCTCCGGAAGGAGGCCCGCCGGTGAGAAGGGTAAGTGCGGCGTGAGGGTTCTGTGCCACAACCGTTGTCCTCTATATGAGGAGTGGCACAGACGGCGCAGCTCCTGAGGGAGGCCCGCCGGTGAAAGGGTAAGTGCGCGTTTGTGTTGTCTGCGTGTATGTGTTGTGTGCAGGTTCCACCTACAGGATGGCAGTGGAGCTCCTGGACCTTGTGGGATCTCCCAAGTAGGCAGGAGCCCCCTGATGTTATGGGGTGACCGGAGCCCTGGTCGTAACTAGCCCCTCTGGAAGGGTAAGGGCCCCCCCGTACGTGTGGGAACTATAAGGCTCCGGTCTTAAGAGCTCCTGCCCACAGCAGGAGCCCCCCTTATGTTGTAGGGTGACCGGAGCCTTGGTCATGAGTGGCCTCCCTGAAGGGAAAAAAAGGGGTTTCCCAGATGTGTGGGTGACTAGAGGGCTCCGGACTGAAGAGCTCCTGCTGAAGACAGAGGTCCCCCCCTCGTGCTCGGGGTGGCTAGGAGGTTGGTCCTGGGGTGTGACCGGTCACCAGTGGGGAAGGAGTGCTTCCCCCCTGGAACCTCCCGGCAGGGGTGGAGGAGTCCACCCCTGCTCCCCATGAGGGGCGGTCTCCCCGACCGGTTAGGGTTGCCCAGGCCCCAACCTGGGGTGTGCCACCAGTGGGGGCTTCCCCCTGGAACCTCCGGCAGGGTGGAGGAGTCCCCCCTGCTATGCACCTCCCCATGAGGGGCGGTCTCCCGGCCGGTTAGGGTTGCCCAGGGTGACTCCAGGCCCTGTGTAGGGGTTTTCCCGAGCCGAGAGGTAGGTCCAGGAGGCGTTCAACTATATGGTAGGTAGGTAGCCTGCACACACGCCCCCCTAGTGTTTGTGTTTGTCCTAGCGTGCTTGTGAATTGTTGTATGTAATTCCCCGTACGCTCCTCCTCCAAGGGGGCGTTTGGGGAAGGGGCTATGGAGGGTCCCGTGCCACGGCCTGTGGCACGGAGGGCGCAGCTCCTATGGGAGGCCCTAGTCATGGTAAGTGCGCGTCTGTGTTGTGTCTGTGTGTGTGTGTGTGTGTGCTATGTACTGTGTGCAGGTTCCTCCCACGGTTGGCAGTGGAGTCCCTGGACCATGTGGGACCTCCAAAGTAGGCAGGAGCCCCCTTATGTGATGGGGTGACCGGAGCCCTGGTCGTAAGTGGCCTCCCTGGAGGGGAAGGGCTGCCCGTGTGTGTGGGTGACCAGAGGGCTCCGGCCTGAAGAGCTCCTGCTGAAGACAGAGGTCCCCCCCTCGTGCTCGGGATGACGAGAAGGTTCGCCCTGGGGAGTAGTCGGCCCACAATGGGGAAGGAGTACTTCCCCTGGAACCTCCGGCAGAGTGGAGGAGTCTGCCCTGCTATGAACCTCCCCAGGAGGGGCGGTCTCCCCGGCCGTTCTAGGGATGCCCAGGGGAACTCTCGGCCCCATATAGGGGTTTTCCCCGAGCCGAGAGGTTGGTCCAGGAGACGTTCAACTATGTAGTAGGGAGGTAACCTGCACACACGCACACTTTGTGGGGCCCTTGGGGCGTGAGGGCTCTGTGACCGACTGGGGCGTGGTTTTGTCTTGTTGACGGCCCAGTCGGTCCAGGGTCCCGCCCAGGGAGACGGGAGCTAAATTGTGTTCTATGTTTTATGTTTCAGCTCCGGGACCGCAGGAGGCGTTTCCCTGCCTTGTCCCCGCCTTCCTGCCCCCTTCGTCTGGCGTCTTGTGTTCTGCCGCTGTGAACCGCACATCGGGCCGTAGTGCGGCTTGGTGGGGGGATCTGTCACGGTGAGGGAGGCTCCCCCTACCGGTCGCCTATGGTACAGCGGCAGTTGTCCTGTTGTTGCGTTGTGTGCTTCCCTCAGGTGGGTGGGGCTTATTAGCTCCCTCACCTGATGGTAGTTTGTTTGTCTATATATGCCTTGTCTGTGTACCAGTTGACTGCTGGTTATTGTATCCTTAATTTGGATCAGTGCACGGGATTTTGGTTAGCGCACTTTATTTATTAAACCCCTCTTTTCCTCTGAGACTTGGCGTGATCGCTTCCTTTTAGTTCGCACACCCTGCCCGTCACAACAGGACACTATGTTCCTTTTTACTCATAAAATGACACATAACCCATACACTTAAAAATAAATATTTTTATGTAATGTGATAATGTGAGATTGCGAGTTTAATTATCGCACAAAGGCTGCAACTGTCTAAGGAACCATGGTGTTAAATATCATGAGCTGGTGGAAACTAGCCATGACTCATTTGGAAAAAAGAAAAGCAGAATAATAATTGTTTAATCATTGCTGTTGTTGGAAATAAACGTGATCCTTTGACATTTTAAAGTGTACTAAATGTTGGTATACTTTTTTTCACAAAGAGACTTCTGCATATTTTTGGTGAAAATGATGTTTCTCTGAGCAATTCTCTTTCATTGGACTGAATGTGATCCTCTGGATGTCACGGTCAGCCCCGGACTCCTCCCTGTGGGCGTGTGTTCCTGGTGTCGATGTCCTTCTGTGTATTTCCGTGGGTGTGTGTGAATGTGAGTGTGTTCATTCGTTGCACCTGTAGCTTGTCTCGTCCTCACAAGGGGTTAGTGTGGTACGTCTATTTAATGTGTGCATGCGCAGTGTCCCGTGCTCGTCGTTGTTTGAGTCACCGTGTATGTGTGTCGGTTAGTGTTTGTTTTGCGCGATTGCGCTTTATGTTAAAGAGAATAAAATATACGTTTATCTGTCAACGCCTGTGATCTCCGGCTTCTTTCTGAAAACGCCTCGCTCACCGTGACACTGGACTAAACTGTAAACCGTCAGTGGTAGTGTTCCTACTAGCGCTAATAAGCACTGTTTTGCTGATTAAACGAATACGTTTACGTTTAACTACGTGTCATCTCTGCTTTTTGCCTCACCCTCGCTACGTTACAGATGTATTAAGGTTAATTAGGTTAGATTGAGGTTTGATTGCTGATTGTACAGTCAAGCAAAATTGGCCGCAATTGTACCCAAACTATCCTCTGATTCATTCATGTTACAGATATTCTGTTGAGATGTTATTGATCGTCTATAAAGCACAACTCAAACCTATATTTTGCCGTTTTTGTTTGTCTGTTCTGGATATGGTGGTTATTTGTTTTGACTCCTACTTGACTGTGGATTATCATTTTCTGTTGTTGTTCTGTGTACAAATGACTCCCCACCCTAAATTATCTTTAAGCAGTTCCGTAGATTATGTTTCCGTCAATGCCACAGATAAACATCGCCTCTCTATGCAATAGTCTCTGCTTCCTTCGCTCCTCGAACCCCAGGCGTTGCATTAATTTTATGCCACTGGACTATTTCTTCTGAAGATACAGGGGACTGGACAATTCTAGGACCCCATTGACACTCACGCAGATTATCAGACGCACAGCAGCTTCAGTGAATCTCCATCAGGTTGGCTTTACAGACACTAGCCAACCAGCCACAGCAGTTAGCCACTCTTGGCTCAGCAGGAAAAGAGATATCTTTCAACCTGTTATCTGTAACCAGCAACCTGCTCCTGCTTGTCCTCCTTGTCAATAAGAAATGCCAGTAAGCTCTTTTAAAATTGTATTACCCAATAAATATGATGGGAATGTCAAAGGTTTCTCCTTCAGTGCTCTGTACTTTGCTCAGTCAGGCTGCCAGTTTTGATCAAGTATGCATCATTCTATTCATTTCACTTTTAGCTGGTATGTTGTTGGAACAGGTGAATGCCATTTGGTTAAAGAAGAGAATTGATTTTTTTTTTTTGTCAGAGTTAGGGAGTCCACTTAGCTGCCGTGGAGTTTGGTACTTGATACTTGTGATATTCCTGTACAGTATGAACGCTTGTTGTGAGGGTTTATTCAGCGTAAGGCCTCGGAACGATCATCACTGCACTACAGATCTGACAGAGGGAGCCATTACTCCTCGTTGCCCAGCACACGACTAAAGTAGTTACACCCCAAACTCTGAAATTCTCTCCCAGATGACCCGAGGACCCTTTCAACAAGAAATGCTTCTATTTCATAAGGCCTTTAATTAAGCTGTGCTGCCATGGCTGTGCTTCGAGCATGCTCACTTCCTTGATTGGTAGAAATGCAGGTTATTTAAAAAATATTAATTCCTTTAATGTTGCATTTAATTTTTAATGGTGTTCATTAATAATTATGATTATCTATGGTCAAAACTAAGGCCTTTGCCTAATTAGTTCTGTATAACCTGAGCAAAATGGTTCATATGAACATTCACCTCTCCAGCCACAGCTGTGTTTCTCTTCACTGTCTAAAGTGACAGGGATCTTCATCTTTGAATAGATTACCGTGGACTTCATTACATTAAAGAATGAATAGATTCAGTCAATAGTCCCACCCTCTGGAACAACTAAGAGCAGCAGAATTCTACATTGGAACTCTGGTTAGAAATGTAGGAGGTTTCCAGAGTTCCACTGTGATAAAGTATTCTGCTGTTCTTAGTTGTTATAGAGGAGGAGCAATATAGAGAATGCACTGCTGGTATTGGCCATTATAAAAACCTGATGATGTCTTTTGGACTGCCAAATGAGCCATCTGCTGTGATCAGTCATCTTATCAGTTCGTTATTGCATACATAGATGACATGTAGGTATTTTTCCCTGTAAGATAGATACACATATACAACATGTAAGACAAGTTCTTAGTGCTGTTTAAAAATCATCTCGATATTTGTCCAGTTCTACGTCCAAAGCAAACAACAACAACAAAAAAAAAAAAAGATTTTAGCTGCTTTTCCATGCCTGTCTGATTCAATTAATGCTCTTGACAAAATGGGAGTTAATGACCACCATAATAACCCACAGCATTAGAACCTTGCTGGGTCTGTTCTGGATCAGCTATAATCTAACCTTCCCTGCTGAGTTAATAAGCACATGCTCATTTTAATTTTGGTTAAAAAGATGTCCTTCAAGACAGGTTAGCGGAGAGGTAGAGTTATCACAGAGGTGGAGGTATCGTGATATCACAGAGGTGTAGATATCATTATATCAAACATAAACTTAGCAGGGCAGAACAAAACTATCATCCAAAGCATTGCTGGGTGGCTGACAAGAAACATCATTTGTGCTGGAGCCACAGATGAATCTAGAATATAGCTTTTTAATTCTTGCCAGACTCGATTTCCTAGTTGATAGTCATGGGAGCTTCTGTGCCTGTCAGCCTAATCCTGATAATACTACAGAACCTTTTTTATGTGTCGGGGAGTAGAGTCCCAGACAGGCTCCCTGCAGCACACACACTCAATATTTTGTGGATAACCAAAACACAGTGAAAGGAAGTTAAACTTGTTGGCACTAATGATGTCATCTTGAGCTGAAGCTATACATGAGAGAATTCACGTCCTGTCAAGCTGATTATTAATAAAATAACGGAAGAGATTCCTCACACCGATCATTAAATTGTCCTAAAGGTTTATTGTAAGAAAAAAACAAAATGTATTCATTTCATGTTGATAGTTTGCCACCCAGTGTCGATTGGTGGAGGATGAGTTCCCTTACTGAGAGCGTGGACACACAGTTTTTTGTTTTTCTTATTGTAAAGGTCACATCTGGCTCCTCCCCCACCTGTCAATCTTTAGGTTTTGTTTAGCCCCTCCTGTCTGTCACTTGCTTGTTTTGTTTCTCCGGGTTCTGTTTTGGTTTTCGGTTTGCCGTGTCTTGTCTTGTTCCTTGTTTAGTCAGTATATTTAATCTCTGTGTTTGGTCCTTCGAGTTTGTCAGTTATTGTAAGTACTTGTGCATCGTGTGTATGTTGGTGTCTCCCTGCTCGTGGTTCATCTATGTAGATTCAGCCATGCTTAAATGTTCTCTGTATTTTTGATTAGTTTTCTTTGGTCTTTGTCTTTTCTCTGGTCTGTGTCCAGCCACCACCTACCTGCTGTTACAGTAAATCAGGAAGAGAGAGAAATTTAAAAGCTTTAGAGAACCTGTATAACTACTAAGTATTAGTAACCTCTGGAGCTCTGTGTAATTTCTGTGTAATTTCCCTTTTATCAATGTCTTTTTGGTTGTACCCTGAGAACATATGTGTATATATATATATGAACTATATGAAGCACCAAAATAGTGGACATAAATGTGTTTATGTATTTGAGTATATGTATTTTTCAAACAGTGTCTTTGCAAGAGCACTTAAAATGTTTCAGCAAGGTGATCTGTTGTTTAAAAGTATGTGCCCATGTAATTAAACTTTCCCTAAATTCTGATTCCTTGAAGATGAATGACAAAACTGAGAATTGTTATGGGTACAGTGTGGAAGTATGGGTACATAGTTCAATTAGGAACTATAGAGAAGTCGTCAATAGCAAGTCATGGTCTAGGCCAGGTCATATTTATATAAGCAACAGCTCTATTGGCAGTATGTCATAATGCTAAATGTTCCCACATCAGGGGACTATAGGCAGAAATACCAACACCACTATGCAAAATGAATCCACCCTCTAATCAAATGCACCTCTTTAAAGTACTAGCAGCATAACTAACATTTGACCAAAAATATTACTGCAACTGCTTGTCCACTGCCTGCTCAAACAGATGCTGTGACTGGAGTGGCCATTATACATGAGACACCAGTAATCCAGTCTGAGAATTGTCCGTTACATCCGTCAAGTCCAGCTTTACATAAGTAATGACACAGATGGTCCTCTTTAGCTTCAGCTCAGGAGTACAATTTATTGTCCAAAGCCCCATTTTGATGGGATCAAATTAACATGGGTCCTGGAGTAATATATTCTTTTATGGGTGCTCTTCTGTGGTTTTATGTCACCTCAGTGTTTTTCTCCTCTTCTGAGAAAATTATAGGCTGAATTACCTTTTGTTTTGCAGCTCACCTTAACCCAACTCAGCATTCACCTCATCATTCTGTCCTGCTGCGATACAAATCTTTCTGATTTTCCAGGCATGTCACTTGTCATTGGGAAAAAAAAGCTTTCTGGCTGCTTCTACTGGCCATATTTAGTCTCCTAATGTACAGATCCACCAGAGACTCTCCCGAAATAAAAATGCTTTTGATGAGTGACTCAATCATTTCCCTGGACTGGATGGTAAATGTCCCACTCTATGCTACCTGAGAGAACATTATACGTAAGAAAAAGAAACTACAATCAATGAGAAAATCAACAGGCATAAAAAAGGGTTGATTATAATCACAGCTACATGTATAAGTCATTACGTATTGGATATATGACGGAGTTCCAAAAATGGCATGTATATAAAACACTAGAAACTTGTCCTATAGTAGTTTCATTACTAAGGACATGTAGGATTCATTATTATAAATCCCCTCTGATAAACTAATGCAATCTGAATAGGACTTAAGGTTGAGTCTGAACAGAAAGAAAGATCTACTCTTAAAAAATTTAAATATTGTACAATTAAACAAACCTCAACAACCATATTGTTCTATTTTGTCTGCTTTTTGATATTTTATTGTAATTTTGCAGTTCCTATATAGCCATAAAGTGTAACATGTATGGCAGGATGAGGACTATTGGATTTTGCAGTGTGAGGAGTTTTTAGATTCCTAATATGAACCTTCAATCACTAGGCAGACACACATACTGAGTGAACGGATCTTTAGCCAATGAGACTTTACTTTGAATAGACGATACTCTAGCATGATAAATGAAAGAAGATACACTGGACAAACAGTAAAATAGAAAACACAATAAATAACTAACACGTAAAGATATTTCATAAACAACTAACACGACGAACACTAAACAAAACACTAGCATAAGTAAACATAACTACACATGAAGCCTAATGAACACGTACAAACACTATCAAACTAAACATGAAGCAATATACAAACCAGACAAGACAAACCAAGACCTAAACAGACCAGGCGTGACAAAAGGTTTCATATTGTTTTCAAGCCTTCAAAAAAAAATAGAAAGAAAGTGAATCAATCTGTGTTTTCATTTCAAACATTAACACTCTAAAATGATATTACAATATTAGATGTACAATATTAGCTTAATGAAGATTAGCAAATGCTTTGGTGAAATCAATTCAAATTCGATTGAAGAATCATATATATTGAAGACAAGCTTTTCACCCCAAGTGCAGATTTCATTTCCTCATTTCCTGAAGCATAACCTAGACCTTCATAGTAAAAGGTTTAAACTATAGTTGCTCTGGGTAGAGCAGGCTGTGCTGTATATGGCTACATTACAGTATGTGCAGTCTATAGAGGTTAGACAGGTTAAGCACTGGCTTATGTAATAAAGCTGAAAGAGCTGCTAAAAGTGACATACTGTATGTCCATGCTACGTCATAATTAATTCACATCTCTTGTTCACGTCTCATAATTTTTTTTGTTTATTTCCGGCTTTCTCTTGAGGTTGTATGTTTGTTGTATGTGCTGGATAAATCTTTAAATATTTTAAAAGAGGTAGATAGTGTAAGCACATTAGTGTTTCCCACATTTACATCTCAAGAGTAGACACCTTCCAGCCACTTAACATTCACTGACTCTGAAATGGAGTTATTGGGTCGATACAAGCTAAGGAAGAGCACCCATGTCCATGTCTGTAGAGGGTTCTTCATTAGAGAATCCCTTTGGCATGTCATTCATGATCAAGCTGACTTGTTTCAGCAGTGGATTTTGGCCTAAAGCTGCCAGAGCTCAAAGGAAGTCACTGGCTCTTTAACTGATCTCTTTAACTGATCCCTTTAACTGATCTCTTTAACTGATCTCTACCTGTAGCGTGATAGCTGAAGGATTTATTTCAGTCATTTATCATTCATTCATAACTAAATTTTTCAGCTTCTTTAACATATTTATTTTATTTTCATGTTTCAATGTATCGATCTAGAGTAAAATGATTTTATTTGACGTTTACTGGAAACTGGTGATTGTGTGTGTTTTTAGGCAGGATTTTCAGGTTCCCTGCTCTCTCTAATGGAAGACTGTCATGGACTCTAATCTTGGCCCTCTGTGCTCTTTCACACACTTCAACTCGAATCCACAAGTCATTATCTTCAGTTACTGATGGGATTCGTATTGCACTAGAGATACTGCAGCATGCAAGACTGTAAAAACCCATAATGAAACCTCACATCTTATCAAAATAATGAAAGAAAATAGAAAACAAAAGGAAAAAAAAATGATCACAGCTGTCCAGATAAGGGAAATGTAGACCTATGTGTAAGCATATTCCACTTTGACTAGAGAATATGGATAAAACTATGTTTACAGCTCATCTAAACTCTGTAGTATTGACTGCTCAAAGTAATCCATACATGCATTCAAAATAATGTAGGGTTTCCCAATTTTATCTCCCTTCATTTTTAGACTTCATTATATGCCAAAATGCATCACACTACAGGACCTGACCACTGAGAGCAGTAATTACAGGCATAGTGTAGGACAGCGATAGTATAGGATGTTTATGTCTGTTGTTATTAGCTAGTGGTCGATTGCTATCACTCTCTACTATTATTTACTTTACATTGTTGTGGCATTTGTTATTCATGAACTGAATATACATCACCTAATATGTCACCATACATGTTGTAATGAAGAGAATTCCAAGGTACAGCCGAGTTAAGTGTCTCTCAGTCCCCCACTGCAACCGACTGATCTTTGTGAGTTTCAGGACTGAGCAAACCTTAGGGGTTGTGACAGCCTGGTGCAATACAAATCCCATCAGTGTCTCATGCACATGCACACACACGCACACGCTCACACGCCACGTGCCACCCTGAGCTCTCAGCAGGCCAGAGTGACTTTGAGGCAAAGCCGGAGTCTCCACACTGCAGGGCTGGAGTGCAGCGCTGGTAAACAAGCAGAGACGGAGGGAGACCGAAGCAGGAGCGGATCAGTGAGCAGAGGGAGTCTTTAAATAAGAGCCCTAGATCAGCTACAAACTAATAAGGGGCCTGTGCAGATTAAGCACCAGTACAGATGGATGGAATTAAAAGTTACCTCAGGTGTGTATAAATGAGGGTCAGTTATGTGCCAGAGAGACATGTAGGACTGTTTTTTTGTGTTTTATTTTCCACTCTCTTGAACCAAGCTGTCTTAATCAGCCTATTTTAACCAGGGAACTAGTGATGACACAGCTACTGTCTGGCTGCACCCTGAGAGGCGGGGTTTGGGGATTAAAAGGGGGTGGGGATGTGCGGGGGTGGGGTGTTACTGTGTGCATGTGAGATTGCATGGTGTCTAGAAGACAGAAACCCGCAAGCTGTAACAGGAGTGGTTAGTAGAGCTGGTGTATTGCTTGCACGCACGTCCTGTGGCGGATACAACCGCTGTGATGGTTTTGCCTGAACGGGAGGCTTCATCTGAGTGGGCAGGGCTGATTGCTTTGGGGGAGTCAAGCGTGCAGGGATCCTCAGACTCTAAGGAGCCTGAGGTAAGGGCCACACTACCTCCCCAGGAGCCGATTTATCCCGTTTTTGTGGAACCCTCTTTCCTTGGAGCAAGGGCATGTTAGAATTTAGTAGGCTGTGCTCTAGCTGAGGCAACAGAGAAGACCTGAAACATGGAAATACGAGTTTTCATAGGACAGAAGTGGTAAAAAGGAAATTTCTTTAATTGTTATTTGTGGTTCCATATAAAGCCATTACATTTCCTTGAGTCTGCATTGTGTTTTCATTAGCCTGCTACTCCCTAAAGGTTTTTTTATCTTCCAGGATGGGGTGGTTAGTGCAGTGCACAAACACACACACACACACACACACACACTCACCAGCCATTTTCCACAAGGTGCTGGAAACATTTATCAGATTTTAGTCTATGTTGACATGACAGCATCATGCAGCTGGTGTAAATTTGTCAGTCACATCCATGATGCGAACATCCCAAACATCAACCACTGGATGGAGATCTGGTGAGTTGACCATGGAGGGTATTTGAGGACAGGGAACTCATTGTCATGTTCAAGATGATTTTGAGAACTGCCACTCACTGGATAATTTCTCTTTATTGGGCCATTATCTTTAAAACCTAGATATGGTTTTGTGTGAAAATCCCAGCAGATCAACAGTCTATCATTAACAGTGTCATGCCATGAGATTCCAGAGAGTATTATTACTGCAGTGAAGTACACATATTTAAGTATTTGCCACAAACCTCCTGTATCTTCAGAAGCACTTTATTTGCACATATGATGGAGGGCTGCTGTCTGAAATATCCAGTTTCTCTGGAAACCTCATGAACTACATTTAATTTGTACCTTTACTACCTCTACATCTTAACCAAAGTACACTGCAGTTCTACTGGGGGCTGTGTGGGTGTGTTCATATGAGTGTTCATAACTCACTCATATCACTCATATCAATACAGTAACCTGATGCAACTCAGAAGCAATACTATATCAGTCCAGAAAAACACAAAAAATAAACAATCCTACAGAAAAAAGAGGCTAAACAATTTCCTTGGTGACCATAGTAAAATTTGATTAAAATCTGACAGTAAAAGATGGGGGAGAGGGGGGTGATTAAAGATGTAATGACTAAGAAATGAATAATGACTCATTTAAAGGTTTAACTGAAAACCACAAATAAAGCTGTCTTATTTTTACAATATCTCATGTCAGGTATATACATCTAAGAGACATCTTTGTTTAGCGCATCTAAAACACTGTTAACAGTGCTTGAATTGACATTAATCTTCTTTAGCACTAATCCCCCAGTAGCACAATTCATTTTCAGTGTTTAAGCAGAGAAGCATGACTACTACATAACTTTAGCTATAGATGCCAGGCCTCCAGCTCTCCAGAGTTATTGTGTTGTTCCATGGTACATGACAAGCAGCTCTGTGAGCTTTAAAGCTATTAGCTAAAGCTTGCAAAAGTGATACTGTATGGAGAAAAGAGATATGCTAATGTGTAAAGAGGATAGTAGAAGTGAGTGTAATATCGATTGTCCTTGGAGAGGTTTTGTTTCCTTTTTATTCGCGGCAAATGGTTGTGAGATTGGGTTTCCACTTCCACTGATGTGCTGAGTTTGTTCTTAAATAATGACTTAAAAATTATATATATATATATATATATATATATATATATATTTTTTTTTTTTAATGAGTTACTGCAGTACATTGCATTCCTCTTTACATAGCCCCCACTACAAAACGTCATGAGTGAGATAAATGACCAATTAAAGAACTGTGATACTGTAGCCTGCATAATCTTCAGACGTGTTGCATTTTTATTGTTAAGCCACTAAAATGAAAGCGTAACTTATTATCATGCATTATTGCAGTAGTGGTCTATTGTATCTTCTTCAGATGTAATCAGCTGTACACTGCAGAAACCATGAGCAGACTTGCTGATCTGGCTGCACTTCGCTGGACTGAGATTGATGTCATTCCTGGGATCTTCTGGAGCTGCTACTCCAGCTTAGCAATCACAGCCCTAACTGCCCCCATCGCCGTGACGATACCCTTGGTGTTAACCTTCCACATTCTCTGTATTTCTTCTTTCACTTGTATTTTTCCAACTTTTTACATTCCTTCCTTTAGATGTCTCCATCACTTGAGACTGCCACATCTATTACCACTGGTGTTTTCTGCAACGGTGTATCTATTAGCTTATCTGCTATCTATCATTTTCTTATCTGCTATCACGATGGCAGGATAGTTCATGGCTACTTGCTTTTCTGTCTGGATCTGGATGTCCCACAAACTGGTAGACATGCTGTTCTCAACCATTCTCTGTGGCTCCTCCCATTTGCACCTGACAGTGTCGAGCTCAAATGCCTTGCATAAGTTAATTTTCATAATCCCCATCAATTGGTTATGTTTCCGAGTGGATTCTTTCTATGTCAGTATTTTGCATCCTGCTACTAGGATGATCTCTGAACTTCATTTACACATGCTGCATCTTGGATTTTGGATCTGGTGTGATACAAATAATTTGCTGAACCTAGAGCTAGTGCTTAGTGTTTGATCTTTTAGTGCCATGATTACCACTCTGTTGTCCTTCGGTCCTGCCTTTAAGATTGTTGTACAGCTTCCACCTCTGCAATCTGTCGGTGATCCATTTCATGGAGGGACTTTCCTGCAGTGACACTTCCTCTGCTTCCCAGGTGACAATGTCCTCCCCATCTGTTTGAGGCACTTCACCAAGTCATCTATGGGGGGTATCCCTCAGATGTATTCAAAGATGTTTGGTATCTAACCATGGATAGTGGATCAATCACTGTCTTAGGCCTCGTTCCCCTTCCAATTGGCTAACTGCTTTTTTATGTTCTTACTTTGGTGGAGTGCCTAATGCATTGAGCAGCTTTTCCGTTCTTTATATCAACACCTTCCAGAGCTTCTCTTGGCCAGCTTATTGTGCCTGGTGGGGAACCAGTGTTTGGGCATGCATATTTATGCTTTTGTTTGTATTCCCATTCAGGTGACTCTTGCGGATGCATCCTTCTCGTGTCTGCCTCATGGTTCCTGTGTGATTGTAGAATCCCCAGGTCTTTGTAGCTGTCCCCCAGGTTTGTTATATTGCCTCATTGTAGTTCACTTTCCTTCACTTGTTTTATTATAGGCTTACCACACTTCTCCATCCCCCACAAAAAATTCCTGTGTCCTTGCTGTAGATTCTGGTCAGATAGAACATCTTTTCTTTTGATTTGGAGTACATGCTCACACCTTCATCCCCCACATTAGTTTACTGTTGTTATAGTCACAGGTGTTTTACACTCAATGCTGATGCTAGCACAGTAGCGCAGCTATCACAGTATGTCAGTGTTATTTGTATCACCTGTCCCTCATCTCGTTGTTATGTGTTACACTTGTTGCTTGTTATCATCATTGCACTTGAGTCTATCATTGTCTGACTTTGTGACATAGGTGTAGTATGTTTGTTTTTGTCTGTTAGCGCTGTTAGCTAAAAAATAAAGCTAACATCCTTGTTGCCTTGGCAATCTCCTCGCACCCGTTACTTATTTGAACTAGATGAAAAGATATTCTTTGATTAGTCTGTGGCACTCAGGTTATAATATGGTAAAATATTAAAGGGACTGGACATTCAAATGAAAATAACTAATCTACACTCATACTTCAGAAGACCATGAAATGAACATGATGATCTAAACATTGCTTGTTCACATATAAACTGGTTCCACCTCCTATAACGTCAGAAGTACTGATGATGAAGGACCTCTGCCTTAAGAATCCTTTTTCTCTGGAAACTCTATACTTCACTACAATTCTGAATATCTTTAAATCTGCATCTTTACAGTGTATGACACTTTAGACCACATATATCACAACAGCAATATGTTCGATTCCAGCCCACTTCAACACTCTCAGGAAATGCAATTTTCCACCACACTGACCAGAAAACAGTGAGCGGCACTTTGCCATTAGCTCATTGGGTCTGTGTGAAAAAGATCCATAACACATTTATAATGACATTTCTATTTACAAAGATATTAATAAAGACATATGGATAGATAGATAGTACAGCCCCTGACCCATCCCTCTCGCCGTGTCTGCATGTGTATGTTTGTCTATGTATGGTCGTTTCTGTTTGCGCGTCTTTGTGTGTGTGTTCACCTTGTTCGTAGCACCTGTCTCTTGTCTCACCATCGTGATGTGCTGCACTTGTATCTTGTTATTGTTCATGTGTTTAAGTGGGCATGTTGTCTGGGTTCCTTGTTTGTCGCTGTAGTTGTTGCATGAATTCATCTGGCCCAGCCCTGTAAATGTGTTTTTGCATAACATGTGTCTGTTTCTAATCTAAATAAATAATGCTCTCTGCTCTCACCCTGCCATCCTGCTCTTACCCCGCCATCCTGCTCTCACCCCGCCATCCTGCTCTTACCCCGTCATCCTGTTCTCACCCCGCCATCCTGCTCTTACCCCATCATCCTGTTCTCACCCCGCCATCCTGCTCTTACCCCGCCATCCTGCTCTTACCCCATCATCCTGTTCTCACCCCGCCATCCTGCTCTTACCCCGTCATCCTGCTCTTATCCCGCCATCCTGCTCTTACCCTGCCATCCTGCCTCAGCCTCACACTTACACTCACTTACAATATATATATATATATATATATATATATATATATATATATATATATATATATATATATATATATTGTAAGTGAGTATATATATATATATATATATATATATATATATATATATATATATATATATATAAACTAGAAAATCTAGAAAATGCAGTGACATCAGACAGAAAAGGTGAAATCCAAAATGAAGGTGACACTTCAGACAATGACAGAATAAATAACAAGAGCTTTTGTCCTGCCCACAAGAAAATCCTTAACCACATCTTACTTCATTCCATCAATATTCATTACCCCTTCAACACTCATTCTCTCTCAGACACTATGGATGTGAGATTTATACTGACATGCACAGAATGGAGTTTAAGCAAGGTCACACTGTGTGTTTGTTATGTTGTCATGTCTGTTCTTAATACCTTGTTATTCCTTCCCACTGAGCTATGTAAAAAAACTAATTATGCTGTAAAAAACTTAATTATTCTATACAATAAAGAGAAGATATCCCTGTGGAAAGGTACCATGTTTCCTCAGTAATATGTAAATGAGTAAATAAAATAAATGCATAATTCAGGCTGGTGATTCAGATGTTCAGCATTCGGTATTGTTTGCAAACCCTTTGACCTATGGTTTAAATGTAAGAGATGCTTTCATTTGCTAATAATTATTCAGGGCAATTTGTTATTGACTTAAAGAATGTCCATAAGCACATAAGAAGGTCCGGAATAAAGTGCCTTTGCCCTTTAATAACTTAATTTTCAGAGGTTACAACTATGGCCAGACTATTTAGTATTCTGACTGTGCTTAATGCTGTAATATTACAGCCTTGAAATTCTGCACCTCAGACAATATAAAAGTGTTTTTTATGCGTTTGTTGCTAACCCAAAGTTGTATGTTTGTTGGTAGTGTAAGCAACAAAGAAACATGTTCAACTATTAAGGATTTCTGAGGAGACTTAAATACTTCACTGCGTGTTTCTATTTAGAGAGACAACGCAGGATTGTGATTCTTAAATGAAACCCAAGGGGAGCCAAAGCAGCATGATGGGTGTGTTTGGGCCTGGTTATAAGCTCTTAAAGGGAGAGTGAGACCTTTAAGGGGAGAGTGAGACCTTTAAAGGGAGAGTGAGACCTCCTGGCTTTCCAAACCCAGAAGGCCACAGAGGAGCAGTAGTGATTCCCCTTAACACCTCACTGTGTCTGTGCATGACATTTAGCCTGGCACAAGGGCAGTGGTGCTTTGCCAGGTCCCGGGTCCCTGGCTTGGTCCGTGCATAAGCCTGGATCTTGTGCCATCCCCAGAGCTGCTGCCACGCTTGGCACAGAGCTGGCTAAGATGTGCCAGTTCACTCCCACCAGCTCACTCACATGTATAGAAAAGCATATTTAATTAGACCTATTAACAGTAAGTGCCACGTAGTGCAGTGTATGTGCAAACGCAATTTAGCATTTGTTCATTAAACATGAAGCATTTTTTTTCCATAGGTGTTTGTCCTGTAAATTCAAATGAAAAAAACTGAAGTCTAATTTTGTTTCCATTGATGCTGCTCACTGACTGCGAAATCAATGACCTGATCAGCAAATGGTTTAACGGGAGCAAAGGTAGAGACTTTAAAAGTTTGAATCAATGGTTTTTAAGCCACTCTGCCCAGTTTAGGTCATTGCTGTTTGAGGGTGAGATGTAATTGCATTGATTATGTTAAAATGCACAAATGGACCACATTAACTGCACTAATTAACTATAGCAATTAATGTGCTAAGTCACAAAACACTTGCAATTCTCTGGAAGTTGAGTAGAGTTAACTTCTATATTATGGTGCAACTGCAATTTCCTCTCTCTACTGTAACGTACGGACCCATTTTGTTTAATTGAACAAATGGTTATTTGACTGCCGCCAAACACAAGATCATTACACGTGTGTTAAGCAGCAGATGCTAGTTCTAAAGCTTAATCTCACCCAGATTTGACTTAGCCTGAGTCCTAGGACTGCAAATCCGCTGGCACGTCAGTGCTGAACTGTCTGCACTCTTCAAGCCTACCTGTGGAGTACATTATTAATACTTTCTCCCAGACACCTGTTGAATAGTTAAAATGACTCAGTTGAATTTTATCACCCACTTCCCTTGGGTGCCTCACGTTGCAGGAAATATTGTGAGACAGTGATTGGCTATCAGAATTTAAACAACAACTACTACTAATAATAATAATTCATGTAATGTTGACATATGAGATTCGAAGCTTCAAAAATGTGTGGTGCTAGACAGATGTCTGCAGCCAGATACTTCTCACAGATACAGCTCTTATGGAACGGACATTCTATTAATATTGTTTGTGCCCAGTCCACCTCTCTCTCTCCACCTCTCTCTCTCTCCACCTCTCTCCCTCCATCTCTATCTCTCTCTCTCTGTTTGACTGACTGTGGACAGGGTACCACTAGGGGTTCAAATCTCCTTCCTCTCCTGTCATGGTAATGGCAGAGAGCTTTTCCACAGAGAGTTGCCAGAACACTGAATAAATATGTGACACTGTGACACACACTGTGAGAAATGCCACCATGATGAGCTGTGAGCTGTGCAGCAGAACCTCAGCAAGGTTCATGTTGCTGTTTTCAGCACCTCCTTCCTACCGGCCACTACACTAAAGAGAACTGGCATGTGAAATGGGCCAAAGCCATTACAATAGAGGAAGCAGCTAAGTGCGTATTTTAATATCATCATGATAATGTCTCAAGGTAAATGTTCTTCAATTGTCAAAGCATCTCCTTTGCATTGAAGCATGAGAGGAAAAAAAACTCTTGTTAAAGTAGATTATATTAAGCAGTAACAGCACAGTATGGTAGAGGTGTAATAGAGAGGTGATGCAGAAGGCAGTGAAGGCTGAATGAAAAGTCATGCGATTTAACCAACCACTGACTGAGCATATATACACACTATATATATAAGACATGTGTAATAACACAGAGCCATGCCAAACACTAACTGTTCTCCACACTGACGTGGTCAGGCTACTGCATCCGCTGCTATCACACTGACACTTGAACAGCTATATTTCACTTCTGTGAAAGCCTTCATTTTATAATGTGATCATGCTATTTCATTTGCAGCCCACATGCGTGGATAAGTGTACGTGAGCACACACACATGCTGATGTATCAAAGGTTGGATGTGACTTTTGTCTTCCCTTCTTCTGCCTTCTTTTGATCTTCCATCAAACATGGCTGTGTTTGTGCAGACATTAGGAATGGAGCAGATGGACAGGACCATCAGGACAGATCATTAAGAGAATCTAAGAGCACTGAGCAAGGTCACCCCTATAAAACCTCCTTGAGAGAGACAGAGAGAGAGAGAGAGAGAGAGGGAGGGAGAGAGGGGAGAGAGGGTGGGAGCGATAGAGAGATTTATGCTTTGATCAAAGCTTCTTAATAATGAGCACCTGCATGGAGGTAAGAATAATTGTCACTGCAACATGCAACATCATCACTGAAAAGAGGAAGGCTTAGCCCAACATCAGTGTCAGACTACATAATGAAATTCACTGGAACGTAACCACGACTCCTCTCATAAACAACATATAGGATATATTGCATAACACTGTCCATACTTTAGGTGTTTTTTAGGTGTGTCACGTGAGGGTGGCTCCCCCTACCGGTCACCTATGGTACAGCGGCAGTTGTCCTGTTGTTGTTGCGTTGTGTGCGTCCCTCAGGTGGGTAGGGCTTATTAGCTCCCTCACCTGATGGTCATTTGTCTGTCTATATATGCCTTGTCTTTGTACCAGTTGACTGCTGGTTATTATTTCCTTAATTCGGAACAGTGCACGGGTTTTTGGTTTGCGCACTTTAATTATTAAACCCCTCTTTTTCTCTGAGACTTGACGTGATCGCTTCCTTTTTGTTCGCACTCCCTCCCCGTCACAAGGTGAATCTCTAATACATGCTCATCGTTACTGAAAGACTGAATATTAACATGAGCAACATAAAAAACACAAGGTTTAATAGAACCTAATCCATTCCACTTTCCCCCAGACCCTAAACATAAGTATTCCCCCAGACCGCAGGGCAAGATGACACATAAACATGCACTTTAATAAGTAAATGTTCCACAAGATACACACCTGACTGACCCAGACTAGCCCAGTTCTCCAGTCAAATCACAAACTTCAGTACGAGGAGACATTCACACATGCAGTGGCAAAGACATAATAGCAATTTTTTCTAACCAGCACCGATACAGCCTCTGACCCCTCCCTCCGGGCATGTCTGTGTGTGTATGTCTCTTTGTGCATCTTAGTGTGTGTGTTCATCTATGTTATTCGTAGCACCTGTCTCTTGTCTCATCATCGTGATGTGTTGCACTTGTGTCTTGTTATTGTTCGTGTAAGTGTGCGTGTTGTCTGTGTTCCTTGCCTGTCGTTATCGTTTGTATGGTTTGACTGTGTTATCTAAGTAAATGTACATTTTGTTAAATAAACATTGTATGTTCACAAACTGCTCTCATCTCAGCATCCTCGTCCTCGTCTCCAAAGCCTCAAATCACACTACTGCAATTGCATTTGATGTTGTTAATGTATTCTACAAGCCTTGCTTCAGATGTGCACATGGTATCAAACATACAGTGCCTGTCAAAAACTATTCGTCCCATTCGCAGTCAGTATAATCGCAGTCAATATAATTTTGCATTTTTGACAAAGATTTACAAGAAATCCCTCTCTTCACCAGTCAAAGCTTTGTGGGAGAGTGGCAAAGAGAAAAATAGACTCGGTTGAAGAAAGCTCTTATTAAAGCTAGACTACTGTTCACTCAGAGGGACACGGGAGACTCCAAGGTCATCTAGAAGAAGGTTATTTGGTGTGATAAGACCAAAGTGGAACTTTTTTGCAATCAGACTAGCAGACACCAAACACTGAACACCATCCATATACAGACCATCCCCTTCATGAAGCATGGTGGTGGGAGCATCATGTCGGGCTCAGAGTAGGCCCTGGAAGGCTTATCAAGGTAGAAGGGAAAACAAATACAGCAAAATATAGGAAAATCCTGGAGGACATTCTGATGTAGTCTGCAAGAGAACTAGAACTTGGGGGGAAAAGATTTCTTTTCCACCAAGACAATGACCCGAAGCACACGACAACAGTCACACAGAAATGGCTTAAAAACAAGGTGAATATTCCAGAATATTCCAGAGTCAAAGCCCAGACCTCAAGCCAAGAGGGAACTTGTGGCTGGACTTGAAAAGGGTTGTTCACACCCGAGCCCCAAGCAACCTGACAGCTGGAAGACTTTTTTTTAGAGGAATGGAGTAATATTACAGTATGCAGAAATGCAAACCTGAACGAGACCTGTCCTCAAAGACTTGTTTCTGCTAAATACTGTCTTGAAGGGGATATTTGTGCAAACGCTTCATTTTTTTACACTGTATACTTTTTATTAATTGGCAGTATTTACATAGCAACTCAGGAGTGCTGTTCTGAGAACAGTTAAGATGCTCAGTTAATAATGCTCAGGACCGCCAAGCTCCCAGGCCTCTGGCAAAGGGCCTGAGATGAAAAGAAAAAGAACTCCGGAATAGTTGAAGTAACCCCCCAAAATTGTAGCAAGTAATTAATAAAGTTCAGAAGTGTAGTTGAAAGGGTACAAACGTGTCCATACATGTCGTGATTATACACATGAATCATATGCATGATAAATGCATGATGGTTGCAAGATGCATATACAAAGTGTGAACATAAATGCCTTTAAAAATAGAAATGTCATTATAAATGTGCTACAGATCTTTGCTATTCTATCTTTTTCCTATCTGCAGTCCCACAATAATTCATATTACTAACAAAAATGGCCTTACTTTGCTGAACAGTAATGTAAGTGGAAAAGAGGGTCCTTATAAAAAAGACTTGTACAAATTTTTTGCCTGAAATATTACTTTTTCAGGTGACTTTGGGGTAGGTCAATGCTTGTTTGCCAAAACCAACTGGTCCAATACACCCTGTAGGCCTGACATGTTGACTTCAGATAATTACAGTCAACAAAGAGCTCCTTGTTGTCTTTCCTTTCAAAACTAGCCCTTGAAATCTGCTTGGATTGGGTGGTGGAGTCAATATTTCAGAAGGGTTGGAAACGGTTCACATTTTGAGACGTCAGCTTGGCTCATATCCAATGATTCTCCTGCTTATAATGTGCTATAAAAACATTAGTGTTTTATCGTGTTAGAAAAGTACCTGTTAGAAAACATTAGCATTATCATAACCACTTTAATTACAAAAGGGGGGATGCAAATGAGTTCACATGACCCAAACTGCATGAATTTATCCTCACCCGTTTTACCTCACAGTACGTCTGCAGAGACCCGTGCAGAGAGGACGGGGTAGACTGCTGCTTGAACACAGTAGACAGTAGCATCTAAATGATCTGAGGGTGTTTAAATATTTCATTATGATGTAAATATTTCAGTAAGAGACACGTTTTGCCTCTGGTTCTGAGTAGTTCATAAGAAGGCCACCTTTGTACCTGAGGCAATTCGCCTCCTAAGCTACTATGGTGATTCATGAAATGGCTCCCTCTGAGAACCAACCACATGGCACAACTATGGCATTTTTCTATTTGACTACTGCAACCATGTATTACTGTAGATGTATTACTGACTTTTTACCACTAGAGCTGTAGTTTCCCTTTTGTTCTAAAAAGATCCTTATACCAAAGACGTATGCACCAGCACTATTTGCATGTGTGTCATGCATTCTACCTTAAGAGAATCACTACCCAGCATGGTTTGCATGTGTATAGTGAAATGGCTTGATTTTGCAATCGTTCTATGTATGATTTATGCCTGCAAGGATAATTAAAGTTTATTGAATTGAAGTGATTTTAAATGAATTAACTGCAGCAATAAAGAACAATGCTGCCATAATTTGTTAGTCATTATCCACCACCTGCTCAACTGTTTTCATACCAGTTGAAACTAATAGAAACACACTGTTCCGCAGCGGTATCTGGGAAATTTAGGGAATCCCCACAATATGAACAGTTTTGAAAAAAAAATGCATGTTTTACTGAGGCTGGAAGCGTTTGTATGGGTGTTGTATGGGTGTTGTCCCACAAAAAAACTCTTTCAACTCTAAGAGTACAACTATACAACCTTGGTAATACCAATTATTGTAGACATCCAGCAGTGTTACTAAACTGTTTTTGACAGCAAAGTGCATATTATAGCTAAAGCACAAAAATACAGATGCTGTCAGGATTCTGACTCAGTGTAACAATGAGTTAGACATACCCGAGAGACAATATCCAATATCAAAGACATCGTACATGCAGAAACATGTTACCTGTCATATTTAATGACAGCTCACATGACAAATGATGCTGCTTGTATTATTATTCAAAGACATGATGAGATTTTCCTACTACACTCTTTGCCAGCTGTTATGATGGAAAACACAGCCCTACTACGGCCACAGCACTACTACTGCCACAGCTCTACTACTGCCACAGCCCTATTACTACGGCCACAGCACTACTACTGCCGCAGCACTACTACTGCCACAGCTCTACTACTGCCACAGCCCTATTACTACGGCCACAGCACTACTACTGCCGCAGCACTACTACTGCCACAGCCCTACTACGGCCACAGCACTACTACTGCCGCAGCACTACTACTGCCACAGCCCTACTACGGCCACAGCACTACTACTGCCACAGCTCTACTACTGCTACAGCCCTATTACTACTGCCACAGCACAACTACTGCCACAGCCCTACTACGGTCACAGCACTGCTACTGCCACAGCACTACTACTGCCGCAGCACTATTACTGCCACAGCACTACTACTGCCACAGCACTACTACTGTCACAGCCCTACTACTGCCACAGCCCTATTACAGCCACAGCCCTACTACTGCCACAGCACTACTACAGCCACAGCCCTACTACTGCCACAGCACTACTACTGCCACAGCCACAGCTCTACTACTGCCACAGCCCTATTACAGCCACAGCCCTACTACTGCCACAGCACTACTACAGCCACAGCCCTACTACTGCCACAGCACTACTACTGCCACAGCACTACTACTGTCACAGCACTACTACTGCCACAGCACTACTACTGTCACAGCACTACTACTGCCACAGCCATACTACTGCCACAGCACTACTACAGCCACAGCCCTACTACTGCCACAGCACTACTACTGCCACAGCTCTACTACTGCCACAGCCCTATTACAGCCACAGCCCTACTACAGCCACAGCCCTACTACTGCCACAGCACTACTACTGCCACAGCCCTACTACTGCCACAGCACTACTACTGCCACAGCCCTACTACTGCCACAGCTCTACTACAGCAGGAGCTACATCTTCATCCCATCCAACACAGTCCCACCAGCATTCCTTTTGCCAATGGGGGCACCTTTAGGCTAATGAGTTTCGCTCCATCAGGGGCTGAAAGCATGCAGCAGTTTCCACACAAAACATGGCCATTCTCTTCTCTGAATGCAGGACTAACCAATGCTCTGTAGAAAGACCCCAAGGTGATGCCATTCAAAGTCCAACTAAAAGATTCCATACACTGCAGATAGAAGTAACCTCAAAAATGTCACCAGTGTACAAAGGTGTGAGATCAATAGTTTAGACCTGTGAATCAGCAGGTTTCATGTGCTTTTCACGCAAGCGTATAATCTTACATATCTCTCGGTTTTCTCGTCACATTGGCAGTTACAATGAAGAAGAAAGAGTAAAGGGCAAAACAAAGGAAAAGAGGAGAGAAAACATGACTGGCCACCTAATAGAACCGTGATGCTTCAGTATCGATCACACATTCAGTAGGCAGGCTCCATTCATCCTGCTCAGTGATGTTCAGGGTACTATACCTGTGCCAAACTGTTTCATTAACTGTGCTACGTTCTCCCTCTATGCTTCACTACACTATAGGGGCGAATAACAAATTGTTGTATCTGACCATTTGCATACCACTTTTGTAGGACCTGTTACAATCTCTTTCACATAAACTAGAACACTTCATAAGCCAGTGAAGCATACTCAGCCTCATTTTAAAGTAAATCTGAACACATGTGGCTCCTCAGGATTTAAATGTGAGAAATAATATAAATGGTTAAGCCATGTTGAAATATTATCACCTTTAATGCTAAAAAAACCTTCCTAGAGTATAATTTACAAGTCCAATATCTAGTTACTTGCCATATCTACGATTTGATTGCGGTTGATAGGTGTTCTATGGAGCACTGCTCCCTACTAAGACTCCAGTCTGGGAGAGATCCTGGCCAGTGACTGATGGCACGTCAAACATACTCAGTCCCTGCACAGTCAACCATTTTGGCTCTTCTCATCCAGAGAATCCCTCTAATGGCTCCCGTGCAATGCAATGTTCATCTCCTATTTATTTTTATTTTCACAGACATTTCAGTCCTGAGGCACAAAGGGCCCTGCTTTTGTAAGTAACCAAGCAGTAAATCAGTGAGCCGACCCATCCATTATCCCAGGAAGCTCCTCAGCAATACAAAGAGAATTGCAGCTGGCAGGAGTCCTCTTAGCTTGAACAAAGGGGGAATGCACACACCGGGAAGGCAATGGCATTTCCATTTTTAATTAATGTCCCAAAAGAATTAGCCAATAATTAAATCATGTACTTATGTTGATGACATCTGAATTTCAGTAAAGGCAGTAATTCACCTTAAGGAAAAAAGCAGCATTGTAAATAAATAAGTAAGCATTATCCATTATATAAATAAGTATTATAAATAAATAAGTCAGCATTATCAATTATATAAATAAGTATTGTAAAAAAATAAGTCAGAATTATCCATTGTATAAATAAGTATTGTAAATAAATTCAGCAAAGTCATATACAAAATATGCTATACTTTGTCATGTTATCATTTTGTTGCAGGTTTTCATTCATTTCTTCATACTGGACAGAGAGCTGCCTTTCAGGCACTCATAACCCTAACCCTGTCAGGCACTTATTACTTTCAGTCTCATTCCCAAGACTGCATTTATGAGAGCTAAATGATAGATACTACTGCAGAATACTATAATTAGTATATATTACAAATTAATATAGATGTAGATTACTCTAATCAATGTATGTATATCATAAGTGTAATAAAATGTTTGTGTTCATAGGGCAGTGTGTCAAAGCCCATTGCTTTTCTGAAGCTCATGAGTTAATATTTGGTCTAAGGCAAACAGGTGAAACTCACTCTGCTTCTGACACAAACAGAGAAACGAAATAACAGACTGAATCAGGGAGTCACAGTGAACGGACACACTGCAGCTCATGTGCAATAATCCTGTTAGGTTACACCATGCTAACAAATCACATTTGGTTCTGTACTTTTTATAAGTCAGGAGATTATTCCTACTGGATTAGTTCCACACAAAACTGAGGAGAAATTGGAAAATGGTACAGTCTTAATCTCATTTTTTGCCATCAGTCCGATAATGAATCTGAAGTACTGAAGTGGTGATTAACGGTGGTTAATTTAACTAATGATGGACATTATCCTGGTGAAACTGCTTCTCTCCATACAGTATATAAGTGCATTAAAGTGCCATTGACCAGACTCAATTCCATAAAAGGTCTTTCATGAAAAAGGTTATATCAGTCCGAATGGTAAACATTAAGAAGGAGGACAACCTTTCTTTTTTGTGTCAAGTAACAAAGAGAAGAACTATCCATATGAATGACAGAAGAAGAATATTCCACTGTAACAATACTCCTCATTTTAGACAGGCGCAAAACATTCTGTGCTAAACATAATACAACACAAATTGGAAAAGGGGCAGCTAGGGGGCCCTATAGAGAACAGATTTATCACCTTCTTCCCAGTGGAACAATATCTCATCATAACACACTAGAATAAGAAGAAAGAGCGGGAAACTTGGCTCAGAGCAGCGCCTTAAGGCGTGCCATTGCAATTAGCAAATGTGAAATATGTTCACTTGCAATCTTGCAGAAAAGTGTTCCTAATTATTTCACACCATAGGGAAACAACTAAGTAAGGAAAGCTATGCACATGGTAGGAGTCGGAGGGGATAATGAGATTTTATCTATAACAGAATTACTATACAGCCTACGCTCTGAGATTCATAATTTTATGTCACTGGAAATGCCACCAACCTTTGCGCATGAGGAATAACATATTCAGAGATATGTTAAGTCAGCTACCACATCTTTTTTGAGATGCCACTTATACATTGTCGGAAGGCAGCTGAACACACTGATATACGTTCTGTGTCACTTATACACTGTCTTTACTAGAGAGTGTTAACTGTCCATTTCTGTCTATGTGACATGTAAATAACTAGCATTGTGCTAATGGACAGACAGAGAGGACAAGAAGAATATCCTTATAATAATTTATAACTCAAAAGTATCCATCAGCTTTTAAACTCAACCATCTACCTCTGGATTTATCCACAGTTCACACCACTGAAACATGCATGACATTATTATCATTATTCTCCAAAAGCCATTTAGATGGCATTTTACATGTGGTCTGATTTGCAGTTAACTCTTCTAGTTACTGTGTGCATAACCTGAGCAATTACTTAGCAATTACTACTTAGTATTGTTATTTGCACAGCTTGTAAAATCACTCTGAGTGCAAGTGTGGGATTGTTTGGTTTTGGTTAAATGTTATATGAAATTAGAATAGAATCTACTATCACATTATTGCTGTTGTACTACTGTAGATTGTCAATGGCTGAATGTACGAATGGATTAAATTGCAAATGTAAAGTATAAAAACAATACTTAATTTAGTCTGTAAGTCTGTATCACAGTCTGTAATTGTCATGCGTGGCCCCTCCTCCAATTGTCAATCATATCTTTGTTTTTGTTTACCATGTGCTTTGTTGTTTTGTTGTGAGTTGTCACCTCTTTTAGTTCTTCACCTCTGATGATTTGCATCTGTGTCTTGTTATGTTCCTTGTTAGCCTGTGTATTTAAAACCCTGTGCTTCTTCCTTGTGTTCGCTGTTCATTGTCTAAACCTAGCCTGTTGTAAGTTGCCGTGTTTATTGTTTCTATAGCCTTGTTTGTGTGTTTAGTTATTCTCTCTAGTAGCCTGGTGTTCAATGTATTTTTGTTCAACATGTATTCTGCTACAATTCGTGTTGGTTAACTGACTGTATACCGTTCTAACGACTCTGCTTATAGAGTTGCCACTAATAAATCTCGCTTCACTCAGTGAATGTCTCCGCCTTGTGACTGCTCAACGTCACTGTAATCTAGTGGCCGGTTATTGATCTGCAGATTTCTCCTTTGTAACATATAAGGGATTCAGCCCTTTCTTTCCATGCTTTCCAGGTGCTTGTGCGATCTCTTATCATCTCAGAGCTAGACTACTGCAACTATGCTGTGTCATCTATGGGCCTTCAGACCTCTACAACTGATCCAGAATGGAGTAGCATGATAGTCTACAATTTTTCAAAGTTCACACACGTCACTCCACTGCTACATTGTCTTCACTGGTTTCCAGTAGCTGCCCACATTTAAACCCTGATGCTTGCCGACAAAGCCGATAATGGTCCAGCCCCTCTCTACATGATGACAATGGTCATACCTCCAGTACTTCAAACCCCAAGTACGGCTTGGCTTGAAATACCATGCTTCAAGTCCCAAGGAAGACAAGCATTGAGATTCTTCTCTCTCCTGGTTCTCAGATGGTAGAATGGATTTCCACTGGCTGTCCAGACAGTAGGGTCCCTTGCAGTCTTCAAACATGTACTGAAAATATACCTATTTGTGGAATATTTAAAGAATAATTGATCCTGCACCTATAACATTTCATACTATTGTAGCAAGTAGTTGCTATTTCTTTGTTATTGCACTTATCATTGTCTTTCGCAACTCTCTTCTTTTTTACAGAGAGAACATGTCCTAGGGTTATTTCAGTCTGGATTTAGACCCCACCACAGCACTGAAACTGCGCTGACTAAAGTAGTAATTTATCTCTTAATATCCTCTGATAAACGACACATTTCTTTTCTTATACTGTTAGACCTTAGTGCTGCTTTTGACACCACTGATCACATAAATTCTACTGGATAGGCTGGAGACACTCATTGGCATAAGAGGTCAAGCGCTCTCCTGGTTTAAGTCTTGCCTAACAGATTGTTACCAATTTGTACTAGTAAATAATGAATGCTCAGAACACACACAAGTAAAATATGGTGTCCCACAAGGATCTGTATTGGGCCCCATAATCTTCTCATTATATATGCTACTGCTGGGCACAATCATTCGTAGGCATGGTATTAGCTTACATTGCTATGCCGATGATACTCAGTTGTACATATCCTCTAATCCGGATGATGTCAATACTACTCTGAAAATTGAGAACTGTGTCCAGGAAATAAAAAACTAGATGGCGTCTAACTTTATTCTTATAAATTCTGATAAGACCGAGGTGTTGCTTCTTGGATCCAAAGCTGCAAGAAGCAATTGGTCTTACCCTAGATGGTTTTTCAGTAACTGTATATACCCACTGTATATACTCTATATTATATCTATAAATAAATTCAAGTATAACAAAGAAAATTCAGAATAATTCAGAATAGTATGATTTTTTTTACTCAGAGCTTATAATAATTAACTCATAATTAATAACTACAAATTCATTTTTGTAGATGTATGCTTATAGTGGGTCACATATTGTTGAGTTTCATTCTGTACATTACAGTATCAGGGTGTCATGATACAGCCCTGGACCCCTCCCTTCGGGCGTGTGTTTATGTAGTCCGTGTCTATGTATGTGCTTCCTGTGGGTGTGGCTATCTGTGTATGTGTTCACCCGTCTCGTTAGTCTAATGTGTCACACGCGGTGTTTGTTATGTCTGACGTATATATTGTGTGCGTTAGTCTTGTCCCGTGCTTATCTTTGTGAGTCTGCGTTGTTAGTGTCTGCTATGTCCGTAGCTATTGGTATAAATAAAATAAACAGTTTATGCAACTCGTCTCCGCATCCTCTGATCCTCGCACCCGTCACAGAAAGACGAGCCGTTAAGGACACAAGGCTAATTCACACAGGTTTTGCATGCAGTGATTTTGAGTATGTAACATCAAGTTTTGTAGCATAGGATCTACAGTCCCTGACATAAGTTCTGTCGCTTATCCATGTTGTGGAAACAAAAGCTTATAACCTGACTTTAAATTCATCCATTGGTTTTAGAAATGACTCATATGAAAGCTGAAACCCTCCCAAATGAGATTTAATTCACGAAAATAAATTTGCTTAACTGCAGAAATATTGATCATTTAATGAACACAGAAAGGTCAGATTTTGGCAAGACAAAAGTTTTGTCGCCTTGTCATATAATGCACCCAGTCCTAGTTTACAGCCTCACCTGTGCTCACTAATTGATTGGTTAATTAGTGGGTGTGTATAAAAAGAACTCCAGCACCCCAGACCTTCACTTGCACTGCAACTTGACCTCTGACAACATGCCAAAAATCCATCCTGCGACCAAAGCCTTGATTATCAAGACGCTGAAGACCAAATCCACTGCAGAGGTGGCAGGCCCCTTTAATGTGTCTCAGCGACAAGTACAAAGAATTAAAAAAAGATTTGAAGAGACTGGAGATGTTTTTGACAAGCCCAGGTCCGGCAGACCCCACAAAACAACTGCTCGGGAGGAACGTTTGTTGGTTAGAAAATCCAAAGCCAGTCCCTCTTCCACTGCAGCAGAGCTCCACCAGGCCTGGTCACCTCAAGTCCCTGTGTCAACTAGAACAGTTTGTAGGATTCTGTCTCAAAATGGCCTCCATGGTCGAATCAGTGCCCAGAAGCCAGCACTAAAAAAAAAGCAGGTAAAAAACCGCGGTGGCATTTGCCAAGGCCCACAGCCTGCTAAACGGATGGATGCTGGAAAAGTGGCAGAAGGTGGATTTCTCAGATGAATCTTCAGTTGAATTACACCACAGCCGCCGCAAATACTGCAGGAGACCTACTGGAGCCCGTATGGATCCAAGATTCACCCAGAAAACAGTCAAGTTTGGTGGTGGAAAGATCATGGTCTGGGGTTACATTCAGTATGGGGGTGTGCGAAACATTTGCAAGGTGGAAGGCAATATCAATAGCCTAAAATATCAATAAGTATTAGCTACATCTTACATTCCCAATCATAAAAGGGGTCAAATTTTGCAGCAGGATGGTGCTCCATCTCATACATCCATCTCTACATCAAAGTTTCTCAAGGCGAAGAAGATCAAGGTGCTCCAGGACTGACCAGCCCAGTCACCAGACATGAACATCATTGAGCATGTTTGGGGTAGGATGAAAGAGGAAGCTTGGAAGACAAAACCAAAGAATTTTGATGAACTCTGGGAGGCATGTAAGACTGCATTCTTTGCTATCCCTGATGACTTCATCAATAAATTGTATGAATCATTGTCGAACCGCATGGATGCAGTCCTTCAAGCTCGTGGAAGTCACACAAAATATTAAATATGGCTCTAATAGCACCACATCGTCATTCACCAGTGTTATGAAGCATATATTTGTATATGAAGTGAATTATTTGTTTGATTTCCACATTACTTTCTGTGGGCGACAAAACTTTTGTCTTGCCAAAATCTGACCTTTCTGTGTTCATTAAATGATCAATATTTCTGCAGTGAAGCAAATTTATTTTTGTAAATTAAATCTCATTTAGGAGGGTTTCAGCTTTCATATGAGTCATTTCTAAAACCAATGGATGAATTTAAAGTCAGGTTATAAGCTTTTGTTTCCACAACATGGACAAGCGACAGAACTTATGTCAGGGACTGTACGTGTCCAAACTGCTGGAAATGCTGAAAGGCTGTATATATGAAAAATATTATTGTGTAAGAGAGGGGCTACAATTATAGTCATAAATAAATTTGATAGCAATGTAAATATTTGCATTTGCAAAGATATTTGAAAACCTTTAAGGTCTTTTTGAATGGGGATCAGTGATGGTTTTGAGCATTTAGTGAGGAGTCATTTAATACCAGTGGTGAATCTTAAGGACTTTACCATCTCTACCACAGTGGTGGTCTTTCCTCTGGGTCAGTGTGAGATGGCAGGGTGTCTGTAGTACCAAACAAGCCACAATAATCAATAATAATAATGCCTTCTCAGGGGTGATGCTGAGTCCACTGGAGCACTGGAACCTGCTCTGTTCTGGCTCTGGTTCTGTAGCCGGGTCAGGATGTGGTATCATAAGAGACAGCAGGCAGGGGCACTACAGTCTCCAACAAGGAAACCATCTGTCTGAAGCACGCGGGAGGGAACGTTTGATTCTTAGACAAAGACATGAAGTGACACAGCATGTGTGGCTTATGTGTAGCCTTACTATTATTATTAGGCCACTGGTTATTATTATTTAGAACTATAATGAACTATTATTCATATTGGAGATATCTTCTATAAGAATGGCAATATTCATAATGTTAAACTGGCCAAGCTACATATAGTTTTTAAAGTCAACTTCAAATAATTAAACATATCATGTGGATTAAGACTTAAACCCAGGAAAACCATTGAGTGCCACGTAAGATGAATAGCTTACTTTCTGAATCGACCAACTTATGATGACAAAAATGACATGCCCTATATTTTGTTAATCTCTTTCTGTAAAAAGAAAGCTTAAAGCAGTCAAGAAAACCTAAAAAGAAAAATAAACAGAATAGCAATGCACACAATTTGTAGTTAAACCATGGGTGAATCCATAATCCTGTATTCACGTGAACTGTTCCTTCTTCAGATTTGACCGGTGTGCAATGTTTAACTTGAATGACACAATATAAAACGTGATCAGTACATGAGAGCTGGATGAAATGTGGGTGCTGGGAGCTGTGGTGGGTGTTGGGAGCTGTGGTAGGGACTGGGAGAAGTTCTGGGACGTCCGTGGAGTACATGTGACAGGAGGCGCAGGTGTGATAATAATAATGTAGCTTGTTTGTGGCAACTTCTACATAGTAGTTATGTGAATAAAACAACAGTTGTATTCTTAGGAGCACTAGGCCATTGGAAATTGAACCCGGAGTTCAAAGAGGGTTGGGCTAGTTTAGCAGTGAGCCAAAGTGTTGCAAATTTGTGCCGTGGCCACTCAAGGGAGCATCTAAAAGAGTGATCTTTTAATGGTCTCTATGTTGAAATTGTTAGTGTGATGCTGCCAGCGTAAAAGCCAGACGACAAGATGCAGGCAGCACGCGGAGCACGGCTTTTATTAACAACAGTGAGGACAGTGCGTTTAGCGCTTTGAACAGCAAACGAGTAACATGCAACGGCACGTTGCTGACAAACGAGGGCAAGAAACACACTTAAATACACGGAGGACAACAAGTAATACGTGCTGGACATTATGAAATGACGATGGACGAGTGATACAGATAAACACTGACATACACACACTAAAAGATGCACACAGAAGTAAACCAATTCATAGACGTAGACGAATTAATCCACACACACGGACATGCCCATAGGAAGGAGTCAAGGTCTGTACTGTGACCTTTAGACTTTATATTTTGGAAACTGGGAATTTTGCTTTCTGACCAGCATAAATAGAATAGTTTACAGGTCTCACAGCTGTTTTTCACATTTATTCAAAAACAATAATTTTCTCTGTGTGTCCCTTTGGATGTTGAACACACATTTAAATAGCATCATTCATGCCAGATTAGTCGGTTTCATGAGATGTGTGATCAGTAGACACTGTAGAACTGGCCCCTGCAGGAAACTGCTGGTCCTTTATTGTGCCTTTATTATCCATCTACATGGGCATTTTAATGTCTGTCATGGTTGGAGTGTAAAAACCAATGAGTTCTAATTGCAATTATTCAAATGACCTTATCAGCCTTACCAGAGAACTTCACTATCAGTAGAGATCATACATGCATGCTGTATCAGAATTACACATCATCACTCACAAAGTCCTTGGGCGGTATTTAAATAAGGGATCATTTGACCCTATAAAGCAGCTATTTAAAAGGGATTTTTAATCTGCTTGCAACAGATGGTAAAAAATAGCCCAATAAGATAAAAAGAGAGTTATGTTTATTATATATTTATTACATATATAATATGTATTATTTATTATATTATTTATGTTTTTTGGTTTTGTTTTAGTATTAGCAAGACAACCAACATAAGACCAGAAGTGGCTGAATATGTGAGCAAAGGTGCGATTGAAAATTTGTTGTGGTGAAGGAGATCATTCTCTGCTTATGGCAAACATTTCTGACTGATTCTGAACACACTTTGAACACACTTTGCTAGAGTACAGTCACAGTACGCCACTACCTGCACTGAACAGAAATCTGATAAATTACACTGGCTGAAATATGAAATATGAATCAATGCATTTCATAGCCTTAGGAAAAGGTCAACATTATTCACCAACATGAAGTAAATGCATTCACAGAAGTCCTGGCAGATACTGCGCAACGGATGATTAACTGAGGAATTAAAGCAGATTGAAATAGAAGAGAATGGAAAATGGAAATGGAAGAGAAACATGGCAACAAATCCAATACTAAGTTTTACAGAGAAACAAATTAAACAAATCAGTTTAAGTGGCGACAGTTTAAGTGACATCAGTTCAGGTGACATCAGTTTAAGCATCAAACAGAATAAAAGGCACTGTGAGAAGTAAAACTACAGTTGAATACAATTTTTACTGCTGTTTCTCAAAAAAGACACAGCAGGAGTTGTTAAAACAGAAGCAACTACATCCCAGTGGAAGGGGTTGTCACATGGCAACACTCACAACTAAAGCACCATCAGAAGCAATCATCATGGGCTTGGTGCTATGTAGAATGTTTTCCCTCATCTTTGTGGCTGATGGATTTGTATTGCCACTTGCGTATCTCTGTTTCCATTATATAAGGCAAGCCACACTGCTGGAACCTTTACCCTCTCCATAATGTTTAACATTGGCTTACTTTGTGATAAGTGTTTATCTATTGAAATAAATTGCTTTTATAATGCCATGAATCACTATGGCTGATTTATGCCAACAGGAACTGGCTACGCTCTATTTTCATATGCATAACCATGAACGAATGCATAAACAAACAAATTAGTCCACAAATGAACATAATAAACAAAAGTATGTTCAAAACATAGCTGCAAGCGGCCATTCCATATTCAAGCACGTATCAGCCCACAAGACAGAAGCAGCCCGTCAGGCAGAAGCAGCCCACAAGGCATACTTGTGACTGGCAGAACCAGTCCAGGTACAAACCTATAGTTCACCGGTGCACTAGAAAAATCTGAAAAAAGTGGTAATGGATGAAGAGTGTTGATGAAGAGTGTTGAAAGATGATATGAGACTAGTTTTGCACATTCGCCTTCCTTTGAACCAAGCATAAGTCATATCTTTAAAAGTAACCCTAATACGTGGAAACGTGTTTGGCTGCTTTAATTTTTACACACTAAATTTTCCACTTTTGCCAGCACTAAAAGCTGCATGATTGCTATGGTTTAAATCATGTACAGAGCAATCAGGGCCACAACTGAAATACTGAAGAGCATCAATAATGTTTGATTCCACTCATACCTAAACCATGTTGATTTGAGTCACTGTTCTTGAGGTTTGGTCCACTTAAGTAAGAAAACACAAGGTAATTAACAACAATGTAATAATTGTTATAATTGAATAATAATTGAAAATTCATTTCAAAGCCTTCAAATGGCAAAATGATCTGCAACTTGGTACATTGCACTGTCAATACATGTATATCTGTAAACCTCTGTGTTGATGTCACCTACTTTTCATAACTTCTGTCCATTCAGGGATTTAAACTCTTTGTACACTGGGTGACCTGGCTCAAGTTCAGCAGTCATACTGTCATTACGTGCATGTGTGTGCTTATCTGTGCAGATGTGACTTTTACCGATTTATGTATGAAAATACAATGCGTGTGATTATATGCAAAAGGTGTTAAATGTTTGTTATAGAGTCTCCAGATGTTCTGCTTGGCTCGAATCAGCATCATACTGTCATCGCATGCATGTCTGTAAATTTTTTGCTTTGATGTGACTTTCTGTTCATGAAATCACAAGGCCTTTGGTTACATACAAAGTTAATTACTTATTTTATACATAGTAGTAGTTGCTTAATTAATAATATTTGCATGTGACTGCCATATTGCTTTCAATGTCAAAATGTTTTTGATAATTATTGAGTTTCTGAAAATTTTGATGCCAAATTTGGTGGAGATTAGGTGAAAAGCCTACACTACAAAAGTAGTAGTAGTACAAAAGGTTTTGTTTGTAATGCGAACACACTGAAGTGGGATGAATTTAGTGCTTCTATTTATTTTTTTGATTCGGCTTATGAAAAGGAATCAGAATCTGCAAGAATTTTATCTTTCAGTCTCACATGGAGTTCAGGAGTAACTGACCTCTACACTTTTGCTGTATTTTGCTGTAGCGCCCCCATCAGGCGAGTTCGGCTTATCTTACTATACTACCTATTGTTTCATTCCTGTAGACTTTATGGGTTGGTTGCACAAGATAGACAATGTTAAAAAATATCTCAGAAATTCCAATAGGTGGTCACCAGATCGTTGAGTAAAGTTTATCTTCTGTGGAGGATCCCTCCTGTACCTGCACTTCCATCTGTCATTTATGATTCCTGAGGGCATGGTATTTGTGAGTTTCATAACCTTCTGTTCTACTAAAGAGGTTTTAGCCTCAGAACGTTCCCCTCAGCACAGGAAGTGCAGTGTCACAGACGGCTCATAGGGGAGTGGAATGGATGACCATCACAGCTAATCATGCTAATCATGCTAATCATGACTACTGCTGGCCTGGCACATTCACTTGTATCCATTTTACTATCAGCTCTTATCATCATCTGTACTTCTCTCCTCACAAAGGAGGTCTAGTGGACTAACACAATCAGGGATCTCCTCTTTCTAATTAGGTTTCAGACATCGCTCCTCTTTCCTGATTGACCATCCTAAAGGAAGAACTCTAATGGAAAAGAACAAACCATTTCCCTTAAACTGGTTTTCATATAAGACTAATCTGAGCCTATTAGACACACAAACAACTTCATTAAATAGAGCTCCCCTCTAATGGCAAACTGAAAATAACTGAACAAACTGAACTGAACACATCATCTTGGAGGTGGGAGGATGAGACATCGCAGCTCAGAAGCGTGGACCAGTTAAAGGGAGCGAGCATAAACTAGGTTCTTGCTCAGAACTACAAAGAAGTTCAAAAAAGTCCAGCAACCTCTCACCTACATGGTTCATCCAGGACCTTTCTAAAAGGATCTATTTTGGAAGAGGCATTGGCTATTTCATCTATCAGCGAAGGAAAGACAACTGAAGACCACTGAATTCCCCTCCCTTCAAATGTCCTCTCACTAGCACACTTGACCAAGGAGACATCTAGCACCATAAAGGCTAAACAGATGTAGCAAAGGGCTTGGATCAAGGGAACAGGCACAGCAGTTTGTATTTAAACCAGTCATCTCTGTTTATAGAGCACTTTTTACAAAGCAGCTTTACAAAGCAGCTTTACAAATGTAGCGTAAAAATGTAGCAGTAACAGATAATTATGCTCGCAAACAGAAGTGCTGGGAATGGGCTGTACTGGGATAATCACTATACACTCACAGCATCCTGTGACAAGTTATTTGTATGATAATTGTCTTCTTTGGCATTTAATTATTAAGGACTTCAGTAGCTGTGTCATGTTCACTGTCAAATGTACAGGAATAATTGTACCCTCTTAATTATTAGTCACAATTTACCCCACCTCTTCCACAACTACATCTATTAAGTGTTTCTATTCATCCATGAGACCCTTGAAACATTGCATCTGCTCTCCCTGATGGTCTCACACACTCCCACATAAATGTAGAAAGAAATGTAAGAAAATTATGCCAAGTCAGGCAAAAAGGAGAATGTGAACATACACATTTCTTGGCACAAGGGAAGACAAAGCTAGAAAAAGACTAGTAAAAACTCGGATGACTGTGTCTCTGCCTCTGTGACATCCAAAAAAAACATGCTAGGGTGAAGCACGTTTAGCAGTGATTTCATTTCTCTGCTCTTATTAAAAGGTTCTTCATAACAGCAACTGATATCAGTGACACTGCCTCTTTCCATCTGTGTGATAACACATAATTTTATTGTTAAAAAGGATGAGATATAGTTGAACAGCTTGTGTAATATGCGATGTGGAATAGGGGAATCAAATGGCGTGTTTCACTGAGAGATTCAGCAATCCCAGAAACACAGCTGGACTCAACTCCCAACACCTGATCCTGGTGCTGGTGGGTGGGGGTTAGGGTTAGAAATGCGACTTTACCAAAATACAGACACATAGAACATATTCATACTGTTTTCTGTGTGTTATTTGTTTAAAAACAAGCAAGCAACAAAACAAGAAATTGTTTTTCACTTGCTGGGCTGTATTATGATCATCACGGCATTGTGCATTTGTGAATATTGGTGCTTATATAGCTAACGAAATAAATGAATACTCGTGTGTAGTAGCTTCTATTGTGGTTTAAATGCTTGTGTTTTTGTATTATAACCCACAACACCACAGAGACTGTTTGATCAAATGTCAGAAATATTAGATACAGAAATGCTCCCCTCTGCCTTCCTGGACATCAAACACCAAGAATCCACATAGCCAATCAATACAGGAACAGATCAAAATCAATAGTGGAAAGTACCCACAATCCTCCCCTAATACATCAAACACTTTAGCACAAGTATTAAATCAAAGAACAGAGATGGCAAACCCACAAAGCATTGTTCAGTGTGTATAATATTTCTACTACTGTACACATGTTAGAAATGCCCTCATCTTCAGCAGATCTGACGTGTAGAACAGACGCTCTGTAGATTTCTAAAGCTCGTGCTGTATATTTGCACTCTTGCTTTCCTTGCCTTTGTACCTTTTGAACACATGCTGTGAGGCACATAAGGAAGTGTGTGTGTGTGTGTGTGTGCGTGTGTGTGTATGGCACTACTGAAGTGACAGTGATGACAGGCAGTCTGCTGGGACTGAGAGCCAAGAGAGAGACTGACAGCATAATACAGCTCATTCTACCACACACACACACACACATACACACACACACACACCAAACAGGATTTTGTTTGGGTCATTGTCCTCCTTATTCAACAGAGTTAGTAGGAGAAAGGTGGAGCCGGAGGACTTCAACAGGAGGGTGGCGGAGGGTGGATGTGTGTGGGAGAGGGTGGAGGAGGGTGGGGGAGGGAGGAAGAGGGTGGGGGAAGGTAGAGGAGGGTGGATGAGGGTGGATGAGGATGGGGAAGGTGGATGAGGGTGCAGGAGGGTGGAGGAGGGTGGGGGAGGTGAGAGCAGCGATGTGGGCTGGTCACACTCATGTACATGCTGTGAGTGTATGATATGGTTATCATGTCACTTTTGCTCAGACGTTGAAGTTTGTAGAAGGTAGGAAAGTCTTTTCCTGAAATAAAATGTTTATTTATATAAATGAATATTTACATTAGAAATTAAGAGCATTATGAAACAAAAGAGTGAGATAAATTAAACTTTCTAATCAAACTTCACCAATCCTGTCCTCCTGACTATAAAGTTGCTCTCCCTCCCTCTCTCTCTCTCTCTCTCTCTCTCTCTCTCATCAGGATCAACAACGGTGTAGAATTGTTATCAAGAACAGTGGATGTAGTGAAAGAGTCAGCAAACCCTCTTCACAAACACACACACTGACATACACTAGAGATCGTTGTAATTTCAGACTTTTCAGATGCTAAACAAGAAGAGCTTTAGTGGAGCACAAAATCAGGAGAGTTGAGTGGCTGTATTTATCAGAATTTGAGTGGCGGTACCTACTTAAAATCTCCAGCTCGCAGGCTAACTTAGCACAAAAACAAACTGCCACATATGACAGCACAGGCTACAAATGTATCGCAACATGTAGCCCATCCCTTACTGTGGTTATGTCTCTCTCAGCAGCAAATGTACTAAAGGACCCATTAGGCCCACAGTTTTAATTACTCTTGCAACACAGCATGAGTCAAAATATCAAACCCACAGTTCACACTGTGGATAATAATTCTGGATTACTCATTATGACATGATGGGGTTTCATTTCGTTTGTTCTGTTTGTTTTGTTTGCCTGTTTTTGTAGCATTTCATTTTTATCCCAAAGACATTTATTAGAGCAGGTTATAACCATGGCATTTTAGAGCCACTTTGTTAAATGTTCTAATTCCATGACAGCTTAGTAAACGTGCTGATTTGTAAGATATTCTAATATGCTTACCTCTGAGGAGAACACACATTAAAGCCATTTAACACAGCAATCCAAATCACTAAAAGGTGTTTCTTTCAATTACATATTCAATTTCCAGTGAACTGTTTAAAGCTGAAAAATAATAATAAAAAATGTATTTCATGCATACACAAGCATTTTGCATCACACTGAGTGAATAACAAATTCAGGTAAATTGTTTGCTGCTGAACCAAACAAATGTAAACAACATAAATTCATGCAAATAATATTATGCATAATTTATCTACCTCATTACACCTCCACGTGGAGAGATAAACAGATTTAAAACCTTTTATCTGAGCTGTTTCTTCTTAGGGTTACAAAAAGTCAACAATTACTGATAGAGAAAGAGACTCCCAGATCAGATGTAACTGCAGAATTCAATAAGCAATCCAGAGAAGCCAAAATGGCCCAAAATGCGCTCAAGTGCTGACAAATAAACAACCCTCATATAGCACATGTGAACAGGAAAATCATGGTACAATAACAGGTTCAGTGATCCTCATGCAACCGTGGCCACACGCCACAAAAAACATCTTGACAGTTATAGTTATAGTAGTTACTATAGGAACAGGCAAGGCTGAGTGCTGGGGAGGGTTGTCCTGCTAAGATGTATTGGAAAGGTTTTGCTAAATGGTAGGACACATTATATATATACACGCATCAGTGTACTGTTAAAACTGATCAGAGATCAGATGAGACCTGACAAGTATTAGTACAATAAAAGCTTAGCTAGTGATCCTTTTGAGGCTGTGAAGGATTCAAAATGTTATTAAATATGATGAGCAGTACAGCAGCCTATGATGCCCATTACTGTTACACATGTAATGGTCCTATTTCAACAAACCTGTATGAATCAGCACTGGTTGCTTGTCCATCACAGAAAAACGCACTGATCAACAACTCAGAGTGAAATCTCTGCATCTCTGGTCCCAGGATCAAAGAATCCTTATTGACCAAGTGTTATTTTAGAGGGGATGAAGAGCAGCTTCCTCTCAGGATGGCAGCAAGCCAACACCACAGGAAAGCTGATTCACATCTACAGACATGCATACACATATACAGACACATGTGCATGCACACATGCACGCACACACATGCGCACACACACCCAAACATACAAGCACAAGCACACAGAAATAGGAGAGATCATTAGATCTTTAGCTTGAAGAATACAAATCCAGAAAGATCCCAGGAAGGGATCCAGTTTAACTACAAACATACTTGTGATCATTACTGTAATCTGGGTCCATCTCCAAGAATACTGCATAATGTCCCTATTTTAGCCCAACAATTCTTATATAATAAGCCAATTAAAATGTTTGTATTATTATTCTGCCACCCTCTCAGAGGAAAGGGATTTTTTTTCATTTATACAGGTCAGTTCTGATCCATGATGCTTAAGAAATTATACAGAATGGTAATATTGGAACAAATTAATTGCAACAACATGAGCATAAACAAATTCATGAGAATAACCTCTCAAATTATTTTGCCTCATTAAATTTCGACATGGGGAGAACAAAAATAGTTCTGATGCTTTTAACTGAGCCGTTTGGACTTGTGGTCCAAAAATGACTGAGCAGATGAACAGATGTTGAGATTGATTTGGAATGACAAACACGGATAAAAGGGATGGAAAATTGGAGAGGCCCTTCACAGCATTAATGCCAACCACACTTTCAACGAATCAGCTGTGGTTTGTGGGGGGAATACAAAACTGCAGAAGGGAGAAAGAACTTGAATCGCAGCAACTTTTGCATGGTGTTTGAGCCACCAATGGCTGCTCATCCAGGATCAGTGTGTGGGGGGTAAATGAAAAGACAGGGAGATGGCAGTGTGAGAAAACATCCTAAAGAATAGCTAAAGAAAAGACATGGCAGCTAGGAGGCAGAAGATCTGGACATGATGCTGCCCCTAGACCTTACTGCAGAGATCCATTGTTAATGCTCATCATTATCTGTCATCTCCCAGCTGTCAATGGATTAATGGTCCACCATTGTGTTCCTATGATTTGAAGTGATTGCACTGATAACACACCTTTACTGATATATGACTACACCTTTACTGATATATGACCACACCTTCACTGATATATGACCACACCTTTACTGATATGTGACATGCATGACATTTATCTATCAATATGGTGAGCAACAGGTGAGCAATATTGTGCATAATTATTTTGCCTTCTTAAACAGTAGCTACAGTTTAAGTAGTCAAGTATGATGTTAAAAAATCCTAGTCTATGTGTTAGTTAATGAGTACTGAAAACAAATATCTTCTTCTCCTGAAGAATGTCTTCTTCAATAATGTCCTTTGGATAAAACTTTGTGTCAAACGCTAATGGTAAAATGATGAAACATGCACTGATAAGAGATGAAGTCATTTCTGTTTCTGGTATACCCAAATCAAAGCAGTCACAGACATTATGACTCTATGCAGAGTGATAAGTGGGTATGTTATGGAGACAAATATATTCCTTTCTGTCTGGTGGTGGTGCATAAGTGCACTTACATTGAACTCTTTAAATGCAGCCTCGCATGCACTATGCTCTCTGGCCCTCTCCTGCTCTTAAACAGTCTTGGTCATTTGCCTGCATTGGTCCACGACTAGTCCCAACAGTATCCCTGTTGCCAGGCTGGGAAGGAAAGCTAAGAAAAGAAATGACTGCTGGGTTTATATCTGTATATAACACTGTGGTGTCCCTGGGTTAAATACAAATAAAATGTACAGGTTAATTCATTTAAAGTTGGGGTGTGGAGGGTGATACTGGTGTTCTGAGGCCTAAACGCCCTCACTCCTATAGGCAAGGGCAGTGCGTTTTGCCCTTGAATAATGATAACGTTTTCATTAGCAAGAATGAGGGAATTTGTCCAGTATTTTTCATTTGTTCATACACTCTGTCAATTCTCCATACAGTAAAAGTTTTCATTAGAGCAGCATGTTTAATTGCCTAAATAAAACAGATTGAAATATGGCCTTTTTACAGTTTATTCATGGTCAGTTGCTGCTTAAAATTAATTTTATATTTGGCTGAAAACATGAGTTCAAATACACATTCTCAAAGACAAATGAACAAAAACAAGAATATTGTATTGATATTACATTTTACAGGGCAGCTGCTGCTTTCAATCAGTAATATGTAATGACATGAAAATATTAGGAAGGCAAAGAAAGTTTCCTTTCAGGACTAATTAGCATGGCTAGCGTGACTGTCACGCATGTCTGGTGAGGTATATAAATATTCAGTTATTCATATTCACTGTATATATTAACATCACTCAAGAGTCCAATATATTTTTTTCTTAATCCACAGTAATCAGTTGGATTTTATAAAAGAAAAATTAGCAGTCTGTCCAGTGTTTCCACGAGACGCCTTCGTCTGTGCAGTAAACACAGACGTGCTGCAGATGTTTGTGGGTTGTGGCTCCCTGGTGTGAACGCTGAGGTCCAGCTGCTTTGTGATAGCCAGAGCAGATCATAGGGGAGCCGCCATGACTGGGAGAGACCACTTCCCCCACCTCATCCTCAATGCACTCATAATGGACAGCCCCTCCCCCTCCTCATCCTCAATGCACTCATAATGGACAGCCCCTCCCCCTCCTCATCCTCAATGCACTCATAATGGACAGCCCCTCCCACTCCTCATCCTGAATGCACTTATAATGGACAGCCCCTCCCCTTCCTCATCCACACTGCACTCATAATGAACAGCTCCACCCCCTCCTCATCCACACTGCACTCATAATGGACAGCCCCTCCCCTTCCTCATCCACACTGCACTCATAATGGACAGCCCCTCCCCCTCCTCATCCTCAATGCACTCATAATGGACAGCCCCTCCTCACCCTCATCCTCAACGCACTCATAATGGACAGCCCCTCCCCCTCCTCATTCACACTACACCACTACAGGAGCAGAAAGGTCCACCAGTGTCACACGATCCTGCATCCATATGTCTTCCCTGTTCAAAACCTCTCTCACTGCACCAACTTATAATACCCAACTGCTCCCTCTTGTGGCATTATTGTGTCCAGAGGGTTTACATAGCCAATACAATTTCAGTATTATTAGCATTAAAGATTAGCATTGGAGACATGTCTGCTTGTCATTATTTTGGTAAAGGAGTGCATAAAAACCAAACCAGAAATTTCTGCAGCACACTGGTTGTGAATTCATTGCTGGGAATCTGTGGATTAAACTATGTGCACAGACAGATGAAAACAGCCTTCACACCCAAACACATTTCACTTAAAATTAGAAGAAAGCCCCAGTGACTCAAAGTCACTCTACTACAGGGGCACATAGCCATGATGCAGACACACAATTCCCAGATTTAAAGACGAAGTCTAGAATACACGGCAAAGTGTGGACTACACTGCACATACTTGGCTGGATATGGGAGTTCATGCAGTGAAAACTGAGTGGCTCTCAGTGCATTTGTTAAATGGAGAAATACAAATAGATAAATAGACAATATAACTTTTACCTTTTACTTTTACCTTTCAATTAGTTCAAACCATGAGTTTGATGCTTTCTATAGGTAAGTACATCAAGGCATCCTAAATACTGTGCATCTCTGATCGTTATGTTAAATACTTGTAGCACACTAGTAATTCAGACAAGTACAATTTTAATGCAGTAATGGGTGCGCAGAAAGAAAAAAGGCAAAGCAAAAGAGAAAACTCATTTAGGAAGCAGAAAGGGCAGCACACTGCCAGCATCTCCACAGAAGCTCTACTCCTCTCCCCAGTAATCTCCAGAAAGCAGAAAGACTTCAGCTCAGCTATGTCCTACTGTGTCCAGTGAACTCTTGAAGAGCTGGTCAGCCTTCCGAAAAGCTTCTGAAAACGTTCCTCATCACTTACCAAGTCATTATGGTACAGCACAAGGACTTCACCAGGAAACATTTACAGCTTCTAAAGTACTTCTGTTGGTATTTGACAATGTTAGTTGAGAAATATCATTGAGTTTTTTTTAATGTATGCCTGGCAATTGCTTCTGGTTTTGTTGACTTTAATAAGCTTTTCTCTAAAACACTAAAATACAAGAGAAAAGCTACTTATAAGCTGCACTGATACGCAAGCTGAGACCAGACTGGAATAAAACACACTAGCCCAGACAACAGCAGGGTGAACACCTCATACACCATCTCTTAATATCCATTTCACACCAGTAAAAACTCCCTCAATATTCATGCCATCTTGGGATCCAGCAACATGACACAAGGAGTATAAGAACTAAGTATCGCTGAAATGTTCAGCATGAATTAAGCAGCCTCAGCATTCTGAAGAAGGGGATATGGCATTATTAGTATTACTGCGCCTTGAGAAAACCATCTAGGTAGGCTAAACTGTCTTGCCTGTAATCATCATTTGAAGTTAGCTGGCTAAGATAGCTTGTACATAAACTAGCAACTAGTAATGCCTTAGAACCTACATCTGAACGCTGAGGCTGCTAATGGCCAGTCTCTATAGTAAAATTTACATTTTACATACATTTAATTGGTCTGATATCCTGTCAGATTTCCACACTTGTGTTACAGAACCCTTATGAATATCACCAGAGGGTGCACATAGGCATAAAAAGCAGTCCCTGCAGCCATTTTTAATTAGCAGTTCTGAGTAGTATTACCATACAATAATGTGTCTTATATTAACCGATGTACAACTTTATGAACAAGCGGTGTTCTTTTATGTTACTTTATTATGTATATGTATTATTTTCTCTGAAAGGTTAGAAGGGCCTGACTACATAGGCAGAGCTCTATAGGACAGATATATCTGAGAAATATGGACAAATGTAAGTCATATTTAATAACTGGGTCCTTCAGAATTATGATGGGAAAATAATGTTGGGTTATTAGCTGACAGAAACAGGTTTGCAAAGTACAGGTTGTGATTTGTAGCATATCCTAAATGAGCCCAAAGTAGCTACAACTCTCAGCAAGACATCTCAACTCAGACCAAGGTAGAAAGGGCAGCTGTAATGAAATTGTTATAGATTTAGTTTATTACTGAAACTGGCAGTGAGAAAGATCTAACATCATATAACCAAAGCCAAAGCCACAGGATGAGAAGGTAGACACTGCTGGAGAAAAGCGAAAACAGAAATAGTGACATAGAAGACCATGATTGATCAGACAACCATGAAATATTGATGTATCCTACAAAGCACTTTCTTGAACAACCATGTCAATGTAACCATGTCAGAGTAACCATGTCAGAGGTGAGTATCACGAACACAGAGGTCATTGTGGGAAACACCTGTTTATTACTGAGGGATCCGCACACATCCGAGGCTTTAGTCTACGTCCAGCATTAATATATATTCTGTATACTGTATACTATATATACTGTATACATTTACATTTACATTTACATTTACATTTACGGCATTTCGCAGACGCTCTTATCCAGAGCGACTTACAAAAGTACTATGTACATACATAAGTATGTATATATGCTGTGACTCTTATTTTTTGGAGACTTTGTAATTATGCACACCACAATGTCTGTCCCACAGTCGACAGTCAAAGTTGACTGGCTAATATAGTATGTACATAGTTACTAAGACGGGAGGAAGGAGGGTACAGGAGGCGGGTGCAGGGAGGAGGGTGTAGGACGGAGGGAGTGTCAGTAGGTGATGGGGGCGTGTCAGTAGGTGATGGGGCGTGTCAGTAGGTGATGAGGGGGGCGAACATAGTCTTTTCTCATTGGTCAGCCAGGTTACCGATACTTAGTTAAAATGGACAGAGCACACATGAATCTGAAGACTAAATGCAGTTGATGGTCTTTGCGTTACAAACAGACTATATCATTGTAACTGAAGACAATTAGGGAGTAAATATGCATCTTCTATATCATGAGCACCAAAAGCCTGGAAAGGAAAGAGTTTTCCACATAACTATGCATTTAAAAACAAAGCAACAGTCCAATTGAACTGATGAATTTGTGTGAACTAGAGGAACAAAGGCAACAAGGCTTGTGAACACTGAAGCCAAACTATCACTGTTTGGCCAATGCTTGCTCATGCAAATCAAATAGGCCTGGCTTATGCTGTCTGCACTGTAGTAAAGCCAACGCCAACCGAGGTGCCAGACGTACACAGTATGTTGTGGGTAGTCACCTGTATCTTTGTTTATACTGTAAACTATTTGGGTTGTCCATTTTGAAACCTAACTTAATGACCCAAAATAAAGACTTAGCAACAAGTTCTTGAAGTTCTCAAACGTTTGGCACTCATTTGGCACTCATTTGATATAAACATGATTTAAACAAATTGCATAAAATTCATAAAAGTCACCATCAATAATAATAACAATGAAAACAACAACAACAACAACAATAATATTAATCATTATTATTCAGTAATAAAAGAAGCAAATGCACAAAAATGTGAAACCATTGTCACGGTGACGCTCCTGGACCCCTCCCTTTGGGAGTGTGTTTACGTCGTCTAAGTCCATATGTGTAGTTCCGTGGGTGTGTGTCGGTGTGGGTGTGTTCAGCAGTCTCACCTGTGGCTCGTCTGGTGGTGTAGGGGTGTAGGAGAAATAGGGGGTTTAGGAGGTGTAGGAGGTGTAGGAGGTGGTGAGATAGGTACTACTGTGATTTACACTCCCCTTTGCGGCTCATATCTACTTTACAAACATCTCAGTGTGTTCAAATAACATCAATGAAATGCTGCACCATGGATGTAGACCATGTCTGCTTTGAAACGTGGATGTAGACCATGTTTTCTTTGAAATGTGGATGCAGACCATGTCTGCTGTGAAACGTGGATGTAGACCATGTCTGCTGTGAAATGTGGACGTAGACCATGTCTGCTGTGAAACATGGACGTAGACCATGTCTGCTGTGAAACGTGGACGTAGACCATGTCTGCTGTGAAACGTGGACGTAGACCATGTCTGCTGTGAAACGTGGATGTAGACCATGTCTGCTCTTGTTCCCCAAAACCACACCAACCCCAACACACTTTCAACCCATCGAAAAACATTTTTGTGTATAAAATATGAAATATTTATATGGCTAAAATCATTATTGGTTAGCATATTCAGCTTATAGGCATTCCAGAGAGTCCAGTTGACACAGTGCCTGTGGTTTAACTGTCCTGCTTCATTATGCTTTCTGGATGGATCTCCTATTGATTATTTTGGTTCTTTATTTATTTATTGTGGCCATGGACCTTGACCACAAGTCTTTTTATGGAATTGCCCTAAATATATACAGCCCAGTGCTCTTGATCTTCAGGTCTTCAATCTTTCATGTCTGTCGCTGGTTTGACTGAAGGAGAGAAGTAATTGGCATAGCAGCTTTATCTAGCCCATCCATATAGGGCTGGAAATAGGGAGCAGTTTCTATTAAGCATGTCTGCTCGGGGATCAGATATGAGCTGGGAGTGTATTTGGACTGTCAGATTGCTGTTGGTATGCTGTGCTGTAGCACTCAGCTTTATCTGAGGAAACGCTTTGATGGCTAAGGACATCGGAAGCCAGGGATTCCCTCTGTTTGAAGTGATAACAAAGGTGAAGGGTGGACAAATTGGACAAATATGTAAAATAATTGAATTAACAGAACACATAAAGCCAACAAATCCTACGAACCCTAAGTGTACGTGTGCGCATGCAACAAATCCTACGAACCCTAAGTGTACGTGTGCGCATGCAACAAATCCTACGAACCCTAAGTGTACGTGTGCGCATGCAACAAATCCTACGAACCCTAAGCATGCGTGTGCACAACAGCTTTCTCTCACCCTTCTGTTTGTACTCATATGGAAACATGACTACTGTCATAGAGGTTACTGTCATAATGTTTCTTATGATTTCCTCTAAAAAACAAAAGCTCTAATTAAGTTACTGAAAACTAATTATTCTTGTCAAGATCACGTTCAGAGATCAGATCTGATGACAGAACTTGGTATTAAAATGAAAGTTTTTCTTAGGCCTATAACAAGGTTTTGCAAATGCATGACAGAAAAGGCATACATTGTGTGTGCGTAGCTAAATGTCTAACATTGAATGCATTGATGAGGAGCAAGTGCAGGTTACTATAAGTCTCTTAGGGAAACAGCAAAGGTAGGTGAAGACAGGTCTGAAACAAGAACATTCCAGAACAACTCCGAGGCTCTGTAGTCTTGCCTGAACATTCTACATTTCCGTAGTAAATGATTTTATGTAGATTTACACATCCTCCTTGTCACGGTGAGGGAGGCTCCCCCTCCCGGTCACCTACGGTACAGCGGCAGTTGTCCTGTTGTTGTTGCGTTGTGTGCGTCCCTCAGGTGGGTGGGGCTTATTAGCTCCCTCACCTGATGGTCGTTTGTCTGTCTATATATGCCTTGTCTTTGTACCAGTTGACTGCTGGTTATTATATCCTTAATCTGGGTCAAGTGCACGGGTTTTTGGTTTGCGCACGTTATTCATTAAACCCCTCTTTTTCTCTGAGACTTGGCGTGATCGCTTCCTTTTCGTTCGCACCTACTGCCCGTCACAGAATAACCAGCCACTTTCGGAAGCCGCCAGTCTCCTTTACTTTCTCCTTTGTTTGTGGTCATGTCTTGTGGTAAGTGTTTGTCTACGTGAAATTTTGTTGTTTGAATGTATGTGGAGGAGAGCTGGGTTGCGAACCGCTTGTCCCGTCGTGACTACGTGCTTGTTTGTTTGTGTGTTTGTATAGCACGTTGTGTGGCACGGCGGTGACTGAAGCGAGAGACCTGATAGCGCTCTCCTCCAAGGGGGCGGCACCTTCTCGCTAATGTGCTCGCCCGTAGTCTGTGTTTGTGTTTGTGCATGTGTGAGATGTGTGTGACTACGGGCTTGAGTGAGTGGAAGGTGCGTCTGCCGTTTGTCTTGCGTGTTTGCGTTTGTCTTTCGTGTTTATATGTAATTCCCTTAAGGCTCCCTAAATATGTTTTAGGGGGGGGAGCTATATGGGGTCCTGTGCCACCGTCTGTGGCACAGAGGGCGCAGCTCCGGAAGGAGGCCCTACCGGGAGTGTGAGGGGGCTGCCCTGGAGCCCTCAGACTTCTTAGAGAGAAGGTCTGGGGTGAGCTGAGAGAAGGTGTGAAGCCCGCCGGTGAGAGGGTAAGTGCGCGTGTGTGTTTGTGTCGCCCAACTTGTGTTTGTGTTTGTCCTAGCGTGCCTGTGAATTGTTTTATGTAATTCCCCGTATGCTCCTCCTCCAAAGGGCGTTTGGGGGAGGGGCTATGGAGGGTCCCGTGCCACAGTCTGTGGTACGGAAGGCGCAGCTCCTACGGGAGGCCCTGACCAGGGATTCGAGAGTGTTCTCCGGAGACGGTAGGGGCCCCCTTCCTCCAGTGAGGGGCGTAGTAAAGTGGTGTCCCCTCCTTCCGAGATGGAGACCTCTCCCCCCCCTGTGTTAGGGGTGCCATAAAGGTCAGGGTAAGTGCGCGTTTGTGTTGTGTCTGTGTGTTTGTGCGTACGTGTTGTGTGCAGGTTCCTCCCGCGGTTGACTGTGGAGTCCCTGGACCTCCCCTCATGCTCGGGGCGACTAGGAGGTTCGCCCTGGGGAGTAGTCGGCCCACGTTGGGGACAGGAGTACTTCCCCCCTGGAACCTCCGGCAGGGTGGAGGAGTCTGCCGGAGGTGTTACCCTGCCTTGTCCCCGCCTTGTCCCCGCCTTCCTGCCCCTTCGTCTTGCGTCTTGTGTTCTGCCGCTGTGAACTGCACATCGGGCTGTAGTGCGGCTTGGTGGGGGGGTTTGTCACGGTGAGGGAGGCTTCCCCTCCCGGTCACCTACGGTACAGCGGCAGTTGTCCTGTTGTTGTTGCGTTGTGTGCGTCCCTCAGGTGGGTGGGGCTTATTAGCTCCCTCACCTGATGGTCGGGGGTTCTGGGATCGCTTCCTTTTCGTTCGCACCTACTGCCCGTCACACTCCTATAATGACTTATACCATTACGGAACATGAACTCTAAATTAATGACACATTTCATGACACGGTTTTCTTTCCCCCAGTGGAAGAAACAGGGATATAAAGAACTGCTATTCTGCACTACTTCTGAACTCCGAAGCCCTGCAGGTGCATGTCTGCGCAGGACAGTGAAGTGTCCCTGTAACAACAGGACACTGAGCCTCTCTGCAGTCTGATCTCCTCTCTGCTGAAGAGCTGATAATATCCTGATGTTTTGCCTTTGAGAATTAGCATATAAATAAGTACCGCGCCCGCAAACACAAGAGGCAACTGAACAAAGAGTTTATTTTGCACTGATGTAATTGTTTCAGCGATCTGGATGGGACACGTCCTGTCACTGAGGGATATTGCTGTCACTCCTAATGGCTATAATTAGGTGACAACATATCAAACTCTTCTTATGTGTATGGGTATATATATATACCGTCCAGAGCAGCAGTAGTTTATGTTGTCCTGTTGTTGTTACGTTGTGTTCGACCTTCAGGTGGGCGGGGCCTATTACGATCCATAACACCTGAGGGTGGTTTGTCTGTCTATATTCTTGTCTTTGTACCAGTTGACTGCTGGTTATTGTTTTTCCCTGAGAGTGGCGTGATCACTTCCTTTTTATTTTGCACTCCTCGCCCGTCACACTAATTTAATGGAACAAATAGACAATATGACTCATCTCAAACTGGACAGCTCTGATCACCAAGAAACTGTAGCTCTGAATGCAGAAACTAAACCCTGTGTAGCACATCAAAAGTCATCGTCCCCTCCCCAATAACAAACTAACATATGATGATGTCACAACTGACCATTACAACTAGGACAGCATGCAAATGCTTTCTTACATTGCAGAACAATAAAAGGCTTGTCAAAGTTGATCTGGGGACTCAGTAGTGTGAGTGTAATATGTATATATGTATTCAGTTATCTACATTGAAATGTGCATCGGACGATTAACACAGTAATTATTCTGCTTTATAACCTTGTAACTTGCTTTAGAACCATACATGGTTATTTTCTAAAAGAGGAAATACAGATGGATGTATGCAGTTATACAGATGTTGCATCAAATCGAGAACTATTACATCTCAATTAGCATGATATATTCTATTCATTACCACAAACAGAAATTAAAACCCAATCTAAAAAACACTCTTTGCAATTACCAAGGAGGCATTTTGCTTTGCTTCTATCATTTAATATCCCTATACAAATATAACCCTTACAAACCATTAATTATTCTCTAATTTATCTGACAGAGTTCTGTAAATGGGCTTTAAATTGGTCCAGAACTGCTGGCCAAACTGAGATGAGAAGGTGAGTAGGAGGACTAATAATATGTAAACAGTGAATAAACTACACATCCAATTTTGGAACACAAATGGACTGCACTGTTTGAATACAGGAAACTACACATCCCATCACCACAGCTGCTGGCACATAAATGGACTACACTGTTTGAGTATAGGAAACTACACTTCCCATTACCAAAGCTGCTGGATCAAAAATGGACTGCACTATTTGAATTGGACATCTCGGAAATTTTTAAGTTTGTGTGTCTCATATTAAAAATTATTACACATTGCAGAGCAGGAGAAGGCAAGGCAAGGCTATCTATGAACATAGAACGTTTCATACACAAGGCAATCAAGGTGTTTCACAGGTAAAATAAAATCATTGAACAAGACAGGCGCAACAGGGAGTCCAACATTTTGTTGCTGGTGTCTGATACAGAACCAATGAAAGAACAGAGAGTAAAAAGTAAATTAGTTGACAAAGTGGATTGTGATTGGAAATCGGTTCAAAAGGTTCTGATGTGAATGAAGAAGAGAATCCCAAACAGTGCCGTCGAACTGAATGTAAACAGCTGCACTGCAATCGGCAGGCTCTCATAAACCACGATGAAGCATGTAGGACTAACTGGCCAAGATGCTAATGCCGTGAACCTCAGCTAGTCGTACGCACTCTCACTGGACACACCAAAGGTTTCCAGTGTTAGAGATGGTTAACATGTGGTATGCATCTTCACTACAACATCACGTTAATATGAGTCACCATTTTTGACACAGGTCGTGTTGGTTAGACATCTCTATTCAAAACATAAGAAGCAATCAAGCAGCACTGTGACTGGTTTCCATGAGAACCTGTGAGGTTTCATTAGTCTAAACTGAAATCTGGCAGGAGAAAGTGATTCAGTTTCATGGACTTCTGGATCACCTCTCAAATCAAAGTGCTGTGTGAGCGCAAAACCCTCCATGTGCCACTAATCGCTGCACCCACACAAATTAAAATGCACACGCTCAAACCCACACATGCTGACTGTAAGACTTTCATCTCATCCATAGACTAATATTTTACTTCATTCAGCTGTCTAAGTAACACGCAGTGAAACAACGAGCTGGCTTCAGCATCTTCTACGCTGGCTTCAGCATCTTCTACGCTCACCAGAGCGATCGCAGTGATCTCTTCCTATAATCCTTGGACACAGAGCTGCTGCCCGGGGAAACAGGAAAGATGAAGACATATATTCACTACAGCTTCTCTCAATACTGAAGTTTAAATTAGAAGATGTGGCGTGCAGTATAACACGCTGTAGATTCCTGTTTTATGTTTCAACTTTTTGGACCAAATTTATGGCATTTCCCATATTTTATCAGGCTGACCAAGCAAGGTTTACTTCAGCTGTGTACAGATTGGTTGTGTATATCACAGAGTCCTCATAATATCCTCATAATACAAGCTGGAGTTCACCATAGGTGAGGAATGATTTGTGATTTGTGTATTTGCTCAAAGGGACAGAACTCTTCTGTAATGTAGAACGTGATTCCACATTGTTCGTTAGGATATGAGCAGAGAGTTAATCTCCACCGTGAACGACTGAGCATCCCCACTCCTGCGTGCCCGCTCTGTCATTTACTTTTCACTGCCTCAGGCAACCAGCTTTAGAAAAAAATAGTCAATATTTAGATTTGAGCGTGCATTTAAAAGGCATGTGGTATTCATGGAAAAGCCTTTCTTTTGATGGAATGTAACAATATTATGAAAGTTGCATTGTTACAACTGAAAGTTCTGCTGATAAATATGTTAATATTGTTATTGTCAAACACCATTATAAATAAAGGACACCTTTAAGGGTATATCCTATGTTTTGATGCTATTCATGCATATAAGAAAATCTTAGTGAATGGTTCTGTAATAACAACCCAGTTATTGTTGACTCCTTTTCAGTAGGTTTTGGCATGCATCCAAACACATACAAGCTCTTTGAAGTTTGATTATTTAGATGTGTCCTTTCTGTCACTCTACACGAGTGAAGAAGGGGTTCTTGCATCACAGGCCTCCTTGAATTCTCTCTCTGATCTTCATGTAGGTGTCATATGCTGTCGTGCTTCATGCATTAATGCAAAGGTTTCTTTTCTCTCATAGAAACACAAAAACGCACACACGTACATATGCTGGGGCTTAGAGAACCTTATATTCCTATGTGGTTACAACAAATGACTGAAATATGAAATACTGGTTTGCAGTCAACACTTTGAAATAGAGGCTGATGTGAGCAGAGACATTAATGCCAGTGGACTACTGGACATGACATGACCCCCCCCAAAAAAAAAAAAAAAAAAAACAGAGAGCTAAAAGAGACAAGGGACGGGCAGAGGCAGAGGTAGGGTTGAGGCGGGGTAGAGGCGGAGTTGCGGCGGGGTAGAGGCGGGGTTGCGGCGGGGTTGAGGTTGGGTATTGGCGGGGTTGTCCCTGCTGCCCAAGCCCTGAGTTTGCATTTTGATGTGAAAGGTGAGTGACTTGTATTGTGAGTAACAGAAGTGTCTGTAAAGGCGATGAAGGTGTTTGCTAGCTGTGTGTTCAAAGCTCCAGGGAAGTAAAACTCTATCAAAAAATATGTTCTTCACCTCCACCCCCTATGATTCCTCTGGCCTGCTCTTTTTATGAGTTAGAGACTGGAAAACCTGAAGCTGACTTGAAGCTGAGATGAGGGAGGCAGGTTTTTTCCTCTTTCAATAATTCCAGTCCTTTGCTTTTGTCTGATGTCCATATCCAAGAATAAAAGAAACACATTATCTGTTTTTTTTTTAATAAATGTTAAGTGAAAATCTGAGTTTGTAATAAATGCGACGTGTATGTCTGTGTGTTTGTAATTAATGTTTCGTGCATGTGTCACGTTGCAGCCCCTCCCCTTGGACGTGTGTATGTGTAGTCTATGTCTGGTTATGTCCATGTATGTATTTCCTTTGGGTGTGGTCCAATGTGCGTGTGTTCATCTGTCTCACCTGTGGCTCGTCTCGTCCACACTTGGGTCTCATGTATTCGGGTCCATAAAATGTGCGTTAAAGCAATGTCCCACGCTCGTCTTTGTTAGAGTCCTGTTCCTGTTTTCCCTAAGTGCTAAAGCGCTAGTATATGCTAAATAAAAAATGCTGTGTGAAGCGCAACTCGTGTCTGCATCTCGTCACCTCGCATCGTGACAGTATGTCTGTGAGTTTAGAATAAATGTTACGTGTATGTCTGTGAGATTGTAATAAATGGTATGTGTATGTCTGTGTATGCCACTGGGTTTACCAGTCGCGGCTGTAATGGTAGTATGGTACTACACACCCTCCCTGTCCGGGGGCCTTTGGTACAGTCCACTGTGTGCCTGTGTTTCATGTGTATTTGTTGTTGTGCCACGCCCCATGTTAGTATGTTTCACCTGTCTCTTGTTTTTTCCTCGTTAATGTCTGTAAATAAACCCGCACGTGATATTCTCTGTTGTCGGTCTTTGCATATATTTGCATTTTCATCATGGCGTATGTCTGAGTCTGCATGTAATGACTGTTATGTGTCTTATGACAATTATCTAATATGTAGAACTGTATTTTTTACTTTCAATCATAAACATACTTGACTACCAAGCTTTTCTGTATTAGGCAGCAACATACTGCATTGAATTCAGTACAAAGAGTACAAAAGAACATGAAAATTATGGATCAAAAAAATTAAACCTATCATATTTAACTTTCTTAAGTGATTCTTAAGTGTTGCATTGTTGTCAAATTATGTAATACTTTCATTTTGATTTTCCCAGTTTTTGAAATTAATGAATTATTTATGAAAAACAATATTTATTTACTCAAACAGATAACTTTGTACAATGATTCTTAACTGACTGTCACTTAATGCCAAGTAAACCTGTGATGGGCAGGGAAGCGATCACGCCAAGTCTCAGAGAAAAAGAGGGGTTTAATGCATAAAGTGCGCCAACCAATAACCCGTGCACTGCTCCAAATGAAGGATACAATAACCAGCAGTCAACTGGTACAAAGACAAGACCTATATAGACAGACAAACGACCATCAGGTGAAGGGGTTAATGGACCCCGCCCACCTGAGGGACGCACACAACGCAACAACAACAGGACAACTGCCGCTGTGCCGGAGGCGACAAAACCTTATGAACCAAAATATATGGAAATATATTGGAAAACATGTGCCATATTAATTTTACTAAATAAATAATGGGTAACAAATACTTTATATTTTACAATATACTGCAATATATGCATGGACCTTTTATGTCGATACATTCAATGTACATAAATGTAAATTTACTTATTGTTATTTATACAAAAATTATAGGTGTCATGGTATGCCGGACCAGCTCACAACACTCCACCTCCCGTTCACTCCCTCTGTCTCAATCTCCCTCCTACTAATCATCTATTCCTGTTTCTCATTAAACACAGTCCCTTTTTAAGACCACAGGTCCGTGCAGTCAGTGCTGTGCATTCCTTGTGCCTTCAGGACCTGCTGGACGTCTTCTGCCACTCTACCGTCAACTAGGCCAATACAAGGATTAACAAGGAAATAAGTCCCTGTTTATATAATGTCAGAATTATATAAAAAATAAATAAATATAAAAAATTAAAGTGTTATGGTGCACCCAGCAGGGAGGACATACCCACCCACAGATGCCCATGCATACACACACACACACACATACGCCCATGCACACACACACACACACGTGCACACACACACACATGCATGCACGCACACACATGTGTACACACACACACACACACACTCACACACAATCACACCTGTCCTGCTCCCAATCTCCCACTTAGTTATCACACACCAGCTCCTCATTTGGCGTCTTTTATTCCCCCTCCTGTTCAGGCTCACAGGTAACTGCCGTCAGTGGCGTATGTTTGCTGAGCCTTCAGCGCTGCTTTAACTGCTTCAACGCCTTTGTTTTACCACCCTTGAGTTAATACTGCTGTTTTTCATTTCTTCGCTCGATATAAGCTTGTTATGGTCAGTAAAGACCCTCCAGAACTGCACTTGCCTCTCCCTCCCTCCGCCAACATCACAGAAAGAAAATAGACATTTTTTTCTTGCCCATAGACCTCCAATAGAAACCAACGACATTTTCAGTAGTAATCAGTGTACTGTGTGATCTATCAAACTCTCTTCCAAGAGCAAAGCATTTTCTGTTACCTTGTTGTAATAGTAAACAGTGATTGTGTGTCCATTCTTTAACGAAACAGTGAAGCAATCCCTTTTACTCCTCTAGTGAAGTCATTGATAACCTGGCCATGATTGGACCTCAAAACTTTTTTTGGACAAACGTGTACTATCCAGTCACAACACAACAGGGCGGGACTATACTTTCGAAAAGAACATTTGAGCAAAAATACAAATATTTCAAGTTTGAATGCATGGCATATAATGTCCAATTATTGGAATGCCCTTGTTTGTTGGACTAAGGGACCAGACAAAGACGTGATCAGCATCATACTAGCAAACAGGATAATTGAGTTTGACCTCCTGAACAGGTATTGTGGAATGCGTCATGGCTAAAAGCAAGAAGCCTGTCAACAGAGGGCAGTTTGAGCATGCTGTCTTGTTGTAGTTAGCAGACAAGTTCAGCCCTTAATTTCAACAATGCCCATAATGTAAATTAGAGAGCCCATATGCATCTAATAGGGATATATTAATCTAATTAGCAATGTATATAGCCAGGTGTACACCCTAATCAGGGTGAACACATCAGGTTATCCCATGAAGCAATTTATTTTGCAATAACTGGATTTACAGGATTACTTTTAAAGAAAACAATAATGGGCCATATTTTTCAAATTGTAAATTATTCTATTAGCCCCCAGTAGTGCAGTGATTAATAGCTTCTATTGCTGTTAATTCTGGGCAACGTTTTGCTATTAAGAATGATACCATTCTACATTAATGTAAAAAAAAGAGTAGAGTCCCTATTGAAATCTGCTAGGTAGGAAACTTTAAAAGTGGACTGTGAGAGACCCAAGCAACCAAATGTCTGATTCAGACACACACTGTGAAATTCAAAGAAAGGTCATTGGACATCTGTACAGTGCATTAGGCAGTGAATGTTTCGCAGTTGGATGCAACCAAAGACTGTGCCATCATCCAGAGAGGCTCCCGCCTTCACCGCTCATTTACACAATACATTAGTGCTTTGAAAGAAATGTTCTGTTCATAGAGCCACCCAACATTGTCAGACTTTTTGTAACATGATTACTTCTTTAAACACTACAAATTAAAGCTGGAGAATGACCCTGACAACTAAAACTTGTACAGAGTCCAGGCGAATGCTCAAAGAATACAGCACGATGGCCAAATCAGAGACCTCCAGAAACAGCTCAAGGGTGTGAGGAAGGAACCACCAGACGGTGCCACATGGTAGTTAAAGATAAAAAATCTCTTTAGATTAAATAATGAATATCTCCTCATTTTAGAAGAAATTCACAGATGTTTACTTCATTTTAGATTAAACAGGTTGATATGGTATGAGGAAACAGCTTTGCTGCAAGGTGAATCTTGATTTTCACATCACAAGATTCTGGAGACTGTTCAAGTTTATTTAGGTCTTTTAATCACTGGTTATAGAAGACAGAATGCCATTCCCTGACTGGGCGCTACTAATGAGCAAGAACAACTCCTACACCAAAGAAACTGAAGAACCAATCTCACAGCCAGCTATCTGCTGCCTGTTGCTCATTAATTGAAATATGCCCCCTGCTGGCCTAAGCATGCAATATGGCTAATGTGTAATTTTGACAAGTAATTTTTTTTTTTTCCATTACATTAGGATTTTTGTTTGTTTTTTACTTTCATGTTGGTGGGTAGTGTTGGTTTGGTAATTTGATATATGGTAAGTCTGCCTTTCCAGAATGTTGTGTATCTCGTGATACAAAACCTTGCAATATTCATGTGCCTTGGGAAGCTAAGAAATACAACACACAGCTATAATTATTAAGGCCCATCAACCTTTGATTTGTACAGCTGCCGTGTTTGCCACCTTGCACATTAATCTTTTTATTAAGATTATTATCCAGAGACTCTTTGTTAGCTAACATGGTTCTCACCAATGACAATCCCACTAAAGGTCTCAGCATCCGGATGAACGTGGAGGGGAAACTACTTGCAAACCTTCAGTAAGCATTTTTCCACTCGGTTAGTTTGAGTGGTAATGCAAACCTGCAGAGCAGCGTTCTGTTGTTTGTGACGACTGTGTTTGTGAAACTGGGGAACGATGGTGCCACCGTCGTCTCGGCTCGTTGTTGGGAGACCGCAAAAGCACAAGCTCCAACCAGTGGGACGGCGTGCGTGCTGCTGACAGGGGCTCTGGAGTGTTGATCTTCTCCTGAAATCCAACCCGAGCGGGATTGACAAAGTCGACAAAGTCGATCCCACTGCCGACCCCCCAACTGCCTCTTGGTGGGGAAAAAACTGCTTTGCTTGGTAAAATATCAAATATTGTCAGGGCTACTGGCAGATTATCCAATTTAATTAGTTAAATAGAAAGGGCTTTCTGGGCACATGGGGATATTAGGGGTGTAATGGCATGTGTATTCGTCCCGAACCGTCACAGTACGGATGTTACTGTTCAGTGCATGTAGTCATACAGAGAATACACAGTATTTGAGAGGATTGATGAATGTAATGTGGAACCATTCTACCTGCAAGACCAACTCATTAGAATATTGTTTGACTACCACAGCCGCTGCTGTATGTGTTCATATTGACAACAAACCAAATCTGTGAAATAGGCTATAGTTACAAAATTTGTATAATTTCAGAATCAGATTGCCATGAAATTTCATTAACATACTCATGATTCCCAAACAATGAACCATGCCAGATTTGATGACCTGTTGACCTGTTTTGTACTAGCATCACCATCAAAGCAAAGTGTACAAACTCAGTTTGTCCATAATTGGCATACAGCCACTATACGCCTAGCATTATAATTTCATATAGATGTTATGAATATTGTAATTGATGCTATCTTTTGTGATTGTCTAATATTTTAATATTTCAGAACTTATTGTTCTGAAAATAAATAAATAAATAATCCATAGACATTTTTTTTTCCTGTGAATAATTAATGTGCATCACTCAGTATAGCTCAGTGGAACATTAAATGTGTTACATCTGCTCAATTAACCAGTAACTCATAACACTAAGTAATGTCATATACAGATATTTAAAATATAGGGAAATTTAGGGAATATTGTCTTTGCGTGAGGGTAAGAAATGGGTGGAAACCAGGACAGCCTCAGTCAAAGTCAAGGCCTAATTCCACTTTTGTGATTTGTCCCCACTGAGAAGCTCTACTTCTCCAGAATGAAGCACCTTTATGGCACCTGGTACTTTGTGTGCTGTAGAATGAATATAAATGATTACCTCAATTTACCAAAGCTTGAGAGGTACAAAAACAGAAGTATTTCCACATGTAGGAAAAAAAAATAATAAAAACATTTCTTGAATAATATTGTGAGGTTAGAAAAAAAAACTGCTGTGTATTTTAGAATACACATATTAAAGTAAAGAACAAGCAGGCAGACAGCCCCAGAAACTAGAGAAATCAAATTGTGAAATGCATAAATCTTGCCTGTCAGACTAAACTCATTCTCCAGTATTGACTACCATAACCCCTTTTGAATGGCCTTCCAACCAAATGACTAAACCAGCTTGAGTATAGTAACGACTCTCCTGCCACGGTTCTCACTCTCACAAAATGTTCTGCTTACACTGACCCATACTTCATCAGCTACACTGGCTACCAGTGTCCTCACAAATGAAACACATGCTCCTTCTGTTAACCTCTTCATGGTCTCTCTCCTTATCTCACGGACCTCCTTCGCACTAACCGCCTCTCCTGCTTACATCTTCTGGTGCTGGACTGCTGGCCATTCCTGACACATGACTGCTGACGGCAGGTGGCAGGTCTTTCAGTGCCACTGCTCCACAGCTATGGAACTCTCTCCCACAACTCTCCCCCACATGACTGTTCTGCTCTTTCTCCATTCAAAGCTCTCCTTAAAACCTTCCTCTGCACAAGCCTCTCTTTCTTAGGTGTTTTTTTTTTTCCCTTTAAAGCATCATTGGGTTTGTGAAAAGCGATACATAAATGCTAAGCTATAAATTCTAACATATTTATTATTATTAGCTACCCATACTCATCCACATACTCCACCACTGCACAGAACGCACCCACACAAACACACTAGCACCTGCTTCTCCATGTGAAATGTCCTGCTTTCCATCAAATTGACTTCTAAATCTGATTTTCCACTCTGAAACTTAATCTAATAAGCAATGATTACTTCTATTAGCAGATAATTCTACTGCGATACACACTGGAACAGGCTGAGGGGAAAGAGAAAGGTACCAGGTGGATCTTACTGCATCTCATCAGAGGCTGTGTTCACGTATAACTCCCACCTCCACTGTGGCTCAGGTATGGCTGTACACTTACCTAGAGAGAGAGAGCGAGAGAGAGAGAGAGGAGAATCATAATAATGCAGCAAACAGCGGAATCCTTTACCCTCTCATTATGTCATTCAGGTCAGACTCAGATTCAGGACAGACTCAGGGAATTCAGGACAGACTCTAACACAGATGACCTCATATAACTGAACAGAAATCGGTACCCACTGCATTGATTGCTGTTATTACACAAGATTTCGTCAGTCCTTATGCACATGCTCTTTTTAGACTGAAATACAGATTACAGGACTACGCATCTACTCCTGCTGAAACAGGAATTGGACTTCATTTGTCTGCATGCATCCAACACCTGCATTCCTAACTTCAGGACATTACACATCATTTCGGTCCTTTCGGTCACCTCTGCTGAAACCCTCACTGACATTCCCACTGACATCCGCACTGATGCCCTCACTGATACCCTCACTGACACCCTCACTGACATCCTCACTGAAATTCTCACTAACATCCTCACTGATGCCCTCACTGATACCCTCACTGATACCCTCACTGACATCCTCACTGACATTCTCACTGACATCCTCACTGATGCCCTCACTGATACCCTCACTGACATCCTCACTGACATTCTCACTGACATCCTCACTGATGCCCTCACTGATACCCTCACTGATGCCCTCACTGACATTCTCACTGATGCCCTCACTGATGCCCTCACTGACATCCTCACTGATGCCCTCACTGATGCTCTCACTGATACCCTCACTGACATCCTCACTGACATCCTCACTGATATTCTCACTGACATCCTCACTGATGCCCTCACTGATACCCTCACTGACATCCTCACTGACATTCTCACTGACATCCTCACTGACATTCTCACTGATGCCCTCACTGATGCCCTCACTGACATCCTCACTGATACCCTCACTGATACCCTCACTGACATCCTCAGTGATATCCTCACTGACATCCTCACTGACATTCTCACTGACATTCTCACTCACATCCTCTCTAACGTTCCCACTTTGACTGGAAAGCCAACATCAAGCGCCTTGTACATTTAACACGAATCTGCTAACAAGCCCATGATATAATCACTGACGAATGACAGTTTACAAAGGCATTAACAGCTGTCAAGACACCATATAAACTGCATTCTGTACAATGTATGCTCACATCTCAAGGGTATTCAAAACCACTGCTAGTAGAAACCCACTGAATTACGCTGAGTAGATATTTAGAGCAGAGATGGAGAACTCGGCTCATGATCAGAGCAGAGCAACCTACACCGCACTTTACCAGAAAACATCCCTGTGAACATTGATGCACTTCACGTGAACTCTCACGCACATCCTCACATACTCTCATGCACTTCTTCACGTGAACTCTCATGCACTTCATGTGAACTCTCATGCACTTCCTCACGTGAACTCTCACGCACTTCCTCACATACTCTCACGCACTTCCTCACATACTCTCATGCACTTCCTCACGTGAACTCTCATGCACTTCCTCACGTGAACTCTCATGCACTTCCTCACGTAGGCTTCAGCTCAGCTCCTACTCTTCCAGATGGCGCAATTTGATTTTTTTTTCAAATTGGGGTTTGAAAGGACATTAATTAAGTGAACCTGGCACAGGCTACATCATCAAGGCTTATCATTTTATTGTAATGATTCCAAAGGTATGTTTTCCTGTCAGAACAGTCGAAAAAGGCATTATAAGGTGCCTTAATTGTAACAACCCTGATAAGTTTAAATAGAAGGCATCTGAAAGAATCCATAATAGATTTGCTAATTGCTCAGTGAAGAAACAAAAAGTGAAAATATGATGTTTAATATTTCAGATTAAGTCTTCTTCCGAACCCTCTTTGAAATCAACCATAGGCCTTTTCGAAATATATCCTGTCTCTGTTCAAAAATACAATATCAGTGGTAACTAAGACTTCATCGGACCTTGGCAGGCAAGTTATTGAACCTCATGAGTCTGGAAAGGGGTCAGATTTTCATCACTCAAGCCCAGAGGTTACAAAAACCTCATAATAATTGCTAACAAAACCTGATCCCAATTGTGTTGTATGGTGGAGAGACTATAATATTGTGGGGCTTCTGACAAGGCAAAGCTTGCAATCAGTGAGGGACAGTAATACCAGGAAAGTCTACAGAAAAATCTGAGGTTGTCTGTCTATGATCCAACTCAAAAGAGGTGAACAAAAGAAATTCTGCATTTTCCACAAATCAGTCAAAATTAAATAATTCAAAAATACAGTGTAGTTACTGTGTAGGACTGACTGACCACTTTAGTAAGGGGCTGACAGAGGTGAAAGAGGTACATTTTCACTAGATATAGAACTGTAAAATGTAAAATGCATTGTTAAACTATAAAATACTTTTTTAAATAGGATCAGATTCCATATTAGGATGCATTTGTGTAAAAACCATGAACATTCACAAACATTTCACAATCCATTCCCACAGAGCTTTAATTACATCAGTAGGATGAAATTAGCGCAAATAAATCAGCCAACATAGATTAATTTTCCCTTAGTGAAGATGAGAGAGGGTAATGGCTAAATAGAGATCTTACTGATAGCGTGTGCAATGATATCAGTTTATGAACCATTGACTGTATCATGCACTTTATTTTGCATGTTTAAGGTTAGGGTAGGTGTAGTGTTTGTAGGTTTTCTTGATGTATTCATCAGTGTGATGGGTGATGAGCCGATGTACTGTTTCTGTTCATTAACAAGAGAGTTAATGCAACTGCAACATACAAGTAAAGAAGAAAACTACCTTACACCATCAAGTGGTGATGGTTGCGAAGTGTTCATGCTGAAATAATGTTCGAGAAAATGACTGTTATTTCACAGGACATTGGATGTATCCTGAACAACAGTCTCCTGTTCACACAGCAATCTTTCATGCTGGTCAGTGGCTAATTCTATTAATAACACACTTCATTTAACACTTCAGGAAAACAGGATTGGTATGCACTGTGAGATTATTTTATTTGATCTTGAGACTTTCATTAAAGCTTGGTTTGGAATATAATGGACTGAATATTGTACTTACAGTTTGATAACACTGCTTTACAGTGTGAAATTCAACATACAGCAAGTTACACCAGAACCCAAAGATACAGATCAGAAAATAAAATAGGATCTAAGAGTTTTTGAACACATGTCAGTTTTGTGTTTTGTAAGCCACAGACTGTAAGGCTTCACTGTTTGTGCCATGTGTATAAACTGGAAACTGTCTGCTGATTCCCCATAACAGTTCAGCCAGGAGGCCGTGACTAATCTTCTCTTCATGCTTCTACAGATGTTCTGAGGCAGAGTTCAAGAAAACATCGTTTTGATTCCAAAATAAATTTTCCCCAGTATGCAGAGCTTGTGCATGGCTTGTTTGTTGTGAATATAGTGTGTAGGCCAGCGGCAACATGCACTGTGTACATTTGCGGGGTGCACAAGCAGGAATAGTGTTCGTCTGGCCTACAGCTAATCTCCCTTACAGCCTCCTCTTCAAGACCGATATCATACAAATGTGTTTTGTACATTTTGTTTTCAAATACATGCAACACTTACTTGCTCATAGGGAAATTTTTGTAAACAAGGGGTGTGATTCACATGTTTCATTGTAAATCTGCCTCTGTATATTATTTCTGACAAAACTACATTTACAGACTATGCTTATGGACATTGCGATGTCTCTTCATGTGGGGCGTTTGGGAAAGTGAACTTTAAAATCCTTCAAGAGTGATTACATGGAAAATCAGTAGTCATGATAAACCTCCTACATGAACACTCCACCATCAGAAGTGATGAGTGTTTGTGCGTGCGAGTGGGCCTGTCTTTGTATTTTAATCATCATAAATTGCAGTGTGGACTTTTGCACACATACATACATACACACACACACACACACACACACACACACACACAAATTCTGTAGTGCAGCCACTCATCCAGGAGACAACAACTGAACTAACCCACTCATCTAGTTAATCCTGTTTACAGTAAACACACACACACACACAGAAGTGAAGGGCAATAACAACCAATGTATACCCATATCCACAATGGTGCAGTACCAGATTCAATTAAAGATGCATAACGCTGTTGGAAAATAAGGTTACACAATCATAATTGCAATACAAGGTTACACAATCATTACTGCAATTCTGCCCTCTGCAATACTTCTGTTTCAGAAAGCTGCAAAATGTAAAATAGTTAATGACTTCAGTCGTATTGCACTTTCATCATGAAGTGAAGAGAAGCTTGTCAAAAGCAACATGAAGGCACCTCCCGCAGTTCGCAGATCATCTCCAACCATGACCGTTCAACTCATGAAGCCATCACCATCACCATCACACTCCATCTGGCCCTTCCCCATCCGGACAAAAAGTACACATACATTACGATGCTGTTCATATACTTCAGGACAGCAGAGTCTCTACTTCCCGAGGAGGCTGAGGAAGACTCCACACTCCGCCACCGGCATCGTGAATGTTCCCACTCCCCTCACATGGTCACACGATCTTACTACTATTCCCAACTATGGTCTGTTGTCAGAATACTATTTTTAACATAATACAGGATCTCACACACTCTTGTCATGTAGTGGTCAGGTTGGCCCTGTATATTATGATGAATATTGGTGATGTATTTCAGATTTATTGTTGTTTGCACTGACTTTCCCTTGTGTTGCACCACAGTAGTGGAAGACTGTTATACTTTTATATAACTGCAATTACTAAATGAGCCCTCTAACATCTAAGCACAAGGGGTCAGTGATATATTATAAAACCTAAGTTGCTAATTATGTCATAATGTTAAATGAGTCATTGAATGTCAGCCATCCATAAACTACAAGCTCATATAGCCTGACTGATTATTATTATTATAATTATAATTATTATTATTATTATTTGCAATTGGTTAAGCTGCATTTAGAGGACATTCCCACTGAGCTCTAGATACTGATTCTGGATCGATTGAGAGTATCCTCATTGCTGCCACGAAATGCCACAAAACTGATTCTGAAATTTAGCAAAACACAAATTGTCTGGTTAAAAGGTGTATTTCAAATTTGACATGCAATAAAAAACATAAAAAGTTCAAAACATAAAAAGTTCAGTTCTGTTACCATGGCTACCTTTTCTAGCGTTTGTATTTTTGCTTTACTTCCTGATTTTATTCACATGTGCTTTTTGTTTTTGTTCTGAATTACGCCCATTGTTTTGTTTTCCTCCCTTCATTATTGATTTCACCTGTTATTTATGTTGGATATATGAGCCTGGACCATCTTAATGACCTCGATTATGGATTTGTGTTTAATAAATCTCGCACTTCTCCACACTTGCGTCTGACGCATCATTACTCCCTGTTACAATATACATGTTATCAAAGCCAAGATCAGTCTATGCAATCCTGCTATCACCAAATATGGCATCCATATGATATCATCTAGTCTATGTTAATGTACAGGTTCTTTGCATATACAATAATAATTTTTACAATTGTACACTTAATGCTTTCTGTAATACAACTTAATGACTGTAACCAGGAATCAGTTGTTTTGTTTGTTAAATAAACTCTAGTGAAGTAAATCTGTAAAAGATCTGTTGGTTGCTGTTTTTTTTTACAACATTCTACATATTCCTCACAACATGTGTTAGTTATTACCCCCGAATCATGCCAAAGTGAACATTACATCATTCTTATTGCAAAACTATCACAAATTGTCTCTTACGTTATCAGGCATCATTATTTTTAATGGAGTCTAATTTTGTGTAAGTCTTTTAGTCACTTTAAACCCTTGAGACCCATGGCTTCGGTCCCTGCTTTTATCAGTCCCCATTATGGACAGTTTGTGCGGATACCACAAAATTGTTAATGCTAAAATTAAAAGAAAGAAGAAAATCTGATATCTTAATTCCTCCCAAAGAGCCTGTGTCACTATCTCCTGAGATGCCTGTGATGTTTCTACACTTTTAAGTTGATAAGATTGCAATCATTAGAGCTCTCATCTCACCCTTCGCATGACCCAACTCTCATGTTCTCTGCTGGTTTTAACAAGTTTGAGTCTCTTTCTCTCCTAAAGGAAACTGGTCACATTCATTTATCAGTTTGTCCCAGATGTTGTCACCACTTGGTTGTAAGAGGTTTTTGTGCCGAACAGTTATGAACAGCAGACTTCCCTCAGATACTGTACTAGCAAACTATAAACATGCAGTAGTGTGGCTATCCATTAAAACCCAATATTGACACCTCAGTGCTGACTAATTTGTAAACTTCCATTTCTTACAAACATTTTGGAAGCAAACATATCTGTATAAGTTGTATTTATAACTACAGCACACACTTCATTTTTGGAGTATTTATGGTGGTTCATTAGTCACTGGATTCTGACGCTCTCATGACTGTAGACCTCACAGCCGGTCTTGACACAGTAGATCAGAGTATCTCTTGCTTGGAGCACATTAAAGGCACTACTCTGGAGTGGGTCAGATCTTATGTGTCTGAAAGACATTTATCTCTCAGCCTTTGTGTAACCTCTGCCCCTTTTCCCTGACGAGACCATCAGGTTGCTCGTCTCAGGCCAATCCCGTTTCTTTCATATGTCCCTCTTACACCCCCCCCCCCCCCAACCTTAAAAAAAAGACATATTTTTCCAGTTATGCAGACAACACCCACCTATGGGTTATCTACCTCTGAAATGGAAAGAAAACTCTTCATATCTTTGTCTTGAGGACATCAGAAACCTGGATGGTGTTAAATATTAGTCAGAAATAAAGACAGAAATAAAGCTGAAATGTGAAATTTGCTCACAGCTGTGTCCGTGTTGCTCCTCATAGGGACCTGCCGTCTGGAAGCATTTGTTCGACCTACTGTACAAAATATGACTGTGATTTTAAATTGGACAAGCGGATAAACTGAGTGATTAAATCTAGGTTTTACCAACCGAGGCTCTTATCTAAGGTCAAGCCCTTTTTTATCATTCAATGACACACGTGCTTTATCTCCTCCTGACTGGAGCACTGTAACGCCTTTTATGTTGATATTGATCAGGCCTCGCTCACGTTGCTCCAGAATGCTGCGGATCACCTTTAGAAGCACGAGCACACACGTTCCATATTGTCTTCTCCTCGCTGGCTCTGTGTTTTACGACTGAGGTGTAAATTTTAAATTTTATTGTTTGCCTACAAATCTTTAAATTGGCTAAATTGCCACATCACTCAGACCTATTACAACCATGTGTTATGCTGACCATCTCCTTCTGGTTGCCCGAAACCGATGAGATTGTGCTTTTGCAGTTATAGCCCCCATACTCTAGAAGGAGCTGTCTTTGCATGTTACACTTTAGCTGATTTTAAATCTCATTTTCAAAGTCCTTTCTGTTGCTTGGCGAGACTATTGCTATTGTCAAATTGTGTTATTTTCTTTTTCTGTCCTTTGCCATTAGTTAAACTAGCCTTTGTATTGTTGCTGTTCTGTTTATGTTTTTTGCTAATTTGATTGTAAATCATTTTCATCAACCGCTGTCATTTTTAATGAGTCCTTAATATATATATAAATATATAAAAGAAAAAAAAAACATTTATTAAAGTCTAAATGACTTAGTTTACCAACCAGTGTGCATGGCATGATATTTAAAAAGGGATATTTAGGGAGGGATATTATCTAATAAAACCCTGAGTATGTTTTCAGTATATTTCTCAGAATATACATTTATTAACTTGGCATATGCTGTTATCCAAAGTGACTTACAATAACTGCATATGTATCTCATATTAAACACATATTGCAGTACAAATACTGAGGCTTTGTCAGAGAAAAATTTAAATACGAGAACATTAGACAGTATTAGGTTGACTGTGGCGGAATCGTGTTCTTTGCCTAAAGCCAGTAAACTCTCTCTCTCTCTCTCTCTCTCTCTCTCTCTCTCTCTCTTTCTCTCTCTCTCTTAAACAGAGGGGGGCGGGCAGCTTACTTTGTGGTTGTATTTGGAAAAACTGCTACATTTACATATAGTCAATACGGCAGACGCCCTGAGAGGCAGAGCAGAGCAAGCGGCACTGAGGGAGAGAACGGATGAGGAAGCACTGACCTCATTTATGACGGGCAAGCAGCAGTGCAGGCAGACAGAGGCTGAACACCCCGGCACATCAAACGCTACATTCTCCAAGCAGTCGTGTTTTTTGAGGGCCTTCTTAAAATGTAAGCAGAGACCCTTCTAAGCTAAAATAGAGGACAAACATCTATCTGATGAGAAACACCATACTGTTTACTGCAATACTACAGTAAGAAAAACCCTTTACATTATTTGACTGTTATGTTCCACTCGCAGTCTAATCAGATCTGCCTTCACATCAGAAAATATCCACCAAATACTTGATGTACTGCAGCAAGTGTAAGCAATTCCCCGAACCAACTGTAATATAAGGGCTTTCATTTATTCAGAACACGTTCAGAATGAGCAGGAACCACACAAAGATGTGCTTGTCTATACTGTGATTTTCCCATTTTTGAAATGGAGATTTATCTGGGTTTCTGAAGGTTTAAGTGATTGCCCCTGTGGACTGTGTTTAAGCCTAGTGAGAGGCAGCATGGGGAGTGGTTTCACTGTTACAGCTATTGCTGAGGTTGTGCAGGGAGTGAATATACACAGCGCCCAACGGAAACGCCCGTTTTAATAAGATTTGGGTCGGAAACAGTGAATCTAAGGCTGCGTCCTCAGATAAAGCACAGTAAGACATAGGATCTGATTTCCTCCAGATGCTAGGACTGATGCTGGTACTGATGCTGGTACTTATGCTGGTACTGATGCTAGTAATGATGCTGGCACTGATGCTGATACTGATGCTGATAATGATGCTTGTACTGATGCTGGTGCTGATGCTGGTACTGATGCTAGCACTGATGCTGATACTGATACTGGTACTGATGCCAGTATTCCACAGCCAAGAAAGTTTTTTCCATCCTGCAGAGAATCTGGGAGTTTTTGACTAATGTATGCTATGTTGGTACTATGGGAAGAGGTTCGTCCTTAGAGAGGCTGCATTTTCTCATGATGTATGGAGCAGTCCAGTAAATTAGTTTCTTTTTTTTAACACAACACACTTATATGACTGAAACCATGTCCAAAAAGGAGTGTTAATGTGCTTCCCTACATATACTAAACGTCAAAAAAACTACACGTTGTTTTCCTCCTCATGAAATGGCTCTTATGAGTCATATTCTAGAAAAATGCTTTTAATGCTTTTAGTCTCAATACTTCCCATCTCACAGTGTTCTAATGGAATTACAAGGCAGCAAAGAAAATTCTATATGCATTTCCCTCCTGACTACTGTGGTTCCACTAGACCTACCAGAGCTGCATCTGCCTGACCAACTCACAACCTGTTACCTCTGACATGCTTCATTGTCAAGACAAATATTTATGTGCAAATTAGCAGACTAAAGCCATCTGGATAACAACGATTTCCTCACCATATTGCTGCATTTCTGTCTTACTATGAGTAAATATTTGTTTATATTATGACTCATTTTTTTTATAAATGTTGCTATAGGTGTCATCCAATGGAGGACAGGTTCCTGCAACAAAGATCATTAGCCCCTTGAAGGAGAAAGCAGTGTGACAGAGACCATCACTCAGGAGGATAAACATGGGTCCTGTTTGCTGTACCAGAGAGCTGGTTCTTTGATTGACTAGCTGGAGCATGTATTCACAGTATTGGAAGATTCAAGTTTAGGCTGGTAATGGTTACTTTACCTTCACTATAAATCGTGTCAGATGTGGGATAGTGCACTGGGGTCATTGGGAGCATTCCCATGGTTAGATGAGTCTATGTCAGGGGACAGGGAGAAGCCCAGAGTGAACCGTGAACCCCTTGGTGGCGTGCGAGGGCGTGACCCTGGATGAGGGGTGGGTGTGTGAAGGACACATAGTGTTTTGGGTGTGTGTTCCCCAAAGCAGAGGACTATGTGATGGATGCCATCACCCTCTAAAGGACAGGGTAGTGTAACAGAGGCTGCAACAAAGGGAAAGTGTGTGTCCTGTCTGCTCTTTGGTCTAGTGGTAGACCACACTTTACCATCTGGCAGACCTGGCTTTGAGGCTCACAGCCTTCTTCCTTTGCTACAAACGACAGCTTCTCTCTGAACTTCTTTTTTTTCTAGTCAGACCGGTGCTGTAGAGAACACATCTGCTCCTGCCGTCGGGTTTTCTTCTCTTTCCAGCTAGTCCGTTCATTCCCGCCCAGTTTGGACAAAGCTCTGGAACCGGTTACAAAGGTGCGCCGTGCTGACAGCACTTGTGTTTGTTACTTTTCTGGATGAAGGCAGTCACAGGCACGTCGTATCTCCTTCATCCAAAGACTTTTCCCGCTATGATCCTGGTGCTTTTACTGGAGGCATTCGACGTTCTCGTAGATAGTCCCCTGCTTGTAGAATCCCTGATTTTGCTCAGCAGTAGTCGCTGCTAGGCTATTGCAAATCTGTTTTGTTTGTGGTGTCGTTTTGCCAACTTTCAACCATACCATTTGATTTTATTTGCTTACTCTCTGCAGGTTGTTAATGCTCTAAGGTATGCTGATGTGCCATCGTCTATGGTTTTAATAAGATTTCCTACAATAAGACATCGTGCAACATGGTTCAAAGATTTCCTGACTCTATAATCTGCCAATGAATAGATGTTAGATTCATGCATCATTTATTAGAATATGGCCAATATATAATCACGTCATTCGCAAATTTCTACACCTTGCAGAAACCTTTCTTTCCTCATTCAATCGACATCTGGCTAGCTAGCTGAAATCCATCCATCCATCTTCATCTGCTTATCCAGGTCCGGGTCGCGGGGGCAGTAGCCTAAGCAAAGAGGCCCAGGTTTCCCTCTCCCCAGCCACCTCTTCCAGATCTTCTGGGGGGACCCCAAGGCGTTCCCAGGACAGCCGAGAGATATCTCCATGGATCACCACCTTATCGTGGTGGAGGGGTTTGCGTGCCTACATGATCCTAGGAGCTAGGTTGTCGGGGGCAATGCCCCTGGTAGGGTCTCCCAAGGCAAATTGGTCCTAGGTGATGGGCCAGACATTGAGTGATCCAAAACAGGACCCAGATACCCTTGCCGGGATCAGGGTTACCGGGGTCTCACCCTGGAGCCAGGCCTGGGGGAGGGGCTGGTGGCTGGGTTTCTACCCATGGGGCCCGGCCGGGTACAGCCCGAAGGAAATACATGGGTTCACTCTCCCATGGGCCCACCACCTGTGGGACAGGTAGTACTATGGGTTCGGTGCATTGTGGTTTGGGCGGTGGCCGAAGGCGGGGGCCTTGGCATACCGATCCTCGGTTACTGAAGCTGAAGCTAGCTGAAATGTTATGCAAAATGTATCAGATGGTGAAGTTGGACGCTGCCTGCCACTAGCTAGCTAACACTTGTAGTGAGACAGTAGTGATGAAGATAAGCGACCTTGAAACCCTGAGGAGTTTGAGTCCTTTGATGAAGAAGCATGAAAATAAAATATTGATGGCTAAATGAATGTTATTTTAAAGTATAGCTCACTTTCACATTTTGGCACGGCATCTGCTCTTAGCTTTTTTTTTTTACACATTTCTATATTACTTTTTATATTATATATATATATATTATTTATATATTTCACTACGTTTGTGAAGTAAACACTTTAGTAAATGCATTTCAAACGTTTGAGTAAAAGTATGTTTTCATATGAGATACGAAGACATCGAACCTTGTATTTTCAGCTTTAGGATCATATTATTTATTTATGCAGTACAAATGGAAACTTCAAATGGAACCTCATTGGGACAAGGGCTAAGACTGTTGTGAACAATTTAATATGAAATATATGGGTATAATGCTATAAAGCATGTTTAGAGACAAATTTAAGAAAAAATGCTTAAACAGAGAACAAGCCCTTAGACCTCAGGGGGTGTATGATGTTTGAGTGGAATCAAAGAGTGGATTCACCGCTGACACACTGCATAGCGTTTCCACATAAGCTCTGGTGCGGTTTTATTGGTTTGACCAACAGCTGTAAACAAGCAGATGCTATTAACACTTCTCGGAAAAACATAAAGGTATTCTCAGCTGTGTCCCTCGGTGACGCCATTAGTCACATGACTAACCTCCCAGTAGCTCTAGTGTCTAGGCGTTCTGTATTGTCTAATAACTGTGTTGACTGTGAAGCCACACAGACATGATGACATAGAACCAAAAAATAGACTAATCAGTGTTAAATATTAAAATAGGGGTCTGCATTATATAAAACCTTAGTATACAGATTTTTTCTGCACATGCTCCCAATAGTATATCTTTCTGTCAGTGTTCTCAATTCTCATGGGTAAATGCTTTCTTCACATTTTAATTAAAGTTTCTTCTGTCATTTGCATCCCTCTTTCTAGAACATCATGGATACCTTCTATAACCTAGAATAGGATTCACATATCAGGACCACAGTTCCCAAACATGTGTACCAAATTTTACACAACATTCCTTCTGAGTACAAATGGTTCTTACATAAGGGATAATTCTGCTGTTAAAAACATTATATATGAAATTGAAATGAATAGAAAAAGATTAAAGTTTAAAGAAAAATCTAAATTCCTTCAAAACCATAATACTTCCAAGCGCTATTCATTTCATGTTCATCTGTTTGGTCTGACTTGATTTAAATTCATATTTAAAATATTTGTGTCTCTCAAAAACAAACAAAAAAAAGGAAAAACAAAACTACTGACAGACAGAGAAAGATTCTTCAGGCAAGCAAAGCAAAAATCAAATGGAAGATGACGCACCACACACTGAACGAACAAACCACAAGAACTTCCTTTCCTCCCTGCAAGAAACTCTTTGACAGATAAAGATGATAATCATCCAACTTCCCTCCATTCATATTCATCACCACCTACTGCTACACTCATTCTGTACCATTTCTCTTGGCATGCTCAGATTTCTTCTGCATTTAAGCAAGAAAAATAATGCCATGCTGACAGCAAATTCTATTACCCTGTAAGTGCCGCTCCCCTTTGTATACCAGGGAAGTGTTGAATACTTATGTGATTAGATCCCTTCCTGTATCGTTCACCTAGGTATGACTGCAAAAAGAATTTAAGAATATCAATTTGGATCACAATTATCTTCCAACTATAAATAGGGGAATCTGATGTTTCTACAATATTAATGTACTATCTCCATCAGATTTCTAGCCATTCTGATGTGATTCAGCTATATCAGCTACGCTGTCAAAGTGTAAATGATGTCCCTGAAAAATTGGTTAAGGCAGGAGGAAATACATTGTCCCCTATATGCTAACAATGTCTGTTCAGCTTTCACACTTGACATTCAGTTCATAATTACAAAGCGAACGTTATTCAAATTTGGTACTAAATGGATACTATGGTACTATGGTACTATGGATCAGACAGTGGCATTAGAGTAACCCCCCCAGCTTCTAGTCATCAGATATCTGCTGCAGTTTGTGTGGAATGAACTCACATAAAGGAGAATTGGGTTTAGCTTAGAGGTTCTGAGAGGAGTGAGGGTGGGTCACATCTGGTCTTAAAGCTAAGATTCATACAGATTATAATCCAAGGTTATACTAACTGTAGCTGGTTAAATGAACAATGCATCCTGGGGAATGAATATCCTGACTAAATTTCCTCTTTTTTGTATTTTGTTATTGTCATACAGTTCAGTTTATTCATAGTAGTACCAATATACGGTGATGTGCTACAACAACCACATAACCCTCCAACTCACAGTCCCTCCCCTCCACTCACATACACCTTCCTCCATCCACCCCTCGCATCTACATGAAAAGAAAGACAGCTGAAGAAACTAAGACAAGAGACAATCTGGGCAAGACAAAACAGACCAGATCCTGTAACAAACCAATAAACAACACCTTACAGATTGGACAGTTACATTTTTTTTTCTATCCATTTTTTCTATCCATGCTTCAGAATATCAGAACTAAACACTATATAGGGTCATATATTCAAATCTTCCGTCTTGTACACAGATCACTTGACCTCTGAATTAACTGTAAGAAATGCTTTCATTTGGTAATTATAACTACTGTTTGTTTCAGGATACGGATGATCAACTATAGGTTTGCTTTTGATTAACCCTTCAGATTCAGAGTTCGCACTGTTCTAGACTGTTTATAACAACCGCGCATTTATAACAGCCAATTTTGTTAGTCAAGAACCTTGCCAATTTAAAGTGGGACTACTCAAGTGTAACTTTAAAGTTTTCACAAAGATTGCTTGAGAAGTCAGAGCAGGGCATCTGTTAGTTTCATCCGGCTTCAGACAGTCAGGAAGAAGAAACTGCTCAAGTAGAGAATGCCAGAGATTTTCAAAACCAAACTACAGCGAGCGAGACCTTCTATTCTGTATCTTCTAAAGGAAAGTAAACACAAACAAAACATTTCTCGAACCGACATGACCTTCCTCAGCTAAACCTATCCTCCCCTGCATCTCCTGCATCAGAAGGCCACAGTGGAGCAGGCTGGCGGCTTCCCTCAGCACTGGTGGCTTCCCTCCTTTGCGTTTGGCATTTAGCCAGGCATGAGGGCAGTGACTCTTTGTCCAGGTCCTGTTCTTCTGCCATGGTGGCTTGTACCGGTCTGGTTCCCATGTGCTTTTCTGACCCTCGAAGCTGATTGTACTTGTTCTACAGAACTGGCTGAAATCCATTAGCTGACTAATACATTTTACTCTTTTACTATGACTTTTACATTTCTTTGACCTTGTAAAACCTTACAGATTACTAACAGTGTATTCAGAATCGAGAAAATAAATGAGAAAGTATCTGTAAATAAACACAAATAGTTTATTAAAGTTTATTGTCCTCTGAAAAACATTAAGAAAAGATAAAATAAATGCTGAAAGTGCTGCTTTTGGACTAATGTCATCTCAATGGCAGTGAAATCCAAAGCCTGCCTGGGTTATGGCACTCTGGGTGAGACTGTGTTCAAAGAGACAGATGGAACAGCTGAACCACGCTAATTATCTGTGGCACCACAAGCTCGAACATTGCTTTGGCCTTCACCATGAGGCTTCACTTACTTAACTGAATGAAAACTTCTCCTTTCACCACATCCAAACTCAAGATATTTAAGTCATGTTAGGTAGCAGAATTACACAGTTACTAATTCTAAAGCCTAACCTCATCCATCCATCCATCCATCCATCCACTGAGGCATTCCCAGGACAGCTGAGAGATATAAGCTTAGCCAAATATCTAAAGATATTTTTAGAGTGATGTAGAGAGTTGATGCTTAAACAACTATCAGCATTTAGAGAAGAGCTTTATTTCATTTGTTTGTTCTGTTGTTTGTTAATAGTAATTTAAATAATGTTCACCCTTTGAGGCGTGAAAACATGTCCTGCTACCAGACCGATGAAATCACTTTAGCATTTTCCTTAATGTCACTACTTTGATAAACTATAAAATCTTCTTCAAAGCAATGGCCTGTGTTGACATTTAACAGAATATCAACAATATAATGAACTCCACAAGGACAACAATGACGCTCAAAAGTTAAAATGAAGCATGACTAATCTCACAAGCTTCCTAAATGTGATTTTACACAACACTGTCCGAGTTTTAGTGCGTATGACTATGGGCCCTTAGAACACCACACAGCAACATACAAAACATGAGGTTTAATAGAGCCTAATCCAATCCACTTTCCCCCAAACCCTAATCCCTACCAAAACATCAGTATTTCCCCAGACCACAGGGTTAAATGACACATAAACAGAGGCAAGGGAAGGAGGTATTAATGAATACCACACAAATACATAGATAATACACACATACCACACAAATACATAGATAACATACAATACAATACATGGGGGTATGAGCTTTGTTTACCTATCCTCATGATATTCAATATTTGATCAGTCTGTCTTTCCTGGTCTTGAATATCTCATGTCATGACTGTGACTGAACTTTTTTTTTGATGTGCAAAAGCACAGAGCAATGACTTATTAATTTATATTGACCAAATCTGAGACAGTGAGTGAGCTAGACACACAGACAGACAGACAGATAGAGAGCTTATGGCAGATTTCCATTGAGTATTTCTAAAATTTACAAGAAAAAAAAAATCATGCTAATTTTGCATATAGTTTATTTCCATCAAAGAATTATTTTTTGTAATGAAATATTTGTAATAAAAATTTTCTACATTTTTCTGTGTGTAATTGGCTTCAAAACCAAAAAAGTACAGAATGCAGACACCTGATTAAATATTATATTAATATTAATAACGTCAATATTAGTTTTTAGAATTACTCCTATAAAATCAAATACTATTGGCCATATAATTCTAATGATTTCTCTATCCTAATATTGGCCCAAGACTGTTTCATAAGACATTTTTGTGAGAAATATTATGCCACATTGCCGAACATTCCATACAGTTCCAAAGATAGAAAAATTCCATGGAAACACAGCACATGCAATTCCTAAATAGAGGAGAGGGACGTTCAAGACGTTCATTCAGCTCTTGACTTTTAAGGGAAGTTTCGAGGGAAAATGGAAAAGGTTTGGTGAGTGACAACCTCAGGAAGGCCATCATCCACCATTATCTATCATCATCTATCACTCATTCTTACTGGAGAGAGAGAGAGAGATAGAGAGGTGTTAAAAAAAAAAAACCTTCTCACACTGGAGACCACGGAAATTCACAAGTTATTTGAAGTCGATATATTTAACTTTAAAACACCGAGTGTTTACTGCCAACAGTGTTTGTTCAAACCATCTTCAGTTCTCCACACATGAAAAGGCAAAGAGGCTTGGCGCCAGTTTGCCTTGTTGACTTTATGACATCCTTCAAACTCTCATCAGAATGTGTCATTTCCTGGCCTTCATGGAAATTCAGAAAGGTAAAACTCAGAGGCGTGTTCTGGGCTTCTATTTGACTGCATGTGATCTATATTCTTTGGGGAAATGTTTTCAAAAGAACATCTCCTGTCAACGTTAGCTTCATTAAATATTTCTATGATAAAGTCAAATGTAGTTTTTATAACTTGCATCTGATCACAGTATCACTGTGATCATTGAAATGCATTACCCTTTATTCTCATTACATAACTCATTCTAAACAGCCATTCCTCTCCTGACACACAATGTTAAATGTTTAAAAGGCTGATAAATCAAAGAGAGCAGATAATTGTCAAGCTGCTTTGTGTCAGAAACCTTCACGAAATAACAGCTAAATAAAAGCTAACTGTGCTTTGAACCTAACAACACACGTACACACTACACGATTGCTATCCCAATTAAAACTGTTATTAATGAGGGTCTGAACTATGACATACACTAATTCCATGCCAATGCAAGATTTCAGAGGTAACTCAATACCAACATTACAGAGCCTTTGACAGGCAAAGTCCTTATACAGAACTACAGACATAATGAGGCATAACGGTTCAAATCTTAACCGTCTCTCCATTGTAGATTTTTAATGCTCAGTGAAATGTAAAAAAATTTCATTAGAGTGTCATTTTGTCCAAGTCTGATCTTATTTAACTCATTTAGAATATCCTGTCCCATTTACCATATCAGTGCACTGACAACGGTTGACAGGTGCTGAGTGATGACCAGAGACCAAACCTCTCTACAGCAGTGTGCTGAGTGAAGCACATTTTACTTTTAATATTCACAGACATTCTGTTACTGAGGGTTAGGGTCAGGGTTAGTGGTAAATAAGTTGTCTGACTCCTCTGTTATCTCAGGAACCATGCCAATAGAGAGAATTTCAGCTGGCAGGCGTCCTCATAGCTTGAACTAAGGGAAAGTGCACACACTGGGTAGCCAATTACATTTCCATTATTTTAATGATATTCCAAATTATTTTTGCATATTAAAATGATAAACCATTCATTAACAGCCAGCATGTGATATGTCAGAGAAATGCTAATTACATCATTAAAGGAAATTAGAGGAAAACATAAAGGAATTAGCAGAAGAATAAAGATAACATTACAAAAAAATAAATGCAAAGTAGTAAAGGACAAGTTGACATTACATCCTATTCTATTCTGTCTTTAAACTGAATTGAGGTAGAACCTCATTTGCAGTATAGCTCAGATGCTGAGTGCTATACTGAAGATCGCGAGAAGTTGAGAAGTGGATATAACAGATCAGCTTATGGCAAAGACGTCAAACTCTCTGCTTCTGACACAGAGAGTGAGTGTGTGGAGTCACAGTGAACGGACACACTGCAGCTCAGGTGCAATAATCCTGTTAGGTTACACCATGCTAACAAATCACATTTGGTTGTGTACTTTTTATAAAGTGAGCTAGAACAAAAGTTAAAAAAAAAAAAATGAAATGCAAAATTGTATGATTTATCTATAATAGATGAAAAATAGATTAGAACACATAAAAAAGGGATTTTCCCCCCATAAAAGTGTAATAATCAATTTTCTTTCTAAGCTTGCTAATTGAAATATATAGCACATAACAAGAAAATAATTATTTTATCAAGAGCAGCAAGACAATATTTGCCTGAAAAAACCTGCTTGAAAAATCGCATTCCAGCACGGAATCTTGATTTGTGTACACACTGACCTCCTGTCAGTCACACAATCACCTCTCAACACCCCATTACCCCACACCATCTCCGCCAGTGTGGCTTCAGAATCCAGAATGTGCCCTGCATCACTCAGCTCTTATAATATGGGCACACCTGACTGCCAAAAATGAAAATGAAAGTTGGAAAAAAAAAAAAAAAGTAAACCATTATGACATGCAAAAAGATGAAGGAAACCGGTATGCAAACATTGTCTTATTGTTCAGATTTATGAACATGGCAGTGGTTGGCCATAGGCGATTATTTGTAAATGAAGATCACTACTATGTAAATGCCATAAAGGTTTCCTGGATGGAGACAGGGGCAGAGACCATACACTGACGAAGACGAAAGGTAAGAACTTCATCTGTTACCATGAGCTTCTGCAGAACACACTGATGAGTCGATTGGAGAGAGAAGCAAGTGTGTTTTTACTTTCTGAATGATTATTTTAATTACTTATATGCATATCTTCATGCTACTGACGGGAGGAATGACACCAGTACACTTGTCACTTGGTCCAAAAGTTGCTGAAATACAGTTCCATGGGCTCTGATGATGAAACTACAATTACTATAATAATAATAATGATGATGATTACACTATTAAATAGTTTAGGTTTACTACTACTACTACTACTACTACTAACAATAATAATGATGATGATGATGATGATGATGATAACATGAACCTGTGTCAAAATGAAACTGTGTTACTGATATTCTTTCCCTGCAGATGTCCCCCCACTATCTCCACTCCCTCCTCCCTTGAAACTGAAGCCCGATTCCTCTCCCTCATCGACCCCTAACCCCTCTGCCATGTCAGCCCCTAACACCTCTGCCATGTCAGCCCCTAACCCCTCCGCCATGTCAGCCCCTAACCCCTCTGCATCCTGCTCCTCTTCATCTTCCTCCTCTGCCTCTGGTACTTGACATACATGCCCATTTGACCTACATGTCACAAAACCATTCAGTAAAACAAAAATAAAACTAATACATAACATTAAATACCTATACAGAACATAACATATTGTAAACTGATATGCTTCATTAAGAAAAAAACACTCTTGCTGAATTTAGAAAATTGTATTCAACATTATAATAACATATGTTTAACATGTATTTTGACAACAAAGTGGTATTAATAAACAGCGTACCTCATGGGTCGAAATTGAAGATACAATGACTTTTGTAAACTAATTGAAAACTAATTGGAGTCCTGTCACGGTGACGCTCCCGGACCCCTCCCTTTGGGCGTGTGTTTATGTCGTCTAAGTCCATATGTGTAGTTCCGTGGGTGTGTGTCGGCGTGGGTGTGTTCAGCAGTCTCACCTGTGGCTCGTCTCGTCATTACCAGGGGACAGTGTTGTTCATCTATTTAATGTGCGTTTACGCAGTGTACTGTGCGGGTCTTTGTTTTAAACCGTTTGAATGTCTGATTGTCGAGTCATGTTTACCGTGCGCTACTGAAGTAGCTTAAAACGTTTAAAAATAAATGTTACGTGTTGGAGAGCTCTGTGGCGTCCTGTCTCAAAACCCTCATCGTTACAAGTCCTCTGCCCACCTTAGGTCTTAGAGCCATGCTTTGTGTTCATATAAGGTTTTAGAATAGAATGCTTAAGAATAAAATGTTATAGAATAGAATGCTTTAGAACAGAAGACTTTAGAATAGAATGCATTAGAATAGAATGCAATGTTTTTCATTGGTGAAAAAAAGTTCTACCAGTGTTTGTGTATACCTCTTTAACTGCTAGAGGTTTTTCCGAATCTTCACTAATGCCCATTTAAACAATTGCTTAGTCTAGGTGAATATGCTATGTCCTCAATGCACCCCAACAGGAAAGTGGCGGTAGAAATGTCCCATTGAGAAGTTTCTATTTATCCAGTGTAAGCGGATTAACTCACTCTGCATAGTAAACTCACCTGCCCTTCTTTAGAATACTGCTTTGATTTATGTAAATGCATCTAGGGCCTTCAAACTTCACCATCTGCTGAATGCGTAGTTTGGGGTCCATGGGTCACATGGCTGGTCTATAGTCCCATGGATAGCTACTTTGACCTTTCCAATTCAAAAATATTTGGTCTATCTGGGCAAAAGGTCAACCACGTTACCATTAGACATAGAGATGCAAGATTAAAAGTTGGTTAAAAGTTGTAGTGACAATTCTCTGGAAACTGTGAACTTCACTAGTTTTTATTCTCTCTCTCTCTCTCTCTCTCTCTCTCTCTCTGTATGCACACACACACACACACAGAAACTCTCATCAATTATTTGGGCTAAAATACTAATACTATACTATACTTTTATAGTATAAAATTTTGGCATTTTCCCGCATTGACATTCATCCAAACACCAGTTATTGTGAATCCACTTGAGAGATTAGAGTGTGTAGAGTCCATGCGATCCATGGTAACATACTGTATATACTGTACATATTATAAAATATTTTAGAAAATGTAGGTTTACTGAGAAAATGTGGATGGACAACCTAAAATCATGGCACCATTGCATGAAATTACTGAATTATGTATGTATATAACATTGAGAAAGGTGTCATACAATCCAGTGCAAAAGCATTTTGTCTTGTTACTTCCACTAAGCAATTTCAATTATAGGTGTCTTACTTTAGCTAACAAAAAACAAATATGCCTCTGTTACTTACCCACACACTGACCTAAAGTCTAAAGAACATTCATTCATTCATTCATTCATTCATGTTAAGTCTAAATAGAGAAAACAATTAAACACATTTCACTAGCCTTTATACATATTTATACATATTTAATGAAGGAGACTATCTGGGATTTTGATGAATGTTTGAGTTTGATTTATTGTTTTAATTATAGTTATTTTATTTCAACTTAAAAAACAAAAAAACATAAAAACTGTCCAAAAACACCACCTATTTTCAAAAGCCTTCTGAACATTTGACTTATCAATCAATCAAGCACAAGCAATTAGCATGTGAACCAAATTCATCCTAAGTATTTGAAAATGTACAGCTTTTTAAAAACATTACAAATAATTTTTATTTTTAAAAAATAATTCTTAATTTTTTATTATTAATGTCACGGACACAACATACAACACACATTCTTCTGAAGTTTAATGTCTGACTGTAGAAGCTAGCAAGGCTGACGTACTAACAGCCTCACCTGCCGTAGTAGAAGCACAAGTTGAGGAATTCTCCCTGGTACTGTTCACTGTCTGCTTCTGCTATATGTACCATGCAAAAACAGTGACATCTGTGCTCAGACAGAAATAGCTACACAGGCCTAACCACCCTCTCACCAAATGAATCACTGGGCTGAAACATTTTGACATGTAATTATGCAAAAAAGAATAAATAAAAGGAACAAATTATAAATATAGAATATACTGTAAATACGGAGGTCCGTTTTGAATTTGGTCTAAGACAATTTATTACTTCTGGACATTGCATTAATGACATCTGCATTGTCACTTGTTGCTATGGCAGTAATAATAAGTGATGTAACACTCTTGACCTTTACAACCCCATGAAATAAATGTTTTATGATGATTTAAACATGCAAACATGCACTTTTTCTAACATGAACTGGTTCCTCTTGCAAATTCAGAAGCACTTTTATATGTCAGAAAGAATGTGATTGTTAAACTTCAATCATATTCCTGACTGGTTTGAGAAATGCTGGATCTGAGAGGCATTGAACATCCACTTAGCCAGGCAGCTGCTGTTGGGTCTGGTTGCTATGGTAACAGAATGCAGAGAAGACTCCAGGCATAAACCCATCTCACTTTTGGTGGCTGAGGTTAGATGAATATTAGAGAGAGGCCAGCTTGAAGGATACGTGTGCAAACCCTTATGTTTCATTTTTACAAACTATTGGCCATCCAGCTACACAACAATAATGGAGGATGAAGGTAATCACTTGATTCCATCAAATTACATCATATTCTTTATGCTCTACGATGACAAAAAGTAAAAAAATGTATGTTTTTTTAACACAAAAATAAATCCTTTTCCTATTAATGGGCCTATAGTTATCTGTAATTTGACTTTAAACCTACATTTGTATGCAGTGGTTGCATAATGACAACTCAGGCACCTTCATCCATTATATTGAATATATTCATCCATTATATTATGCCCTGATCTGAGAGTAAACAGCAGCAGACATTTACATTTACGGCATTTAGCAGACGCCCTTATCCAGAGCGACTTACAAAAAGTGCTTCATTGTTTTACTCAGAACAAAATCTCTAGCTAGTTAGTTTTGGCTAAAATCAGGAAGAAACTTTAAGCAAAGATATTATTAGATACAGTCAGTATGGACGCCTAGATATACTCAAATATATACTGAAAAAACCCTACTTAAAAGACAAGAGGGATGAGTCCACTGCTCGATCAGTGTGGACCAGCATCACTGGATACAGGAGGGCCAGCATCACTGGATACAGGAGGACCAGCATCACTGCATACAGCAGGACCAGAATCACTGGATACAGGAGGACCAGCATCACTGCATACAGCAGGACCAGCATCACTGGATACAGGAGGACCAGCATCACTGGATACAGGAGGACCAGCATCACTGCATACAGCAGGACCAGCATCACTGGATACAGGAGGACCAGCATCACTGCATACAGCAGGACCAGCATCACTGGATACAGGAGGACCAGCATCACTGCATGCAGCAGGACCAGCATCACTGGATACCGGCGGCTCAGACGTGCAGCTGCTGGGTTTGATGGTGATGCTCACACTGATCTGGATCCAGCTTCTTCAGCAGTGAGGCAGCAGAGCACCTGATGCTTAATGCGTTTCGTGTATCAGATCAAATTTATCTCACTTTTAACTGCTCTGTGACAACATTAAAAGTCTGCTATTTGAAACAAATCATTTCCATTTTCCAGCTCAAATTGTTCTAATGAGGAGCAAGTTGTACAAGTCTCTAAATCCAATTAAGAGGCCATCTCTTTCGTGGTCATAAAGTGAAGCTAACCACTATGTAAACATTTGTCTAGGCCAATTATGCTTTCTCTCTCTCTCTCTCTCTCTCTCTCTCTCTTTGTCTCTCTCACTTAATACACATAGACACCTAATTCAATGACAAACGTCAGAGCTTAATTATTATTTTTGCATACAAATGTAAGACAGCTGTCTTCTGTGCAAATGTGCATTTTGCCAACCTGCTGAGAGCACACTTTTTCCACCGATACAACACCACTGCTCTCCCCAGACGAAGTCACACATTTCGAGTGTACAGGAAGGCATTTTGAATGTACGGCTATTTAATTGCCTTCATTGTAATTTGTGGCTACTGTACTCAATGTGTTTATTGTCATGTATCACATTCAACTTCCTCTCCAAAACCACATACACATTTCTCAGAGAATATAAAAGTACAAAGGCACTTTAGTATATTATTATCACTAATGTACAGTATAAGCACCACCCCTGTTATATTAATCTATTATTTACTATGTATGCTGTGGCCCCCCTTTTATTTCTCTGGGAGGGGACTGAACCAAAAGAAAATAGACTTCTGAAAAAGAGACAAAATTCAAAAAGTTCCTGCCATGACTGTAGAGTGGCCTAGAGGACAAGAGCCCAGAACATGATGCAGAGCACACGTATATGAAGCTGAGCACACGTGCACGAAGCTGAGCACACGTGCACGACTGGAACATAACCAGCTGGAACATAACCAGCCAATCATACACTGTGCTATCAGGACTGGTGTTGGAATATGAACATTAAATCCTGTATCATTATTATTGAAATGCTATGTGAACTGTGTTCCATATTAACACATATTTACCATGTTATTCACTTATGAGAATACCACTGAACTTAACTAATGTATCCTGACAAACCAATTCTTCTTTTTTCCTGCACCCTGTGGATATGTGATTTAGCTTTTTCCATCCTTGCCATGCTTATGTGTCTTAGTTGTTTCATTCCTTTTGCTTCCAACTGGAGGGAAACGCCTTAACTTTGAATATTCAAAGGCATAACTGCAATGCTCTTGGATCAATACTTCAAATTCTAAACCTAGGGAGAGTTCGACAGTTGCAAGGGGGAGAAGCCAAAACATTGCTACAGGAGGTGTGGACAGCAACGGAAGAATTAAGCATTTACTCTTTTAAAGCCTGACACCTGTTTAGGCCGTGAGTTCGTTTAAAGTCGCCTAAATTTGCTCTAACACGTTGTCGCTAAGTTATCTCGCCTCCCATTTTGTTAGTGTTAGTTCTGTTCTTCGAGAAGTAATTAATATTCTAGGGTAGCGCATAAAGACTGGCTAGTGCGCACCAAGTCTACGAAGGCCTTGATTACTCAACCAAGTGGACCCGCAAAACTTCAACGAACCTTTGGTACAGCTTGGTCACAGTCAGTGCTTGGTAACTTTGGAAAAGTGCGTGTACCACGTATTCCGGCCGGCACAGGTGGACAGCAATCTGAGCATGGAAGACTCTCGCTCTGAGTAAGGCGGCTTCATTCATAATAGCGCTTTGATGCCAGCCTTGATGTTCGCTTCTCTTATTATTAATATCAATATAGGATGAGATATCCCGACCAAAGTAGCATGAAACATACATTTTAACCAGTCCCTTGCTTGCATTTCAGACCTAGCGTTTATCCATTTTAGCAAAAATGCAGGACACGCCATTATCTTTCAGTTAATAGTTTCATGCATAAGGCATTTTCTTCCATTTTAGTTTGATTTAATCATCATAGATTTTGGGTTGGTTAACATTGGCTTAAACAGTCTGTGGAGTTTTCTGTTTCATAGTTAGCTTAACTTCAGTTGGTTTGTTCCTTCTGCTGATATAATTAATCAATAAAATTTGCATTTGTTTATTAAACTAATCACTGTGGCAAGTATATTTTACCCAGTGGTATTCGGTCACTGCGCAGACTCCGAGCTTCACCCTTCGGCATTGAGACTGATATTCATTTTTTCATCTATTCCCGTATGGCAACATCACTGTATTCAGACCCATTGATTGGATAGTCTAGATCTGTACAATCTAGCCATTTTGTCACCCCACAATGGATGAAGGAGAAGAAGAAATATATTTGGTGGCATATTTACTTTTAAGGCCATTTTCAAGACAGACTTTTCAAGAAAAGCTAGACATTGTTAAGAAAGGTCGAACAATTCCGAAGCTAGCAAGCCTGTCACAACCAGGAAGAGGATTTGTCTGCCACTTGTAGTAGTAGTAGTAGTTGGTGGTAGTATTTTTCATGCTGAAAGTATTTCCGCATTAGCTTTGATGGCGATAGAAAAGGACTTCTTTATGGATCATCTGTACGACAGAGAAATTGAACTGTTTCCGAGGAAAGAGAGGAAGATGGATTTTGGTTACAAATCAGATTTTTTGGTGAGTAAAATGTTGCTATTTAACTAAATAATATTGCAAGTTTATGAGGTTATTATTGATGTTTTGGGTGTCGCAGCTGTAGTTGCAGTAAAAAGAGACTTGTTCACCCCTAGTTTGTTTATTCAATAAAGGCATTTATTAAGACTACATGAGTTCTCTATCTGCGACGCAATGGCTCTTTATACTGTATTTCTACGTATTAAGATGGTTTTTATTACCATAAATTAGTTTCTGAGGGGTAGATTGATTCAAACGGAGCATTACTGCAGGCCTAGGTGTGAAATGCCTGGTCCGCAACTGTTACCTTCTGGATACCTTCTAGGGTCTGGATATCCCTTGATTCCAGACTCTCTTCTCAGTTTATCTTCATCTTTTGTGTTTTGCTCATGTTTTGATACTGTAAGATTGTCCAAGGACCATATTGCTGGGTGGTTCTCTAATAATGTTTCCCTTCAGACTCGGTCAGGAGAGAATTCCACTTTAATGGAATTTCCCACACAGCATGTTTGCACAGGCTCAGGTGTATTTGTACACATGGCAGTTTTGTGTGTGTACATTTGTGTCTATGTATGTAAGAGTATATATGTGTATGTGTGGCATTAGGGTCAAAGATGCACACTTCACATCAATATGAAAAAAGTGGAACAGTCACAGGCCAAATGCACTCCGATGCCTGACTAGCAACTGTTGCCGATCTCTGATGCTGCATGCGGTCCTCGATGACACATGCCCTCAGGGACAGTATTTCCAACAAAGACACTGTGCAAGCACAACTTCTGGCTAGTTTAGTCAGGATCTCTTCTATCGTGAGTGACTTCAAATGCAGCATTTTTGAAAATGTTTCATTTTCGTTAATGCTGCTGTGTTGTGGATTAAATGCTAATATCACTTATTGTTACAGTGCTATGAGCTTTTCATTGCTGCCACAAATGCAGTGCTTTTGTGAAGACATTGCAGCTTCACTTAAAGTGTTTGCATTCTGTCTTATTGTACGTCTTCTGGCTTCATCTGGCTATGTTCTCGCTTTACGGTCATGTTCTTCACTCTAGTTTGCTTCAGTAATGATATTTACATTTACGGCATTTAGCAGATGCTCTTATCCAGAGCGACTTACAAAAGTACTATGTGTTCAGTCAGAATATGCATCTCTATCTAGTATAAACAGGTTTAAGTCCAAACTACTTGAGGTCAAGCACTGCCATAAACTATTGCTAGTGCTGATGCCTAGAAAGAAGACAACAAAATGATATGTTGTGGATATGTTGTATGCAGCCACCATATGACTTTCATAAGGGCAACAGATATATAAATACGACGCTCATAGAATACACAGAAACAATTTAGATGTATCTCACTAAACATGGTTCATGGGTCTAGAGGCTCACAAGTTCACACACACACACACAAATAGAGAGTTGAGAGTAACCAAAGAAGAAAAAAAAGGCAGTTGTGTTATCTGCCACTCTACACAGCTTTCTTAAGAACTCCACTCTAAGGACAGAAGCAGTTCTTGCCTGCCCCATACAGGCTTGTTTCTGTTAATAAAAGACTACGTTCACTATCCACTTTTCCCTTTGTCTGCTCCAGGAGAAGACAGACCTGCTGGACATGTGTCCACGAGCTCAGTGTCTTTGATCTTCACATGTGACTGGTGCTAACTACTGTTCCCCCGCTGTCCTTTCTGACCCTGCCACGCCTTTGTTCTTGGTGACATCTGCTCACTGTTGTAGAGTTTGAACAGAAAACACAGCTGGAAATAAAGGTCTATACCTATAACAGTCACAGTGTCACAGGTTATCACAAAGTGAATGGTACTATTTTGCCACAAGATTACCACGAATGGCTGAAGTGCTATTGTCAGGGACTACATTAATAAACAAGCTCAAATAAACAAGCACCTGAATTGGACTTTTATGTTGTGGGAAATAAAGGAGGCAAATAAACTGAGTGCTTTTTGTTGAATTCCAAAGAGACCTAAGAAGGTCTTAAAGCCACACACCTTACTGCCTCACCCCCTTACATCTCAACATTGGACATTAAGTGTGTGGGCTGTTCATGTTGAGAACTGTGTGAAAATGTGTATTTCATTTCTCTTGTCCATCCTGTAGAAGATCCCTCTCCTCCTGCTCAGTGAAATGGACCAGTTCCTGCTGACCAAAGTCCTGTTCAGACTCAGTCAGCAACGTTGTGGTCTGAATTTGAGGGATCGCCCTGGTGCTGGTGTTAGCCTGGGGGACTTCACAAGTTTTGCGTTCTTTTTCTTAAAATGTTTGACAGTCATTCACAGAGACAGCCACTTCTTTTCTCACATCCAGACCAAACATTTCTCGCATTCCTTCAAAAGTATTCTGGCACCTTCCACTCACCCACTCCTGCATCAAAAGAGTCAGTATAGGGAGAACTAGAAGCGCTAACTTTATTTTTTCAAAAGTCAGGAGAAAATGGATGCCTAAGAATTGTTTGGCCTCATTATTGTTTACTGATGTATTTTGGCAATACCATGTGATGGTATGAAAAACAGTGTTTTGAACTTGTCAGCTTTAAGAAATATTGAGGGCGTCTGCCACAGACTTGGGCTTTTGAGACCATGCGTGGGTAGAGCAAAGAATGGTGCACATTCCCAGGATGCTGTGTGTCTTTATGACAGGCTTTATGTAGTTCAAATTAAATGTTCTTAATGTGGTGGCAGTTGGTTGTTCATTAAGACAACCATTTGTCTTAATGCCTTGGTTACATTTGTGCTTTGAGTTTTGTCGTTACATTTGAGCGCATCCTTGTGATGTGTTTACCTTTTTTGTTACCTACCCCATTTCCCCCACTTAGTTTCATGTACATTTTTGCTTGTTTTTGCTGTGTGTGAGCCTCCTCAAAGGTTTCAACATTACCAATAAGGAACCTTCTTTTTGAGGAGAAATGTCTTTCAGCTCTTCTTGAAGAAAAATATCAAGGTATGGAGTGAAGAGAAAGTTGAATGTGGAAGAATTAAGTAAAAGCAATTCTGTTTGATTTTTACTGCACAAATGTATATTGCTAATGTGAGACCCCACAAAACAGTAAGTTGTGTTTGACAAGTGTGTGCTTTGATTGACAGAAAACTGAATAAGAGTTAAGGAAGGCTGCAGCTCACAGAACTTCAAATGAAGTCTCACTTTATCTCTCCAGAATATCTACTTTGAAGCTTTTAGGTGTTTTTGTCAATATTACTAGTATCTAATGTTGTTTTGGCTTCAGATAAATTGATAATGTCTCTTAGAGAACAATCCAAAAATGTCTTTCTGTGTATTTTGTATGCTTTTAAATGATCTGCTATAGGCTTTCTCTTAGAGAACTACAAGCGTACATCACTTTGTTGGGTTAAAATCTATTGTTTACCTACTAATATTCTGCCCACACTAGTTTAGGTACTGTGCAGACCAGCAGGTGAAACCTCTACAGGCAATGCACGAAGCAAGCTTGCATCAAAGAGAGCAAAGGGGGTGTGTTCGATAACATATGGCAACCAGGTGTTTAAATACCCTTGTGGTGTGATCGAGGAAAAATCATCCAGCAAAATGTGGGATACTGGTGAAGTAAACTTGGCAACGAACGGGATGAGAGGAGGATGGCAGGAATCATTTTCCTCAATCATAGCATTCTCAGTAGTCTCTCGACTCCATTGCACAAGAAAACCCCACAAGGTTGACGGTTTTTGCTACTCATGCTCCAGCTAGCCTAGCAGTGATGACCATGCCTCTTTCAAAGTTGCTCAGATATTGCTCACTTGATTTCCCCATTCTAATGTGGATTCACACTGACTGGGTTACATGTCCATTTCCACCGGAACCCTCTAAAAAAAAGTGTCATCCAGTGAATATTTATATAGCTAGCCAGATAATATTTCTTAATTCCTTAAATATTTTTTTTTTCACAGAAATAAATGAATACAGCAGAGAGAAGCATTTACACAGATCATTCAATACAAAGCCCTATCCAATGGCTTTTTATTCTTATTATCAGGTATAAGGACTTAATTTATAGTTATTAAAATGTTATAATTATGTATAATTATGCGTTATTACATACTTATGCTAGTGAAGCAAAGTGCTTCAGTAGATTGATGTCATGACATTTGTAAAACCAAACTCACCTTATTATCGTTAGCCCGTAATTATCACATTACTAATGTAAGCATTCTTTGGAACTTGGCCCACCCTATTCATATATGTCAAATACACTGCTCAAAAAAATAAAGGGAACACTTAAACAACACAATGTAACTCCAAGTCAACCACACTTCTGTGAAGCGAACCTGTTCAGTTAGGAAGCAACACTGTGAATCAATTTCACCTGCTGTTGTGCAAATGGAACAGACAACAGGTAGAAATGAGAGGCAATTAGCAAGACACCCGCTATAAAGGAGTGGTTCTGCAGGTGGTGACCACAGACCTTTTCCCTGTTCTCATCCTTTTTGGCTGAGGTTTTGGTCACTTGCATTTTGTCAGTTCACTCACCATAGAGGTAGCATGAGGTGGTGTCTACAACCCACAGAATTTGCTCAGGTAGTGCAGCTCATCCAGGATGGCACATCAATGTGAGCTGTGGCAAGAAGGTTTGCTGTGTCTGCCAGCACAGTGTCCAGAGCATGGAGCAGATACCAGGAGACAGGCCAGTACACCAGGAGACATGGAGGGGGCCGTAGGAGGGCAACAACCCAGCAGCAGGACCGCTACCTCCTCCTTTGTGCAAGGAGGAACAGGAGGAGCAGTGCCAGAGCCCTGCAAAATGACCTCTAGCAGGCCACTAATATCCATGTTTCTGCTCAAACTGTCAGAAACAGACTCCATGAGGGTGGTATGGTAAATGGGACTTGTGCTTACAGCCCAATACCGTGCATGGCGACGCATTTGCCAGAGAACACCAAGATTGGCAGATTCGCCATTGGCGCCCTGTGCTCTTCACGGATGAGAGCAGGTTCACACTGAGCACATGTGACAGATGTGACAGAGTCTGGAGACGCCGCGGAGAACGTTCTGCTGCAGGCAACATCCTCCAGTATGACCGGATTGGCAGTGGGTCAGTAATGGTGTGGGGAGGCTCTTCTTTGGAGGGCCGCACAGACCTCCGTGTGCTAGCCAGAGGTTCCCTGACTGACAATGCTAGGCTTCATGTGGCTGAAGTATGTCAGCAGTTCCTGCATGATGAAGGCATTGATGCTGTGGACTGGCCTGCCCGTTCCCCACACCTGAATCCAATCGAGGACATCTGGGACATCATGTCTCGTTCCATCCACCAACGCCACGTTGCACCACAGACTGTCCAGGAGTTGACTGATGCTTCAATCCAGGTCTGGGAGGAGATTCCTCAGGAGAACATCTGCCGCCTCATCGGGAGCATGCCCAGGCATTGTAGGGAGGTCATACAGGCACGTGGAGGCCACACACACTACTGAGCCTCATTTGAACTTGTCTTGAGGAATTTCTACTGAAGTTGGATCAGCCTGTCATTTGATTTTCCACTTTGAGTATGATTCCAAATCCAGACCTCCATTGTTCATTTTTTGTTATTTTCTTCTCAACACATTCCACTATGTAATAAATAAAGACTTTCAACTGGAATATTTTATTCATTGAGATCTGTTATTTTAGTGTTCCCTTTATTTTTTTGAGCAGTGTATGAAGAGAGGACAGCAAACAACACAAATCCTCTTCCCCTTAACAGAAACAGTCATCTCGCTGAAGTTATCATGAAAACACAACACAGATTCTCCCTTTTCTCTCTAACCACAGGTTTCGCTTGCAGTCGACGTTAGTTTTCCAGGCTCCATCGTCTCTCCCTGTTTTTCCCCTTCAAGGTTGGACCTCAAAGGAGGTTCCTACAGCTGCACCATGTGATCATTTGTTCCAACAGCGAACAAATGAAAGGCCTATCCTAATTTTAATCCGAGTAATGGTAATAATGCGTTGTAGATTCAAGCAAATACTGAGCAAGCATGCAAGCTTTAGTGAAACTGCAGACAAAACATTCTGCAGCCATTCACTGCCTTTAATGCCGGACACGTGGTTCCCAGCACAACTGGACACTGTGATGTTCCAAAGCTCTGACTGTGTTGGTTTGGTTAAATGTGGTACCGTTCTTTTTTCCTTGGTTCTCCAAAGACCACTGAGTTCTTGCGTCATTATGTAGTCAGCATTATGCCCAGATTTGGCACTCTGGGTCTAAGATGGATTTTCTATGGCAACAATGAACTGTTTTTTTTTGAAAACTCACATCTACTGCACCCTGTGGTAAATACAAAGTGTCATAACACTATAGTTTTGGTGCTGTATAAATGTTTTCCATGCATACCATATTGTCCGAATTGTGTCATCTTTAAAGAGTAATAATAACATTGCATCACATCACACATCAAATTCACATTGTGAATTTCCCCACTGTGGGACTAATAAAAGATCATCTTGTATCATCATTAAGTTACATGAAGGTTATGAAATAGCGGGTTAATTCGAAAAGTATTAAAGGAGGTGAAAGCCACTTTCAGTCTGGCCATGCTGAGCAGTGCAGTGTAAGTGCAGGTCAGCTTGTAGGGCTTGTCAAAGCAAGAAAGGTAAGTATGTTGTTTTAGTATAGAGTTTCAGTATAGAGCTTCAGTTGAAGAACAGATATCTGCATGGTAATTATATGCAGAGTAAAAAATCCCCCTGAGTACATCGACTTCTCACAGATGAGAAGAAGGGGAATGATTCTTTGCATATTTAGTGATCTCAAAATATAAATGTTAAGCCCTTTTTAAGTGACAACAGAACATGCAACTTTCTGACAAGCTGCACAATAGCCCCAGATGAGCTATAATATAACCAGTGATCTCTTCATGCATAATTGCCATCTTTTACATCACGATGCAAAACCTTGCAGAGGGTAATATAGATTAGGTAATATATGGGCCATCATAAAGATTTCAGGGCCTGTGTTACGACCCTCTATGGTCTGTTTGGAGCTGCTGTGTGTCTTTTGTTACGTGTTTGTTGCAGACCTGGACGGCAGGGGGATGTCCCCCAGTCCAGATGTCTTCCCGCCTTTTCTTTCTGCCGAGTGGCGTCATCGTGGGATTGGCTGTATGTCTCTCCCAGACATAAAAGGACAGCTCAAACCAGGAATAAAGAGCGAGCCTCCTCGTTTGAAATCTGTGGTTGCGATTTATGTTTTGTGTTGGCGATTCGTTTCTTGTTTTGGATTTTGTTACCCTTCGCATATTGGTATTGTTTTCGTTGTTCGGATTACCCTACTTGGATTTGTAAACAGATTGTAAATATTGTACATAGTATGGGGGGGAGGGGGGGGGGGACTTAGTAAGGAACTCGACAACATTTCATTTTACGGTTTTCCTGATTTTTGGAGTACGGAGTAGTAAGGTATGTTATGTTTTCTTTTGCTTTCATTTACTGGTAGGTAAGTTAGTTGTTTGTTTGCTATAGAACTTTTGATTTACTATTTTGGCCTGTCGGTTCCTGACGATAAGCCGAGATCTCGGTTGTTCCCCCATACCAATAAAATCACCATATCTGTTTTCTATCACTTCTGCCCACTCTGTCCTTCCTTACCTGTTATGAGCAAAAGCCTGGACAGGCCTGTAACAACACTTTTAGTAGTATTACGTTTTCGTCATTCCACCTAAAGATGTATTATCTCCAATACATTTCATAATCATAAGGAAAATTTCTACTCATCCACAAAACTCCTTTTTTTAACTGATTTGTTTAGTTGATTGCAAAAATGACAGAAATATGTTTGTTTTGTTATCTGAAAGCTAGTATCACACATGTGTTATTGCAATAAGTGCCTCATAATGTGAGAATTCAGCATGGCAATCAGTGTCTTAACGTAATGTCTCAATCTACCCAAGTCGGACTGAAATCTGCCTGTATCGCGTTTTAATCTGGATAATCTTAGGTTGACTGAAATCTTAGTTGGGCCATGACAATTACATGGTCATGGCTTTGCCCTCTTAGTCAGACTAATTTGAAACCTTTGGTGTGCATATAAACGTAGTTATTGATCTTTCTACCCGCGCCTAAGGAACGTCTCTACAGGCAGATCCTTATGAGGACCCATTCATAAGGTTTTAGTCCTGAAGACACCCGCACTTACCATTAGAGCACAGCCACTATAATACAGGCCCATGCAGGATGGCATCCTAATCATGGATCCTGCTAGACTGCAAGTCACTCTAGCGTGTAATTCTGTAATTCATGGACTTTAGCGTGTCATCCTCCTTGACAAAATCCTATTTCCCTCATATTGATTTTTATCTAAGATTAAAGTTAGTGTATTAGAATGTTCACACAAACACTTTGATTAAAACTAGCTCCTCCTTCTCTTATGTTTTGCAAGGAGAATAAACAATCATAGTTAAGAAACGAGATCAGCAAATTATAACAAGAAAAGCTTTTAAAAGTGGGCTGTCAAACTCCAATAGTGGAGGGCCAGAGTTCAGCACAGATTGTTGAGTTCCCAAAACTTCCAAAAATATAAGAAGACATAGAACTGACACATAGAACTGATCTGTGATCAGTGACAGCAGCCGGAAACATCATTCATATGTTCTGGCACTGTCTATCATGTAATTAATGATTGGATATTTTTGGTACAATTTCAGTTCAGATACATATTATTCAAGCCCCCATTATTGCTCTTCCTAGATGAGACATTAGTTCTTTAGTGGCTATCTTAGCTAGACATCTCATTATTTTAAATGGAAAAAAATGTTCCTCTCATATAACGTTTAGATTAGAGCCACTATTTATCATATATAGCTTAAAACGATAAACGATAAGGGGTTTAACTAGTACGTTTAAAAAGCTATGGTTCTGTTTTCAGGTCTGCTGAGAAAATATTGTTTTCTATCATCTACCAGTGTTAGGGTTACACTGTTACTCTAGGGTTAGGGTTACACTGTTACTCTAGGGTTAATGTTACACTGTTACTCTTCTGCTCTCTTTTAACATGTCATGCCTGGATTGCTTTTGTTTTGTTTGTTTTTTTTGTTAGTTTTTTTTCTGATACAGGCTGCAGATCTGGTCAGCTTTTCAAAATGTTTCAAAGGAAAAAAAAGAAAGAAAATGGCAAAAAGAAAATACTGGGTCCAGTATACCAGTGTACTGGGGCCAGTATACCAGTGTACTGCATATTACATGTAAACACATTTGGAAATGTTATACATTCAAAGTCAAATATTTAATTTCAGTTGACTGATATTTTCTGAAAATAGCAGGTGCATTAAACATGACTAACATGCTCTCAGAATGATTATATTATTATTTAGATTAGTTGTGAGCTGCTTGGTTTCATGAATTAGCAAAGAGCTATTACGTTTGGCATTCCAAACATAAACTATCCTCCTGCAATTAAAGGCATTGTCAGTTAACAGCTTGATATAAGAATAGAATGCAGCAAGCCAATTATCCCTTTAAAGTGTCCACTGGGTTTAAGGAGATTTTCTATCACAGCATACATCATTCATGAGGCCATTTCTTGTACCTAATAGAGAGACATTCAACATATTACAAACTTGCATTGTAATAAGCAAAACTTTCTAAACTTAGGAAACTTCCAACAGCTGCAGGTATGGCGTTACTAGCTTACAGCAGCTGAATTTTATTTTTACATTTTTACTAACTTTACTAACTTACAATTTCACCAAAGCCCTTGCCTTCAAAACAAAGATGTGTAAACCTTTCTGAATGTTAAAAGGTAATATTTGCACAACAACCATACAACACAGTAGAGGAAGAAATTCTGGCAAAAGATCAGGTCAATCTTTTTGGCTAATTCATTAGGTGAAGCTGCCTGGCTAGATGCTTGTGAGCTGTGGCTCCTTCGTCTGAAATGAGTCATTTACTAGAGTTTGGAACAGTATTTAACGGACACAGTGTGTACAGTGAGTAGTGCTGAAATGACAGCAATGCCAGGCTGCCTGTTGGGATTAAAAGCCAAGAGGCTGACAGCTCAACACAACTCATTCTGCCAGCAGGTCAGACACACACACACACACACACACACACACACACACACACACACACACACACACGTGCGCGCATGCATGCACACGTATGTGCACATGCACAGCTTGTCAAACAGGGTGAGAGGGAGCAGGCAGAACAAACAGGACAAACAGGCGGTGATGGATGCTGTCACGGGCATGCTAATTCCTGAGCTGCACAGTCCAGCTGAAGTCATTTCTGCAGCAGGTGCTGTCCCAATATGGACTGAGAATTGCATTGTGTTCTTGACCTGTGGTTTGTGTATTTATTCTGTATTTGTAAGGGATGTCAGTGCACCCTTGACCTGTCAGCACCATGCTTCGCTGAACAGTTCCCTGCCAAAGCAAATTCCTGTACATGAAAATACAAATGAAGTGATTCTGATACCTTAAGCTTACACATATATACACATACCTTAAGCTTACATACACATACCTTAAGCAGTAACCAAAATGAAATATTAAACATTTTGCCCTTGTCATTTAAAAAAAATCAAATTGCTTTGGTTATAAGAACATAGTCACATCAGGACATTGTTCTCTGGTTTCCTCTATTACACAGACACACACAAACACACACACATACACGCACACGCTTAACGTCCTCATCTTAACAAGAAACCTGTAGTTCAGATGCTGCAACAAAGCAAATTGATGTGATGTACCAGGTGGAACTTTATCATAGTACAACAAGCACACAGGAATAGGAGATGACTGTGTTCATATGACTGTGTTCATATGACTGTGTTCACTCAGGTCAGAATGTAAAGGCAGGATTCCCCAGTCAAAGAATATAACATAGAGGAAAAAAGAAAATCTAACACTTACTATTTCACAGATTACGTGACTCCGGCAGTGCTTCATCTGTTCATCTCCTGCTGTGCTGAAATCTCTCTCTCTCTCTCTCTCTCTCTCTCTCTCTCTCTCTCTCTCTCTGTCTCCCTCTCCCGTGCCTTCTTTCTGAATAATCTTTCTGGGTCCCTTACAGTAACTCTGGAACTATCAGAGATTCAGTGGCCAAGGAACATTGAAGTCCAATTAAATATCATAATGAGACTCAGAATTACATCTCAGTTCAGCTCAGATGGCAGTAAACAGAACAAACATGAGACCCACGACCCTCACTACTGTGTTGCCTGCGACAAAGCTTCGGATAATCTTCTGGCTAACCAGCTAGTCTCACACAAAGCCTGTGAAATATTCTTCAATTTGTCCTGGTAGAAATGTCTCCCTCTAGAAAACCACACTGGTCTTAGTTCTCTTGTCTCGCTAGCAACTTGAACAACTATTTCACCACTTTGCCAGTCAAATCAGACATTACCTCTACACCATGCAGCAGGGATCGCACAAGCATATGCTAGTGCTGGGAAGCAATCGTGTCTGTCTGCTGCTGCTGCTGTGTTATATAGCAATTCCAGCCATCTTGTTCAAGCACAGCAAGTGTACTGCACTTTTTGGCTGTGTGCATCTGGACTGCAACTTCCCTGTGTTGGCACATTTAACATTCCGCTAGAATCCCTGCTGCCAGCTCTGCGAAAACAGCCCTAAAAGCACCACAGCGTTTCCACACTGCTTCAGCAGGCAGAAAAACATGAATCCACTATGAGGATCATTATCGTCTAGTTTTCACCAGTTCTACATTTGGTCGCTCTTGATCTTTGCCTTATCTGGTTCATCTCAGTTATCTGGAAATCTCAATTAATGAAATACGACCCCTACTGGTGTCATAAAGCAAATTTCACCATAATGAAATCTGTATAAAAAGCGTCATAGTAGCAACAGCTAAAAGTGGCACCTTAACAACTGCTATGTGTTATAAATCCCATGACATCTTGATTTCATTTCACACACAGAGCAGGTAAATCTTCTTAGCTAATAGGCTCATTAGGTGAAGCCGCCTGGCTAGATACTTGTGAGCTGTGGCTCCTTCGTGTGAATTCGGAGGTGCAGGTTCTCTACGACACCCAGAACAGACCAGCGATGGCACAGCGAAGCCTCTGTTTATGCCCTGAGCTCTTTTCACTGGGAGAGAGCCTCTTCTCCTTCTCATGCAAACTACACCCATGGTGGAGAGCCTATCCACCTCCTCCACACTACACCCATGGTTAAAAGGAAAACAAAAAATGGATCAGGATTACATGCTGTTACATGTGTCTGCTTTTCTACATCGCGTTGATAAATGTATTTATTTATTTATTTATTTTTACATTACTATGTCCAGAAACACCCACAGATAAACTGAGCACAAATAGCTTCTTACACATCAAATCATACCAGGCAGAGATTAAATAGTTTGCCTTCTACTTCGAAAACATGACTTACTCACCATCTGGTCTAGTTGCAAATTCACTAATTCAGAAAGCATTTATTTATGTTCTGCTTTTACATTGAAGCTTCAGATTTGTGATAAACAGCTGAATGCTCTCTGTTTATCAGCTGCTCAGGTAAACTTCACCTGGCCTCATCACAGAATCCTGCTGTGCAAAACCCATTTCATACCAAAGCATGTTCATCATTCAGGAACATGCAGCATGTCTGATCATATTGCATATCTTACAAGGGTAAAACAGACACATTTTAATAAGCATGGAGCTCCAGCATTTTGAAAATGCGCAAATAAAAAAAAATCAATACAAAAACAAATAAAATAAACAGATAAATACATATATGAATACCATACATATATGAATACAAAATATGGAATGGATCAATCCACATTGGATTGAAACACAACTTAATTTGTACTTTTTTTCTCTCAAAATTTCATAGATATGCATAACGAAATGTTTGGATGGAAACCCAGCTAGAGACATTTCATTTATTTGTCAGTTGAAAGCCAAAGGAGGCGCCGTATCTGGCCCAGAATGTATTTTGACTTTTAACTTTTGACAGCTCAATAAGTGCTCAACAAGTCAAGAATGAAAACGAGACTCTGATAGAAATTCACAGCAGTATACTAGAGGAAAAACAGGTGCTCACATTTGGAACAATACACCAAGTACACATACATATTTACACATAAGTATCAAGTCCTGGATGGCGTCTCTAAGGGGAACATCAATACGTTCTACTTTGAGATATTTCTCAACAATTTCAGGTACTAACAGCCAGATATTCAAATATTTTGGGCCGGTAAATTGGAATTGAAATAACAATTACTATATAGTTAATTTATAATTATAATAATTATACTTCCTGACATTTTGGGCTGTAGTGTACAAATGTGCTCTTTAAATACACCTCTGTGTTTTACTCTGGTTCCTGTTCTGAGCTCCAGAGCAGGAGCTGAATGCTTCTGCCGGCTTATTGCCTTCTACAGTCTAATGAAAGGGCTCCTGATATGAGGACTGCCATAAACTCTCAGGTATGAACAGGAAGTAGGAGATGTAGATAAAACACCTCCGTGAGATCAAAGTAAACCAACACATCACCCTCATACAATCAGTCTTGGAACATCAAACCATGCAACAACAAATCACCTACATATCTGGAAGGAAAACATGAAGAATCCACAAAGGTGCTCTGAAATCAAAAAGCCAGAGGCTTAGCCTTAAAATATTAAACAGAGAGTAAACAAAAGCTAATGGTGTTCACTTCTAAGCTGTTTGCTTCTTTCAAGTCGTGCTGTGAATATAAATGCAAAAGCGTGAACAAATGGATTGATCTTGGTATCTAAATTGTAGCAGATAAGGGATGATGAAAGACTCCAGGAACAGACACAAAATGCATATTTAAGGGAACACAAGTGTAGTTACAATAATATCTCATCTTTCACCAACACCCCTCAAGAGAGTGAAGTCACACCTTGAGGCTTCCATATCTATTTATATGAAGAAGTACCTTGCTGTCTTGAAGACCCACTGCTTAATGGTTCCCTTAGACTGTGGCATAAGCATTTCTTCACAAAATGTGTATTTAGTTTTTGCAAAAGAACAAAAAATACACTTTTACATATGTGGAAGGTGAGGGCACCAGTGTTTCCCATAGGAACACTAGGAACACTAACTCCCATTAGGAGCACTAGGGTCTGTGAGAACTGGGAGAAGAGTCCTTACTTCCCAGAACAACACCAGAGATCTCAGTCCAGAAGAGTGCAGTCCTGCACAGGACCCTCAAGTCTGGAGGAGTGCGACTGGGGAAGTTATTTTATATACCGCATAGTCTTGTAGGGTTTGGGGAGGTGGGGGGGTGCTTATGCTGTCCTTAATGGCAAACAGAATTAATTTGCTGTTGGAGAAGAATGTGTCTTTGCATATTTGAATTTTAAGTCGTGTTTTACGACATCGGCACTGTGCTTCCCTGCATTCTTTCCTTTTGCAATCAAACTGAATCTCATCTCCATGGTGCTTTTACAGGAAATGGTTTTAACTGGTATAATCACAACCATGAAACTGGTCATTTTTAAATGATCTAGTATCAACGGCTCAACAGATCCTGATATGTTGTATGGTAAGGTAACATTTATCCTTGAAAAGGTGTGATAATCTGTGCATATTTTCTTGAAAAAATAAATGTCCACATATCAATGAAAATGCAGTAGTGGTTTGAAAGTTGAGACCTTTTGAGATAACCAAGTCTGGGGTGCGTCCATGAGAGTGTTTAGGCCCAGTAACATGCTGTGAGAGACCAGAAAGTGTGGTGTAGAGCTCTTTGGCATTATTGTCCTTGGTGTGTATAGAAAAATCTCCAACAATGATACAGTAACATGATCATAATAAGTGGAGATGAAAGATAGCATCTCTGTAAAGTCAGCAATAAAATTTGTATTATACTTAGGAGGCCTGTAGGCAGTTACTAACAAAGCACTTTTTCTGGCCTAGATAGTCTGCTAAATGTTGTAGAATACTAAAATATCATTACCAGACACTCCAAATATAGACAGTATAGGAGAGTCATTATAACTGCTGTCAGTGTGTTTGTTCAAAAGTAATCAATGATTAGGTTCAATTAATGGATCCTGAAATGTAAGTCCATTAGCAAATTTGACCAATGAAATGAATTATGGAGGCTTAACTACTATGGAGGCTGAACCATTGCAGCCTTGTCAGTGTTTCAAATAAGGGGTGAAAGCATTATTAATTAAACCTCACTGTTTTATGGAGAAGAGTCGCTTTATGCTCTGTATCCGACAGGTAACAGGAAGTGAGCTGACCACTGTGTGCTGAGCCCCCAGATCCCCATGAGCAGTGCTGTGGTTCAGTGCTGAATGCGCGGTCATCAGACTGGCCTTTTATCACCCATTACACTTTTGTGTGTGTGTGTGTGTGTGTGTGTGTGTATATGTGGCCTAGGTTGCGTTGTGGCCCACATGTGTTGTGGTTGCTCTGATAAAGGTGATGGGAGCAGCACTAACAAGTCTGAGTGAAATCCAGCCTCTGAGGAGTGTTACGCCTGACAGGCTTTCACTACAGCCCACTCCAGGACATACAGCATGGCTAACACACACCAGGACATACATCATGGCTAACCAGCACATACAGCACGGCTAACACACACCAGGACATACAGCAAGGCTAACACACACCAGGACATACAGCACGGCTAACACGGACCAGGACATACAGCAAGGCTAACACACACCAGGACATACAGCACGGCTAACACATACCAGTACATATAGCATGGTTTCTGCGTCTTGCATGCTAGTCAGGGCCAGTGAAAACACCACAATCAGATATTCACAAAGGGTCTGAGCACAGTCTCGAATCTCGAACTTTTCATTACTACTTGTTATCCTACCAACTGCTTTACATCAGACTGTGGATGTAATTCAAGTAGTACAAACTGACCGTAGTTAGAAATGGAGTATATCTTAATTCAGGAATTGGACATAAACATTCCACTCAAAGACAAAACTATAAATGGACCCTTTAAAACCCTTTAAAACCCTTTAAATTCTGTACATTGAGTCACAGAGGTATAATGTGCTTGGCAGGGAAAAGGGGGGGGGAGCAGTAGTTGTGGCATCTCTCCACCGTTTTATCTGTATGACCATATACCAAACAATTAAACTGTGTGACGTCGGTAATAAAAAGAAAACAAAAAATGAATAAAATGCAAAGCCAATGTCCCATAAAGAAGGGTGGAGATGCAGCCAAGGATCCAGGCCTGGGCATTAAATGAAGTATAGAGCAGTCATTAAACCCCAACCTGTCAAACAAGCCAAATGTCAGTGGACAGTCCCACTGCCCTTAGATGTGCACTTCATTCTAGAACACACTCACTGACCCCAGCCTCCCTGTAAGGAAGACAGAGCTCCACACCAATTAAAAGTGAAGTTCACATACTGAGAGTCTGTTATGAACCCCATAACCCTAAACGGTTTCAGTCATTTTTGTAATACCTGAATATACACAACTTCGTGTATACAGAACTTCACATTTTAATGACCGTCACAGTTTAACCTTGCGCAGTATAACATGATTGCACACACAGCATAGCAGTATTGTAGTGGAGCTATAGTTCACAAAAGCACAGAACGGTTGAAGGTCATTTCCATTACTGTCCATGGCTTTGTGAACTCTGCAGCAGTAGACTGTGTATTGTGAATGAGCCAAAGAGATTTAGAAATGGAGAGAATTAATTAGGGAAGTAATTACTTTGCCTTAAAACCATCCAACCGCCACTTAGGGATAATCTGAAGAGATCAAATGACTGTGAATGCATTGAGCTATTGAGATGTTGCATCAAATCAGGGTGCATTAAGCCTCAATTAACATGAGAGAATCTTTTTTGATAAAACACAAAGACAGAATTAAATCTAATCTAAACAACACTTTCTTCGCAATTACGATGGAGATATTTTGCTTTTCCATATGCAAAACCTTACAAAGAGCCAATTATGCTCCTATTTGTTCTGAAGGGTTTTGTGATGGGACTTCAATTTGGTTCAGAGCTGTCGGGCCAGCTGAGTTGGAGATGAAGAGTGACCTAATAATCAGTGAATGCTGAATACAGCTGTCAACGTGCACCTGCTGGAACACAAGTGAAATGTAGAGTCACCAGGCAGGCCAGCCTAAACATGAACGATGAATGAACAATGTGTGAGCAAACACCACAGAGTATAGAGGACACCACTAGAAATCTTCATTCAGAGTATCTGTTAAAAATGCATAGTGTGTGTGTGTGAGAGAGAGAGAAATAGAGAGACACAGAGAGAGAGAGAGAGAGAGAGAGAGAGAGAGAGATGAAATCTTTATGAAATGCATATTTTAGAATGTGGGTCAATGTTTTGATAGTGTGTGGGGATGTGTGTTGGGTGTAGGTGCTCGTAGAACGGTGGAAATCCCCTGTAGATTCTTAGGAGCTGCAATCGGACATCAATCACAATCTTTCTGAAGGTCAGAGGTTTATGTGGTCAGTGCTACTTAGTGTTGTATGAAACGCAACACCTGGTTGTGTAACCTAATTTAACCTAAACATTATTCACAATGTATTTTGTTGCTAAAATGTCTAAAATATGTGAGTTTTGACAATTTATTTTACACATGCAATTATAGATTTTAATTTTCAGATAATAATAATTAAAATAATTCTAATAATTAAAAATAGTCTAAAAGACTGCTGCACGCATCACGTGTTCATGTTTGCAAGGGAAAATATTGGTTCAATTGAAACAGTTTGTTACAGAAAAAGCTAAAGCCCTTTGTCGCAATTCTTTCAGCAGGATTTTCTCTATACTACTATTAGAATACTAAATAGCATTTCAAACTTTTTAATGGAAATTTAAGACCAGATAATGTTTCGTTTTCAAAAGTGAAACCTACTCACAAAGCCTCCATCCACCTGCTTTGAATTGTAAAGGCACACTTTTCTGTTTATAGTAGATATCATCTCAAGTCTTCTATGCCCCAGATCCTCTGAAGAATGAACAGATTCGACGTCTTATTCAGAAACAGCGTTCACTTCTTCCCCTCTCACATTTATTAAAAACAGAGCCTAACATTATACAATATAAAAGTTGAGGTTAAAGCTGAAAACATCTGACATTTTAGGTCTGTAATACCCTGGTGATGATCCTACTACACTTTCACAGCAGATCCATCACAGCATTGAATGGTAATTTGCAAGATCTCATAAAATGTGATGAAGCAAATCCGAGAGAGCAAACACCTTGACCTCAGCAGCTGAGACTAAGACACCCAGAGAAAGCATCTCTCCCACCTCACACACCCCACCCATTTAACTCGTAGTGTAAGTTCCATCTCAGTAACATGGATCTCTCACCCATATTGCAATTTGATTTGTGAATATTCAGTGTGAAATAAAAAAAATATTTGAATTGTTATTACTCCTATAAGGTGCTACAAGGATTTGTTAGAAGTCTATGACGTTTTAAAATATAGGAACATAATCACAAACGTGCACACGCACAGATATCATTTACAGTTGAATATTTAACAATGCAACACTGTAGCTAAGGTTGAAAGTGGTTTATCTCTATTTTTAATAAAAAAGTAATGACGGGTGTTTAATAAAATCTTTTTTTTAGATTAAGGCAACTAAGATTTGACAAAATAAATGAATACATGCATAAATCAGCCGTGCCATGTTACAGTAACGGGTGCGCGGAGAATGCCAAGACGAGGAGGTAGAGTCAACAGAGCTTCTAGTTTAATTATTAGCAATAGCGCTTTAGAAACTAATAGTAACGGACTGTACCAACAACACAAAGTTAGACAACGACTGACTACAGAAATAGACAAGACACACACTTAAATACACAGATGATAGCAATCAACAAGTGAAATATAACGACAACAAGAAAAGGGACAGGTGTTGCAAAACACACAGACACACACATAACAAAACACACATGGAAGTAAATATACATAGTCGAACGTACACATGCACACGGACACGCCAGAAGGGAGGAGTCAAGGACTGTACCATGACAGCTACTGGAATTCAAAATTAGAAGCATTAATTTGACGTAAGCCTCGTAGGTCAGCCAACACGGCGCCGCGTTCTAATCTATGTTTTTATTAATATCTCTACGCAAAGACATCGTAGCAACGTGGCTCAAACTAAAGTGGCTTCATGAAACTGAAGTCTGGCCCATTAAATTTTGTCCATAGTAGGAGTTAAGTAGGAGTTATGAACCACTGAATAGAGGATTAAAATCATGCCTACATTTGATTTGTACATTCGAGTGTCAATAAGATTTACAGCTGCCACTCCCCTCATGTGATTGGGAGACCTGTGTGTAATTGGCAATGTCCTCACTCAGGTGTCATAACAGTGTGTTTCCCGTAATATTGAATGAATGCGTGAACAAGTGAATCGCTGCACCAAGTGAATGCATGTGAACATGTATTTGAAGAATACTTAAACAGTCAGTGCTAAGGCAGAATCGAAGATTTGTGTTTAATCACAATGTCTCATTCAGTAGACATTTCCTTCCATTCCTGGTTGCTACAGCTGCTTATTATGTTCTCATAACAATGTCTTCAGTAATCTTAGTGTGTAGACATCAACCTGCTAACCACATGAACAAATAGTGGCATTCCAGTTTTGGCTGTGAGCAATATGGCAGATCAAAATCTCAATAATCATGGACATCAAACCAAAGTGGCTGGCTGGAGTGTGTTGCAGACCAATCAGACTGAAGTATCACACAGACCAATCAGAGTGAAGTATCACACAGACCCATCAGGCTGAATTATCTGGCTAAATCAGGAGACTGGAAACTGGTGAATCTCTGGGGTTATCGTTGGTGGCTTTGCTGGAAGCCTACAGAAAAGTGTCTCAGGAGCACCTAAAGCTGACAGAGCAGCCAGTGTACTCAAAAGGCATTCTCGATTACAAGAGCAAATTAATATTATGCACTTTCTAGCAACATATGTGCACTGGAATTCAAAGTATTTTGTGAAACTGCGAAAACGTCAGGTGTATATTCCCATAGAATCTGGTTTGTTTGTTTGTTAGTTTGTGTATTTTGGGGGCGGGGAGTGGGGGGAGGGGTATTTACATGTATTTCTGCAGGATGTGTAGGCATCAACCTGAAGCAGGTGTTAAGTGTGAATAGCTGTGTGTCAGTGTGGCAGGTAGTGACACGTTGTCTATCAGGCACCTTCATCCACATCATCCGTCATTCGATGCTTTTTTGACTGGCCTTCAGTTTTTGTAAACAGGGAAGGATTTTGAATGAAAGTCACTTGACATGCAGGAATTCATCAGATTAAGTGACATATGGCCCCAGATTTTCAAAGGAAGATTATTGGCTCAAATATGTAAGATATATAAACTTGGCCATTTGTACACAGAAAAGCAATGCAATGAAGCAGTGATTAAGGAATTAAAACACAATACTAGATAATGGTTTAATAACATGACACAGGGGGTCAATGACTAGCTCAGTTTAGCAGCTCCTCACAAATGGCACACTAATTAAAAAAGGTCATTCTGTAATTCAAGGTTAATTATTTTATTTCATGTCCCATTGCAGATTTCCTCCATCATAGCATATTATTTGTTCTTGTTTGTCCTTTTTTATCATTCATTAATTAACTTCCATGTTTCTGAAACTACCATGTGAATTAATTGCATCAACCATTTCCTCTGAAAGAGACAAATATTCCTCTCATGAATATTCATAATGGTGATTGTGAGGTGACTGTACCATCTCATGTAAATTCATGATAACTGCCCAATGGTTTAAGAGCTTTCTGCTCCTTTGTTTAAGTTTCTGCCTACCTTGATTTATATTCAAGTTGACAATTCTGCAACAGGAAATTGGGTTAGCGAACTGCAGGAAGAACTTATTAAACACCAAACTGTGTGATATTCTCTCCTGTACTGCAAATTCAGGTTACAATCTGTATAGAGTACAGAGTTAGTACATTATGGACTTGAAACTTGCAACTTTCATAACTGATTCATGCTCACTGCTCTCAGCAGGGTATGCCATCACTTTGCATAAGTGTTACTTTTTGTCAAGCAGAAGGTCAGTGCATACACTGTACACAGGTTTCACACCAACCATCATGTATCCAAAAATGGTATGAGAATGCTGACAGAAGAAATCCAGCGGTTTGATGCAGTGAAGTGTTCTACATGCACAAGAGTGGTAGAAAACCAGGACAGAGTGAAAGTGAAGGCCTGAAGCTACTTCAATTAGCTGTGACCCCTGCTGTCTGTCTGTTCCTATAGAAGTACCCTACACAGCCAGAGGGAAACGCATATAGGGGTCACTGGATTTTATGAATAGCCTTAATATGGGATACTCATTCTCTTAACTACCAAAGCCTAAAAGATTAGAGAAATAGCAGTGTGTAAGAAAACTATTCTGGCCTTGAGGAAATGTAAATGTAGGTTTGGTAAATTCTACTAATATGATTTCAGAATAATGTTTCTTAGTTCAATATTCAGGAAAATTGACAGTCTACATTGCTCTAACTGGATCGCATCAGACCAGTACCAGTTATACTGCATTCTGATTGGTTGATTCCCATATTAGACAGAACTTTCTGGACTTTCTGGAGGAAATAGGCCATAAAGCGGCCAGGCTGGTCTTATTGCATCTCACCAGACGCTGTGTTCACGTATGACCCCCACTCTACCACCTCCACTGGGTCCCAGGTGTTCTCAGGTGAGGAGCTGCACACTTACCTGTGGAGAGAGAAGGAGAGGACAGTCAGAACAAAGCAGCACACAGTTTTTGCATCATCAGCAAGGCATCGAAGACAAAAAAAAAACAACCTACAGGAACACGTGGTGCTGAGGACAAAGCATGACACACATGTGTAAACACAGTCAGAGCATGGTGGGGAGTGTAATTACATTTAAATAATAATTTATTCCTTGATTAGGCTATTTGGGTGCATTTAGCTCTTTATATTTATATGTATATGCTAAAAAATGAATTGAATCAAAATGTTGTGTGACCTTAAATGATACTGATACATGAAGTACTTTGAATTGCCGCTGTGTATGAATGTGCTATATAAATAAACTTGCCTTGATGGTGAATTGCCGTAAGGGGGTCTATGAATGCCTATGTACTTGAACCCTTTCTGACAAGGCACATAAGCACCTGACTCCACTAATGAATATCAGACTCTACACTTTTACTTATCGGCTGCTTGCAGTACATTTGCTGTCCTGCACACTCCACTACTTACTCAGTAAAGGGTGAAGAGAGGGGAATGGTTCATCTCTATCCTACTTTGAGTGTAGGAAACGAAGAGTGTCAGGTGATTTAAAGCCTGTAGCAAACCTAGCACCCCCTGTAGAGGGGGCAGAGTCCAGTGGAGATGGGTGGACAAATAACTTTATTTCACATTCAGTCTAAACGGCACTGCTGAATTCCAAATGGAGGACGGCAGGGTCAGCTTTAAGCCAGCTGGACTGGCTATATATAGAAGAGTAGGATTACATTTTGTGGCCACTGCTTTCTCCGTTCACATTTTCAGATCCAGATTAATCGTTTTGCATCATGGCATGACCATCACAGAAAATCACTGGCGATCATCACGTTCACCAGTGGCTCCTCACTAAAGAAAATCACAGAGGAAATCTCAGGGCTGCACATGCTATGAAAATGTATTCATACTCTAGAAGATATTGGCATTATATTTCACATGAATATTTAGTTGATCCTTTGAATATTTTGTTTGAACATTTGAACTATTGCTACAGCCATGATTGTTTTTGACAAATGTTTTTGCTTGCTGAGACAGAAACACCATGGTTTGGCTTTTCTTCTTGCTTCTGCTATGCTTTCTCCTCAGCCTACTCCCAGGGTAAGGGTGTCAAACTCCAGTACTGGAACTCTGGAGTCTAGTAGAGTGATGGTGGTTTTGCTAGTTAAACACATCTGCTAAACCTAGTAAATCATTGATGATTTGACTCAAGTCCAGGGAAGTACACCATACAGTGCTGGGTTCCAGTCCTCCAGGACTGGATTTCAACACCCAGAGTGCACCTGTATTCTGGGTCTGAAAAATTGTGTTCTGTTACTCCATTGCTGCTGGGGCTTCTTTGAGGTATCTATCTGCTAAACAACCACAGTTTGTGGAACAAGCAATTCACATCCAATATGTGAAGATGTGGGATGAATGAAACAAGTGAAATAAAGAGAAATTTTGATCTTTCAAAACTTGTGCATAATTAGACCTGTTCTGTGGGACTGTGACTGATGGCGTTGGAACTACAGGTGTGATAAACTTATCAAGGAACCCAAACAGTTTCCATGCGGGTCATCGTTTGGCAGCTGACAAGTTCACCTGTGTCCCTCCTCTCTTTGAATCAGGTGGAGGTGTTTTACTGGTTGCAACTGTAGGAAAGTATTCATATTGAAATCAATTATAAAGTGATTCACTCTCATTGATCTCATTTAGACTTTGAAAAGTGTTAGACGATACTGTAGCAGCTGCCAATCAAGTGCTGTCAAATGAGGTAGGCTATTAAATATATAAAATAAAAAAAACATAAAACTCAGGGCAAAAACAACTACAGAAAATACATAACTAGCAACTATATTAAGAGAAATGAACAACAGACAAAACATCCATTTACTATGAGCTTTACTAAAAAATATATTAGCTATTTAGAGTTCTATGTGCTTCCACGTAAAACAGTAGTCCATGTCTTTCTCAAGATAATTCAATTTCCATTTTACATTTCTGAAGGAGTATGTTGGTTTAATGTACACAAGATTAGCATGTCACATTGTGTTCACCGCCTCCATACTTACTTAATTTTGTTCATATCATTACAAATTCATAATCTACAAACAAGAGAGATGCTGGGTTCCATATATGCATGGTTCTCCCTGCCCTGCACAGTTCTAGTTTCAGGTCTGTCTCTGCCCTGTCTTGTTTAGTTTCCTCAGTCCTGATAATCCTGGTGTGTTTGTAGTTTTCCCTTAACCTGTGTTTCAGGCTTGGTTTGTTTTTGATTGTTGGTTGTATTATTAAATTAATATATATTATAATTATTAAATAATATAGTCAGCTTTAGTTTAGCAACAAGTTCAGCATTAACTACTGCATTACAAGCTCATTGTCTTTCACATCCTCCCCAACTCCATATTACTGTTTTACATTGTGGAATCAGTGCAGATAAAGCAGTAATGTGTTCATTTACCTGCTCCAGCGTTAGTGACATCAGATGGCTGTTGTTTCTGTGGCCTCACTGATATTCATTTGTCAAAAGCTGTCAGAAACTTTCTGATTATACTTAAAAAGTGTTGGTCACCTCCATGTCTTCTGACAGCTCTCTCTCTCTCTCTCTCTCTCTCTCTCATCTCTTTCTCTATCTCTCAGTGTCCCTTTGCTTCAGCTCTGTAACAATGTATCATTTCCAGTCTTATGACACTTAATTCTAATTTTTCAAACATATTATCTCATACCTTTGAGTAGGTGAGTAGGTGAGTAGGAAGGGGGGGGGGGGGATATTTCATTTGGAACCAATGACACTGTGCCTTATTATGGCTTCTCAGAGAGATAGAGAAAGAGAGAGAGACAGACAAGGTTGAGTGAATACTCATTCAGCTATCCAGTGGACAGTAGGCGGACACTCATACCACGCGATGGGTGAAATGGACCTCCTGTCTGTTACTCAGGGATCCAGAAACAGGTTTCATCTCTCTGCATGCGTCTAGTTCCTGCCAACATTGGCACCAGCAGGACTTTATCCATCACTCTCTGTCTTATCAGCACCCTCTACTGAATCCTTGATTTTCACACTTCGACTAGAGAACAGGCGACAAAGGTATTATTCACTGTTCCATTGTTGGCAATACGTGTGTCAGTTAAAACAAAGGTCCTCAACTCATTTATTTTTAATTCACATAATTAAATCTTTGCAATCAAGCTAGGTGTGAAGACAGCATGGCCCGTACATCAAATGTTTAATTACAGAGTGGAAGATAATTTACATTTAGACATAAATGACTCCACATGGAAATATATATACGACACGTCTTATATGTCACAAACATAAGACTGATGTTAAATGGACATCCAGCACTTCTGATAATAGAAATGCTCTCTTTCAGCACACAGAATCTCTGACATTTATGATCTGCCTCTCTCAGCCAAAGGGCTCTATAATGGCACAGCCTATCATAAATAACGGCCACTTTAGCAGAACACATGGATGTGAGAATCTGATATAGCTGAATGCGCAGTACTCAGCACCACTGCTTCTCTTCAGTCAGTTTTATTTGATGGGTCTCAGATCTGGATTTCATACTGTAGTTCTAAACAATGAAATAGATGTCGCTGCCAAGCCTGATACTGTAAGGACCCCAGAGGCCTGCTTTGCTGAGATCATATATGGGACAATCATATATGGGACATGTAGGTCTCAAGTGAAATGATGATGAAATGATTGCATCTGATCTTACTGTATTATGGATTAGGTAAATATTTAAAGGTCATGCCATTCAACACATATTTGAAATACTTTCCTGGTATTTAAACTGCATAAAATACTTTTATAATGCATTCTTCTATAGAGGTTCATTTTGCCACCTTAGCCTTAAATAATAAACATTTTGTTTCTGAGTCAGTCCAGTATACCAATGATACAGAGGCATGTGGTTATTTTTGTGACTGTAATGTGTAAATCTTTTAGTAAATAACCAAATATACCATGTGACTAGGCTGTAACACTTTGCTCATTGTACCATCTGCATTTGCTGGAAATTGACCTTTGGACCTGGATGTCTGCATTAGTTCCATATGAAAAAAAATGATCTTATCTTCTGCTAGCTCACAATAATGGACAACCACACTCTGCTAAACCTAACAACAAAAATAGTAATGTAGTACTTGCTCAGTCAGTACAGACCTGAAGCTTGAAGAAGTGTCTGAAGCTATAGGCTAATCGTTTCTCCAGAACTAGATTAAGGTGCTCCAGTCAATGGGATGAGATTGGATTAGGTTGTATGTGGCCTGTTGTGTAAAAGGGCACATAAAGTTTGTTAATTATAGAGTCTGGATTCAGAAAAAAGGTGGTTATAAACCTATACCACATGTCAAAAGAATTGTGTAGATGTGAATGTGCAAAGAGATACAAATGCATGGCTAAAGGACTCAGTGTAATAATACAATACGAGAAGCTATATGTGATTGTATGTTCCAGTCTTTCTAAGTGTAAGCTGCATAGCATGCAAGAGAAAGAAAAACCTGGCACAACAATGAAAGGGCTGCAGACATCCCCTGAACATGCCAGGTCTTTGTGTTTACACACAAAAATAAAGAAATAACTACAAATGTCCTGTTGCACCAAAGGTGTTCTACTGAATTGAGGAGTGAACTCACTGACATGTTCAATAAACCAGTTTGATATGATTTGAGCTTTGTGACATCATAAAGAGATGGACACGGTCAGCAACAATAGGTTGTAGGTGTATAAAAATAGGCAATTCTGAATTGGTATTAAGCAGCTTCAAGGTTTGATGTGTTGGACATTCTCTTCTGCATGCCACATTTGCAATGTGGTTACTTGAGTTATTTGTTGCTCCAAGCAGTCTGGTCATTCTCCTCTGACTCATGGCATCAGCAAGGCATTTTCAAACAGAGACCTGCCACTCGCTAGATGTTTTCCCTTTTTCAGACCATTCTCTGTAACCCAAGACATGGTTGTGAATGAAAATCCCAGTAAATTAGCAGGATCAGAAATTACTCAGACCAGTCTGTCTAACACCAGTAACCATACCACGTTCAAAGTCAATTAAGTGACCTTTCATCCCCATTCTGATTTCATCGCCTTGACCTTGACCTCGTCTACGTGCCTCAGTGTTTTGAGTTGGAGCCATGCAATTGGCTGGTAAAATCTTTGCTTTAACAAACAGTTGAACAAGTGTGGCTAAAATAGTGGCTGGTGAGTGTACAAATAAAATACGGTTGCATTTGTCAGGTTTACAGAAGACCTGGGTGGTCTGTAATATAACACATTCTCTGTTGATGGATGAAACATAAGTTCTACATTTTGATCATCATGGTTTTAGGTTGCTTAGCTGCATCAGTGCCTGGTCAGCTTGATATCACAGAAAATATCATGAATTCAAAATTGTACTATGAAGTTTTACAGAGGAATATTAGTGTAATGGTGCATCACCTGAAGCTTGATAGGATGGGTGATGACCTGTAACAGTTGTAAAAGAATGGCTTAGAAGAAAATTTGTGTTCTGGAATTGGTAAGTGGGAGTATAGCTCTGCTAAGCTACACTATCATGCCCTGAAGAGTACTGTTCTCTCAAGGACTTCTTGAAATATCAGTGATCTGAAACACTTTGTGAGATCAAAAATGGTCTAACATGACTGCTAATCATCATTTGTCATCGCTAATCATCATTTTGTAATAACTAAATACTAGTTATACTGATTTCATAGATTTGTTCAGCATAAACTCTGAATATTTAAAGCATGCATGCATTATTGTACAAAATCATAATTATTTCTCATATTTTAGCAAACCAGACCACATTTTCAAATGTAAGAATTGCCAACATCCAGGTCCTTCTAAAAGGTTCAACTATAACTTTAGCTTTACTTTGCCATAGAGAGAATGTTCCAGAAGATTTCTCTGGGTTTAAAGTCTGCATCAGTCACTCCATATCTCTCCTTCTCAACACCTTCCCCATATCACACCCCACAGCACACTGGCATAACTCCATAAGGCCACAGTACACTGCCAGTCAAAGCCTTGGCACATCTATATCTTCAAAATATTTTCAATAAATGAGTATTTTTCTTTGTAGGTTTGCAATAACTTAACATGATAAAGATCATTCAGGTTTATTTTGAGTAAAATTATTTGACACATTGAAAGATTTGTGACACTAACTCTGTTAATCAATACGCCTCCTGGAGCAACTATATCTGCTGCCCACACTTTCATATGAAGAATCTAGGAGTACCACAGAGATGCCTATTTTTCTCTATGAGACAAATAATTGCAAAAAAGGAACATTTTAAAAATGTTCAGGCAGATCAATGGCTGAATATAACAACTAATACCACCACGGTCTGATGACACTGAGACAGAAAGATGGTAAGCTAAAGCAGCTAAAACACTCACAATGGCAGTAATTCAGATAAATGCCAAAAAAAGAAAGAAACATAAAAATGAACGGTAAAAATCTATATTTATTATAGTGATGCATTTTTTTTACAAACAAACATGAAAATGGGTGATATGAAAGAAGGAAAATGTGGGAAAAGAACAAAAAAAATGTTGTAACACACAGAGTAGGTCTTTGACTGCATATAATAACACAGTCAGAGAAGAAACGCTAGCTGCAGGGCTCAAGGCTGCAGATGGGCCTACAGATGATCAGTATGACTGTGTTTTTGTCATCTCTGTGGGATGCTAGTTTGGATCCCTTTAAAGAGGGATAGCAGCCTCAATATCCCTCTGAAAGGTCCTGTAGTTTCATGTTTATTTGTTTGTGTGGGATGATATGTAAGCACCAGAGGAATATCAGCAGTAGATTTTGTTCATAGGCCAGAGCTTTTTTTTTTCATTTCTGTAGGGCTAATACGTACGATTGCATCATCAGTGACAGGTCTGGGAAATCAGAGAAAGTGTCCACACATCTAATTGCTTTTCTGAAGTAAGTAGCTTTTCTCACTAGAAATGTGTTTACGTCTTGGCAGCTGCCAATAAGGACCTGTTCTTTCAGTGTTAAGGTGTGAGGAGAGCACTGAAAACAGGAAGACAACCTCTAGATATATATATATATATATATATATATATATATATATATATATATATATATATATATTAATGCAGTAAATCAACAAAGATTTCTCTCACTTTAATGTTTAAAAATATCCAATTCTGAATTACTCCAGGACTGGATCGAACATGGAGAAAGAATAAATAGAAAACTAGAGTGCTACCAAGACACCCCCCCCTCTCCGATTTCAGTATATCTGAGGAGCAATGTGTTAACTGTGATATATGAGCAGCTCAGGGAAGAGAGAGCGGCTCTTTAAGTAAGAGCTTTAGTTCAGCTTAAATCACACGAGGGGCTCATGCAGATGAAGTGTCATTACAGCTGGGCAGAATAAAATGCTACATTAAATAAAGCTTCTTCCTCCTTCCATTTCACGCACAGTTGTCTGCTTCCTCTCTCTGAGCGTTCGCGTTTTCTAATGTTCTCACAGCAATGTGCCGAAGTGCTCATTTACTTTTGAAATGTAACCCATTATGGCCAGTGGCACCCCGAGCGGAGTATTTTCTGAAACCTCCAGGAGTGAAAATAAATCATGAATTAAAATATCGCAGTACTGCAGTCATGTAGTTAGTGTTATCATTGCATGTAACTCGTATTGTTCTTCAGTTTAAACCTGTAATCCTCCCTGTGCACCAAACCTTGTTTCATTCCCTTGCCTTTAACCAGCAAGCCAATAATTGACTCATATATCTTACAAACACAGACTCCTGACACAGCTCAGACCCAAATGGAAACGAGAATTAATGTACCCCCCTCCCTAAGGCCGGCAACGATCAGTCAGTACAGGCGGCCAGGCGCGAGTGCTGAGTAAGTTTATTAGGACCTTGCAGGAATCACTGTTAGAACAGTGGTAACATGCAAGAACACAGACACATGTGGCTAATATAGGCAAATCCATAATCATTAACACCAAGCACCAGATATAGACTTTATTTGTGTGTGTGTGTGTGTGTGTGGGGGGGGGATACATTTTTTCCCCAGCAATTTCGTAAATGGTTGATTTTGTATCGGCCACTTTTTGAAAGTGTTGCCTGAAAATATTTACGATTGCTGCAGATACCTGTCTAAAGAGTGAAGATCGCGCAGGAAGGTGTGTTTGGTCAGCCCACACCTGAGTCATATCACACCTGAGTCATATCACACCTGAGTCATATTACACCTGAGTTATATCACACCTGTAATATGATGTTACTGTCATGTGAACTAAACGTGTATGTTTAGAACACATGAACAGGGAACAAGTAGAAGGCAGGAGTTAGTATAAGGATGTTTCTTTATCAAGACTTCACAAGGAAACCAAGCAAAAAGGGGTGTGGTATATATGATCCTTTGATGAGTTTGAGAAGAAAAACAAGTGCAGGAGACAAGAGGGATGAGACCATGTAGACCAATCAGAGACCATGAAGACCAATCAGAGACCATGTAGACCATTCAGGAGTGGAAGAACAGATATACACTCTGAGGGTGGAGACTTTCCAACAAGGCTTTAAATCACAGCAGTATAACTAAACTATCCATCCATCCATCCATCCATCCATTTTCTTCCGCTTATCCGGGTCCGGGTCGCGGGGGCAGTAGCCTAAGCAAAGAGGCCCAGGTTTCCCTCTCCCCAGCCACCTCTTCCAGCTTTTCTGGGGGGATACCAAGGCGTTCCCAGGACAGCCGAGAGATATAATCTCTCCAGCGTGTCCTGGGTCTTCCCCGGGGTCTCCTCCCAGTTGGACATGCCCAGAGCGCCTCCCTAGGCAGGAGCCCAGGTGGCATCCGAACCAGATGCCCGAACCACCTCAGCTGGCTCCTCTCTACGTGGAGGAGCAGCGACTCTACTCCGAGCCCCTCCCGGATGACTGTGCTCCGCACCTTATCTCTAAGGGAGAGCCCAGACACCCTGCGAAGAAAACTCATTTCGGCCGCTTGTATTCGCGATCTCATTCTTTCGGTCACTACCCAAAGCTCGTTACCATAGGTAAGAGTCGGAACGTAGATTGACCAGTAAATTGAGAGCTTTGCCTTTTGGCTCAGCTCTCTCTTCACCACAACGGTCCGGTACAGCGACCGCAATACTGCAGCCGCAGCACCGATCCACTTGTCAATCTCTCGTCCATCCTTCCCTCACTCGTGAACAAGAACCTGAGATACTTAAACTCCTCCACTTGAGGCAAGGACTCACTCCCGACCCAGAGAGGGCACTCCACCCTTGTCCGACTGAGTACCATGGTCTCAGTTTTAGAGGTGCTGATTCTCATCCCGGCTGTCTCGCACTCGGCTGCAACGAGAGCTGTAGGTCTTGGCCTGATGATGCCAACAGGACCACATCATCTGCAAAGAGAAGGCGTGGAATCCTGAGGCCACCAAACCGAACCCCCTCCACCACTTGGCTACGCCGAGAAATTCTGTCCATAAAAGTTATGAACAGAACCGGTGACAAAGGGCAGCCTTGGCGGAGTCCAACTCCCACCGGAAACCAGTCTGACTTACTGCCGGCCATGCGAACCAAACTCCTGCTCCGTTTGTACAGGGACTGTATAGCACGTAGCAACAGGCCCCGTACCCTATACTCCCGGAGCACCCCCCAGAGGAATCCCCGAGGGACACGGTCGAATGCCTTTTCCAAATCCACAAAACACATGTGGACTGGTTGAGCAAACTCCCATGCACCCTCTAGGACCTTCGCAAGGGTGAAAAGTTGGTCCAGTGTTCCACGACCAGGACGGAACCCACATTGTTCCTCTTGTAACTGAGATTCGACTATCGAACGGACTCTCTTCTCCAGAACCCCTGCATAGACCTTACCGGGGAGGCTGAAAAGTGTGATCCCCCGATAGTTGGAGCACACTTTCCGGTCCCCTTTCTTAAAAAGGGGAACCACCACCCCGGTTTGCCAATCCAGAGGCACTGCACCCGATGTACACGCGATGTTACAAAGACGTGTCAACCAAGACAGTCCCACAACATCCAGAGCCTTAAGGAACTCAAGACGGATCTCATCCACCCCCGGAGCCTTGGCACCAAGGAGTTTCACAACTACCCTGGTCACCTCAGCCTAACCGTCCGAGTCCTCTGTGGAAGACGTGATGGTGGGATTGAGAAGATCCTCGAAGTATTCCTTCCACCGCCTAATGACATCCCCAGTCGAGGTCAGCAGATCCCCAGCCCCACTGTATACAGTGTTGGTCGGGAACCGCTTTCCCCTCCTGAGTTGCCTGACGGTTTGCCAGAACCTCCTCAGAGCCGATCGAAAGTCACTTTCCATGGTCTCACCAAAGTCTTCCCACACCCGAGGGACAGTCAAAGCCGCGATCCGCTTGGCCCTGTCAGGGTTGGCTCCGACGCGGCTCCACCTGTGGCCACTAGGGGGAGTTCGCGGACTGTTGCTAGGCGACGTCCCAGCAATCAGCGGTGATTCGCGGCAGCTGTCTTCCCCACTATATGAGGGGGAGAGCCACCGTGAATCATTGCTTAATCGTTTGGTCTATTATGCCTCTCGTCTCTCAGCCCTTCTCTATTTCAGTCTCGTCTGCGTTGTTTGGTGTTTCACCACCATTCTTATTCCTGCGTTTTTCCAGTCCTTTGCTTATTCGAGTACCTACCTCCTGCGCCGCTTTCTGGCCTCTCTCAAGTTTTCATCCTGCTGTTTTCTTCCTATCCCGTTGGCTTTATTTTGGGAAGGGTTTTCTGTTTTTTGCGGCGGTTGCCAGTTTGCCAGTTACTTCCCCTGGCGTCTTTTGTTTCTTTTTTGACGCGTTGATTCTTCCGCGTATTTTTTTGTTTTCTCTATTCGCTTCATTATTTTTCTCCCGCACTTCGGCGGTGGATCTTTTCTCAGTTACTTACCTGGCGTACTTACCTGGCGTGTCCACCACCGGGTTCGGGGATTGCCGCCACGACAGGCACCGACAACCTTGCGGCCACAGCTCCGATCTGCTGCATTGAAAATAGAGGCACGGAACCAAGCCCACTCAGACTCAATGTTTCCAGCCTCCCTCGGGATGCGGTCAAAGCTTTGTCGGATGTGGGAGTTAAAGACCTTTCTGACAGGTTCCTCTGCCAGACGTTCCCAGCAAACCCTTACAGTACGTTTGGGTCTGCCAGGTCTGTCCGGCATCCTCGCCCGCCATCTGATCCAACTCACCACTAGGTGGTGATCGGTTGACAGCTCAGCTCCTCTCTTTACCCGAGTGTCCAAGACACACGGTCGCAAGTTCGACGATACGATTACAAAATCGATCATCGAACTGCGACCTAAGGTGTCCTGGTGCCATGTGCACTTATGGACACCTCTGTGCTCAAACATGTTGTTCGTTATGGACAAGCTGTGACGAGCACAGAAGTCAAATAACAACACCACTCGGGTTCAGATCGGAGAGGCCGTTCCTCCCAATCACGCCCTTCCAGGTCCTACTGTCATTGCCCACGTGAGCATTGAAGTCCCCCAGCAGAAGAATGGTATCCCCAGAAGGGGCACCTTCCAGTACCCCCTCCAAGGACTCCAAGAAGGCCGGGTACTCCGAACTGCCATTCGGTGCATAAGCACAAACAACAGTCAGAGCCCGTTCCCCGACCCTAAGGCGCAGGGAAGCAACCCTCTTATCTACTGGGGAAAACCCCAACACACAGGCAGCGAGCCGGGGAGCTATGAGTAAGCCCACTCCAGCCCTCCGTCTTTCACCCTGGGCAACTCCAGAAAAGAATAAAGTCCAGCCTCTCTCGAGAGGATTGGTTCCAGAACCGAAACTGTGTGTGGAGGTGAGCCCAACTATATCTAGTTAGTATCTCTCAGCCTCACACACCAGCTCAGGCTCCTTCCCACCCAGAGAGGTTACGTTCCATGTCCCAAGAGCCAGCTTCAGTAACCGAGGGTCGGTACGCCAAGGCCCCCGCCGTCGGCCACCGCCCGCCACCGCCCAAACCACAATGCACCGAACCCCTAGTACTACCTCTCCCACAGGTGGTGGGCCCATGGGAGAGTGAACCCATGTAATTCCTTCGGGCTGTGCCCGGCCGGGCCCCATGGGTAGAGACCCGGCCACCAGGCGCTCGCTGAGGAGCCCCTCCCCCAGGCCTGGCTCCACGGTGAGGCCCCGGTAACCCTGATCCGGGCAAGGGTATCTGGGTCCTGTTTTTAAATTCCATTGGGGGTTTTTTGGACCACTCTTTGTCTGGCCCATCACCTAGGACCAATTTGCCATGGGAGACCCTACCAGGGGCATTGCCCCCGACAACCTAGCTCCTAGGATCACATAGGCACGCAAACCCCTCCACCACGATAAGGTGGTGATCCATGGAGGAGATAACTAAACTAAAGCCCATTAAAAGAAATTGTTGTTATATAACAAAGAAGCTTAAATCATTCCGTTCACAAAGTGATTGAGTCCTGAAAATGAAAAAAATAGTAAGAAATCATTGTTGGTGAAAGCACAATCTGGTATTAACAATTTTTTTTAATTAATGCATGTCACATATACAGTATTGGGGATATTTCAAGTCAGCTGTTCCCATTTTATTGGTATAATAAGACATTTAAAGTTCAGGATTTTTTTTATCTATAGCTGTTATAGATCATAAGTAAATATGGAGAGCAAAGTTACATTACTTAACAGAAATTCAATTCATTTTTAGTGTTTACTGAGAACCTTAGGAAACCTTTTTTCAATCTGTTGCAAAAGCACAACAATACATGCAATCCTTCACAGTACTAATTTATTTTGACAAATACTCCACAGAGCTGCACTGTTCACAGCACAGTTCTGATTTACATAATATATAATAATAATCTAATTTACATAAGTATTCAGACCCTGGGCTGTGACCCCACCAAACTGAACTCATTAGCATTCTGTTCATCCTTTTCTCCAAATCTTGATTGCAGTCCACCTGTGGTGAATTCAATTGACTGGACATAATTCAGAAAGGCACACATCTGCCTAGATAAGGTTGGACAGTTCACAGTGTCAGAGTAAAAACCAAGTAATGGAGATCAAAGTGCTCTCAGAAAAGACAGAATCTCAGATGTGGTGAAGATCACAAAAAATAAACGGCAGAGCAAGTTCACTCAGGGCTCCATCACTGGGAAATGGGAGAAGGTTGGAAAGCTTGAATTAGAAGTTATGATAGAGCTGGTCATCTGGCAAGACTCACAGCATACACAACAATACCTAAGTCAGGGAGATAAACCAAGAAATACTTAAGTCAAGTAGATAAACCAAAACATACCTAGGTCAGGGAGATAAACCAAGAAATACTTAAGTCAAATAGATAAACCAAAACATACCTAGGTCAGGGAGATAAACCAAGAAATACTTAAGTCAAGTAGATAAGCCAAAAAATACCTAGGTTATGGAGATAAAACAAGAAGCCACTGACCACTCTAAAAGTTTCAGAGATTTGTGAGAACAATCCCCGTTGTCTGACTCAGCCTGAATTGCAAGATATCTTCCAGGAACCAGGTCCCACAAACTATCTGGTTAACAGCCATACAGTGAAAGTGATGGGAAGGCATTTGGTGGGAGGGGTGAAGGACTGGTCAGGAAAGAGGAATAATAAATGAATCCAAAACACAGAAGGTCCTTGGAGCAGAAGAAACATAAACCTGTGCAGAATGTAGTGGACCTCAGACCAGACAGAAAATTCACTTTTCAATGAAAGAACGAGTTACATCACACAGGTGCATAATACTGGAAGCATAATACTGGAGAGGTCTTAGAACCCAGTTGGCTCTGGAACTGGAACTTCATTGAGAACCTCAGGAGAGCTCTGAAGATTACATGACCAGAGACTAGGCCCAACCAATCTGACAAAGACTGAGAAGATCAGCAAGGAAGCAGGGGAGAAAATACCTAGGTGTGGGAGAACTATGAAAGGCAAATGTGCAAGCACTGTTAACAGTGTAAATCTGCAAGGTGCTTCCACAAAGGAACATAAGGAGCCAATGCATTGCACACAATAATTTTCATGTGATGTTCTAATGACGTTTTCACTTTGTTATTACAAGAATTTGTTTCTATATTAGTGGAACAAGTATGAATGTTTTAACTAAGTTCATAACAAACCAAAGTGTACAAAACAGAATGAATTTATTTTTGAGAGTCAGGCTCAATTATTTTTTTTTTATTTTGAAGAAAGCCTGAAAAAGTGACAAGCAAAGTGAAATTAGGCAACTAAAGTGAAACCCAAATGGAAGATGACATGTGACCTGACCTATGAGGGAATGAAGAAATAAACAAGGACTGTCCCTCTGCTTTAAAAGCTCCTTTTGATAGTTGTCAAGTGATGATAACCTTCCGCAGCGTCACACCATCCATATTTATTAGTTCTTCAACACACCTTCTTTCTATGACACTGGTGTTATATTTACTCTGACATTTACTGACTGACATTTAAACTAAGGTACACTAAATGTTGAGATCTATGACATTGTGGGTTCAGCAATAAGTTCTTTGCATAAATAAATATGGGAAGATGAGCTCCATTCACAGCAGCCAAGGTAGGATGGTTAAGCTCCAGGCTTATTATTTAGTGTAGCATATTCAGTAACTGCTTTGGAGAATATTCAGTATTCATTAGCTATTATGTAATAACTATAAATGATGCAATAATTGCAAAGAAACTAATATAAAACTAATGTAGTTTGGAAAGTGAGGAATGTAGACTAGAACTACCTACCTCATTTCATAAATGCCAACTCTAGGTAGCTCCAGTCTTCAGTGTGGAAATAGACCTACATTTCCCAAACACACATTATCCTTCATCCTCTACTGCCCCTCCCCTCTCCCATGTCATCCCAGCTGTCTCTGTCTGCTTCCTACCCCAATCATGCCTACATCGGCTCTGTTTTAAACGCTGTCACAGTAAATGTAAGAAGAAATTATTGTTGGTGAAAGCACTTTCTAGTATTTGACATAACAAAAATAATGCATGTTTCCCTTGGGAATGTATCAAGTCAGCAGTGCCCATTTGAACGCTATAACAACAATTTAAAGGCTTATTCAGGGTGTTTTTAATCTGCATAACTAGAGAAAAACAATGTATTTTATACCATAACAGTATTTTACACCATCACAATATTTGGAGTTCTGAATTGCTTTAGGTTTCTGTTTATGTCCGTGGACATGTGTCAGTGCTGCCCCTGTGTGTTGTGAGTCTCTGTCTGTCTGTCTATCAATCAATCAATCAATCAATCATATAAATATATATATATATATATATATATATATATATATATATATATATATATATATATATATATATATATATATGGCTACTGATGTCTCCTGGAGTGGCTCATTCAGGCCTCTATCAAGTGAAGAAAGGGCAGTTTAGGCTCCAAATCAATGACATTTTAACCAATTTGTCTGGCTTATGCCTATAAACTGAGCATGTGTGTGTGTGTGAGGGGGGAGTGAAGTAGCTCAATCGACTCTCCTAAAAATGTGAAACAAAGAACGTGCCCTGGCGCATGTCAGGACAATGTGACATCAGTGATAGCTACACTATCAAATGCCAACTAATTGCCATTTACCAGTATGTTATCTTTGCCTAGCACATAAACAAAATTTTAGAGACATTTATACAACTGCAAGTGAAGACCACAGTGGTTTTGTAAGGCAGAATTGTGCAGAACTGTGCAGACCTATCCTGCAACACAAACAACAAAACCTTCTGCATGGACATGTTTATTTACTTGCTCTCTCTCTCTCTCTCTCTCTCTCTCTCTCTCTCTCTCTCTCTCTCTCTCTCGCTCTCACTATAAACCTCAATATTGGCCTAAATCACTCTGTCCTGTAATGTCACGTTACGTCTGTTATCGTGTGTGTGTGTGTCTCAGCATCTGTCTAGGTTGTCTGGTGTTGTCATTTGTTTCTAGTATGTGGACCTGATGGCTCGGTGGCCGAGAACAACGCGGAAGCGGATGGAACACAGAAGAAGGCGACCTGCAAAGACCCACTGTGGCTATCTCACTGTTCAGAGGGGGTTGTCTCGTTGTTCGGGAGTGGTTGTCTTGCTGTTCGGGAGTGGTTGTCTCGCTGTTCGGGAGTGGTTGTCTTGCTATTTGGGAGTGGTTGTCTCGTTGTACCACCCCGCCTATTTTTGTATAGTTGTACATGTGTCTCGTACCTGTTCAAATAACGTCTTCGCTCATTATAAATTTTGTTTTTAGTTGTTAGATTGCCCTTTGATGCTTTTGGTTATTGTAGATATATATTGTATTGATATATTGTATATATTGTGTTTTTGCATGTCACACAGTGTAGCTATACATCATTTAATTTAGAAGATTTCACAAACATTGGTTAATTTAAAATATTTTTTTTACCTTAGTGTACCACAGACAAGCCACGATTGACCAGTACCCAGAAAGCAGAAGTGAAGTCGAGTGTGGAAGTCTTGCTAAAGCCTTTTTCAGTTGGCTGGCTAACCTGTGTTCTGAGGTATATCAAGTGGAGAATCTGCTATGGGAGACCAGGCATTGCACGTCTGGAGGGACTGATAGAGAAAACGGCCTTTAATCCCGTAATGTACATCAGAGACATGAGAGCTTAGGCAGTGCCATAAGGACACCTGAAGTTGTCACATATTCATGTGCCCATATGAATATAATTCAACATTTGACAAGTATAGGCCAAGTGTTGAAGTGTTGAAATAAATAAAGTTAAGGCAAAATAAATTAAGGCAACAGGTTAAAAAAATAAACTGATAGAGTTAGCAAAATGTACTAAATCAATAACAAAAAGGGTATTTTGTGAATAAAGAGGCATTATTTATTATATTATTAATATATTTATTATATTCAGTTGTTAATTTGTCTGTTGGCAAATAATACATTGGCAATGTACATTGGACATAACTCTGAGCCTTTTCTGAGTTTCTGCTTTAGAGAACACAGCTGCTAAACATGACTGGGTCGTCTGTATTTCCCTTACATATCCTGTTATGGCAGGATTACACATTCTGATATTGGTCTACCTGTACACACTTGGAAGTGTGTGTCCTTGGGTTCACTACAAAAGCGAAACAATAGTAACACTCAGGGCTGCACGGCACCGACTACTTCGAGTAGGCCATTCTGCAGAGAGCAATAAAATACAAATGACAAAGTTCTGACAGAGATTTATTTCCAGATTTTTTTTCCAGACTGTTTCTTTAATCCGGGGTTGTTAGTGTTGACTGGCCAGATGACCCTGCGTTCTCATCAGGGGGGTTTTCATAAGGCCTGTGGGCTGCACCACAATGGATCCAGTGTAGTTCTTGAAGGGAACACGTCACCCATAAAGTACGTCTTTATCCTAGACTGCTCTCATGCATGCTCACGAATGAGTAAGTAGCTCAGGGCCCAGAGGGATGACACAGCTCGACAGTTAAGCCCGGGCTCGAGTAGGGAACATTCCTCAGCCTGCTGAGTTGACATCTCAGATATTGACAGACACCTCAGTAACTCAAAGTATGTCATAGTGTTGCAATGTTGCCTTGTGTTTCTAAATGAATTATTTCTGCCCTCGATAGTGTCTCTCATGTATATCACTCGCATTATTTTCTTGTGAGTTTTATTTTCTTCAGATTAAGTAATTGAACCTATAGAGCATTTCATATCGAAAAATAAGTTGCTTAGACTATGTATACATTGTGTAGAATTAGCATTAGCGTGAAGATTTTAACAGTTTTTACAGTTAACATTTTAACCAGTTTATTATATATATTTCAAATGAGATAAACAAGTAATAAATACAGAAATCAGTAAACTAAATTACTGATACTATTTTTATATTTATTTGTAATGTATTTACATGCATTTAATTCATTTAAAGATTATAGAAATAATACGATTCATTTGAAGGAACCACATTTCTTCTTTCTGTTACTTTAACTGGCAAAATCCTGTTTAATTTAATCATTTTGTTGATGCATTAGCAAATAGTAAATATGTTGTGTTGCAACTACATTTCCTCACACTGAGTTCTGCTTTGCTCATATTAAATGTGAAGTATGATGATTTGTATGGTTAATACATGGCGTTTTAGTGATTAAAATGTTTTTAGTGATTTGGTTGTTTAAAAGGACTTCTCTATTGAGTGGTTCAGAGTGGGTCAGGGGAGTTAAAAGTTATTCTGAGGGTCATTCTGTTATTATACTGTTAATATTTTGTTATTCTGAATCTTTACTTAGACATTATTTTTTACAGATTTAAGACCTTTGTCGAAGGTTTAGTTATATTGCTCACCTTCAAAGTTACTGTAGATATCACAATATAATGACTATATTATTTGGTAGGTTTTCATTTTGTATATTAAAAAAACAACAATAACCAATCCTAAGGAATGCTGCCAGTACATATGAGCTGTGTAGCAGAAGCCCAGCATGTGCACTGGAACAGTATGATACGGGATTAGAACTACAGGATTAGATCTACAGGTTTAGAACTACAGGAACCTCTCACATGAACCACAATAGTCAAGTGATTTCACAGCTAAAGCCACAGTTGCTCTTAGTAGTTCTTAGACCATAATGCTCAGCGAGGGGAAATTACCTTGGTAAAACTCTTAAAACTGTCTTAGCAAACTGTTAAGAGCACCTGAGCAGCCAACCAACTTATTACATTTGGAACCCATACACAGAGAGAAACAATGATATATATAGAGAGTGAAAGAGAGATATATAGAGAGAGACAGAAAATGAGTGAGAGAGAATAAGAGAGAAAGAGAGAGAGAGAGAGAGAGAGAGAGAAAGAGGCAAGCGAACGTGATTTATGAAAAAAATGAACAGCATTTCCCTTGTTTGTTGGCAAAACTACAGCTCCCTGTGTAAAAGGAAAAAAAAATGGACACTGGGAATATAGTAATTTTTCTGTCATCTTCGATCAAACATGACTTGCTGTTTGTGCACATTGAAGGGATAAAAGAGAACTGCATCAATCTGATGGATCACCAAGAATATTAAACGCTGCTGATGAAAAACAAAAAAATTAAAAAACAGGAAGATTCTATATAGGAGACAAGAGGGATGTAGAGGGAGAGAGGGAGAGAGAGAGAGAGAGAGAGAGGGAGAGAGAGAGGAATCACGAGGGACTATATCAAATAAATTTCTGTCGTTCTGCTGTTTAAAGCCAAGAAGAGATGACAGTAAAAGGTGGTGATAAATCACAAGGATAAAAAAAGTGGAAGAAAAATGATGAATAAGGTTGAAAGCGACCTTTATCTGGTAATGTACAAGAACTAAACGCTTTAGAAGAACATCCGTATGTTTCCCGAGCACTTCACAGCACAACGGCTCTCTAAACATGTTCATGATTAAACAAAGGTTAGCATAGTGCAAGAAACATGCTGTGGAGGGAGTGTGACAGGACTAACATCCCCCCATCAATTCCTGACACAAATCCACACTAAAAACATCATTATTCTCCACTGGGTTAGACTACATGGGTAAATGAGACTAAACGGGTCTCTGGCTCTTAGATGTACAACATCAGGACGGTGGGGGCGGAGGGTTCGAACAGATTGCTTAATAACCACCAAGATAACTCAATACTCATTTGACCAGACTGAGTATTGGCTAATCAGCCTGACCGCAGTTAGTCCTGATTGTCTAAAGAGCATCACTGAGACAGTGTCTTGTTCATTTACAGCTAGAGAACTTAGGAGAAGTACACAGAGAAACAAAGAGAAGGATTCCAAAAGAAGAGGAAGGTCTGCAAGTAACTGATAGACCGACAAATACAGACAGGCAGACAGATAGATAGATGCCATTTATAGACTTCAGGAGGGAAATTGAGAAAACAAACCACACATAATTGTGTCTTTTCTCTTTGCTTTGTGTCAGAAACTTTTCATGAGATTCCAGGAGCTGAAGTGGCCCTGTAGGAGGGGCATGAAGCAGCCATACAGGAGGGGCATGAAGCGGCCCTACAGGAGGGGCATGAAGCAGCCCTGTAGGAGGGGCATGAAGGAGCCCTGTAGGAGGGGCATGAAGCGGCCCTACAGGAGGGGCATGAAGCAGCCCTGTAGGAGGGGCATGAAGCAGCCCTGTAGGAGGGGCATGAAGCAGCCCTGTAGGAGGGGCATGAAGCGGCCCTGTATGAGGGGCATGAAGCAGCCCTGTATGAGGGGCATGAAGCAGCCCTGTAGGAGGGGCATGAAGCGGCCCTGTAGGAGGGGCATGCCGGTACTTTGGAGAGGGAGAAATGAAATGTAATTGAATGGAGCAGCGTGCCTTATAAATACTTTACAATGGTATCATGAGTCACCATTTGAGGGCAGCATAAAGCAGAAGGAGGAAAGTCATACACACTTCCATTGTGGGCCCCAGGGGGTCATGCACACTTCCATTGTGGGCCCCAGGGGGTCATGCACACTTCCATTGTGGGCCCCAGGGGGTCATGCACACTTCCATCGTGGGCCCCTATGGCACTATGACAGTGCTCTTTGACTGCAAAGAGAGAAGATTTTCATAGCTCACCTTTTACCTTGGCACAAAACTACACTGTGTTGTGGTACAGGTGTTTGAAGTGTAACAAATCAAATACATTTAATTACTTATAAATGAATACTTATTTTACAGTATTTATCACTAGCGTTGTATTCTTTAAAAGAAAATGTCTTCACATTTGTAACATATGGTTGATTAACACAGACAATGTTTTTCTTATACTTGTAAAAAAAAAAAAACTTTGAAATACCTGACGAAGATAATATAAATTGCACTCCAACAATTAATGTCTTACGACACAGACATAAAAACAATTATAGTTGTTAACATTATTCATTAAAAATTAACATTATACATGTTAATACATGTTAATACATGTTAATACATACAAGCCCAGAGGTTTTAAATTCTTTTTGAAATTATTGACTGAGAAAATTAACAATATACAGATGTAGATAAGACATTAAACTAAAAAAATCTCTAATAATCCTTAAACACAAATATATTATCGGTCCATCACGATCATAAACAGCATAAAAGAACAATGCACATAAACAAGATCAAATGCATTATGCTGCTCATAAACTCTAAGCAACAGAGCAAATTTTGCACACCTTAACTGATTACTCTGCATCACTACAGAGATCAGACTTGGGTTTAGTTCATCTTTGCATTTTAGCTGAAGAATTAGATGAAGAAGAAATGTAGGATAAAACAATAGATTTTAAAATACAAGGGAACTCCAAGTAATGCCACTGTTAGTAAACCCTAATGCCACTGTTAGTAAACCCTAATGCCACCTCACTATCCTCACAAGAGGCATACATAACATGAAGATTAGATTACAAAGATGGACAAAAGCATGGAATAAAAGAAATGTGCTTTATGTTGAGAACAAAGCTGGACAACATGAAAGTATTTTCACTTTAAGCAGATTTGCTACATTTTAGCACTGAAACACATCCATTATTCTATTAATGCTTACTGCTTCTGGACCTGTGCCAACTATTTTATTAGTTGCACTACCACCTGCCTCTCTCACACATCCTAATCCTATAGAGGGGAGCGATGAATTCATGTGCCTCGTGATTTATATATGACAATCTTGGAAATGACTTTGCTGAGGTACGGTTCCTTTCACCCATGAGATAGAAAATCTGTTCAGCCATGTCAGGACACATTCAGCTTCATCTTTATGCAAATGAGGACAAAATGGGTTTTTATCAATGAGGTCCATGCCAAGGATACAACTTCTTACATGTTGGGTACTTAAATATCAGTTTAACAAAAGGGGACTAATGTGTTATTCATATAATGCTGTGTTATCATTATTGCACCTGTGCTCTCTCAGTCAGAAAAGGCAGTTGATATTAATAAAACATAACCATATGCAATGCAAATACAGTGTATTTTTCCTGTTTAGTTCTTTGGCATTATTAGGGCATAGATGAAAAGATGATACATATCATCATCTTTCTGAATCTGTAAATTGAACTTGAAACTGTAATATATAAAAATTCAAATGGCTTATTTTACGTCAGTTCAAAAGTTGGTGGCAGTGAGTTTTACTTTGGGTTTGTAGTTCAGTACAAAGGAATTTAAATAAGATGATCGGCCTCATTTCACTCGCATGAACAGATTCATTGTTAAATTATATGTACAAGCAATAAGAACATGCCACATTCACCAGGTTTCTTGTATCTATTGTTTTTTTCCTCAGGCACAAATACAATGTTTGAGTGGTTCAGACTTGTCATGTTGATCTGTTGCCCATCAATCAACTCTGATGGCTCAGCTCTGAGGGGACTTAGCTGAGCTCGACGAGCACTGTGAGAACACGGGCTAAATCCAATATATACTTACTGATAATTTAACCCCAAATATTTTTGAAAAAATTACAAAACATTCAACAGCAACAAATAAATGAATTATCCAGCAAATAATTCAGATTTTCCCAAGTATTTTCTTGTAATTTCCCAAATTTGGGATCAATGAAGGTATTCATTTAAATATCGGGATCTACATAGCATTGAGGAAAATACAAAGGATTTTAACAGCTAATTCATTCATGCACTTAGCCCTGAAACCAAAACCTGAAATTATCAGTTATACCAAATTCCATCACACTCATCCAAAAATTGCAAACATCAACTGCTACAAACACAAGGAGTTTGTAATATAAGTGTATATAAGAGGTCCTCATGTATCTAAAAGAGCAAAAATCATCTTCACAAATTAAAGGCAAGAAATGTACCTTTCAGGAGCTATAACACCCAGACCTGGGTGGCATTTTTAATATATTCCTTTTCACAAATATTGAAGAATTGAATATACTTCATGGACACAAACGATCCAGCAGATCTCTCCCCTAGTATACTGTAGGAAGCAGCTAAGACAAGGATGAAGGAAAAGCATACATTCAGTACGAGAAAGCCAAGATCCCCTAGATGAAAAGTCAAAACAACTGCATAACTTGAGCAAGAAATCCCACAAAATCAGAAATCAAAAGCTCAAGTACATGTCATAGTCAATCAAAAGTTTTTTTTTTTTTTTTTGCATGACAAAAACAATTTATATATAATGAAAAATCAGGAGGATACTTGGTGAGCCAACTCAAAAGAAACAAAGAAAAAACAAACACGATATCAGCGTCAAGGATGAAGACTGAAAAGGTAGGATGCAAATGTTCGTCTCCAACTGGAGAGTAATTAAACGAATGCAATGAAATCTAAGCTGCACAACTTCAGAAGCCAAAAAACAAGAACGATTGGTTGTCCTAGTATGTTTGGAGTGTGATGTAATTTAGGGTCATGGTTCCTGAGGTATAAAAATGGCATTTGGGTGTTAATGCATTCTCAATCTGTGGATTTCATGGCATGTAAGAAGTCTTGGAATAAGAAGGGGGAAGATCAGCTGGTCGGCCAGAGTGATAAGCCATCAGCTAGGCTGTTTTATGGCTTTGTTGCTAGGAATCGTGGTGCCAGAGAAATCCTGGATCCTCTGCGTGGGCTGGGCTGAGAGAAGGCCCACTCTGACCACATCAAAGTTTCATCAAAGGAATAAGTTGAAGTCTAATAAAGTTTTCCTCCAGGTTGCCAGAGCTATTCCATCTAAATTTCACACCATTACTAAATAAAACAAAAGATCATTTAAATTGCTGGATTAACCTACCCATTCCTGTCATGGGATGTACTATACCATACTTAATATAGTAAATCATTTACTATAATAAAAACGACAATGTTACCAGAGGCAACTTATTTTCAATGACTTCAATCAAACCAATGACAAAATTAAAAAATCAACATAATATGTTCAACAGTATTGTCTAAATGATAATAATGCTATTATACCACATCAAACATATTTAACTCAATATAATTTATAATCACAAATGATACATTCACTGGGGTGAATACTGTATATACATTGCAACAGCCCAACAAGACACATATAATGGCAATTGGCTAGAACACAAGGACAATTCATAGGACACACATTACTTGACACAAGATGTTTAGACACAAGGGACACAATACACAATAAATACTAAAGATAACTGCTTGCATGAACTTTGGATGTGAACATCAGTACATCAGCTTTGGAAAGACGTTATCACTACACCGGACCATTCCAGTGTGAGCCTCCTTATGTCTCACCAAGCATAGCTTACACAAAACACATCTTTTTTTTAAATTAAGCAATTCTGGAATATTTCAGACTAAATTTGTTATAGAACTGGATCAGCTTATGTCTCCTGAGAGGTGTAACAGAAAAAGCTTTTGCCCTTCTGCTTTCAACCCTGATGATGCCAAGGCCATCCCTGTATGGGAGTTCAAGATAGTGAAATTGCTGTGGCTCTCTGGGTGGAAGACCTGGCATTACTCCGTCACTCACACTGACACTAACCAATCACACATGCCCATGGGCTTGTGTTCAATGACCAGTTATCCTCTCAGTGTGTTCGGCTAACCTTTGTTGCAGCATGGGCAGCAGTTCGAAAAAGATGTGGCGCTTGGCTTCATGCGTCTTGAAGGAAGGATGTGCTTCCTGCCTTGATTGGTAGATGTTATATGACAAGGGAAGGTTAGCCATCTAATGGATGGGAACTGGCATACTGACTAAACTGGGAGAAAAGGGGGTAAAGAAAAGAATTGGATCAACAGATCATTTTTATACCTCATATTTCAGAGGCCAGTCGTGACATCAAGGGTGACACTGCTATTTCTCACCATGACGACCAAACAACTATAATAACATTAGAGCAAACCATTGGTTATTAACATTGGGTGTTAATTAGGTATTAATTTGGTTGTTAATTAACTATATTGGAGTGCTAAGTTTAGCAAAAGCAGTTGACTTTGACAGACTTTTACTTTTTCCTGAAGAAAAAAAATCTTTTACATGGTGAACAAATTAAGGAAAATCCCAGGAATAGATATGCCAAGTATTATCATTGTAGGTGATAATCCGCACATGACAACTTACATTAATTGTCATTAAGAAACCTGAAACTGCATCCGAGGTGTTAAACACCATCACCTCTTTTCTCTCCTTGACTCCATTGGTGGGTGGAGGTTAAAGAGATCTGTTCATTGCTTCCACTGATGAATGGAACACATGCAGCTGTAAGAGAAACCATAGTTCTAATCAAAGCGCGAATCATCTCAGACTGGTTTCTTGAACACGACAATGAGCTCACTGTACTCGAATGGCCTTCACAGTCACCAAGCAAGCAAGGTGTACCTAATAAAGTGGCTGGTGAGTATATGTAGAACATATGTAGCCAAAGGTGTATCCCTCTTTACTTCTGTAATAATCTTCTGCTACACCTACCCCATGTTCGAGTTCCTTCTACTATACCTACCCCATGTTTTAGTCCCTACTGCTACACCTACTGATCAGTAGCACCATTCCGCACCTGTTTCTAACTCTAATATCAATTTGCCTTTTGACCTGGACTGTCTTCGTGGTTTGTCATCTTTCCCTTGTTCAATTAAAGTTTCCACTTACATCCATTTCCAAGTCTTGGCATTACACATTCCATATGAGACTGATTACTTAAGACAGACTATTAATGTATAATTCTGAGGCCTGGTACCTGACATCCTGGTAACTGGTACAGATGAAATGAAGCCTAACCTCGCCCAGAGGGATATTAAAAGGGAAGTGTGAAGAGAAAAATTAACTGCTCATGGCTCAAAGCATACCACTATATCTATGGGAAATGGTGTAATTACATGTTGGCATCTATGACATGTCTTGAATGATGATGTAACCAATGACAACCTTAAACCTTAATCACTGGGATAGGGCTTCACCTTCTAGAATGGTAAAAAAATATATTCAAAGCAGCTGTGGAGACCTCTGAGCCTAAGGGGGGCTGTTCATGACTGCCCAACCCAACCATCCAAACAGCAACCCCATTGAGCACGTATAGCTGAATAACAGGCCAGTAATCACCTGTTGTGCTATCTAAAGTCTGATGATGTCTATGGGCACACATAAAATTACCATTTTGTATCTATATATAAAGGTAGGTAACTAATGATTAATCTCAATCTTTGTTTCATTTCAAAGCCAGTGAGCTGGAGATTTGAGACAGAACAACAGATTTTGTGCTACTGTGCAAATTCTTACAAACTTACAAACTGTTTTTCTCCTCAACGTTCACATCATCCTTTGCTTGTTACTCTTTCCTAGCTGATAATATTTTTGTACCTTTTCAGACTGGCTTTCATAGACTGCAAAGCACTGTGACTGCTCTTCTACATGTACAGAAGTATCTTCTCTCTGCTGACTCTGGGGACCTTGATATTCTCCTCCTCAGATATAAAATCTGCTTTTGAAATATTCCCATCATCCACTTGTCAGCAATATCACCAACCTACTGTATGCCTGATTCAGATCACATTTTAGGAACATGCAGCAATTTTTGCAATTGGAATACACAAGAGTGCCTCTGGATACAAGGTGTTCCCCAAGGATCACTCCTCGGTACACTACTCTTCATTATTTATTTTGGTCCCCTTTGGTTACATAATTCACCACCATAATCTTAATTTAAATACACAGTTATTCAGATTCACGTTTTTTCCGATTAACCTTTCAGATTTATATAAGCAAAAGGTGCATCTCAAATATTCCACTTCCTGCTCTGGTGCTATGGATGAACTTTCCAAAGTTTACCACATGGGTTTGAGAAAGGCATTATATACTTTTTTATGTATTATTATTATAGGTAGTCATTAATATGTTGGGCACAGGTTGGTGAGTTCCACAAATTTTTGAACATGATGCAAATTCTAAATTTGCAGGACCCTTTCCATTATTTTGAAAAAAGCTAAAAAAATAATTGCATCAGCTATATATAGAAGAGCCTGGGACCTGAAGCCTGTGGGTAGTTAGAGCCACTTTCCCCCCTCAATATGACATCCTGTTCACAGAAGCCCCAATTTAAAGCACCCAAAGGCGTGCTTCAACCATCGCTCCTAAACATGCAGTGTGTCCTGCCCTGCTTGCTATATCAGTACTTTGTCAGTGGTTCTGCACATTATTGCCACCTGCCAGGACTTGCTCCACTCTTGGGGGAGATAGCAAAGCACTGAATGATGACATGTCTAATCCGCTCAGACAATCACAGCGGTGCTCTGACTGCACCTTTTGGCTCCTCACACCAAGGCACATTTCACAAGAGCCCCCTGCACTGGCTGCAGAATGAAGAGTTTCTATTCAGTCTTTATGCCCATGGACATGTCGATCTCCAGCCAGAGAAGGGTCCCCTTTGTGCAGTGAGACATGAATTGCTGACAAGTTATTAGCTCAGGTCAAAGATTTCAGATGGCAACAATATTCATAATTCATACCTGGAATATCACAGAAATTAGGTTTATGCTACAGATCAACACCTATTGGTTTGATAATTTATTTTCCATGAGAAACGTCATCAAAACTTTTATAGTAAAGGCAGTTAATGACTGAATCACAAATGACTTTTGGGTAGTTATTCAGAGTAATCACACAGAAACATTACGGATCAAGACCAACTCTTACGTTAAGGTTTTCCAAATCCATCAAGAAGGGTATTTTCTAGAACTGAACGATTTTGCACTTTTTGCTCTTTAACTGAATCTCAAACAAGTGCACGCTGGGCACACAAATTTAGACCCCAATGGTCTGGCACGAATCCGAATGTCAGAGTGGATAAAATCCAAACACAAAGATCTTTACTTCTGCTGCCAATGCTAATTTCATCCCCAACACAATTACAGCAACAAATAAACAGCCAACAATGGAAGGTGCTGAAAACACAACACTGACAGTATTTACTTAGCAGAGAAAATTAATAATAATAATAGTAATAATAAGAAGAGACATGAATCTGTTTCTAAAATATCACTCTGATAACACTAGGATGATTCATAGTTAATACATAAATCTATTGAGCAACTGTGTTATAAAAGATCTCCAAAACAATAGCTTTGTCTTATTGGCTGACTGGAGGAGTTCCATGCCCTGTAATTGGTTCTGAAGCATTTAAGGGGAGAAAACATCTTTGAAGATAATCAAATCCAGTGTCTTAAGGGCCAAGTGAAAGTGATCCCTCTCTAACCAGGACTTTCTCAGTTTGTGTGTGAAGCTGCAGGCAAACTGTTGCAAAGTTGAACTACTCCATTTGAACTATGTCTGAGTTTCAAATAGATTCTCATTAAAGTTCATCTGTGTGCAAGAGTGTGTGTTTAAATATTCCACAATAGATTGATTTTTGATCAGAGTGAGGTTATGATAGCTTTGAAAGCTGTGAAATTAATGAATCTCCAGATTTAAATAAAACTCAAAAAACAAATTTCTATTGTACATGAAAATGCTAAAAGTTAAAATTGCAATTATTCCTAAGAACTACTATACTTTTATATAATCATCATCATCATCATCATCATCATCATCATCATCATCATCATCATCATTTAAATTGCACTTCTCATCCTGGGTTTAATATCTCAAAGTCCTTATGACAACACCTACTTTGCAACTATAGGTAATCTCTAATTTAATATGTATGCATATCTTATAGTGGGCATTATAAACCTGGAATTAACAATTTGTCAGATACTCTCCACCCCACTGACCACTGGTCAGTTTGTGTCTAGATACAAACTGACCACTGGACAGTCTGTGTCTAGTTACCAACTGACCACTGGTCAGTCTGTGTCTAGATACCAACTGAACAGTAGACAACTCAATACACTAGTGAGTCCGCAGCGGTACTGGCATGATAGTGGGTGTTCTGCTGACATGAGTGTGTCAGGAACAACAGTTTTGCTGGAGTTTTTATGCATATATGTGCCACTGCTGAGTCGAGGCTGGTCTGCCATCCAAAAATATCCAGCCAACAGTGGTCAGAAACCAACTGTCGACGAAGAGCCAAAGAATGGAGCATAAAATGTGCATGGCAACAGATCTCTAATTGTTCACCCGGCTGGATATTTCTGGATGGCGGACGCTCAGCTCGGTGGACACGCAGGCATGTTTAAAAACTCCAGCAAACCTGCTGTTACCTGACACACTCCAACCAGCGCAACACCCACTGTATTGCCACTACTACTGCAGCTTTACCTCTGTGTTGAGAGCAGTTTGCCACTGAGGTGCTTCACATTCACTGCTGGTCCTGTAGTCAGTGATATAAAATATAAATAAAATAAATAAAATAATAAACCATAGAAATTCCCTAACTAAACGCAGAACGCTATGTTTGTTTTCTTCTATTTATTTTATGTCTATACATTCTGTAAAGCACTTTGAGTTGCATGTATGTATGTATGTATGAAAGGTGCTATACAAATAAAGATCATTATTATTATTATTATAGTACTATATGACTGTAGGTTCAAAGTAGATGTTCCTAATGAAGTGGCAAGTGAGTTTAAATGCTATTGCTATAGTATTTGTTACACGTAGGGCAGCATCTTTATACTGTGGTGCATGTGGTGGATCTATTCCTGCCATATAGCACAGCTACTGTAGGACTTGCATTCAACTCCCACCATTTCTACAGCAAACACAGATGTCTGTTTTATTTGGTTTACAGCACAACAGAAGACAAATCTGCTAGCTGGGCACAAAAGCTAATAAATTCTTAACTCCTACATCAGCATCAAACTCTAATTATTCACCCAGCTAAAAATGTAGGAATTAAACAAAATCATTGCAGAAAAGCCCCAGAAGCAAAATCACTCAAACTCTTGAGTTCAGGTAAAACCACAGCAACCACCACACCGCTGCCTCGTCAGGAACTATTCAGGAATAATTAGTGAAAAGCATAATAGTGTAACAAGGAGTGACGGGCGCATTCGCTGAGAAGAGTGAGGTCATTTAGAGCAAATCCATACTGACAGACGTTAATACGGTCAAAAGTTAGTTTACCATAGAGTCTGGGATAATATAATAACAGGAACACTGGGTAGGCTAAATGCAATGTCGACAATAAATAAACACAGACAGGCTAAGGATAACAACAATGATGCAGATAATATAGATACAATGAATCCCACAGAGGCTAGGAAATAACAAATAATGCAACATACAATGGAGCTATAAGACAATGACGTGTACAGAACTTCGATATTGCATTATGTGAGGTAACATTGAACCTGCTTTAACTGCAAGATCCAATGTGAGGTAGCCTTGAACCTGCTTTAACTGTATGATCCAATGTGAGGTAGCCTTGAACCTGCTTTAACTGCATGATCCAATGTGAGGTAGCCTTGAACCTGCTTTAACTGCAGGATCCAATGTGAGGTAGCCTTGAACCTGCTTTAACTGCAGGATCCAATGTGAGGTAGCCTTGAACCTGCTTTAACTGCAGGATCCAATGTGAGGTAGACTTGAACCTGCTTTAACTGCAGGATCCAATGTGAGGTAGCCTTGAGCCTGCTTTAACTGCAGGATCCAATGTGAGGTAGCCTTGAACCTGCGTTGACTGCAGGATCAATGTGAGGTAGACTTGAACCTGCGTTGACTGCAGGATCAATTTGAGGTAGCCTTGAACCTGCTTTAACTGCAGGATCCAATGTGAGGTAGCCTTGAACCTGCATTGACTGCAGGATCAATGTGAGGTAGCCTTGAACCTGCATTGACTGCAGGATCAATGTGAGGTAGCCTTTTCTGCTCCCTTCAAGGCTGCTTTAGTTGCTCCTTTACTTTCTCCTCTCAGGAGTGACAGTCCAGTGAATCCCCTCATATATTATTTAGAGTAATATACATAATTCACATTGCCACTGTTGGTTTGATCTGCATCGGCCAATCTCATCCACCTGTAGGCCTAATAAGGAAGCACTCCATACAACCCTGCAGCACATCAGTTCATTTGGATGAACTGAACAGACATGTGATGTTAATACAAGGGAAACCATGGTGATGTGTAACGCTAGCTCACAGAGTTTGACCCTGAAGCTATTCAGATCTACAGGGAATTTCCTAAATTCAAATGTCTAAGGCTAAAACAGGTAGTGTGATTTGAGAACACTACCTACAGTTGCAACAGAAAATGTATCAGACAGCCCACAGATAACTCAGGGTTCCCCACAGTTACTGGGTTACTGTTCTTAGTTACACAATTTATAGCATGATATGGAAACACCAGTCTAATAATAGCAGGTATCAGTTTGTAATGTAATAAGTCTATGTCCCCTTAGAGTACTACCAGTCTAAACTGGTATACGTGACAAGTCTGCACACAATCTACTGTATGTTGTCAGTTCAAGTAATCTCTAAACACAGCGAATCCATGTTTTTTTGTTATTAAACGGAGTTTAAATGTATGGGTTTTAATCTCACAATTCATGAACAGGATTATTTATCTTGTATTCTTCACAGTCTGCAAAAAATAGATTTGAACAGCACATTAATAAGACAAAGTCTGTCTCCATTTAACTAATGTTTAGTTGTACCAGAGCTTTTGGAATGGACTAGGAATATGTTCGTTTTTTTGAGGAGAATATTAAAGCTATTTGACAGCAGTGAGTGCTACAAAGAGACTCATCCCGATCACAATGACTACTTTCTGTTAGTGACAGCTTTCATTTTAAAAGGATATTTGATGGTGTAAATTCTGAATCTCCCACAAAGGAAAACAAAACCATGTAAATAATGTTGAACAAAAATTATAGGAAAGAGTAAAATCTTAAATAATTCCATGCCTCATTATTCTGTCTCCCATGATGGAACGATGGAACGATTTATACCTTTGGGCCCAGGATGACAGTTGTACAACAGTTGTTTATATCCAAATGTTATAGAGACTGGCATAAAAAGCAGTGGCAAGACAAATGACTTTGACAGTGATGAAAAATCTCCCACACTGCAGTGGTAATGTACTGTATTATGAACCATCACTAGCTGAAATCTCCCCATGCCCATAGTGAACTAAAGCACTCTGGTTTGTCCATTAAGCCCTTTAGACTAGGGAAGGGCTTCAACCAAGAGCACGCCATGAATCAGGACCTGCATTCATTTGTCCCACATGGAGTATGCCGATGAGAAGTTGAATGTCAATGATTTGTGTTTATGCGAAACCAGAATGGATGCCCTCCTGCAAGCCCTTCTCCGGTTCTATTTCTGTCCGGGGCTATATACAGAGTTCTAATCGACTAATTGACTGTTTTAGTGCAGCTAAACAGTACTCCCCACTATAGGGCTGATTGTGCTGAGGTAGGTTATTAGCATTAAAAACGTCCAAATACATGTCCATTTCACTCCTCCGGTCTTCTGTTTGTAAAAAGACCCGGTTCCTGCTCTGTTTTGCTCGTCTGAGAGTCCCAGTCCTGTAGTTTGCGTCTGGTTTGATAGTGATGGATTGCACCACAGTGGAGCTACTTAACAGCCTTGGAGGCAGCCAGAGAAAGAGAGCTATCCATGGAGAAATGAATGGTGGACATGTGGCAGATTTGTCCTGCCTAACCCAATTCATTTAACAAATGAGCTTTTAAATCTGCATAATTAGAACAGGAATGAAACAACAACTAAGGTGACTAATTAAAAAATAATAATTGATGGGCTTGTGGACTGAATTAATGAAGTTTAGATGCTTAATAGAAATTGAAACACCTGTAGTTTTGTCATGGAGTTAGGCTCAGAAGTAGAAATAACACTTCAGAAGTGACTATAACTAGTGGAGGTAAACTGTAGAGAGGTTTAATGTATTTGTTATGAAGTAAAAGCCACAGCATTCACATGTAGACTAATTTGAAAACTTGTTTTAGATGAGTTATAGAAAAAAGCCCTAATTAGTGTTGAAATGCTAATTCAAACTGGAGCTTTTAGACCTATTCAATTGGTTAAGCAGTTCACTGCCAACACTATGAATCAAGCAACATCCTCCACTCCTGTAACAATGAAATGAACTGAAACAATCAAATTAGTGAAATCATTCATTATGAAAGAATCAAAAAAAAGAATAAGCGGAATAATATGAATCTTTGAAAAGATCTAATGCTCATTTCAGATTTATCTGACACAATTCTATGGGCTTGAAAGTCAGGTAAGAAAAATTATCTCCTAGCAGCAGGTGAGGGGTGAGAGTGACTTTCATATGTAGGTCTGCTGTGAGGAACTCAGGGGTTAGTGTGGTTAAGGCTACAGTAGGACAAGGCTCCTTCTCATCTGATGGTTTAAGTTTAAGTGATGGTACAGGGCTGGAAAATGGGTTAAAAGTTCCAAAAAGTTCCACAGTTCCTAACTTCCACAGTTTCCAAATGTACTCCTCGAGCAAGGAAACTGGCAACACTGACCAGCAGCCTTGCACTCTTTCTTCCAAACTGGCTATTTTACAGATGGATTTGGATGTGGATATTTCATTGTTCAAACATTCCCCTGAGCAAGGCTTACAACGGACTCAACAATTACTGACTCTTTATGAACGTTTCTGTTAATAATCATTTGCTGCCTGGACTCGGAAGTGATAGTTTCTCCTGCTATATAAATAAAGAGAAATTGGTTTTGGCTACGCAGTGTCAGTGCAACTTTGTTTTTGTTACCAAACATTGTACTTTGAGCTATTGGTTTGTATTTTTTTTGTTTTGTTTTATTAATGTAAATAATTACTTCAGGATTAATCAATTATATTTCTTTCCTAATTGCACTAAAGTATCTAAAAATGATTAACATAATAATTGCTATGCCAAACTAAGTTCCTACCAATATCGACATGGTAACATTCAGGAGGCAATAGGACAGCATTTTTCCATCTGTGAAAGCAGGCTAAAAACCTTCATGTTTCGTGTTATGGTTGCCGTGGACAGCACTTCCTGTGCTTTTGACTGAGACACCCCACCGTAACAGTAGGCAGCTCAGACACAATGCTGTCTCGTCTCCACTCTGCTGAAGAGCAGATAATGCTTGATGTGTTGCCTTTGAGAATTAGCATTTAAATGAACACTGTTCTTATGAGGCCCGTTTAAAAGCCAACCTGCATCAAACCAAGGGTTTACTCTGCACAATGTTAAAACAATAGGGCCAATTGTTTTTCTTCAGTTTTAGCATTTGATGCGTGAGGAGAGTATTTAGAATAAGATTTCTGATGCTTCTGACAGACTAAGATAAGATGTTTCTTGTAAGTAACAACCAAATTCACCTCTCACTCTCTCGCAGTAAAGGAATATAAAAATGTATGGCTTTATTAACTTCTAGCACATCATGATTTCTGTTCATTTATTCCTAATAACATGGAACAAATAGCCAATGTAAGAGTAAGAGTCTTATTTCTCATTAGAATCACAAATAGCCAATAAGTAAGACTCTTATTTCTCATTAGAATCACAAATAGCAGATCTCCAGTTGGAGAAATCAAGCCTCCTTTTCATGGTTCCATCCTCTAATGTTACGGTTCCCATGGCGCTAGCACTATGCAGGTTTTGTTTATGGTCGGTCTAGTCTCTGTGTCTCTTCGTGTTTTGAAATGTCCATGGCCTTCACTGTTTTGTCCTAATCTAGCTGTTGATATATACTCTTTGTCTTCCTGGCTTGTGTTGTCAGTCATTACCTAACTATCATTGTATTTCTCCATGTGTATCCGTTGCTTTGTTTACCCGAGTTTTCACTGCCTCATGACTCATTATACTTTCTGGTTATTTGTATCTGTGTCCTGGCTTACCTACATCAATTATGGAATTACCCTAATAAATGCTGTTCATTGATGGATTTGCATCCAGCTCTATGTCACCACACATTACACTTCTTCAGTGATTTCTGTATCTGCATTCAGAATCTGGACATTGACAGCATTATCTCTTTGTTTGGCCAACAACTTTGTAGAAATCAACGATCGGTGTTGAGCTGTACTGAACTCATGAAGTCTCCATGAGCAGAACAAGCCTATTGATCCGAACAAGCTGACCTTCAGACTGCCCCCCCAACCGAAGAAACAAGAGAATGAAACATGCAGTGAAAGAGAGACAGAGGGATCTCAGCGCACAGTTGTTTTCCTGTTCAACAAGGTCCGTTTAACAAATGTATAGTAATAAGAAACGCAGCGACACACCAGCGGGAGGGTTCATGAGGACATGGCCATGCGCCCACTGTACATGCTCAGGGTTCGTCTCAAACAAAACCAGACAGTGTGTGGAATCAAGTGCGGAGACTTAATGGGAAGTGAACGAATCCAGAACTGAAATCTGACAGAGTAATCCAAGAAACAGGAGTGTGTCAGCAGTACCAGTAATACCAGACTAATACCAAACTCATGGTGACTGGACAAAGTAGGGTCAAAACTAGGCAGGCTAATGCAGACATGATGAACTCAGAGTAATACCAGAATAATCCCAAAAAAACGAGTAATACCTGAGTAATTCCTGTACATACTGTACATACTGTACATTGAATGAATTAACCACACATGATGGCAAAGATGTCCAGATAAAGGGGAGGGTGTTTAAGTACTCTTGAGCACGACCCTTAATGTCCAGAGGTGGCACCCTCCTGAGCCGGTGTGTAAGGGTTCAAATACATGAGGCAGCAGCTTCCTACAGGAGGCTGTAACATGGCTTCATGTACTCCTTTACCAGTAAATAGATGACCTACAGAACACACAAACTATAACCTGCTGTACACATTGTATCTTTCTACAGGAACCAGTTGTTGGTGCTTGTACCCAGTGCTGGAACAGCATTTTATCTACAGCGGTCATTTATTTCAAGGACATATTAAACTCTATATTTATGCTACCAAAGATCTGACTCCATATGCTGTGGGGTACTCTCAAAAGTCCACCCTAAATTGAGTTCCGTTCTAAAGGCAGTGCTATTAACAAAACCCCCAGGGCCACATTCCTGAACATGGGCTTGTCCTCATCCTGGATGGTAATATCAGTGTAAAGTGATTCACCAATAAGCGCTTTTTTAGACTACGACTAAATTATTTGGGGTTTAAAGTTCATAGTTAAGAATACTGATCTTAAATTTTCAAAAGTTTTGGTAGAAGTTGAACATAAAAGCTTGTGTTGTAAAGTTATCAATTTGTTACTACTCTAAATATATATTAATTAGTAGCAATAAATATTGCATATATTTTTTTTTATTTATATCATATATTTTGTTGGAAATATTCAGAATTTTAAAGACCTGTAACTTAAACTGAGTTTAAGATGTGATGTGTGTCTCTCTCCCTCTCTCTTTCTAATACTCTTTTTCCCTTTCAATCCTCTCATCACAAGGTTAGTGTGATCTCTCGCTGATAACCATGCGGATGACATAGATTACCATGCTACGTGGACTGATGCAAAAGCAAAGAGAGTTTCCTGGCCACTGACATTCACTGACAAACACAGTACGCTGTCTGACGTGACGGGTTACAGTCTTGTGACATGCGGAGCAGTGCTTAACAGCCAGGCCTTTGATATTCAAGCCTGCGTATCCAGTAGAAGCCACTTGACACCTAGAGAGTAGCAGAGAGCTCAAGAGAGAAGGAGGGAGCGACTGCACTTCTGCCGGTGCCCAGCCAAACACAGCGCTAATGTTTTCCTGAAGAACAGCTGGACAATGACTGAAAACAGAAAGCAGGTTCGGTCTCGAAAACCACTACAGGGAATCTGCTGTTTGTTCCTTTCTTAAATCAAGTTTGACTGAGCAGTAAAACATGTGAAAGTCCAGGTAAAATGGTGAATTCTTATCAGACAGGTGACTGCAGTCGAGCAGACGGACGCAGGCAGCCTCTTCATCGTGGATGGCTTTGCTTTGAAGGTATAGAAATATACGAAGCGCTTAAGGCAAGATCCTTCTGAGTGGGGATCTCTGTCCACTCTACCCAGCATGACACAATATTAATATTTCTCATGGGCTTGGACAGCAGCGTTCACTTCGGGCGCCAGAGCGGCAGCAGAAAATATTTGAATTGGCAGTCACATCTAGAAATTCCCAAAAATGGAATCCAATTTTAATTATTCTAGTTTCTGTCACTCAGTGCACGTTTATAAACAAACAAACAAATATCATATACACTACATGCCCATTATGACTCTGTGTTTAACAGATAAATAAACACAAAATATTTTGTACAAATTAATGTTATCTATTCATAAATATTTATGCTTGGACACTTTTAGATTTGCCTGTTTCACAATGTAATTATTCACAAAGCTTGCCAAGCATTTTAAATAATGTTGTGCGAAAAATTTGCATCAGCTCCTAATAAATCAATTTTGTGCCACTTTTTCTTTTCATTGTCAATTCTGCAGCCTCAAATTGGGTCATGACACCAGGAAAGGATGCTTGCTGGTCAACACATTGAAATTTTCTGCCCTGCATTCTGTATCTAGATTTAAAATGAGTAATAATAGCACAGTATGTACCACTGTTATCCCTACTGAATTTAATTCAGAGTTCTGGGTCTGACATTGAACCGCAACTTTATACAGCCTGCCGTTTGCATCACTCTCTCCTACTGTTATAATACTTTCCCCAAATTTTAGACAGCCAGACAGTCATTTCATCTTCTTTCAGCTATATTTCCTCTACAAGGGCTTCATGCGCCGTGTATTGTATTTTAGAATGCTTGGTGGATTCTGACAGATTCTTATTCTGATTCTTTGTGCCAACTTGGTGTTCTACATACACAACAGTGATGGGGACTGAGCACAGTCTGAGTCAAAGTCAAGGCCTGAAGACGCTTCGTTCGGCAGTCACACACGCTGTCTTCTCTGTTCCTATAGAGAAGCACCAATTAGTGCGTCCTGGGCTTTTGTGGGTGGTGGATGGCATTCAGGGTAATTATTCCCTGAAGTCCTCAAACCAGTGGATTATAAAGACTGTGTTGCCCCAGTGTAACTGCTGCTATGCCCTTAGAGAAATCCCATCTTAACATAATTTGTGCCTTTGTAAAATACATGTTGATAAATGGCATCCACTGGTTTAACAATTATGCCGTAAAAAAAATGCACCTTTTTTTTACATTTGTGAAACATACCCAGGAAGCAAAAGCACTCTCAGGTCAAGCTCACTACTTTCCACCAAAACTGACCACTGAACATCGTTTTTGAACTGGAGAGCTCTATCTAATAATCCATAATGAATAATGTCGGCGGAGGATTAAACGCTGCCCCTCTTGAGCGGTAGAAGAATAACAGAAAGACTGAAGTGGCCAGGCTGGTCTTACTGCATCTCACCAGACGCTGTGTTCACGTATGACCCCCACTCTACCACCTCCACTGGGTCCCAGGTGTTCTCAGGTGAGGAGCTGCACACTTACCTGTGGAGAGAGAAGGAGAGGACAGTCAGATAAAAGCAGCGTAGAACTAAACACGCTCATCTTTCATCATTTCTGTACCTCCAGAAGGGCAGGGAGGACTAATGCTGAGACAGAGAGTAGCACATGGTACTGAATGCAGGTCAGTGCACACAGTACTAAACATGGATTGGTGCACACAGGCCAGTCCTTTAATTAATTTAAACTTCATTATTTTAAGGTTCTTGTATTAATCTGTTAGTCTGTTTTATTGCCATTTTCGCTTTCCATGCACTGAAAGAAAGGAAACATTAAGAATCAGTGACATCGGATGACATTTGATTCCATTGTTTCTATTAATGCACCTGCACACTCGATTGATTCCTAATGGGCAAGTTAACCATCTGACTCTACTAATAAGTATCCCCCATTCTCCTAATCATAGGCTGTGTCCTAAATGCAGACTATTTCCTGCCTCGTAGATTCAACTACTTAATCAGTAAATAGCAGGAGGGAACAGTGAGCTCACCCCACTCCATGCCCTAGTTTAGAGAGGAAATGAACAGTGCCAGGTGATTTAGAGCCTGGAACAGATCTCCATCCATCACTCATCAGCCACTCACACAAGGGCTGGGGGGGTGGTGGTGGGGGTAGAGAAATGTTCTGATGTTTAAAATAGATCATTTGGTTGGTTCAAATAACATCTTCCTGAGTATTTGAGTGTCATTGAAGAGATCAGAGTGAGACCGGTGATCTGGAGAATTCAAGGGTAAACCACAATATATTGCACTGTATGTAGAAGGCACTGGTGAATTCCAGAAGGACAATAGGGTCATCAACACAAGCAGGGTGGCTAAGAGATCAGCATTCTTCTATACAGGTTCATGTTTTTCCATCATAACACGCCCATTATAGGAAATAACTTAAAAAAATGTAATGTTCAGCAAGGTCACCCCTTTCTCTTCATTCTTTAAGTACACGTGCAGTGTTTTATCAAACACATGGACTTTTGTTTTGCTTTCTTTTTTTTTTTTTGCATACTGCCATGCAGAGACAAAACTCCCTCCCATGGACTTCACCTTCAGGTTTTAAAATGGTTTTGTACAGCCACAAGAATCAAATCCCGTCAATCTCATTTCACTTGAGTGTGTAATGTATGCATCATATTAAATGTTGTAATAGCGCATCATTATTTCATCATCAAATCATTATTTAACTTTAAGCCTCATAGCTAGTATCCTAGCTTTAGTAGCTCAGATACACCTGTGCCTGTACATCATAGGAAGGTGTGATATATAGGTCCTTCTTGGGAATTGGATTTTGTAGGTGCACTGCACATATCCAGCAATCTACAAATTATATATTGCAATGTGTGATTTGAAGATATGTTATGCGTCACTACACACATCATTCAGAAAAGTGCAGAGCAATAAAACGGACTGAGGCAAGATATAAGAGCTCTCTGCTTCTCATGAGGCGATGCCATAGGATGGAAGTAATAGTGTAACTGCTGAAGAATATTGTGTTACTGGATTAGTGATAGAGCTTCTAAAAGCAGTTCTGCTATCTCATTTTATGCCCTACGGAAGCCTATGAGAGGACACTTTGTGACATACCTTATTTTAGAAGCAGTTTTTTTTCTCAAATGGAAATCTACCCGGTGTGACTTCGAAGTGTTCAGAGAATCTTTTAAACTGGATTCCACCTGTCAATATGTATACTTTTCTATTTCAATCTAGAACACGAGTATAAAATCATCGGAATTGTCACTGCTAGTTTGTTCAGAAACAGAAGTATGCCCACATCAAGTGTGATACAATTCAACTTGTGTATTTCAGGTGCAGAGAAATTCTAGTGTGCAACAGTCTGACCAGAAAGCATCATTTCAGATGTGAAAGAGCTCTCAGTCCAAGGCTGCATATCTACCCTGTCCAACAATGCAGCTTAAATACAGGACGGGAAGACAGACTTAAACAGAGAAGGGGAAAAACAACTGACTGAGACACATTCACTAACTCTCACTCACATTCACAGAGAAGGGGAAAAACAACTGACTGAGACACATTCACTACCGGGTCTAGAAACATCTGGCAACAAAGAATGGCCTAGAAATACAGTGCCAGGAGATTTTTATCATAGTAAGAACATAGCATATTCAGTATTCAGTTTACAAACCTTAAACTGCCAGCAAAACCTGGGACAGGTTACGAAGTCAATCAGGCAGTCGATCTTCTGCCACTATATTTAATAACCTTAAGATATTATTCAGAAATGTCTATGGATTAATTAATAACTGTGAGTAGTTGAGACAGTGTGCAACATCAGCATAGAATCAGACATAGTTCCTTAAAGCGTCAGAGATAATGGAGACACGGAGGTGTTTACTTTGGCATAAGGAGCTTTGGTTTTGCAGTCCCAAAACAAGTCTGACATTTATTCACTGGAGCTGAAAAGTCAAGACAACTGAAATCAGGTGGTCAAGAGCAGCTAAAACTCCCTGACTCTCCCACTGTGGCCTCTCGGCAGCTGTGTTCAGATTTCTTTGATATAAAATGATGATAAAAATGATATTTCAAATTGTGTCTAATGAGTAGAGGCAAATGAATACTAATGGGATTGCTATTAATTGTGAACAATTGTGTACAATAATTAATTCTAATAATACGTTTTTAATAAGCTAATATTAACTCATGGTTTATTGTTCTGTGATCTCACATAGCAGCAAATCACACTATCACCTGAAGTGATTCTTTGGTGATATTTTAACTGTTTGCCACACATTTCAATTTTTGAGCATTGCTAAACTCTCATTAGCACACATCAAGTGCACACACATGCACGCTCACACACACACACACACACACACACACACTTACCACTTATGTATACAGTGATTATACTGATTATACTATACCATTACTAAACCTTTACAGGTAACATAAAGCAAGTATGCAAATCTTTAGGAAGATTACCTATTTGAAAGTCATGTCTTCCAGTAAAAAATAGTTTTTTTTAATAGAAATTTGTTCAATTGTCCTATGGAGCCAAAAGAAGATCTCAGAAAGAGAGAAAGCGAGAGAGTAAGAGAGAGAGTGTGAGTGAGTAAGAGAGACAGAGTGAATGAGTGAGAGACAGAGAGAGAGTGAGAGAAAGAGAGAGAGAGAAGATCAAGGATTTGTAACCACTTGAGAATCTATCAGTCCAAAATCAGCCAGTTCATTAAAATATGCATGTAAGAAATTCAGAACCACTGCTTCTTGCCTTAGGAGTCCTATGAAGATTAGTAAAAGAGCACATGAAGATATCTCACGATGAAGAAACCTAGGCTAGCAGGTAAGGACGTGGAGGCCTCCCTTTCACTTACTGATGTCTTCATGAGAGTGATATTCAATGAGAGGATACCATGGACAAAAGTACTGTTCTTCTAAACTAGCTATAGCCCATCCACCTGGATGTCCCACAACATTATTTGAACAATGTTCTATAGACAGAAGAAACAAAGCACTACCCTTCACCACATACCAAACACCAGAACTTCAACAATGAAGCATGGGAAAGGATGTCCAATGGCAGACCTGGGCATTGCACATCCCGCAGGCCACATCCGAGCCTCTGACTATCTCTGGCCGTGAGATCGTTGCTAAAACCTAAAACACATTGGATCACGCAGCATGACAGTCATCCAAAATGTGGAAATTGATTGATGGATGGATGGATGGGTACATGGATGGATGGATGGATGGATGGATGGATGGACAGATGGATCAACTGAAACCTCCATTGCCCCAATGGGAAATTGTCTTGCACACAAGAGCCACATTAAACAGTCGTGTTTAATAATGTAGCTTAACAGAAGAAATTCTGCATTTTACAAGGAGTGAATCAGTGCTTTAACCCCATTCCCAATAAATACTGTGGCATGACCTCATATCCTTAAAATCTAAATGAAGTGAGAAAACACCTCCTAACCTCCTAACCTAAATGTAAATTATTGCATACATATTTCTCATACATCTTTAGGTGAATTCAATGCACTACCTAAAGTATAAAACTATGTCAGTAGATATCCAGGAACCATGTTAGTGACATTTTAATAGATCCCAGTGAAAGATGTAGCTTGGTGAATATTTAGAGACCACATGGAGAATCTTTACAGCCACAGGGCTCAATAAATGAGCAACGCAACATAAATAATGTCGACTTTATCAGAACATATGAACGTGAAATCTAATATCACCAAAGAGTTGCAGTAGCCTACTTGTCTGGGTTGCTGCTATCAAGGTGGTTTTATTTGACTGGTCTCAGATCAGGTTTCTAAAGGATGTTTTGAGACATAGGCATGGCCTTCATTAATCAGCTTCAAAGCATTTTAATGTAGAATACTCAATGGTCTACGATGGTAGAGGTCAAATACAGTTTGATCCGATTGCAACATCTACATTTTGCTTTTCTAGAACAATAACCTTGTGCTCACGCAATAAAAACAACTCAACTCGCTGATTAAAATATGAGTGTGTGTATTTGGGAAAGATTACCGAGAAAAATAAGGATAATCCAAACATGACTGTGTATGTTTCGGATGGATGTATGTATGGGCGGATGGATGGATTGGATAGATTGAATGAATAAGGATAAATATACATAAATTTACCAGCAAAATCTCCATTTCTCTCTGCTACGATCGGGTCTTAAATTAGGATTCGGTTATGTGCTGGGCAGCTGATCCTATTTCAGTGTAAAGAGGACATTTCCTTCTATTGTGGCATTGTTTTCATTCAGGTCATATGTAGATCATCATCTCATCACGGCAACATCACCTAATGGAATATGATATTCTCTTCCACACTTCTCCAGCATGAGCGGTACACGTCCTCATGTGTGATTTAGTGTGACATTTCCATATTAATAGTCACTTTCATATCTGTAAGAACAATATGTTTTTTGTTTTGTTTTTGTTTTTTTTTTGAGAAAATGATGCAGCACATAGTTTATGCACTAAAAAATGATGGAGGTCATGTCCTTTCTGCCTAAAATGTCTCTACACTTATCTGCCTGAGCCAGAATGCAGAATGCAAGAAAAAACAGCTAAGGGCGATGACTAGGGTCAGCATCAATATTTAATATGTTCAAGAGAACTGGGGTTGGAAAGATTTTCAAGGAAAAGGCTCCTACTGCTATGATATTACTTGGGTCATACCTCAGAGAGAGTCTGCTGGGCAATGGCTACCAGCACTGACCTGCTGGCACAGACCTACCACCCTGCAGAATTCAACATGTAGCAGACCACAGCAAAGGATAAGCATGACTGGTGTAAGAGCAAAAGAAATTGACAGCAAGACAATTTGTAGTGCTTGCAATGTTCAGTGCATCACACACATTTATGCCAAAGTGTGTATGATTCATCGCCCACCCTGTATTTGCAATGTGTATACCCCAGGATCCCCAGAAGACTGTGAATGTAGACTGAGGTGTGATTGATATCTCCTTCCTGTTTCAGAACCCAGGTTCTGAAGGTTTAAATTATTGTGGTAAAACATCTACCAGTGTATGTGTGTAGGTTTATACTAGTGGTAGCATGCAGTAGTTAACATGAGTGGTCCAATATAAATCAGCTCTGTGGTTTATTAGGCGATAAATTGCTGGCTTGGCTATGAGCTAAGACCCCCAAATCCCACACTCCCACATGAGCTTAGCCAGTTATGAAAATAAATTGTGCACATTTAATTTTCAAATAAACATGTTCAGTGTTAACTTGCCTAAGGTCAGAATATATAAACAGACAGGTACAGCTCCAAATGTTGTGTAATGTAATTAACAAACAAACAAAACAAAAACACAACATAGCACGTGACACAAAACTGATGTGTTGTTTTATTATTTAAGCTCGACCTGCCAAGGATGGGAAAAATTAACCTAAAGCACATCATTATTAAAACCTTTAGTAATAAAATAACATTCATGGGGATATACTATAGGGAGAATGAGAGGATTGATACACTATATTGCCAAAAGTATTTGCTCACCCATCCAAATTGTCCAGTTCCAATCACTTCCATGGCCAAGGGTGTATAAAATGAAGCACCTAGGCATGCAGACTGTTTTTACAAACATTTGTAAAAGAATGGGTCGCTCTCAGGAGCTGAGTGAATTCTAGTGTGGATCTGTGATAGGATGCCACCTGTGCAACAAATACAGTCGTGAAATTTCCTCACTGCTAAATATTCCACAGTAGACTGTCAGCTGTATTGTAAGAAAATGGAAGTGCTTGGGAACAACAGCAACTCATCCACAAAGTGGTAGGACACGTAAACTGACGGAGCGGGGTAATCGGATGCAGAAGCGCATTGTGCGAAGAGGTCGCCAACTTTCTGCAGAGTCAATCACTACAGACATCCAAACTTCATGTGGCCTTCAGATTAGCTCAAGAACAGTGCGCAGAGAGCTTCATGGAATGGGTTCCCATGGTTGAGCAGCTGCATCTAATCCATACATCACCTAGTGCAATGCAAAGCATCTGATGCAGTGGTGTAAAGCACGCCACCACTGGACTCTAGAGCAGTGGAGTCACGTTCTCTGGAGTGACAAATCGCGCTTCTCCATATGGCAATCTGACTGAGGAGTCTGCGTTTGGCAGTTGCCAGGAGAACGGTACTTGTCTGACTGCACTGTGCCAATTGTACAGTTTGGTGGAGGGGGGATTATGGTGGGGGGTTGTTTTTCAGGAGCTGGGCTTGGCCCCTTAGTTCCAGTGAAAGGGACTATGAATGCTTTCAGCATACCAATTTTGGACAAATCCATGCTCCCAACTTTGTGTGAACAGTTTGGAGCTGGCCCCTTCCTCTTCCAACATGACAAAGCAAGGTCCATAAAGACATGGATGGCAGAGTCTGGTGTGGATGATCTTGACTGGCTTGCACAGAGTCCAGACCTCTGAACACCGATAGAACACCTTTGAGATGAATTAGAGTGGAGACTAAGAGCCAGGCATTCTCATCCAACATCTGTATGTGACCTCACAAATGTGCTTCTGGAAGAAAAGAACCTTGTGGATAGCCTTCCCAGTTGAAGCTGTTCTAGCTGCAAAGGGTGGACCAATGTCATATTGAACCCTATGGATTAGGAATGGGATGTCATTTAAGCTCATATGTGAGTCAAGGAAGGTGAGCAAATACTTATATGTATTATTATTATTATGTATTATTATAAATAATGTATGTAAATTCTTGTTTATTAGAGAATGCTATACTGCTACATTATTGCCGAGTTATACTGAACATTTCTTTTGCTTTCGTGTGGAGCGAAGGAGTGAGAGAGAGAGAGACAGGAAGCGAGAGAGAGCAAAGTGAAAGAGAGAGAGAGAGAGAGAGAGAGAGAGAGAGAGAGAGAGAGAGAGAGAGAGAGAGAGAGAGAGAGACACAGAGAGAGAGAGAATGGAATCACAATACTGGAGGTGGAAACAGAAGAAAGAGAAATAATGTCAACCTGTGTGACATGAGCCGAGTCAAAGGAAACATATGTCTTCCCTGGTTTGAGCTGTTCTCTTTTACCAATTTATAAAGAATTTATAAAGAAAACAGCTGCTGTAGGATCAGTGTGTGGGGGAGTCACATTCCATTTGAGCTGCAGAAACTGATCCAAGATCAAACTGATCCAAGATCTGCCACTAAATGTCAAACCCCCCTGGACTACAGATACTCTGCCACCTCAACAGACCGCCACAACAGACCTCGGTACTTGAGTTGAAATAAACCACAAAACAATTTCAAAACATTTTTCAAAAACGGAAATAATGGGGCCATAAATATCATCAATACTGAGCATCTGCCATCTAACTTTGACATTGTCACACAGAACCTTCTGGAGTTTCTGGAACCTTCTGGAACCTTCCCCATGGACTCCCGTCCCACTGTGCACACCACCTCCATCAGTCAAACTTTCCACATTAATGTCCATTTAAATATCTGTAAGAACAGTACATGTTTTTCAGAGAAAGTGATGAAACCAATGCTATGTGTTTCATGCAGTGAAAACATAATAGAGGTCATGTCCTGTTTGCCTGAATTGTTTCTACACATATCTTATTTGGATAGGCCCAGCAATGTCTACAGGTGAATCAATATTACTGGATGTAGAAAACTCCCTCTGATGCTTCTAAGAATCACTCTGTAAATAAGTAATATTTACTTCATTTTGAAAGAACTGTTGCATATATGAGAAAAATATTCCGTTTCTTATCGCATGTTTACATGCGCCTGTTTATTGCATGTTTTATAATGTAAAATATAATTTACATTATATATGCTACCATTGGGCATAGTTATAAGCAAACATTGAGTCAATTTTCACTGCTATGCAGATGACACCCAAACCTGATGAAAATTGAGCCCTGCGTAAGAGACGTTAAATGCTGGATGTCGCTACATTTCCTCCAACTTAATGGTGACAAAACGGAGGTTTTCCTTCTGGGCCCAAAGGCCGCAAGACAGAAAATAACAAATCTAATGTTAAATCTCGCAGACTACCCCATTACTCTTGACTCAGTAGCCAAAAATCTCGCCGTTATATTCGACTCTGATCTATCATTTGATAAATACATAGATAATACTACTAGGATAGCTTTTCTACATCTCCGTAACATTGCCATGCTGACAAATGCGTTATCCCAGCATGATGCAGAAAAATTAGTGCATGCCGTTGTTAGCTCCAGATTAGACTACTGTAACTCATTACTATCAGGATGCTCTAATAGGAATCTAAATAAACCTCAAGAAGTTCAAAATGCCGCAGCCAGAGTTCTAACTAGAACTAGAAAATTTGATCATATCAGCCCAGTCTTATCAGCCCTGCATTGGCTCCCAGTTAAATTCCGTATTGATTTTAAAATTCTTCTATTGACCTACAAAGCACTGCACGGGTTTGCTCCTGATTACCTCCAAGAACTTATCTCCTTTTATGAATCCCCACGTCCACTAAGATCACAGGGTGCTGGCCTCTTATTAGTTCCAACAGTTAATAAGGTAACAGCAAGGGGAAGAGCCTTTTCTTATAAGGCCCCCCAATTATGGAATAACCTTTCAGAATGTGTCCGGGACTCTGACACAGTCTCAATCTTTACGTCTAGGTTGAAAACGTACTTATTTAGTTTAGCATTTGGTAATTAATGAGTCCCTTAGATAAACGTTACAGATCCAGGGGTTCATGGGCAAAGGGTTTTGTGGTAAACTGGTGCTGTCATCCTGTCACTGCACATGATCACTCAAGTTTGTTGACAGTGTAGTGGATGGATGCCAATGTCTCAGGGTGCTCCCAAGCCTGTGTTACCTTCTGGTTCTGCCCTTTTAGCTAGACTGGAATAATTTAATGCCGGAGTTGCTGCCACACTCCAGAAATGTTTAAATTTCCTCTGTCCCACAGTCAATCCCATACAGAGCTAATTGTCCCTCTTTTCTCTTTCCAAATGGCTGCCTTCCTACCTGAGAAATACTGAGAAGAGGAGAGACGAGCCTTTGCTGCTATCCACCCTGGGCCAGCCACCTCCTGCCTAACCAGCTATGGATGAAGGATCAACCCACTGCCCTGGCCCCTCTCACCACCCCCCCCGCTATGATTGTATCTCCGCGACCCTGGACTACTATTACTGACAATCAAGAAGTCTAGGACTCCTAAGAATAAGAATTATATAGAGACACATGACTTCTTTGTTTGTGTATCTCTCCAATAATTGTTGTCATGGTGACCGGCGTCAAGAGGATGGGATCCCCCCCTGAGTCTTGGTTCCTCTCCTCATGCTCTTAGGGAGTTTTTCCTCGCCACTGTCACCCTTGGCTTGCTCACTGGGGGCTTGGACTCGGACACTTGTAAAGCTGCTTTGTGACAACAACTGTTGTAAAAAGTGCTACATAAATACATTCTGATTTGATGATTTGATTTGTTTCTGATATGAGACAAGAGTCCTGGACTTCCTCAAGCCTCATTCTGAATTGATTTGAGGTTCATGTGGGTTATAACAGTGCTCAGCATTTCCCATCTGCTTCCATGATGTTCTTTAACTATCTGGTGCATCATGGGGATACAACTCAGACTTCACTTTGCAGCCAAAGGCAGAGGCAGTGAGGGAGTTTCAGAGGCAGTGAGGGAGTTTCAGAAACAGTGAGGGAATGAGGGTGTTTGTTAATTAACCTAATTAGCTAGTTAACCAATACAGTTCAGTAGCTTTAATGGAATTTCACACATTGGTTTTTATATACTATCAAACAATTTAGCTCCCTTATATCCACTTATATATACGGTCTATGGTCCCTCATCGCAGAACAAAAAGTGTAGTCTTGCAATCCATGGTTTAGGCAATCATCTACCCAGCTTTGATCTCTGACGTATTTCATCTTTTAATTACGAAGCAAGCAGGAAGAGTGTGCTTAGCCCAGCTGTGCTGCATCTGAAATGCGCGAGTCTTGTATCTCTGTTGCTGTTTTTGCTGGGTTTTCCTGATTTTGCTCCTTGTGTCTGACCTGCTCGATTTAACCTCATCTCTGCGCTCACACATAGAAGACAATAATCTCACTCTATAATTTTCTCATTTTATAACAGTAAGTAATGCAAGTGAGCATTTTCTTTCTAGTGTATTTATATAAAAGTACACATGTATGCACTACCTCTCATATTTATATCTTTATCTTTCTCATATTTGTGCATGCTGATTTTTATTGCACAATCGCAGTTGACAAACATTCAACGTTTCTTTGGCTTTGGGTGGTAAATGGTATTATCTGTGGTACTTTAGTTAACCATGACATCTAATTGTTAAAAAAATCCCAGTGAGCTGGCTTAACCAACATGTCTCATGCATGTGTAAGATTAGCAGCTGTAAGTGTACGGCATCTGCCGCAAGACCTTTTGGAATTTGCGTTCAATTACATGCATGCATAGTCCAAAACGAGTTTCCGTTTCAAATCGGGTAGTAACATGTTTACGTACTGGAATATTTAACGGAAGCAGTAGGTCATCCAGGAATGTTTCGCGTACTGGAAAAATTCATTTTGGTCACATACTGCATACTGATTTGGGGTTCAATCAGTATGTGATTAGTATGTAGTAGGCTGTTTTGAACAGAGCCTATTTCTAAATAAATAGCATTATACATCCGCGTGACCCCATAATATGGTTTACTTTTGTTGCATACTGGATACTGTACTGTTGTACTGCACACTACTACAAGGACTAGCATGCAGTACCCAGTATATACTGAGTGCAATATGCAGTATACAGTACTGTATGTAGTAGGCAATTTCAAACATCAGAATTGTCTGTACGAAGTATTGCCATGGTTTTCCTAAGCATACCAAGAGGTTATTCTTATTCTCTTTCTGGTGAAGAGAACTTCTGTTCGGTACTTCCGTTTTCTCTGCTTTGGAATCTCACTGTTTGAATAAAACTGTAAGTTCTGATCCCATCTGAATACCCTCAGTTCTGTGACATAGAAAACAATAAAAAATACCCAACATCCCTTAATATCCCTTAATCCCTTAACATCCCAAATATTTAAAAATTCACAACATCTCACAACTGAAACTAATAACAATAGAGTCTCCCTTAGTGCTTTAAATCTAAAGAGTTAATTTAAGTGATGCAGAATATATATTGTCAGATTAGACATGTTATTATATTAACACATTGTCAGATTAGACATGTTACATGACAATAGCCTCGGTTAATTAAGACTTTTTTAGAGAATCATATCATTAACTTGATCAATGTAAACAAACCATAAATATCAGCATTAAGTCATCAAACATTCCACTCAGTGTTGATTGACGAACCCAGAACTTAGCTTGATAATGAGTCATTCCCGTTTTGTAGAGCAAAGCTCTGGATAATAGCATGAAAACCACTGGACACACTCCCACACACTCGAAGACACTACCATGTGCCCGTCTTGCCTGAGCGCTCAGCAGGCCAGAGTGACTCTGAGTCAAAGCTTGAGTCTCCACACTGCAGGGCTGGAGTGCAACGCTGGTAAACAAGCAGAGATGGAGGGAGACTGAAGCAGGAGCGGATCAGTGAGCAGAGGGAGTCTGATCCACAAACAATCTGCTATTAAGACAATAAGAATTCCTTTGGTGCAGACTTATCCTACAAATAAAACAGTGGCTAATACTGGATCCTCGTCTTATTGATTCAGAAGCACTTTGCTAGTACAGCTGATGAAAGACCGCACTTTGAAATGTCCCATTTTTCTGGAAAACTTGTTGTCACGTTACAACCCCAGACCCCTCCCTTTGGGCGTGAATATGTGTAGTGTGCGTCTATATATGTACTTCCTGTGAGTGTGCTTGTTTGTGTATGTGTTCACCTGTCTTGTTAGTCCAATGTGTTACACGTGGTGCTCATTACATGTTGAGTATATATAGTGTGAGTCAGTCTTGTCCCATGCTCGTCTTTGTGAGTCCATTTCGTGAGTGCTATGTGTTACTTGTTTGCTATGTGCTACTTTAGTAGCCGCTATGACGGAGTTCTACCTAGATGTTGTGCAAGAGGCATGGAAGAACCGACCCCACCAGCCAGCGAGGGACTCCTCCCCTCTACGAGACGAGTATTATAGAGGCCGAGGGCACTCTGTATTGGAGTGATGACTCCTGCCCCTCCAGAGTTTGAGTTTGGGTATCAAGACTTGGAGGAAGAGGAGGGTCCACCTGCCTCTGTGTGCTCCGAGGTGACATTGGACTACCTGAACTCAGGGGGCAGCTCCCTTCTGTCTGTGTACTCACAAGAGACAGTGTTACGAGGGGGAAGAAGCCAGCCCCCCCCTCCTTCTGTGTAATCGGAGGATACCGAGTATTGTGAGGGTAAGGAGGTAATCCCACCACCGTCAGAGTACTCTGCCGAGATGGTGAGGTATAGGGGAGAAGAGGTCAGTCCTCCCCTCTCGGAGTACTCGTGGGCGGCCAGCGAAGGAGCCCAGTTATAAGGAGCAGGACCTCCATGCCGGGGACTTTCCTCTTCCCTCCTCGGAGGGAGAGAGCATGGAGTACCCTGAAGGCAATAACCCAGACAACATCAGTATGCTGAGCTATGGCCCCTCGGAGGACGAGGAGATGGGCTCTGAGACAGAGGAACTGCCTGACCCGTCTCCCAAGGCTCCTCCCCGGGCATAGTTCCAGGGTTGAGTATATATTGTGTTGAGTATATATTGTGTGAGTTAGTCTTGTCCAGTGCTCGTCTTTGAGTCCTACTTGTTTGCTAAGTAAAAAAACCTGCGTGTATGTGGACTACTCATCTCTGCATCCTGCCTTACCTCACACCGTTAACATTTATTAATATATATGGTATGCTTCAGCATACCAATTTTGGACAATTCCATGCTCACAACTTTGTGGGAACAGTTTGGAGCTGGCCCCTTCCTCTTCCAACATGACTGTGCACCAGTGCACAAACTAAGGTTCATAAAGACATGAATGGCACAGTCTGGTGTGGATGAACTTGACTGGCCTACACAGAGTCCTGACCTCATCCCGACAGAACATCTTTGGGATGAATTAGAGCGGAGACTGGCCGAAGAATGGTCAAAAATCCCCATAAACACACCCCTAAACCTTGTGGACAGCCTTCCCACAAGAGTCGAAGCTCTGCTAGCTGCAAAGGGTGGACCAACGTCATATTGAACCCTATGGATTAGGAAAGGGATGTCACTTAAGCTCACATGTGAGTCAAGGAAGATGAGCAAATACTTTTGGCAATATAATGTGTATATACTATATACATATATATAATTTGACGTTTTATATATAACATTTGTGTCAAACATTTTTCATGAGAGAGAGAGAGAGACTGACGATCATAGAAATAGCTTTTTCATACACGAAAAATGTGATGTTTCACACAAATGTTTTGTAAGGTTCAATTGACTTCAAAGAAAAACACAGCTCTAAACTCCCCTCTGATTCAAAATTTACAAGTATGACCAAAAATAACAAAAAAAGCTAATCTATATGGATATTTAAAAAAGATTTTAAAAACTTTTTTGATGAGAACCAAATAAAAGCACTTGGTTAAGACGTGCTTATAATGTCCATGAAGAGTTTTCAATGTAGTTTGGTCTATGAAAGATTATTAAGTATATGAGGGTAGCAGACCTGCATTATTGAACAGGATTGATTTCCACTACCACAATTCACCTTAAGTGTTTACATGGCTGAAGAAGCTTAAGACTGCTGCATTAGTTTTGCTAAATCACATTATTAGCAGGAATCCTGCTCTCTCCACAGTCATTATAGTTATTCCAGAGAGCAGAGCACTGATGAGCCACCTCTGTGAACACTACTTAAAGCTTTGTGGTAATAGTGTACAAAAGGTGACTGCGAAGACAGGAAATATTTTAATGTGTGAACAGAAATGTATAAGTGAGTGCAGAATCGATTGTCCTTTGAGAGGTTACGTTACCTTATGATTTATAGCAAGTGGCCCTGAAATTGCATTTCCTTTTCTAGCACAACATAGTTATATACGTAATTTAGAGCAATTTTCCTAGGTAGTCCTCATGCCTTCTTCTAGACTTTCTCCCCTCCTGAAATAGTTCATGAGATTCTTGAAACCTGAACCACTGCCCCTGTAAAAAATACATAAGTGCAGTGCTGCTGAATTTGCACTGAGCTTTCTCAGTACTTCGCATCCAGCAAAAACTGCACAGGGAGCAAAAAAGGCCAAAATGAAATTAGAACTCGTTTAATGGAAAACTGGAATACATCTTATCCACCTTATCTATGCTTTAGTAGGGGGGGAGGAAATGCTTCTGTATTTGTATTCAAGGAACGCTCTTCAAACAGTAGTAATTTGGAGACCTTATATAATCACATCAGCTAAGCAAGAGGGGCTTTCCAGCCAGTGGAGGAGGGTGGGGGTGAGGGGGGTCATATCAGGACAAATTTGATGCGATATTTGTCCTGACATGCACCATTTGGAGTTTGTGCAAGGATGCATTGAACGATCAACTCTAGAACTGTAGGCAGAAGACGCTTAATTGCCACACTGTTTTTATAATATCAGACGGGTAAATAGAAGTGATTATGAATGCTAATATTAAACTGTTCTTCCCCTTTAATAATGAGATTCGTCGAGACATACAATGCAGACTTCCTCATCATATCTGAAGTGAGCACAGGTCATAATTTTATGCTAATGCTCTAAAAGGCAGGTTGTTCTGTCTGATTTGCTCTCCAGACAGTTCACCTCATCCATGTTCTAGCTGTCCTAAAGTGAATCAGTTGAGACCCATCTGATCTCTGTTATAGCATTTAGTAATCAGATTTGTAAATGGCACTTTTCCAAAGAGACTTGAGCTGACTGAATAAAAAGCATCACATTTCCCTTTGACTGGGAATCCTACACCCACACCTTCTACACTGACCCACATTATATTCTATAATTCCAAACAGTACATTATTCAAATTGGCTAATAAATATGTATCAGTGCGATTGGCAGCTGGCCCCTCTGCCCTCTGGTCATAGGATTTATACAGTTATCTGGAGCTGCTACAATGGCACAGATAAGCTCTGGGATGAGTTCTGAATGGCTTTTAAAGTGGAATGGGAATCTTGCTGCCCAAGAGAAGGGGGTGAAGGAATTTTGAACTTAAAGCTAAAAAGCTAAGTAAATCTGAACTCTTGAAGCTAAAAATAAGAGCCCAGTTTCATAGACCCAGATTAAGTCACAGACAAAAAAAAAATATTGGCACATATTGTAATTTTACATTACACTGTGCTTGCCCAAAGACTTATATTAATAGGAGATAGGTAGATGTGCTGAAATTATGATACCTCTGTTTTTTCAGTGGTATCATTGCCTGCATGAAATAATAACTGTGACGTTAAGGATTTTGAAGCAGGACGCCACAGAGCTGCCGTAACACTCAACGTTTATTTTGACGTAATGCTACTTTCAGTAGTGGAACCGCCAACACAACATACACTCTTAATCACATTAAACACTTGAAATAAAGACGCGCTCAAGACACTGCGTAAACGCACATTAAATTGACGAACAACGCTATCCCCTAGTGATGACGAGACGAGCCACAGGTGAGACTGATGAACACACCCACACCGACACACACCCACGAAACTACACATATGGACTTATACGACGTAAACACACGCCCAAAAGGAGGGGTCCGGGAGCGTCACCGTGACAATAACTCAATAACCAAGAGAACTAGAGAAAAGAAAACCTACCTGAGAACAGGTTATACTCAAATGGCTTTGCTAATAATTCAGAACAATAATAAGTTTGTACAAGGCAAAAGTGTTTCACAAATGGTTTCTAATGAAATAACAACAAAAAAACATTTTTGATGTTCAGATATTTAGCATTCAGGTTTGTGAATTGTGACCAAACATTCAAGAAGAGTATTTGGTCTTGATGAAACCTTCAAATTCTGAAGTCTCACAGTTCCATATTGTTAATACCAGTCACTGTGGTTAAGTATGTTCTACTTCTAATTCTTGAATAAAAAAATGAAAGATTCTGTAAATGCTGAAGGCTACATGGTTACTGTTTTGTTAGCGTCATAGGGGATGAGAGAGGAATATGAAAGCAACTGGTAAAAGCCGAGAAAGCTGAAGCACTTCACAAAATTTTCAGCTCAGACAGAAGAGGCAGAAACTAGGCCTCGTAAAAACAAATCTTCACAAAGTGGATGCTCCCATGGTGGCTCAGCGAGAGCTCTTCTTCAGCTTCTCCTGAATGAGAAGGCCACAGTAAAGCAGACTGGTGTTTCACCCTCAGCTTCACCCACAGCCTGTACTTGGCATTTGACCTCAGACAAAGACAGCAGCTCATTGCCCAGGTTCTGGGCCTCTGGAATGGTTGCATTCACCAGCCTGGATCTGGTTCTCGGGCTTAAAATGCCAGAGGCACAGAGTATGTAAAGAACACTGTTAAGCAGTCTCCTAAATAATGGGTCACCTTCTAAAAAAAAAAATGCACCCATACATTTCATTTCAGATAGAACGCCATCAAATACAATCACAGAGAAAGATTTTGTGCTTGAAAAACATACAAAATGAGCCATAAATGGAGTTTTAGGTAAAGTAATAACTAAAGGAGAAACTGCAGTTATGTCTAAAGTTTGTGAGAAAGCCTGAAAATACTATAAATACATATTCACAGCATTCCCTTTGTGAAAGAATTTGCACCAACCATGTTGACACGTCTTCCCTGCTCCATCTGGACTCCTACATTCATCCCTTAGCTTATCACCTAGACAGAGGTGTGTTCCTGCCCCAGCCAGTAGCTGCCCTGAACTCCAGTTTATATTTTCAGAGGTTTTTTTAGCTTCCACTCATTATCCTATAATTAATTAATGGATTGATGAGTCAGTACTTACAAATAACCCTTTATTAACATGCAGTAATTAGTGGTGAACAATAAAGTTAGAAAAGCAAACTAAAAGGACCTAGAAACCCTCATAGACCTCAAAGCACAGCATTCATTACATTATATCATTACACAGCATTTCACTCAGCAGTCTGGTGAAAGAGAGATGACGGGGGAATCAATTAAAATGCCAATCAGTGTCAATCAGTGGCATTTAAACCTGTCTGCTTGATGTTGAGGGATCATTAGGCATTAATTGTCCTATGCACATCACACCAGTGACATTTCACACCCCTGTCTTCCAGTGCTCTAGTGTCTCCAGGTTCAGCTAAGGATTTCAAAGGAAATGCCAAGAATATGCTTACCACATCACCTATTACAATGTGGACTGTGAAAGATGTGGCAGAAGGGAAGTCATTTTTTTCGACATCTCCTTCTGCCAAGACGTTTTACTGGAAAACATCTTTTATAATAGGAGTTCACTCAATAGGCAAAATGAAATGTCTTTTGATTGCGCTGTTGTGTATCACAAATGTTTGATCAGAGGTGTAAATGGGGTAATTAAAGTGTGAAGGTCACATCTCGTCTTTCATCTGTTCTCTTACATAAAAAAGTAAAATTTCAGTTGGAGCTGAATTATAACTTTAATATAAAGTGAGCTTTTCATATCAAAATAAGTGTGCTGGTTCAGAGGTTGCGTTATGTAAAGAACAGTACAAAAGGCTGATGCAGCCATTTTGCAATTAATCTCACACTTGGTTAAATCCAGATCATTCCTGACCAGGCACTAACAGCATTTACTAGAGACAATATTCAGTGTGAAGTTGTGACTGGCTGTGAAATTGTGTAAAATTCTGTTGGCAGCTAATTTAAGCACCACTTTCTAACTTGGAACATGCAGTGACTTCACCATAGCCAAAGTTATCGTAATCAAACTGACAGCAGAATTCAGCAGCTGCTCGGCTGGTCTTAGCCAAACTTCATTCTCAAGCTCCGTACAGTGTGAGAACTGTTTTTGAAAGTCATGTAGGTGATTACATCTTGATCAGCCTCAACTGGAGTGAACCTTCAATGAGTCCAACTGAGTGGACAGGGAGAAAAATAAAGTGTGATTTAACACTCTAACCTTCCAATCTGGACGACTGCAATTTCAGTGAATATCATTAGTGTGTGACCAACTGGCAACTGGTAGAATTTTTTTTTTAGGATGTTTTTGCTAAGTATTTTTAACTAGTGCTAAATCAGAAACTGTTTCCCAGTCATACAAGGAAGATCACTCATATGGAATTGTCATGGTTGCTTACCCCTATACTGGTTCTCTCTCTCTCTCTTTCTGCCTCTAAAACGCACACACAAACAAGTACGCACATTTGCATTCTGTATTCCCCACGTAAGACTTATTCATTTTCTAATGTCAGAAAATTACACAAAGCCTCTAAAACTGTTATAATAAATGTGACGGTATTTAAGTTTGTATACTCCTTAACTTTTAGCATCCTACTGTCACACAACTTTTCCAACTCTTAAAAGAAACAAATAATAGCTAGCTGTGCCATAATTATGTTCTAAAGGGGTCAATGACATTTTTGACCTTCTCAGAGACCCTTACATTTACACAAGTAACTACCCGAACACATTTTAGCTGCCTTGCAAATTTCCTTCTCGTATGTGCATCCAAAATGCTTCTTTCTCTGTCTTCCGCTCTTCACCTCTTTGACCGAGCAGAGTATGGCCACCGGGAGCCTGAATCGATATCCTCTCCTGTCACCGTAACGACTACTCCACAGAGAGCTGCCACCACACTGAATAAATATGTGACACTCTGACACACACTGTGAGAAATCCCGCAGTGATATATGAGCTGTATTCCAGAACCTTCTGCCCAAACGGTGTTCTGACTTTTTGGCATGCACCTACCTGTTATTCACTAGCCAGTGAAGTAAAAGAGTCTTAGGACCATAATCTCTACCCAGTGTATGTAAATCGACACACATTTTCGACGTACTACATGAAAAACGTACCACAGCAGAAACTAACTGCTTCCTGACGCAGCTATGTAACTAATATTAGGCCTAAATATGATTAATGTAACTACAATAATAAAATGCTTGAATGCAAGGGTTAGGTTATTATTATTTTTTTTTACATAGACCAAATTCTTTCTCACATGCGCACACACAGAGAAGCAGATTCTTTCTTTGTTTAAATGAAAAATCCATTTGCCCCATTTGAACCCATGCTAAAAGGAAGTGGGTGCTGCAAGATGTCTTGCCTTCATCTGCCATCACATAACTCATTGTTTGTGGAAATTAGCAGCAGTGTAACTGTCTGCATTACAGTAAAGGCGAACAGTACCACCACTATGGATCACTGGAGATATTAAGCTGTGACACTCCTGTGATAAAGAGTAATGAAGACCTGGTCACTGAGGTTTGCTGAGATCAAAGCATCTTAATGAAGAAGCCCAGGGACAGCAGCAAAACCCAGAAGCCTTTAACACTAACAGATGGTCATCCATCATAAGGTAAAAGTGCAGTCCCAGACAAGAGAAGGTGAATACATTCAGTTTATATAATTATAATACTTAGGCTAAAAGATAACAGGAAGCATAATCTATCTCTAAATATTATGATGACAGGACCTTAAGAAAACATGGACAGGAACTCTCAGGATGCCACGGGTCTGTCCCAAAACATAGTGAGCTGCCTACTGGCAGCTGTTTAAGTAGGCTGCATACAAACCGACATTTATCCTCAGAAAGCAGATTGAGACGCTGTAGTTAAGACATTTCCCTAGAAATTTCATCACATCTTGTTCTCGCTCAATGTATGCGACTGGTGTTTATTTACCTCAGTTTCTAGCGTTGCCTCGGTGTTTCAGCACGATGGATTCCAGATCATTCCTGACCAGGCACTAACAGCATTTACTAGAGACAATATTCAGTGTGAAGTTGTGACTGGCTGTGGCAGTTTCTAGCGTTGCCTCGGTGTTTCAGCACGATGGATTCTCCTCTTCCCGTTTTTAGCGCGGTTTTGATTGTCACGTTAGATACTTGTTGTGCTAAGAAGTGTGTTAGCTAACTGCCTATCCACAACAGTAGCTTGAGGCTTCAAACTCCGCTAGCATAAATGCTAATGCTAATCCCTCAGTGTATAAAACTTAGATTTGTCCCAAACTAACCTAAAAGGTAAAGTAAGTGCTGTGTGGTTTTATATTAGGAAAAAAAAACACTGTCTCTTGAACATTCTGGAAACAGCAGAGCAAATTACAATAACGTGCATTTGAAAATGACAGCCAGGAGCAAAAGTTGTGCCAGTGCTAAATCATGGGTTCGCCTTAGCGGCTGAGGAACCATTCGATGCTGCTTTCAAATTCGCCCAGTTTAAGGAATCTCAGTAGGCAGCACATTTAAGGGATCTAAGAATTGGGACAGCCTACGTGTCGGGAACGCGCACACTATGACGAAAATCTCTGTCTATGTAGACAGCTCACTAGGTTTTGGGACAGACCCCACATCTGTACCACATGTTAATCACTAATGGAAAGGTCAGTACTAATCCCTGCAGCATGCTCAACATGAGTGTTAATAATCCCCCAATTTCCCCAAACCCAAATCTCTGCCAGAGCCTCATTATTTCCTTCCAGGTTTGGGAGAGTGCAGGGCTAAATGATGCTTAAACTAGTGCAAGACTCTCAGATGAGCAGGACAAAAAAACGTCCCAAAAGAATGCATGATTAATTAATGTTGTTCATCCCCAACACCCGATCCAGCACTAAATGAACATCAGCATCAGGCATTTTGAACTACATCAGCAACAGGCATTTTGATGAACACTCAACTGTCTGTTTTATTTTTCACACACACAGAAGTTGATTGTGGAGGGAGTCAGACTGTCATGTTGTTGGAGCGGCATGATGTCATCCAGCTACTGGCTCACCATCTCTATAGAGCAACAGAGCTGCAAGCAGTGACTTATTTATTTAGAGTTCTGGAGGTAGTGGTAAGGAAGACATATGACAGGTAAAGGAAGAAAAGTGACCAGACAGAGTCACCTTCATTATTCATTCAAAGCTGTGGTGCAGTGGTACAAGTAGTTATTTTATTGCAGACATTTTGTATTTGTGCCTGTCTAATTGTCTGTCAACCAATGTTACTTACAATTACTTAGAAATTAAAAAAAATCACTTTTATAATATAGGTTGGAATCCCCTTTCACATTCAAACTATTTACATTTGCCATCCATCAGAAATTGCTGCAATCTTCTTATTTGGACTTATACATTGCATGTTTCTCTTTTCCATTTATAGCTTGTTCTTTGCTATTTAAAAGCAAGGCTAAGTACGTAACATCTTTAACACGCTGGACTCTATCATTATCACTGATCACTAGCATTAGGAAAATATGTGCCCTTATTCTTATTAACTCATTCTAAACAGCCAACTGAGTTGTTCTTCTCCATATCCACATTATATTTTTTTCAGGCCAAGTGTCAAATCACATGGGAAAATGTATTAGAAATGGAACAGCTTCCTCAGAATCTCTGATAGGATAGGAAGGCTCGAGCTGGAACCTAAACTCCCAGTGCATCACCTGGGCCAAGTTTAATTTGTTCTCAATTCACACTTGGGTACTTAAACACTTTGGTGATATATGTAGCATGTAACAGTATGCGAGTATATGTTCATGTGTACATTGGTCCATAGAGACAAATCACAACAGTGATTTGTCTCTATGGACCAATAGAATAAGAATAAGAATCCAATGAAGAATAAGAAGAATAAGAATAAGAAGCAAATGAAAAGCAGAAGAAAATCACAAAAAGGAAGTAACGCTGCACTTATGGAAACAATTGAGCTCACAGCACTGAAACAGCATCCTGGGCTAAACATTTTTTTAAGAACGGTAGGCATTCTGGCCAGTGTTAGCAAGAGCGTAAACAAATGAACAGGGAATGAATCCATGATTCGTGCTTCATCACCTGTGTTGATCCCCAGATGCCAAGAACACTTTGGTTGTCAGCGACCTCCAATGCAGCATTTTTTAAAATGTTTTTCATTTAGGTTAATGCTGCTGGAGCTTAATGCTGATGTGGAATAAGAGTGTCATTGCCATGAGCTTTAAATTGTTTCCACACATGCAGCATTTTTGAAACACTTTGCTCTTTCAGTGTGGACCTTTATTAACACTACTGGAACATACTTGATGACCTCACTTAAATATTACACATTGAAATATCGCTGATGTTTCACTGCCCTGCTGATCATATTTAAGCCTAACTTCAAATGAATTTGCTATTGCTTGGTCTATCAGTTATGTTGCTAATACTGTTATGCTTTTATTATGATTTTAATTTCTAATCTGATTGTTAAAACTGACAAATTAGTTGTGATTTTGTTTCCTAAGAGTTCTGATTTTGTAAGGTAGTCCTGGTTCATTGTAGGCTACATTTGTCATTGCTAGATTCTGTGGTGTAGTTTGTGTGGTGTCTTACTTGTTTAAAGGAAATGTTTAATTTACTGATTGACTTTATTACTCATTAATGTAAAACCACCGTCTGCAGCATAAACTGCCAAATTAATCTTCATAACTTCATAACTGCAATTGCCTTCCTGTGAAGTGTAAAGTTTGTGCTGCTTCCAATTTCACACTTGCAACAATTTATGATTTATTACAACAATATCATCATCAATATCATGCAAAGTTAGTGTTCTGTTCACATGGCCTAAAAAATTACAGTTCTCAGTACGTTAGGTATTTTAATCACATAGAAGAGATCTTGTGCAAAGATGTGAGCTTCCCTTCATATGTGAAACTTTAAATATTTCTGTATTTACAAATATGTTTTTGCTAGATTTTCAACAATAAATGAATGTACTGGGGATCAGACAGCTAACTAGCTGACCAACAATGCTAAATATGCTTGGTATGTTCACAAGCCAGCTATATGTGATGGTCAGATGTTGTCAACGCTATATATCATTGGGTTAGTAAAAACTGACATCCACTTTTAGATTCATATGTAAAGCAGGTGTTAGTAGAGGAAATGGTTCACTTCAATATAAATACACCGTAAGTGCACACAAAGTACATATCAAATGCAGTATGCTTTGCCTTATTAGAGAAATGGGACACAGTTAGTGGACACGAAGTGTATGAATGTGCATGCAGTTTGTACAGAGTTTGTACAGAACAAACCCTTACGTGTAAGTCAGGAAGATACATGTCCCTATTACTGATGCAGGCAACTTTATATGAGTGATCAAACGTCTCTTAACTGGACCAACAGTTTTACATATCCTTGGACATTTTCATATTGTGAGATAACTTTCATCAAACCACTTGGAATTTCTTGCATTCCATGACCCTGCTATAGAGCTTGTATCTCAAGGTTGGAAAACACTTCCACGTATCTTTTCAGAGGATCGTCCACTAATATGATACTACATGCCTATCCATAGCAAAGCCTGTTCAGACACACGATGTCATGCTAACCCATAATGCAGTATGTGTATGTCATGCTGCTCTAATAGCCAACACAATCCATGTTCTGTATAGTAAACCATTTATTTCTTTCACAGGGGCATTTGGGAAACTAGGTAGGCTACAGATTATCCTCGTGGTTTAGACCACAGCTCCCAGCTCGTCCGCATTTGTGAGCTGCCTCTGAAGTTTATGTTTTGGAGAGCCAAATGAAGCAGTGAGCACATATAAAGCGTGAGGTGAAAGTTCCTTATCTGGTTAGCTTTAGCCACCCAAGGCTACTTTAAATTGCCAGTGTCCTACAGTGTGTAGAGAACACTATCAACTGCCCACTTCTCTATATGTGACCTAAACAACGCCCACAATTGGCTAGCATTACTCTGAATTGATTGTAAGTTGTGCAATTCTCTCCTAACAAAATGTCTGACTCAATTTTCTTCTCTAGCATCTGGTACATAATGGCTTCCAGCTGTAATGATGTGATGTGCACGTTCCATATTTGGAGATGAGATGATAACCAGACAGATTTTAAAATAATAATAATAATAATAAGATTCCTGACTACTATTCAGTCATTCCAATAGTAAATAGCAAATATACATATACTCAGTATTGCATTACCAGGTTTATATGAATGGTAATGAATGGTTAATGGTTAAGGCTAGTGTCTGGTATTGTGATATGTCATTTGCTTGTACCTGCACCAGCAACTTAGAAATAACAGCCTAGTGTTGTATCAGAAAGAAGCTGATTCTCATTCTGAAGTGCCATGTGAGCTCTAGTTGGGGATACTACTCATAAATAAATAGGTAAAAATTAAATAAATAAATAAAAATTGAAGAGAAAATGGAAGAGTTCATGTGCCCCTGACTATATGAATTTGTCCTTTCTGGGCCCACCCCACAATGTGCCTGTGGACAGGAAGGTGTTCTATGCAACTTCCTGAACAGCACGGGCAGGAAGGTACAAACTACACCTTGGAAACACACACTTGCACAGGCAGGGGCATATGAAATGAGAATCCATATTAAATAATTTTCACCATAGCTCTGTGTGAGTCAGTAACAGCACTATGTTAATAAACAGATGTAACTGTTCCACAGTTTGTCATTTCAATATCCACCCACCAGTTCTGGAATTGCACCACTGTAACGGAATTAGCCATAATATAAGTCCAGCGTCATTGGCATACACTCCAATGTGGTACATTCAGAACATTTACGGACCCAGAATACTTCTGTGAGATACAAAACAGTTAAATTATTGCAAGCTAGCAATTGAGAAAGATACTATGTAAAACACGAGTTTATAACACAAATGAATATAAATATGTCTGAAAGCACACAAAGAATCTGCACCTTTAGCAAACTTTTTGACTTTAAAGTGTAAATCACAATAAGCAAATGTAAAATAAATAAATACAGTACATAAATAAATACATATATAAATAATAATTTTTTATAAACAAAATCCTGTTATCACAAATTCCCACCTGCAAAAGCACATTACTTGTCATGACAAATCACACATTTTTCAGCTCGTCCATGGCTCTGTTATGTAAATTAGCTTATTTTCGAGCTTTTCCTTGTCAAGAAGAGTTACATGCTTATCTCCTCAGTTCAACTATGCTAACTATGTTTTCTCACTTTTCTTCACACCTTTCTCTCTAAATCTCCCTCTCTCTCACACACACAGTTCAGTTTCAGTATAGGATAATTGCAGCAAAAATCAAACATTAAATCCTGAGGTAGAAAATTACTGTAGTTTACTTCATATTACAGGAACAGCCTTTGCTGTAAAAGAGTAAAAACCACTAAGATGAATTTATCTGCAATTTATATTTTATTTAGCTTGAAGTTACCAATTTATACATCAGTGTCTGGTCCTGCTACCAAATGGCCTGAACAGTTGTGTCTTAAAGATTCACAGAACTCTGCAGGGGTATTAGGCTACTTATCAAAGACTCCTCTGAGTCTAGGCAAATTCTCTCCTCCCGCCTGCTTTGGAAACACAGGAACTCCCAACTGGATCAGACAATGCACGGGGGGATGAAAACAACCTCGCACATCGACCTCCTCCTCTTCCTCCCCTTCATTATTTCCTCCATCTTCCCACAAGAGAAATCTGTGCTTTCATGCATACAAGCTGAACCCAGTGCAATTTCTCTCTGAAACTAAAGAAGGCCGAAGGTCCAGCTTCACGTGCTGATGCGCTGGTTCCAGATCAGCTCCACCTAAAGCCACTCACGAGCTGAGCAGTTAAACACATCACAAAAGCCATCACTCAGGGATATACTGCAGTCATAACCATTTATGTAAATATCGGCTGACAAGACTATACATTTCACCTCTCAAAACAGGATTGTGCTGAAAAAAGGCTTAGGAATGCAAAAAGCAGGTTTAGCTTTTTGCATTCCTAGGTGAGAGACAGTCCAGCAGAACTGCTCCTCTTACATGTCCCCTCACAGTCCAGCAGAACTGCTCCTCTGACATGTCCCCTCACAGTCCAGCAGAACTGCTCCTCTGACGTGTCCTCTCACAGTCCAGCAGAACTGCTCCTCTGACGTGTCCCCTCACAGTCCAGCAGAACTGCTCCTCTGACGTGTCCCCTCACATTCCTGCAGAACTGCTCCTCTGACGTGTCCCCTCACATTCCTGCAGAAATGCTCCTCTGACGTGTCCCCTCACATTCCTGCAGAACTGCTCCTCTGACGTGTCCCCTCACAGTCCAGCAGAACTACTCCTCTGATGTGTCCCCTCACAGCAGTGCAATGCAAAAGAGTACAAGTAAAGAAATGGACATCACTGTGATCCTTCTTACAGCTTGTAAGAATTATAAAGCTCTGCTCAACTGACTGACATCACGGTCACCCTTCATACAACCTTAATCTCTAAGGAACACCACTCCAAGAACAGACTCATTTCTTGCTGGCTTTCATCACTTTTTCATGGATGTGTCTCATCACTCTCCTCGCCGTGTCTGATCTACGTGGCGCCTGCGCTGTCTGATCTTTGGCAGTGGGCCGGGTGTCACAGTCTGATGTCTCCACGTGACTGCCGGCAGCTGCAGTTCTCCTGCTGTCCTGTGCTGCACTGACGTGCCCTGGCCCTGGATCACAATCTGACACGCGCTCACTGTTTCGAGAGAGAAGGAGGCACCGCGGGGGGAAACTCAACTGTCATTAAACCAAGCCAAGCACCTGATGGCCTGAACAAAGACATTCAGTTCACTATTTCTCCAAGAAAACTGTTGCTAATAATGTCAACACGACGTCATCATGATCATCATATTGCATCAATATTGCATACCGCAGTTGCACCCCAAAATATGGTGCAATAACCTTAGAACCTTTTCTTCATTTTAAATTCAAATAGTATACAAATAGTAAAAGTAAAGTAAGAAATACATTAAAAAATAAATGATTGCTACAAGGTTTTTTTTATTAGGATAACAGGGTTCAAGTATGTAATGTTCGAGTCTGTTTAAAAGTATAATTTTACATTTCAAATAGTGAAAACAGAAATATATAGAAACACTTTCAAATATAGTGCACTTGTAGACAAGGTTGACTAAGTCACTAATTAAAATAACTGAAAATATTTCATGTTTTGCCTAAAAGGCAGAAGTCATTCTATTTTGAATGCACATTCTGTGTGTGCGTGTGTGTATGCGTTTGTGTGTGTGTGTGTGTGTGTGTGTGTGTGTGTGTGTTTCAGTGGTTAGACTCTGAACTGTTTGAAAAATCACACCACTGCTCTTTCATTTCTGGTGCCCATCCTGAAGACCCTTCTCATGTCCAGTGAAATGCACCAGCTGCTACAGATCAAAACCCTTTTCAGGTTCACAGTGTCATGGGACTTGTGCTAGTGGTGGTTTGACGGACTATTATAGCCTGAGGTTCGCTCCATTTCAGGAGTTCCAAATGATCCACACAAACAGAAAAGTTTGTGGTAGTAGGAACTACTGTTTGTTCCACACCTTCCTCAATATCCTTCCTCAGAATCTCCTGAGTATATGCTCTCTCTTTCTCTCCCTCGATCCCTCTGTCCCTCACTCTCTCACACATACTCCCACGCGTGTACACCTTGGTGCATTCAGATCCGATGCACTGCTACTTTTTAAAATTCAAAACTAGACACAGAGTTGAAGCACATTGATTGATTTGAATAAAAGTTGGTGGAGGGCAAAATAAGCTTAGGCACATCTGTCTGGGCTTTTGGAAGATTTGCTTTACACAGTTTCTAGCTGCCCTGGTGTCTCCGAACCTGAGACAGAAGGACACTCACTCTGCCTAAACACCAGCTTATTATGGTCTGCAATGCAACAGCTGCATTTGCTGCATAGCAGAAAGAAAACAAAACAACAAAATACAAGCATTTCATTTGAGTAGAAGTTGCTCAATACCCCAAGATCCCTCCTAGGTGCTTCATTAAAGAACGCGCAGATGAAATAACTTTACGTTTATCTAAAATGACAAGCAAAGAAAAAAACAAATATTCAGCAGACATGTGTAAGGCAGAGAATCGTATTTCTCCAAGAGCAGGACATGTGACAGAAAGCTATAATTTGGTAGGCAGGGGGTTATTGTGAAGCTGTTCATTACTATGTCTGTTACATATATAAACTACATTACATAACGAGCTTTTACTTACATGGACCCGACCAGATCAGTCAGTCTCAGCACAACCTGCTTCTGGAGTTCTGGAGTGGAATGTGCAGTGTGGTTTATTGTTCTGGAACTGTGCATTCTAATTACAATTATTCAAATAACCCCTTCAGACTTACAATCATCACTGCACAGTAAAACAGTAAAATTATGCATCTGGAACCAGGAGCAATTTAAGGCCAGTCCTTGTGGCTATTAGATTTGTCTGATATCATCTATTTTTAAGACACAGCTGTTTAAAAGGGACATTTTATCTGAGTTCACAGAGCATAAAGTTTAGGTCTGCTGGATTTTGCTGGTTTGAGGTTTTTTTTTTTTTTTTCACTACTTTCTGACTTGTGACACAATTTCAGACACCCAGGGACACACACACCTCAGCAGCAAAATGAGAGAATATACACACATACATATATATATATATATATATATATATATATATATATATATATATATATATATATATATACATAAGTGAATTTTGCATCACTTATAAAACTGCTACAATTTCCATGAGTCAGATATCTTAATATTCCCACAGTACCATACTGCATAAAAAAGGAACTGATGTGTGAATCATAACCCAGTACAGAATGAATGATGTGACAGAGATGAAGAAATTTATAAGCAGAATATGTAAATGGAAGATGAATAGCAAAGATAAGGACAACATATGCTATTAAATTTATCAGAGACAGAAAAACATTGGCATGAACCTGCTTGGCATTCTAAATCTACCACAGACTCACACATACTCACAAGCTTCCATATTTTTTTATGTATATGTCATCACGAGACCTGTTTGTAGACTTTTAACATTTGTCACAAAATGATCTCACAGAATATACATTTCTAAAATATACCTTTGTGAATCACAGATAAATGCCGTTAATTACTTCCGTCATAGTAACACTCAAGGTGTCACTGGCATTTTGTCACAGGGAGTTTTGTCACGTACCTCTTGAGCATCCTCAGTTGGTTCATTCATCTCTACTTGTCCATAAGTCTATTAATTTACATTTTTTCATTGGACAGGTTTGTGTAAGCCAAAATGAAACAGCATACATTAAATAGTAGCACATTCCATTTGGCACTGGTCAATAGAACAGAAAATAACTGGCTATGATCAGATCTTTAAGGGTATTCTACACAGTGTGTCCATTCTATACTTGCACATTTATCAGTCCTATACTCAGAGCTGCTGTGACGTTTGCCTTAGAATGTAACAGCATAGCCCCTCGCAGTACTGGCAGTACACTGTAACAGAAGGTACACGTGGGAATGGGAGTTGTGAGTGTCACACTAATCGTGCCTACTGCTAGAACCATCTTTCCTCACGTTCTAATCTTTTAGCCACGTTTCTGGCCATTCTATTGGTAAAACATTCCATTTTCACTCACACAAAGTTTTGTCGAAGACTAACGGGACAGAATATTAAATACACACGAGCCCTTTTATTAAACACTGCTCTTTGCATACTGTGCAAGTGATTTTAAAACTTTAGTTTCACTAGTTATAGTTATAGTTGCACCTGCTCTCCCCGAGGCTCTGCCCCAGGTCTGAAGTAAACTTCTATTCTCTCCCTCACAATCAGAGGGATATAGGCAGAAAGACTAAGAGAAAGTAGGGGAGAGAGAGAAAGAGTGAGAGACAGAGTGAGAGAGAGAGAGAGAGAGAGAGAGAAAGACAGAAAGAGAAAAAAACTTCTAATTGCTGAGGAACAAAAAGAGACTGTCAGAAACATTTCAGACAAATGTGTGTGTTATAGGATTGTGATGGAGTTTTATAGTATTGGGATGGAGACTGTCACTCTGTCACAATGAGGATTTAACACTGTCAGTAATTACTTCAGTGTTCAACTTAGCATAAAGCATTGTCATGAATTTAAATTTGCCATTGTAATTAACAATAAATGGCAGAGAAGTTAAATTTAGATGACTCTGTGAAACTATGTGTACAAACAAAAAGAATGGCATTAACAGCATTACACAACAATTGTAAAAGTATAAAAGTAAGGATGAAAACAGCTTTAGATGTAAGATTGATCTTAAGTTAATAGGAGGAGAACACGGATCAACATCCAGCTAATGTACAGCAGCTGCTACCATCATCATCATCATCATCATCATCTTATGGTCTGAAGTGACATTGTGGGTTCGTTGCATAAGCAGGACCATGTGCAAAGATAAAATTTGAGGACATAAGAATTCACTTTAAATATTGGCCCAAATAAGACTCACCAATACATCCCTTTTTACATTAAACTTTAAAATAAACATTTCCATAAAAATGCACTTATAGGCCACTAGTAAAGATCTTAATTTTTTAGTCGCCTCCATAACACAGTCAACAGCTGTGATTATATTTATTGCCAGTAATACTGTCCATCAGAAAGTTAGAACTGATATTTTGACTGCACAAAAAGATCAGCTACACCTCGGCTGTCTGACGGGATGAGAAAGTTCTGCTCCAAAAACCCCAAAACAATAAAAACATACTCCATAAGAGGCTCCGCAATACCAGCCTTGCTGAAAGACTTTGTTTTACAACTCTGACTGCAGGACAGAAGCCCCCTAAGCCTCATTATTGAGTAAAATGGGATTGATCACTGTCTGAGCTGGAGCAGACATGTACATTTCCTATGACTGTAAATGAGATGCAAATAGAGTCCCAGAACTACATCCATCTGTGCCAGTGTGTGTTTGTATTTAAATATTCCATTATGGTTTGATATTTGATCACGGACCCAGCTAACTGTTGCCGTGGTGGAAATCTACATCTTATTACTGGCTAGTTTTTGCACACACAGTACATATATAAATATATATCTCAATATGATTCCAGGTGAGTGATGGCAGTGTACTGAAGTAAAATACATATATATATATATATATATACACATATATATGTGCACACGCACAATTTCCCACTGGCACTCCTTCAAGCTTTTCCTTCAAGCTTGAGGTGTACCGGCGGGTCCTCTAGTAGAGGGGCTTGAGGGCCCTACACAGTATCTCAGCTGTTCCCAGGACTGTGCTCTTCTGGATGGAGATCTCCATTTCTTCACTTCAACCACTTCCACTACTTGCCAGTGATACACAGCATGCAAGGGTTTATCCTCCCATGATGGTTGCTGTTCTTCCTCATTCCCGTCCACCTTGGGTTCCTGAGGTTCTCACTAAGCACTTCATTGCTTGGGGCTGTCTTCTTGGCATAATCCTAGATATTTGATATTTCACCCTAGATAGTGGCTCGGGTGCTCACTAGTCCTCATCCTCTCCACCTTCTGCTTAGTGTATAGTCTCGGAGTGCTGAATTTGGGATTAAATCCTCTATGCATTGTGATCAGTTTCCCTGTCTTGATGTCATGGCCAGCGTATTATGCCAGCCCAGGATATATATACACACACACAGGCACACACCACCAGTTGGAAAAGGGGATAAGGGGCCTAGGAAGTGTCAAGCCTGCAGCAATGAAACAATGGCTCTCCAGCACTGTAACATGGACAACATGGAAGAAAAGGATAGATAAAGTAAAGGAGGCTTCATGGCAGGCAAATCCTACCAGTGGCTGATGAAGGCGGGACTGAAGGACACCACAAAGGAAGTGATCATGGCAGCACAAGAACAAGCACTCAGCACAGATGACACACGGCTGTAATATATCAGGTAATACCTGGTTCAGACTGTGCGAAAAAGGGGCCCTGAGACAATCCAGCATCTAGTGGCAGAGTACAAGATGCAGGTAGGAACAGCAGACACTGACAGGCTCAACCAGACTTCAGGGATGCAGGGACATCCATGGCACATACGGGCTGGACACTGCCAAGACCAAATGGGAAGAAACAGGCAGAGCGGTGGAAAACAACAAAGCTATGGGACCTACAGATCTGAACAGATCTGTTGGTGATGAAAGTGGCGATCCCAAGATGATCCCTGCATGGCAACATTTGAAGGAAAGAAAAGGAGAAGCCGGAGAATCGCTCGGCACTGAAAGAGAAAATAGAGAGGAAGTGGAAGGTTAAAACCAAGGTTGTCAAGGTGCTGACAGGATACGCACAGCACCTTAGCTGGAATTATGGCTTCAACAGATTCTAGGAATGCCAACTTCGATTTCAGTCCAGAAGAATGCAAGACAAGGAAGGCAAAACTGTGAAAAGGAAATGTTTTAAAAAAGTAATCCTTTTTAAGGATCCTAAACGAATGTCCTCCAGATGAGACAAAAACATCAAAGACATATTTGTGAAGTGTGAAATAAATGACAATTCAGATAATGACTGTGGTACTGTAGCACTACAACTACTCAGGATGTGTTGTAGGTAAGTAACACAGCCACTAGCACACAGTTGTTGTCATCCAGTCTTGTTCGTACATTGCTGCAGGAGTCTACTCTATTACTGTCACAACTTGTCCTGCCCCCACCTGTCAATCTTATGTTCTCCTGTCATGTGCTTTTGTTTTCGTGTTCCATGTGCTCACGTTTTGGTTTTCCCATGTGGTCTCTGTAGCCTCGCCCTTGTCGTTTATAACTCCGCCTTCTCATCATTGTTCCCAGCTGTGTCTTGTTTTGTTCCTCGTTTCACTATGTATTTAAAGCCTGTGTTCTGGCTGGGTGTTTGCTGGTTATTGTATGTAGCCTGATGTTCCCAGTTGATGTGTTTCTCAGTACCTTGTCATGTCTGTCCTGTTTAGTTAATATTCTTGATGTAATAATAGTCTTTTTGGTGACTTGCCTCTGTCTATTCCAGTATTTTTCTTATCTTGTAACTTGTCCCTGCTCTAGTTGTCATGTCTCTCCATACTGGTTACTGTTCTGTGTCTGGCTGCCCTCCTGATATGACCCTGGAATGTTACAACAAATCTGATTTGCCTGAATACATCTCGCTCTTCAATAAATCTCTCACTTACATCCACCTTCTCAGAGTCAATTGTTGCAATTTCTTGCCAGAGATTTATTCAACTTTACATTAGAGAAACCAAGAGAACACTTGATCACTTTACTGAATACCTTAGGACCATCAAAATAAGGAATTGTCCTTTCCAGTGGAAAAAGTTTTAATGCTAATGAACATTGCATTGCACTGACTCATGTTTGCTCTACCAGTTGTTGCTGTGGTAGTAATGAAATTAAGTTACTCAAATGTAGTTATGTCTTACTAGCTGTGAGTAAGGGAAGGATTTTTAAAGGCCTTGTAATGTGAAGAATTGCATTGCAAATAGGAATAAGGTAGTTTTATAGTAGATGGTGGTTTAACATCGAGGTTTAAGGTTCTCCTCATGCCAGGATGTGCTATAATCCCTGTATTCCAGAGATGGGGAATATAATAGCAAAAGGAAACTATTTTAGTATTTCAAAATAAAAGTATTTTTATTTTTACAATTGACTTATTTAGTATTCAATTGTATTTATTTTAATAATAAAAAGTACCGTTCCAACTTATGCTGAAAAGGAAGAGAGACACTAGTTCCTGTGTATGTCTGTTTAACCCACAACATCAGAAAAGGCTTCTGGCCAACAGCCAAAGCCAAAAATCCTCCCATTCTGTTCTCATCACAATCTAATCATCCACACAAGCAATCAATATAGGAACAGATCAAAATCAATAGAGAAAAATACCCAGTACCCACAATCTATCTCTAATACATCAAACACCAATTGAAATGCAATCACAACGGCCAAAACTCTGCCTGTGGTCAACATTTCATGTCAACAAAATATTTGATAGCTACAGAGCTTGAAGAGCTGCATGAAAGAAGATTTAGACAGGTAACCTTTCCCTAGGCTGTGACACAGATGAAAAGCAGATTGTTAAAACTACACTTTTTAAAAATTTCTTTCTTTTATCTTTCTCGCACTCTGGTTCACATTGTGTGATCTGAATGTTCGTATGAGTATGCACATACACAGGAGTTATTGTGATGACTACCTCTTTGTTGGGACTGAAAGACAAGAGTCTATCATGTAATTCTGCCAGGAAGTCTCTCTCTCTCTCTCCCCCAACACACACACACTCACTTGCTCTCGCATCCTCACTCTCTTTTGACCAGCAACATGTGCTACGTAGTCCGGGCAAGTCATACACAGTGAAGTGTATTCAGTCATTCCCAGGCCTGAGGCCATGACTGAGGTGCCCTTGAGCAAGGCACCTAACCCCAACTGCTCCCTGGGCGCCGGGCTAGGGCTGCCCACCGCTCTGGGCACGTGTGCACCACAGCCCCTAGTTATCACTAGTGTGTGTGTGTGTGTGTTCTGACTGCACAGATGGGTAAATGCGGAGGACAAATTTCGATTGGGGTGAAAATCACAATTGACAATGTGGCTTGACTTAACTTAACTTAAGTGTATCACTGAAGAGGCAGATGGAGTTGTCCCCTTTATTTGGGCTTTTTCAAGAATGAAGATCAAACACAGGTGCGAAAAGTAAAAATCTCAATCGGCTAGAAACACCTAGTAATTTGGTCACCATTTTGAATTACACTGTCAGTTGTTGAACAATTTGAGCTGCATTGCAGTCTGGGATGCACTACATCAGTACACTTACCTCATGGTCCACTTACACTCATTTTGAGATGCACTGTGGGGGCAAAGCAAAGACCTATAAATAGTATGTAGAAAGTATGCAATTACTGATTATGACTCTAACCACACACAGGTGCTGGTGTTGATTGCAGGAAAGGCATGGGGTGCTCTTCCAGACAGGAGTGGAGGAGCACCGTCCTAGGAGACAGACACTGAGAAACTCAACTGCTCAATCTAAATCTTTGGTCTCAGGACTCATTAATAACGCAGTGTATTTTAATACAGACTGCAGAAAAAGTTACTCTCTCATAGTCAGTAGGCCTATTGTAGAGTTTCAGAAGTTCTAAAAAATGCAACCCAGCTGCAATTCAACAAACCCATCAACCCATATGAAAAATATGTTGAATACATTTGAATAAGAATCTGTCATCAAAGTCACTCCCCTTTCATCAAAGCCACTCCCCTTTCATATTTGCTGTCTCATCGTTGGGTTTGTTCCAAAAGCAAAATCAGCAGAAACCAACAACCCAAGAAATCATCCTGGACGTTTGTGGAACATCTCCCCCTAACAACCCAGACAAATTACAAAATTAGACCTTCAGCCCTGTGGAACATATGCGATTAACAAAGGTCTGAAAAGTCCAAAGATTTTGATTGCAGAAATACCAGAGATGTTCAACTCTCAAAATCGTTGAGTTCAAGACCCAGTTGTGTATTTTCTAAGCACTAATTATTCATACCATATAATTTCCCTATTTGTTCTTGTTATCTATAAATCATCTCTTAAGCGGGATAAAATGTATGTATGGGCATAATCATCACAGAAATTCTATCACCCAAGTTTGTACCATAAAATAAACAGAGGAAGATCAGAGGATATACTCTGCATATCCCTACAGTGCATTGGAGTTCACTGATCTCCAGTGAAAGAAACATCTGAGGAACACAGGGGAAACACAGGAACTCTGAAAAGATGCACCAAGGGGCAGCGAGCCATCCAATATCCATCATTTTCAGAAAACCAAATGAAAGGTTACAGTAAATAAAACTTTCACAGGTTCCAATTCAATCCACTACACACAGATGTAACAATGTAAGCAGCTGATTTTGTGCTTTTGATTGCTTACATAAGAGGGAAAATGTGGAAAATCATCAGTACAAAAAAACTATGTTCAGTGGAGCTATTTAGAGCTCTTTCTGGGCCTTTGCCTCTAAGCTTTCGGTGCCGTGTCACTGGAGTGAGCCAGGAATTCCCACATTAGCCAATTAAAGACTTCTCAAACAGTCCACCCTGCCAGAACTCTCTCCCAAAGGACAGAGAACAGCACGCCTGGTTACAAATCTCTCTTCTGCCACCAAATGGCACAAACCATGCAATCACTCTGCCAAATCACTCAAACTGCCCGTTTTAGATCACACGATGTAGTACTTGTGTCCATAGATGACTTGCTGCATGGTCTGCTCAGGAATTTCAGAAGTCAAAATCCGTTTTTAGATGTTCGGAAAGGACCAGGAAGATTCCTGTCGGAAGGCTATTTCAGACGGGAAATATCCTGCATGAGCCTATGTTGATGGTTGATGTGAATCTTTACCATTGCTCCACCAAAACATTGCTCAATGAACGTCCACCAAACCTTTGGTTATTTCAACATAACTCAAATCCCTGTCATTTTACAAGCAGGGAAATCCTAGGAACTGAAAGATGAGTTCAACCCTACACTGTATCCTAAAATACTGAAAGGACATCAAATTTCTTGCAGATCCAAACATCAGAGCAGACCATTTCAAGTGTTATCGTTATAATTATATGTTAAATGTCATGTTACGTGTGGCGTTTAATCCATGATTTATTATTAAACATTATGACTCTGTATTATTCACATGTCATGATATCTTAGGACAAAGTCACTGAAGCATCATTAGACCAACATCTTACTAGGATATAGTGTATCCTGATTCAGTACATATAACACCACCAGAGCTTTGGGAATTAACACATTTAAAATAGATTTACATGGGAAGACACTTTAAAGCTGTTTAATATCAATCCAGAGCAGCAAAAATACTAACTGAAATAAGAGGGGCTTATTTCTGTTAATGACATCTTATTTAAAGAGATGTTTTGAGTTGTGATCCAGAACACGCATTTCTCTAAATCATTCAGGCTAAAAACACAATCCATGTAAATAATCCCTAATCCAACTAACATAAAGAACACAAAATGAACAAGTGTCCTGAATCGTTGTTCTACCTCATTACATTCTCACATGGATACATGGATTTTCTTGTCTGAGCTGGACCCAGGGGTGACAAAACCAACATTTACTGATAGATGCTGAATGATTGGAAGCATTAACATATTCAAATATTATATATATATATATATATATATATATATATATATATATATATATATATATATATATATATATATATATATATATATATATATCAGATATAGCACATCAGACGAAATCTCACATTATTCTGTGGTCTTTTACATGGTATATTCAGTATCTTTTAGTCATTTAAGCCTATGGCCATTTTGATATGCAGAACTGTATTGAGGATCCCACCATAATCAGTTATTATTGGATATATTATAGCTGTTTTCAGCATGATGAATTCGTCGGTCAGCATTTGAGTCTCTACCTATCCATCATGGTCTAAATGAAAGTCAAATCTGTGTTTTTGTGGAAATACAGACTCCTAATTGACCAAGTGTGGTATTGCAGAAGATGGATGGCACTTTCCTCTTATGTCTGACAGTCCTGTGTTCCCAACATTCACAGTGGCCTGTTGTGTATGTCTCCTGGTCTGTCTCTCTCAGTCTTCTTTGCTGGGCAACTAGGCCCAATGCTGTGTTTTATGTATGGCTAAATAGTGATGGATTGCAGTTGTATGTTGCTCCTTAACACCATAGGAGGCACCTAGAAAAGTAGAATTTTCTGTAAAGGAATTACTGGCAAACATACATCACACAGACCCTGTTCACTTAACAAATGAGAATTATGTTAATTTAGTCTGCCACGGTCATTTATAATTGGAGGAGAGAGGAGGAGGGGGGGTGGCACACAACAGCATCATCAGTCCCAGAGTGAAAAATAAGAAATTTACTGGTCTTCTGGCACTTACCGGGCATTTAGTAGACTGCTGAGGGTGTTGCTTAAATCAATATTACTCTGTTAGCTTAATTAAACAAATAGTCAAGACAATCCAATAAAGAATGGTCCTTTATTATTTTGACATTTTGCTTATCATGTTACTAAAACACATTTGTAGTTTCACTGGGTCTTTAAAGGAGGTTTCCTCACAAAAGAAAATGCCAAACTCTCGAAATTAAGGGCAACAACATGAATACACGGTGATCGTTTAAAATAGTTTAAAAGTTAAAAGGCATTTCAAAAAAGGAGAAAATATAAATTTCGTAAATCAGGTTCATTTTCATTGAGTGATGGGTTGCAAACCCCATGTACAAAGGAAGAAGTCTTGTGAAGCTAACTGACGCATGTGTAAATGTTCATGAGTTCTGGTTAGATGTTCATGAGATCTGGTTAGATGTTCATGAGATCTGGTTAGATGTTCATGAGTTCTGGTTAGATATTCATGAGATCTGGTTAGATATTCATGAGATCTGGTTAGATGTTCATGAGTTCTGGTTAGATGTTCATGAGATCTGCCTTCTTCATATGGACTTCTTGTGGGTTTTGGCTCTTCAGAGGCAGTATTGCTGCCATGTAAATGAGCTGCTGTGAGCTCATGATGAGCTCAGGCAGAGGTTCAGCTGCATTGCTATATTTACAATTCTCACCAAGTTGCCTCCTCCTATAAATACTTAAGTTTACCACTGCAGATTTGTCTATAAGTCTAACTGCAACAGATGTGTCATATGTTCTTGTTTAATCACACAGTGCAGCCTTAAAAGGTTCTATTTATTCTCCACCCCTTTCGTATTGCTGTAAGATACAGATTGTCTGATGTGATATGATATGGGATGAAAAATCTCATAATGATGCATGTACACGATGAATGACAATGTAAACGTGCACATTCAATAGGAGGCAGCAGAGATTAAACTGCTGGCATTTCCGTACAAACTTAACTCTTATATGGGATGATACAGGACGTGAAGTTGACATTTCACAAACAGTGTGTCAGGACTTGACTCAGATAGGGAATGTTCAGTTTCAGAGAGAGAGAGAGAGAGAGAGAGAGAGAGAGAGAGAGAGAGAGAGAGAGAGAGAGAGACAGTGGCAGACTGTCTGGCACAGAGGTCTACTGGAACATTGTAAATGCAACCCCAGATCGAGGCAAGGATAAAGCCTCCCTGGGGAGCCATACCTCTCAGAGCTGGAGAAGCAGGAAGGAATGCTGAGGTGTGCAGTTACAGTGACAGACATGGGCTGAACAAGGACTGCACGCAACATGCGAACATATGGCCGGAACATACAGTATGTCTGGCCCATATCATAAAGAGCACCGCACTGTGTTTACGAATTGACAAAGTTGGAACTGATGATTAAACTTTCTGACCGCAGATATTGCGTACACGACATATTTATGTTAAGCAGCAAATACGTGTTAGTTAATCGGCTACATTTTTGTTCAAACTATTCCTGTACTGGTATTAATGTTAAAATAGAAAAAAAAATATTATTTGGTAAAGGAGATGCAAAAAGCTCACTAAACTAAAACTAAACTAAACTTTCAAGCTAAAGTGCAACATACTTCACTGCTGACTGCACTTTAAGCAACCAAAGACTACAGATGCACATTCACAAAAAGTACACGAGCTTAGAACTCGATGTAGAAACATTGAGGCATTAATCAAATAAGTAAATACATACTATTGATGTCCCATTAGATCTTTTTACAAAGAAAATGCTGTGTTTTCCTCACCTCTCCCTATGGGCAGTGATATAAAATGACACACAAACAAATCGTAACATGTTTCTCTCTGCATGATTTCTGGATCAGCTTAAAGGTTTTCTATTAAAATGCAAATCAAAAGAGAAAGCTGATTCAGAAAGCAGAAACAGTGATAGCGGTTCCAGAGTCTCCTATTATTCATCTCAGTCCACTACAGATCGTAGGAGAACTCTGTCTCAGTCAGGTGGCCTTTACGGACACAGACAGGAAAAAGAAAAACTTGGAGTTGGAGTGGAATGTCTCTCCATAAGCCTTCATCCATCCAGCCTTCAACACCCAGCATGCTGATGTTTCAGATGTATTAGTGTTGTATACAACAACATGTAATAATACATTATACCTATACATGTAATTATAAATTATATCCAAAACATTTTGACCATTCACTGTTACATAGTGATTGATGAGTTTCTCAGAACCCATTTTGCCATTTTGTTAATTTGATTTTGACTTAGAACGAGCCAAGCTGCATTGTGATTTGAACAGAGTGCCATGGTGCTGAAACTGGTGCTGTCTAATTTATACTCCCAATGTACTTAGTTTAATCATTCTGCCTGATAGGTTTAATGACAAAAGCAGCTCACATGTCAGTCTTGTCAAAGTATAATGAGAACTGTGCTATGGCAAAGAAAAAAAAAACCTGTTAATTACGATCTCCACATGTGCTCTAACATATCACATCATTCTTTGAAGCCACCAGCGGAGTAGAGAGGGGTGTCGCGTGCTTGCTCCGCCCCTGACCTTGATATTTGACATTCTGCCTGCAATCTGCATGCTGAAGAAAAACGAAGCAACAGCAACAAAAGCCACCAGCTCTTACACAGTATCCATTACAAACAGGTGGGAGATTTTCACCATTAACACATGCCAACAAAGAAAAAAAAAGTCCTGATGGCCAGCAATGCATGAAATTACAGTCATCAATGAGAAACACAGTTACTGGATTAGGGACCAGTTTAACCATTTGGTGTAAATTAGCCCCAGGAACTCATCGAAGTAGCCTGAGGGAGGCGTATTGCATCATAACTGCACAGAGAGATGGGTGTGAATGCACAAATTGGTGTTTCTCTGGCAAAGGGGTTGGATCAAATATGTTGATATAGGACTGAACTTGTCCAGGTTTGCGCTGACCTTCGATGAGAAGGAGCAAGAAGAAACAACAGCCTCTGATTCAAACCATTGAATTTAAGCAGCATGAAATTCGCTCAAAGCAATATTGAAAGAAGGCCTTTCATGAACTAAGAAAAATAAAAAGTAAATTGACATTTTTAGGACATTCAGGTTGGAACCAGACAAGGAATTGGAGTTATAATAAATAAGAACTATCCTATGGATACATATGGATAATTGATTAATCAAACATACTTTGAGCACTGAGTTTGGACAGCTTGGTCATTAGGTTCAATACTAGGGTCTTGGGTCTGTGTCCCTGTCCGGGTGGAGTTTATATGTTCTTCCTGTGTCTGTGTTGGTTTTATCCCACAGTCAAAAAACATGGTACCTAGATTACAGGAATTGGATGGATAATAATAATAACTTCTTTACTTTGTCTATCTGAAAGTGTAGTGTCAGTATGCAGCAGCGTTTCATAATTTAAAATGAAAGATGTAGATAGATCAATGTATATAGATAGACTGATGTATGTAGTTAGCTCTCAATATCCCAATCCTGCAACCCATCCCCTAAAAAAAACAGAAACAAAAAGAATTTCAAAAAGTAGTGACCATGTCTTCATATCCATCTATCCATCACAACCGCAACCTATTTTGCAGTGTCATTTCTTCTTCCATATCTGGATGAGCCTGATTTAAGCAAAATGTAATGCAGTCCCATTTAAAACCCCACTTACTGCCTTTGGAAGAGAGTGCCATAATCACCAAAGGGCAGAAAAGAGGTAATTAAGCCATCAAAGGATTGGCCCAAATGGAAACAATCCAGAAACAGCAGTGAGTAGCCGAGGGCGATTCCACATCGATTCCATCATCGATGCCAAAGCAGTGAGTGAAACCAGACAATACTCACTCAGGTCTCAGGTGCACAGGAATCCTGATCAGAACATTCTAAGAACACAGAATTTGGTTGCCACGAAATGTGAGTGTATATAAAAGTACGTGGACAAATTCTCCAGTTTGATTATGCTGGACAACAGCATCCGAAGGTAAACTGCTTCCAGACTGGCTTGCGGGAGATACACCCAGCGCACAAGGACACATCAACTCCGTTATTCTCCACAACAAACACCCACAGAGAAAATGAAGGCAAAATCAAGCAGGCAAGCTGTCCTTCCCTGGCATGAAGCAGAAGGCTGGGACTGTTTTGTTTCAAAAGCAACAGCTGAGAACAATATGAGATTTGAACACGCTGGCCTTGTTACAGTTACTCTGGAGAAATGACAGACAATTATAATGTGAGTCACTTAGGCCAGTATGCAACAAGGAAGACAGAATAAACAAAGAGACATGCTTAAGAAAGAGAGACACTGAAAATAGCTGGAAAGGGAGATTGGTTGAGATTGGTTTTCCCTAGTGGAAGCTTTACACACATCATTTGTCACTGAGTCTTCAGGGACCTCAAGCATCAGGAGATTCAGCCTTTCAAGACCAACGGCAGAGAGATCTCAGCAGGCAGCGGGGATATCGACAGCCTGCAGAGATTTAACCAGCAGCTCACTGGTCTGTGTGGTTCTGCTTTCTTCTTTCCTTCTCCATTTTTCAAAAAGAGATTTGTACAGGTTCATGAAGGCTTAAATGATCGTCCCATCAGACTGTGTTTAAACTAGTGAGCAACTGCAAGGGAGGGATAAACTCCTCCATACTAAAGTTATCAGAGAGGATTTTAATTGTAAGACAACAGTTTTAATAAGATATAGGCTGAAGAATGAAAAAATCTTTTAGGTGTATTTAGGCGTATTTAACAGTTTATTTCCAAGAATGAAGAAGATTTACTCAAATCTAAAACTAATGCCTGTGACTAACACGGCAATAAAATACTTTCAAACAATTTTCCGTCGACTGGTGCCAGTGAGTCTTATGAGTTACTTTATTCATGCATATGCTGTCATCAGTATTGTTTGGACTAATACTGTAATAATATGTTCTGCTCTGCTTGTGAGGAAGTTAGCTAAGCCAACAGTGTGTTTGCCAGTTTCAGTCAGTTTCAATGTATTCTCAGAGAATTCTCACCTCTGTGGTACAAAGTTTTGCTTACTGGGCTGGAATTCTCATTTTTCAGTGAACTATAAGGCCACTCTCAGAAGCAATTAAATATATTCTACAACATGAGAATTTATAGGCAGAATATTTTCCATACAGAAATGTGCATTATTAGAGGTGAAGAAGTGAGCAGTGTTAAATGTATAATTAGCCACCCATTAGCACCTAGAAGTATAGTCTATTACTATAAATTAATAATAAAAAAGAAAAAGATGACAAGGAAGAATTTTGAAAAGTACCATTAAATCATGTCACAAAAGGTCTGGAATGGATTTCTCTGAAGTTTCTCTGAATATTTTATTCATTTTTTTTCAAGGGACAGGACAAATAAGACATAATGCCTCCACAGAGCTCAAAACAGAAAAAAGTTCTCTACAGCAGAAATGGCTCATTTGGTAATAACATTTTGCTTCCTTAAAATGAAAAGTTTTATATGTACATAAATGTGGACTCATTGCTGTATATAATATGCCTTTAGTTTATTTTTCATAGCTTAAATCTGTGGTTTGATATCGTCATGCTTTGTTTTGTGGAATTAAACGGGCAATAACGATGACCAAACCTGGTTTACTAGTGCTTGGTAGATTGGTTTATTAGATACATCACGATTCTTTTGCACTCTCCAATGAAAATAAATACAGTCCATGTTATATTACTGTGCTTAATATGACATTTAGGAAAGTACATGCCTTTAGGAAAGTACCTGCAACAACTAAGCTGTATTTATCAAGAGTAAAATCACAGCGAAATTGATATCGTTAATCAAGGTATTTAGCATAAATACCATGCCGATATCATACCATGTCCATATCATACAGCCCTACCTTGCAGAAATATCATTAGGTCCAACCAAACTTTTCAGGACCTAGACGCAAAAATTCCAGAGACCAGCAGAATGGAGTTACTTCCTTTGTACTGCCTGATGTAATGTAGAAATACTGCTCAGTGTCTGCATTATTCTCAGAATACTGACTTTCACAACGAGCAGCTCTTTGGATTCTAATCGCCCCTCTGCTGAAGTGCAGCTCATGTCTGCTAGGTTGCCTTTGAGAATTAGCATATAAATAAGCACTGTACTTACCAAGTCTGTCTAAAAACAAGCCCTCACTGAACAAAAAGTTGATTACATATTAACCTAACCTTTTTTCTTCCATTGTTTTAGCATTTTATCACAGCCTGTCACATTAAAGGGTATTTCCATTACGGTTCATGGATGTGGAGACACAGCAGGTCACATTTTTTTCAGTGAACACAGCAGTTTTTGTTTACATTTAGCCATAGAAATGCAAAAATAACATGTATTTTGTCACAAACCTATCATACATCTGCAAAGGTCTTTACAGTTAACATGAGGTATTGTACATACCGACAGAAACTATTTCTCTCTGCAATTGCCATGGCGACATTTTACTTTACTTCTCTCTACATTCATAACACGCTTTATTAGAAGTGTTTACACCTTATAGTGTGCAGTTAAAGTCTAAAACATGTATGTTGGTCTACACATGTGTTTGCTATCCTCCAAAAATTCATCAGCAGTCAGTTTCAAACAATGCAACGTTTGTTTGATCTGCTGAGTGATCACATGGCTCTATCCTTACGGGCGTGAAAATGCCACAAAAATCAGACCCAGCTGCCAGAAGTCCAATCGACAAAACTGACTAGTAATTCATGAAGCAGGTACCAAAAAAAGACAATAGATGTAAATGGAAATCAGGGCTGGTGAAACTTTCTAGTGAAGTAAATGGTGAGTTGCATGGTGAGTGCCTGTTTCGATATCCTCATATACTCTACAGCACTCTGTCAATAAGCGTTTTCTTTCAAACATGTCATTGAATATGTTATCCTATACTACTTAACATACAAAAATCAGTATACACCAAAACACCTGTGTTAGTAACTTTGCTAGAATACAAAATAGTCAGTATCAATCTACAACAGCTTGAAAACTGTACTATAAAACAGACCTGATGGGGTATAAGCAAACCGCACCAACCTGCAACACACCTGGAACAACACATCCAAAACACTCACAAATCAATTATGTCACCTCCTATTTGATCCATGTATTTTCTGGTCCCAAATAATCAATACTGCATTCCTTCTAAAATTGGATGGAACTATGAGGAGTACAGTTTCCAGAAGCAGCTGATCAATATGCAGTATTTATTCTCCTCCTGTGGGACATGGTCACCTCACTGACCTTCACAATAGACCTTAGTCAATACAGCTCAATAGAGCACAAGACTTTGCCTTTATATAATGATTTTAAAGAGACAAAGAGAAAGAGCTTGAATGTGGTGAAGAATGGTAATTGTGAAAAGTGCAACACATGAATCCAACTTTTTTTTACCGTTACAACCTTACAACCTTATCATAACATGTCATGACCTGACCTGTCATAATATTTGATACATCCCCAGATCTCCTTCGGTATTCAAACCAATAATATTGCAGGAATATCCCTGTTTACATCAAAGGGTATAATTATATTCCGGCTTCCCATCCAGCTGTGTGATGCACACGTGGTAATAATTACAAGGTGGTCTCAAGTCCTGCCTGAATAATCATTGACATAAATGCTCTTTGCCAGCTAACAACAGATATAAGAGGGTTTATAAGAGGGGCTGGGAGTGCAACATGTCAGTATTTTCTTTTTCTAAACTTAGAGCGGGGATCACCTTTCTCTTCTCTGATAATCACAAACACGGGAAAGTATGTTTTTCCATCGCCATTAGCCCAGGTAATCCATTTGTTTTTCGGACATCCAGTGAGGCAGGGGACACTAAACTGGTCAGAGCCTGTTGGGCTGCAGGTCATATGGCTTCAGTCCCACAGCACGTGCCCATCCAATCAACAAGCGTCTAGCACCTAGGAAATGCCACCGCTTTAGGCCCCCCTTCCGTCTCTCTGACACGCCGGCACACATGGGCACTCTTGTTAGGAGCAATAAAACTGTAATTGTAAATTTGATAGGAAAACCCAAATTGCCAGTTAATAAAATCTGATCTGTAGCATCTAGGTAATTGTACTGCTCTCGTTTTGTAAGTGCAAAGACTACCTTTCCTTCTTACATGTGTAGACCACCCCATTGTATTAGTGTTTATCAAATCAGAGGTTGTCAGTGATTTTCCAAAGAAATGTGCATTCAATATTTTGCAATACTACCATATTGTTTTTGCACTTGTCAATTTCTTTTCACCTTAAGATGTTGCGTCTGCTTACTCAGACTAATGCACACGCAAGCTCACACAATCTACAATCTAAGTGTGTGAGAATGGTCTCTTGGCAGACGACACACAGGATCTCTGTGTTTTTGAGTCTGAATACAGACTAACCATAGCAACAACCATAACCCTAACCTTAGTTGTCCGCATAAAGAGTAAAAGATGCCTATGTCAATTGATTAACTCAAAGACAACCCACGCATTCATTTAGCTGGACTTAAAAGTATGCCTACATGTCTATGTATAACATAAAAACACGTCCCCTTAACTTCTATATGGACTTAGGCACACCCAGAATAGACTCAAAGACATGCTCTCTACAGCTAGAGGCCTGCCGTTACAGCTAGTTCAGAAAACCTTCAAATAGTTTTCATACATTAACAAAAACACTGATTTGGATATTCTGGATATTTGGAGACAAAATGAAAATGACTTATTTTGTTAACATTTAACAAATTCTTAAATAAAGGTTTGCGTTTAAAAATGTGAGTTCATAAAGCTCACGTCCCTGTGTTTGCTGCCCCTGTCCCCAACATGGTCAAGAGCTCTCTAGTTCCTCTCAGTCTGACAACTGCCACTGTTCTACTAGCCTTGATGCTGCTGACCTTGGCAATTACAGACCCGCCTCTAATCTCCCCTTCCTTGCTAAGGTATTAGAAAAGGTAGCTGCTTCACAATGGCACCCATGCAGGCCAGAACACACATGCCTTTGACTCTTTACAGTCAGGTTTCTGCTTTCATCAGAGTACTGATACTGCTCTTTTAAGGGTAGTTAATGACCTTCAATCTGCATCGGTGGCTGGTTTAGCTTGGTTCACATTATATCATACTGATAAGCCGCACTTTATTCCTGCTGGCAAATTCAAATCTAACACAGCTCCAGTTTATAAATGGGTTCCCCAAGGTTGAGGTCTTGGCCCCTTTAATTTATCATATATGTTTAACTCTTTGTTCTTTGTTCTGTCACAAGAATGGTTTGCAATTTCATTTCTAAGCTGATGGATCAAAAGTCTACCTCAGTACTTACCCTCATTTCCCACCGACTAACCTACTAAATAGCTTAGAAGATGTGATCAGATTTTGTTACGTTTAACAATGCCAGAACTAATGCTGATAGGGTAGAGGGCTCTTCTGGTCATTTCTGGGTTCTTTTCAGTCACACATTACTACCATCTCCATAATATTGCTTGGTGCTGATTCATGAAAAAAAAAAAAAAAAAACAGAAAATCCAATCAAATCCAGTGTATTCATGAAAAAAACACCTATATACACACCCTTGCCTGAGATTCATCTTAGTAGTTTACTGACAACTAGTCCTATAAGTGTTGCATTCACACTCTCACATAAACTGGAGGATTCCACTGCAGGATTCCACTGCTGGATTCCACTGCTGGATTCCATTGCAGAATTCCACTGCTGGATTACAACTGCTGGATTACAACTGCTGCATTCCACTGCTGGGCTGCAGTGGCTTCTGTTTACCCTAATGGCCATTGCTGTCGATGTGCCTAATAACATCTGCTTTCCTCTGGTGACAGCACACATTTTCTACCCTACATTACAGAGCACCAGTGATTTGTATTTATTGTCCCCTTTGCTCAGAATAGCAATTTTTGTGACCATTTTAAAAGAGCACCTACAGCATGCTGCTCCACTAGGGGACGTTGGTCTTCAGACCTCCTTTCCCCTCTTTCCCTGAGGGCTTCCTCCACTCTAACATCTCAGGATTGTCTGTCAGTCGAAGACTTCCATGTTCTCCCCCTTGTGTCCTTTCCTGCTGCTGATCTGCTTCCTCGGGATCACAGGACTTCACACTGAGATAAGAGTTCTACCCTGCAGCTGTCTCTGACACTTCAGAGAACATGCGAGAGCAGACAACTCGAATGCGTGTGTGTGTGTATGTACACACACACACACACACATATATATATATATATATATACAGTGAAGGATGGAGGAAGCTGAGGCTGATGAAGGACCTCTATTGAGAAACCTTGTGTACTTTAACTCTGTGTCTCTCTCTCTCTCTGTGTCTCAGTCTCTCTCGTGTCTCACTCTCTCTCTCTCTCTCTCTCTCTCTCTCTCTCTCTCTCTCTCTCTCTCTCTGTGTCTGTCTACATATTTTGCTTTACTGCACTGCAGTTTCTTACCTGACATCTCCTTCAGATATAATAATTATAACACGTTAATGGTGATTACCAACCATCTCCTGACGTTTGACTGAATGTTGTATCATGTTTTTAATCATAAACCTAAGTAAGCAGTGCAGCGCTACAGCTGTCACAGCTAGGGAGGTGGAGCAGCACGTGGAGACGAGGTGCGTAAACAATGTTTATTAGACATGAAGTGAAAGAGGAACTCGGGAGACGTGGCAAACAGGCAGTGTTGGTCATGCTGGGTATGTGCAAAGGCTTAGATACACAGAGGAACATGTGATTGGACAAGAGCCAGGTGTGGCACATAACGAGAGGGGCGTGACATACACAGGCTGACACACACACAACCAGTACGGACACTAACCAGAAACAATGAGGGGGGGCATGGCAGACATACACACACACACACACACACACACACACACACACGTCCATGGAAACACTACAGCTACATCAGCTCTATTCCTTTCGATTGACAGATCCTGCGTAACTTAAAGTGATCAGTGCACTTCCGTCTTCATGTGTCTGTTCCTCCAGAACTGCTCCACTCATGTTTAGCGGGTTAGTTGCTCAAATACATAACACATTGTGATTGGCTGCGCCATAAATTTCACATTGGAGGAAGTGAAGGCGAAACGGCACATTTGCCTTGAGATCTGCATCTTACGTTTAATGAGCATGAGTTGGCTGCAATGTCCGTGAGGTAAAAATGGCCGCACTGCAGTGCTGACTTTGGGCCTCGGTCCGCCAGGTGTTCCTAGTGTCTGAAAAGTCCTGCTCTACCATGTACAAAATCCTGTGAGAGATATTGTCAGTTTTGGTTGGTTAGGCCAACTCTATGAAACTATAAGACTTGCTCAATCTAAAGTTGGAGGATCAGGGTGAGTCTGATTCGGAGCTGGGGTCAGAGAAGGGTTCTGAGACAGAATTCTCCTTGCTAAGGGTGAATATGGGTATTTTTAAGGTGTGTGGAAAGATCTGGGTCATACCATTTTTTTCTCTCTCCCTCTGTGTGTCTCTCTCTAATAACAGAAGAAAATGCGGAACGTGAAGAGGATGTCGCATTGTGAACCACCAGAATTTGTGCAGCTTCAGCCTGGGGGCGGGTGAGTCCTCGAAAGCTGTGATGATAAAGAGCTCCAGCGAACAATGCAGGAACAGACACGGCACAAGCAGCTGAAACGCAACCAGCAGAGCCTCATAAATCATGCCGAGGCATCTCCGAGTCAGCAGGATAAACGCGACCCAGAGCGGTTAAGCCTGAGTACCTCAAAACCACTCTCTCCGCCCAGACTCTCAAAACAATGCAGCGTATCGCCCGAAGATGCAATAAAATCTTAATAAAACTTCACTAGACTGTATACTATATACTTTTCATCTAATGTATAAAACTGTGCCACCAAATATCGTGCTGTCAAGATGCTTCTTGTTTGAACCCCATTTGCAAACTATACCAACACATACACATGCAAACCCGCGTCTGAATTTATGTTAGGAATTTATTTTAACATATCATCTATATAATTTCCTGTAGCAGCTGTTATTAAACACAGATGCAGCGCATGGTTGGCCAGTGTGTGGATCACAACCACCCTCCACCCCAGGTTCAGAGAACGCACAGCAGACAGGCGGCTGGATGCTTCTGCTCTCTCTCTCCCTGTAGGTAACAGTTGCCACTTTCTCATCTCTGTTAAAGATGTATTGCGGCCATGTAACGCACAGCCTTTACTCATGTTTCCAATGAATTCTCATCAGATGAAACATCCTCTTACCAGCTGGGGTTAATAAGAGGTGAAGTGTTCACTGTGACACTCGTTCATTGTTTTGTTCAAATGAACGAAGCCGTTCTGTAATTCAGAGCATGATTCCACATCACTCATTAGATTCAGAACGCAGAATCTCCATAAGTGGACCGCTTTGTGTTTGTGTAATCTTCATCATCTATTTAGAGTTGCCTCAAGCAACGCGCAATAAAGCAAAACACTCAATGTGTATATTTCACCGTAAAGCCATGTTTGAAAGCAAAGCACTGTTTTTAAATTCCCCCGCACCTCAGCGAGAAGACGACCCTTGATGAGTCTTAACATCCACTCTGTGAAGCTGCCTCTCTCTCTCTCTCCGCCTTCTCTCCAGCAAGGCGCAGTATCGTGGAGGATTTGTGAGACACAGTGTTCGTTGTGCTTTTGGAAAACGTTTTTAGCCTTTGAGGACCAGAACACGTGACAGAAAATATTGTTCGAGGTTTGACCGCCTGAAGTCTGGAAGTGATTATGACCTCTCTATGAGCAAACTGCAAATGTACTTTCCCTTTAGATCTGCTTGCCTACATGGGAGTTGTATGTACTTGCATGGTGAATGAGACAAATGTTTTTTGTGTTGATTGGTTGTTTTTACTCTCATAATTTACCCACTAAGTAACCTAAGCATGATAGCAGGGCTCTGAAATGAACAAAAACTCTATGCTGTGATTTATATTTTGTTACATGATTGCCAAATGTCTTAGACTATATTAAATATGGCTATGAGCCCATGAAGACTGCATAATTCTGAGAAATTTTTGTTCTCTCAATTTTTTTAATCGTATGAATTCCATGTTTCCTTTAAACACCTACAGAGTAGTAATCTGGAGCATCTGAGATCTGTCACAGCACCAAGTGAGAAAGAAAATGTGATAAAATTAGACGGCTCAGTTGCTTATTGCTGATATGACTATTGCAGTGCCTGAATTTGCAGTAATGATTATCTGGCGATATGCTGCAGAGCTACACGAGACCGGGAGGATGAGGGATAGAACGAGGTTCCTCTTCAGCGCACTTGGAGAAGATCGCTAATGGACACCTCGGCCAGCATCACTTTAAATCAGCATGTAGACGGAACTAAAACACGTTCACAATGCACGCTCACTCACTGAAATATTTTCGATGGGAGGAGCATGTTCTCTCACAGCCGTCGCACACAGATCATATCAAATGACAAAACGCTAATCTAACAGTTCCTGCCTCATGTCCTTCTTGTTTTTTTGTTGTTTTTTTTTTAAGTTAAACTAACCAAACAGCATGGACAGCAAGAGGAAAAGAGATGGTGGTAGGGAACAATAAACAAACAAAAAAGCACTCTGGAATCTGTTGTCCTGGTCTTACGGAGTTACACGAGGAGCTGCGTCCACATATGGCCCTCACCTCCCCCGTGTCCCCGGTGCAGAGACTCACACTTACCTGGAGAGAGAGAGAGAAAGAGACAGGACTCAGACTAAAACAACACATAGCCGAGCGCACCCGTTTTTAATCGCGTCTGTGTACCGAACTGTATGGAGTGTATGCATGCAGTGTGGCTTAAGTGCTTCAGTGGTACTGTTTCATTAGTGCGAGCGTGATTTCTCTTTCTATCCACCCAGGTGCGTTTTTAAGCCTTATGAAAGTAACCACCAAAAACATGTACCCTAAATGTTTTGTGACTTTAGAATACGCTTCATTTCCCTAAACAGAGTTTATTAATGTACCTGCATGCTTAAGTGCTTCTTAACAGCTAATCAAACTATCTTACTCTATCAGTGTAAAAGCTTGCCATTCTTTAATAATGGGCTGTATCCTAAATTCAGTCTACTCCCTACACCCTGTTCCCCACTACTTAATCAGCAAATAGAGGGAGGGAGTAGTGAGCTCATCCTACTCTTCGTTTCAAGTGGAAATAAATGGCAAAATGTAATTTAGAGCCTGAAAAAGAACCACACGCAATATGCATCATTTGTTCTCCCTGCGAAAAAGAGGGATTGGAGGTAGAGAGAAGGGAGAGAGAGAGAGAGAGAAAGAGAGAGAGGGAGGGAGGTGACATTCACAAACAGCAACACTTTAAAATTTTGCAGAAGAATGTGACTGCAGGTTAGCAGGGTCAAATGTCCCACTTATGATCCATTCCGTTAAGAATCTGTCCTTAGTTCCATTGAAGATATTTGCGTGTCGATTTATTATTTACACTTTCAGAGACTTTGTAAAATTGGTTTGCACTATATTTGCCTCATGATACATTTAAACAACTGGTACCATTACCTACTGTACAATAATTATACTGTGGAGAAAAAAGAGAAAGATTTTCTGTGTACATCTTATTGCTAGTGGATAATGGTCAAACTGCGCTATTTAAGAGCGATGTAAAGAGTGTACAAACAGGACAGGACACTCCTTCTGTATCAAAAGACTTTTTAGATGCAAAGCACCTGTGGGAAGTGGATTATAAGTCACTAATGGTTAATGGGCAGGAAATTAGTATTCTATTCACTGTCAGGTGTGTTGGACCAGCAGGATGTCCCAGTGGTGTTTCCCATCAGGCATTGTGTCATCACTTCTCAATGGGTCAGAATGTTTTCATTGTGAAACAAAGGGATTTGAAAATAACGACCTTCATCTAACGAGTGTGATATGAATATTAGAGACAACAGGGTGGATGTCAGGCAACCATATGATTAATTCAGCTAGTTGCTTGTTTAAGCCGAATACTCTTTATACCCTAGAGCACAGTAACTCCAGGCTTTTGCAGAGCCGCTCCTGTAAGTGACAGATAACCTCCTATACCGATAAGCACAAAGACCCGCCCCTGTAACAGATCATAGATACGATCGTATACTGATGATTACAAAGGCTGTGCTACTGTACTGTAACTTATGGTTTCACTGATATTGCATCATCTACCCTGAATCCATTTACTAAAACCATTAAAATGCCTCTCAGAACTGATGTAATGCCTTTATGTCATATCTTTTCAGTCCATTCAGTTCCTCAGTATGACCATTACTGAATGTGTGTGTGGGAAATGAGGCTAGTTCAGATACCGAGGCAATTTGTTCCATCGCTGCTGTCAGCCTCTCTCCTCTTTTGGTTCTCAATCTCTTCATCCCTCATTTGTCAAACGTTGCTTATGACATTCTGATACACTTGAAATGAAACCGACAATTTAATGTCTTGTGCATAAAGGAATCTCAGAAGTACAGAGAACAGACGTCTATGACGGATTTCTAAATCCCCCCCCCCCCCACTCTCGAAAACAGATTTCCACCACTTTGCCTCTCTGGAATATTATGGCACTCCTATCTTAAGGAATTTCATCAGAATTCTCTTAACCCTTTAATCCGTCCTATTGCAGACAAACGACAGTGAATCTGGAGTGAGAGAGACAGACAGGGGGAAGATGAGTCTTTTATTCTGACCTCTCAGAGAGGAGCACGCGAACAAATGAACATCCGTCTTGCTGTGTAAAGAACAGATGGACAGTAGGTGGACACTCAAGCCATGCCGTGGGTAAAATGGTGCTCATGGCAGTTATGATGGATTCGGAAACACGTTTCATCTGTCTACACGTATCCAACTCCTGCCGGCATCAGAAACAGCTGGATTTTATTCATCACTCTTTTTCTTATCAGTGGCGCCTGTCGACACACTGACGCTACAGTCTGACTAGGGAAGCTGCTACAAGCAGACACTGACACCTCCATACAGTTAACAACACACACATGCATTAGCAACAGAGAGGGGAAAAACAGATGTACATGTGAATTAATTAAATGAATACATCTTAAGGATCTCACCACAACACAAAATTAAGGTCAAACTGCCATTGTATAAACAAACATTGTCACACATTGGACAGAAACAGCTGAATATATGTGAACCTGTGAAGAATATCATTATTATTTACATGAAACAAAAACTGTGTTCTATAAAGTGTCCTATAAGTAAGCCAGTCAGCTCATGGCATATTCAGCCAGCTTCCCGAGTGATGATACAGGCTGGATATTTAGAGATCATCTCGAGAGCTTGACATTTATGATCTCTTTGCAGCCAAAGGGCTCGACACTGGAACAGCCAATCATAAATAACCTCCACTTTACCACAGCATGTCGGCAAGAAAATCTGATACTGCATTTAGCTCTCCTGTTTCTTGCAAGCGCCATTTGACTGGTGTCAGATTATGGGTCAAAATGAAGCTTAGAGACAATGACAAAGTGTTCAGTCAGTCATCAGTCAAGAGGTGATGTATTTTGCTGTTAGTCCCAAAGGTCTGCCCTGTCATACGAGGGTTAGTAGAAGCGATCCAACTTTTGAGTATTGTCCTCAGTTGAGAACAGGGTAGGTGAATAAGATAATCATATTTAAGGGCACACGGGCAATATCTCCCAAGAATGTAAGTGTTTGACAATAGAGGCAGATGGACACTGAAGGTCAGAACCCCCATAGGGAGGAGGCTATTTATTTACAACTTCCCCCACATTTTCCCTACTACAGAATGTCAGAGCTCTCTCCCACACACAGTCCTAAAGGTCACTTCATGTAGAGGAAGAACAGAGGGTTCTCCAGGTAAATGACTGTTCATGAAGACAACATTCTTTTTTTAATCTGAAATAACTTCAAATGAAACATTTTGAAATTATGTATTTATAGTGTTTGGCCTGTTTAAATGCCAATGTGCCAGTTCTGAATTTGGTGTTTTATTGCCCACGCCGCCACTAAAAGTATAACGTTCTCTTGTAGTGTTTCAACCCCCTACTGTAATTTGTGAAGTTCTTTTACCTGCCGAAGCCTCTAAATAAGAGTAATTATGTTTACGTTAATCTGCTACACTAATGGACTGGGCTGCAGGCACTGTCTGAGTCACTGCAGTGAAACATACCTACATCATTGTCAACATTTTAGAAGATAATGGAGAGACCATTCTTACTTAAGAATCCAGAAAATGACTTTATTTCCTCGCTGACAAACGGACTTGAGACTCAAGTTCTTAAAGCGTAGCTCCTGTGCTGCTCAACGGCTAATTATATTAATTACACACTCCATACTGGTAGCAGAGGCTCAATATGTGCAGATTGAATTAACGAGCCTGCTAAACACTAAAGCAAGACTTCGAATGAAGCAAACCCTGTAACGATTGTCTGCGGGCAACAGTGGCAACTCATTTGCTATTTACTATCACACCATGTGATATTTGCTTGTCCAACCGTTTGGCTTTGCGATTTTTTTTTTTTGAACAGCCTGAACCTGAACTCGGAAGACTGAAGGAATGACATTTGAATGCCGTGCCATATCCGACACGTCACTCAGGCACTTCTTCTTTTGTGTAAACACGGTGTGATTGAAAGGTCAGCCTTTTCATACAGGGAGGAAACTGTCCTGATTCTCCCACACAGGGTGATCCCAGCCGGGAGGCTCTTATTGATGTGTGCTCCATGCTTCTGTCTCTGCTCCCTGGCAGAGTTCAGATATCGCTTTGTGAGCTCAGCTTTCTGTAAACATCATCTTGTTCCAGAAATTCTTTTCCGCCCCACAATGCACAGCGTGCGTACGGTCTTGGAGTATGATGTGTGTGTGTGCGTGCCAGGGGCAGCTTTGTTGCAGCGTATTTTATGTTTCTGGATGGGGAATCATTGGTTTGCAAGCTCATTGGTTTGCTGAGAGAAATAATCATTTTCAGAATAACCACAATGAAGAATTCAAGATGTCACATGTCCTTTTAATGGTACCTGTTTTGATCTATTTTGTAATGGTTCTGTAATAAAGAATCTCTCTTTTGATAGAAAATTAAGTTTGGTGACAAATGAACTATGTTGCTCACTGATGCCTCTGTAGGGGTTAGGGGATAGGGGTTAGGAGATAAATAGAGGATAAGTCTACACTGCTCCCCCACACCCAAGTGGCTAGAAGATGAACAATTCATGAAACCCTCATCACTCACGGACCAACATTAAACTGTAAATCTCTGCCCTGTTTTTTCACTACAATCTCTCTCTCTCTCTCTCTCTCTCTCTCTCTCTCTTTCCTCTCACAGACACACACACACACACATATTGGCAGAACACACACAGACTGACAGCACTCTGGCTACTCGACTACCAGCACAAGATGAATTGATGTGTTTACATGCTAGTTGTGCTGCAACTACAAACAAACCACAACACTTGAACAGAAAAAAATAAGTTGTATTCCCATTTGATTAGATTCTGACATAGATTTGACCAACTTTGATTGGTCAAGAGGAGAGGATGTCCGAGGGTCAGTGCATCAGTGGTCACATCATCAGAACGCCATGATTTCCTCATCAATATCAGTACATGAAGAACCGTCGACAGCACAGTGACAGAAGGAAAGATGCAAAACTAAATCACAATCACAATAGTTACAGGGTACTTTCAACAACTGCAATAATACACTTTTATTGATTGCATGCAGACATTTCAGGAAGCATTATTCTTTTTAGTACACATTTTGTTCTAAAGTCATATAAAATGTTTTAGTAATCTTTCCACATATTGTGAACAAAATCAAACAAAATTCACAAAAATGAAATACAACAAAGACACTTATTTACAATTTATCTACAATGGTTTTCAAGTTGCATTAATAACTTAAGAATAATGTTACAGTCACAGTGTAACAGTCACAATGTTAAATATGTGGTTTTCATTCTAAATTGATGATTTAAATAAGCATTATGAATTCCTTATACTTCAGGCACTGTCTGCTTACACTGCATAGTTCTCATCTGTGCGTGCCATAGTATGTAGTCTGAGAGGTGACTTTATACATACCAACTGTGACAGAGATAGTGTCAAAACATGGTGGAAGTGTGTACAGCAGCAGAAGGCTGCTTATTTGTGAACATGTGTTTGCATATACAACTGCAATCACTCTGATTTCTTACAGAACTTTATGACAAAGCAAACAAGCTGTAACCAGGAGCTGAGGAGTTATTGCGCCCTGACTGGAGTCTCGTGGATATCAGTACCCTTCTACAAACAGCCACGCCCCCACACTAGGATGCATCTATTTACCTGGAATGCGACTTAGAGGTGTGTTCACATATGGTGTGTCCAGAAGGTGTGTTTGATAGAGGTGTGTCCACATATGGTGTGTTTGATAGAGGTGTGTCCACATACGGTGTGTTTGATAGAGGTGTGTCCACATACGGTGTGTTTGATAGAGGTGTGTCCAGAAGGTGTGTTTGATAGAGGTGTGTCCACATACGGTGTGTTTGATAGAGGTGTGTCCACATACGGTGTGTTTGATAGAGGTGTGTCCAGAAGGTGTGTTTGATAGAGGTGTGTCCACATACAGTGTGTTTGATAGAGGTGTGTCCACAAATAGTGTGTTTGATAGAGGTGTGTCCAGAAGGTGTGTTTGATAGAGATGTGTCCACATGCGGTGTGTTTGATAGAGATGTGGTGTGTTTGATAGAGGTGTGTCCACATGCGGTGTGTTTGATAGAGGTGTGTCCACATGCGGTGTGTTTGATAGAGGTGTGTCCACATATAGTGTGTTTGATTTGTGTCCACATATAGTGTGTTTGATAGAGGTGTGTCCACATATAGTGTGTTTGATAGAGGTGTGTCCACATGCGGTGTGTTTGATAGAGGTGTGTCCACATGCGGTGTGTTTGATAGAGGTGTGTCCACATATAGTGTGTTTGATAGAGGTGTGTCCACATGCGGTGTGTTTGATAGAGGTGTGTCCACATGCGGTGTGTTTGATAGAGATGTGTCCACATGCGGTGTGTTTGATAGAGGTGTGTCCACATATAGTGTGTTTGATAGAGGTGTGTCCACATACGGTGTGTTTGATAGAGGTGTGTCCACATACGGTGTGTTTGATAGAGGTGTGTCCACATATGGTGTGTTTGATAGAGGTGTGTCCACATACGGTGTGTTTGATAGAGGTGTGTCCACATATGGTGTGTTTGATAGAGGTGTGTCCACATATGGTGTGTTTGATAGAGGTGTGTCCACATATGGTGTGTTTGATAGAGGTGTGTCCACATATGGTGTGTTTGATAGAGGTGTGTCCAGAAGGTGTGTCAGTTGTGGTGCTATAAAAACTTGAAATCCATATGGTGGCTTTGTGCTGTCTGACCAAAGTCCTGCAGTAACACACACCATCCTGTAACATATGGAGGGGGGCCATATTTTCACTCTTTGTCCTCCATACAGGGTCCAGCCCTTCCCCACGCTGGGCTTCACACCATCCCTTCACAGCGGGAGGGGGGGGGGGGGGTCCTTTAGCCGTGAGTACACTCCTGATGGCTTCACAATACCATCCCATACCATTTGCAACCTCACTCGGCCTTGAACCAAGTCTTTGAAGTAGAAAATATGTGCTCTGCCCACCAGACCAAAGATTCAGCTTTCTGCTACAGTTGCCACAGCACACATTTACCCTCCAGAGTGACAGGATCTGTCACACTGCCCTTCAGGGGATGACAGTCACGTGTAGATATGACACATACATCCATAATCTATAAATACATAGCAGGTCTTTTAGATACATTAGTCGGCCTGTGTCTCTTTGTATTACATTCTTTATGGAAAGTAACATTTTGACTAATTATCTAGCACTGCTACAAAGGCATAGAGAAACACTATCAAGTGTTTGTTCTGCTGAGGTCAGACTTTATGTTATTCATTCATTCATCTTCGAAACTCAATCAATCCAATTAAGGGTTACAGGAGAATCTATTCCAGCATAGGGTCCAAGGCATGCAACCAGTCTCAGACAAAGCACCAATCCATCACATGGCGCCTACGGTGCGGCTTAATTTAATTAACCCAACACATTTCTGGAATATAGGAATCCCACACAGGCATAGGAGGAACGTGGACGCTTCATACATGCAGAAGCCAGGCTGGGATCCAAACACGGGTCAGTAGAGCAGGGAGGCAGCCATGCTAACCAGGCTACTGCTAAGCACTGCCTACCAAACACCAGCGCAGTGTTTGAAATGCATCAGATATAGTAAAATGTCTTTTGCTTTTTTGGGCACGCCGGTGTTTAGCTACAGCAAACCTATAGTGGAATACTGTATATCTTTATGAGTTTGTCCTAAGCATGCGTGCGCCTCATGAAAAAAACCTTTAATTTAAACGTTAATTGAGTTTCAAAAAATACAAAGTCATTAATCATGTTAAAGTTGTCTAGACTCCTATGTAATCAAAGTGGCTGTAATGATGTTGTTGGGGTGCTGTCTCCATCCAGACTGCACAGCAGGACAGAATGGCCCTTTCTGTAGGGTTTATACCTCCACCATTCTCCTCTCCTCTAGAGAACTAATCAGCCTTATGCTATGAATGCACGCTTGATGTTTTATGAAACTAAAAGCAAGGTCACTACAGTACATGCTACGGAGACAGATGAAATGCTCTGCCATGCTCTGTACAGTGACCTGAAACATTTACTGTTAATATAATATTAATGTACTTACAATATTGCCAAATTACCAGTATATAGCACTGACATACAATTAGGAGATTGCATGGTCAAACAGATGTTCCAGGAATAGTCGTGATTTATTAATGTAATCCGGTCTGAATACACACACTGCATAGTACATGTGAAAAGTGTGAAGTTCAGCTCTACTTTGGATAGAATCACAGTAAGAAAACCTCCAGCTCTTCTCAGGTTCAAATCTTTTAAGAGTGGATTCTGTTCTCCAGCCAAGCTGGCATCATTAACACAGCACAACAGCTGCCAAGTCCGAGCTAAAAAAGGGTTCTTCATTTTAATTTGAGCGAGGTCTAACAAGCGTTATTGTCAAAGGAGAGATTTAACAGCTTCAAAGGAGAGACTTCTCAGTTTGTCTTTCATCGAGGGATACCGTCCTAAATCTTTCTCAAGAGAGTACAGGTATGTTCTTTAACTGTTTTAACATAAATTTAAATATAAACTCATACAAGGTTCCATTTTTGCCATCGTTAAGAAAAGAACAAATAACCACTTCCTGTTTAACTCCAGTTTTACTTCCTGACTATTCTGGAAGCTGCCTGATTTGCACACTCGGTTAGCCGTGGGAGAGGGAGGATACGGGCGAACACTCGTGAGTGAGTGGCAAAGGCTTGACGCTGAGTGACTCTCAGCCCCGAACGGCCAGGCAAAATGGGCACTCTCCACCAGACATCATATCCTTCAGGCAACAAGTTCGAGTTTGTGCTTAGCATCGTAGCAAGGGTACAGCTAGAGCTGAAATGAACTTCAAAGCCACGCCAGCGTCAATTCAGGGGACGAACTTCCATTAGCATTCTCAAAACCTGTCGCTAATGCCACAGTTCCACGGCCCAGCTGATACCAGCACTACAGCCCCACACAGTCCTAATATTTACCAGACGTCCCCTTTAAGTCCATTTATCAGCATGCGCTTGCTCAATATCTGCATTTACTGTCTCATGAGAACTTGCATAATAAATGGACTACAACAGAAAAAGCACATGCCTACTCAGGCTCAGTTCTTCTGGCATATTTTAAATATTCAGAGATGGAGGGAGACTGAAGCCAGAACAGTTCGGTGAGCAGAGGGAGAGTCTTTAAATAAGAGTCTTTAAAGAAGCACTCAAGATCAGCTACAAACAAATAAGGGGCCATGCAGATGACAGGAATAAATTCATAAATCTCAGTTAAACATAATAGGGTCTAAGCAGGGCCTAAAAGTACATCTATTTGAAAAGAAATAATTGAGTCTTAAATGATCATGGACCTAAAGTCATATATTCTAAACAAAGGAAAACTATGCAAAAAAAAATCTTGATTGAAGTACCTCTCTATATATATATATATATATATATATATATATATATATATATAGTATAATAGTATATAAAAGTAGTATATAACAGTGTGTATCTCACAGTGTGGGTTTTGTGAGATACTTTATGTCATACATGCCTGATGTTTATTGGTGTGGAAGAAGGGCTTGTTTAGAATGTAACTCCCTAGGAACTGAGCGATCAGTATTGCTTCAGCCTCCATAGGTCCTGAGATTAATGCATGAAGCACAGCTGTGTTACAGAACGGCAGACATGATTGTCTATTACCATAATTTCATTTGTTTACTTAGCCAGAGAACCCTAATACCATTGCATCTGTTTTGCTATTGGGGTCCTTCTCTTATTCAGATTAATTGTGGTATTTTACAGAACATCACATTGCTCTGACTGATCACATGCATCTAATAGCAATGTGACCTCCATAAAGAGTTCACTTAGATTTAATGCCTTTGTTTAATGCACATGTCTGTAAGGGAAGGAGTTGGAGGACAGTCATAAACTGTATTTATGACAACATGACGATTGTGGAGTTTTCTCACATGCTTTTTTGAGGAGATTTTCCCTCCTTAAGCAGGTCATTACTATGATCCTTGACTGCTTGGTTCACCATCACGTGCTTGTAAGCATGCGGTGTGACAAAATGTCTTTGAATTCTGAGCAAGGCTGCGATGATTTTCGTTTACCCAACAGTAGACGTAGCTATCATGCATTTATTTACATTTGCACTGACTTATGCATTCTTATTCTTTTCATTTGTACCGAAGCCTCATGATACAGAGACGAGCCAGCAGGCTTCCTCTGTGTGCTGTGTGCACTGCTCTGACCCTACATGAATGCTCCACGGGCCAGGATGAGGTTTTCATCCCTGTTAAACATGGTGCATGACTCCACGAGGCTCCACCGGATCTCTGCTGAGCTCCTCCCATTTCCACTTCGCTTGTTAGACCAACATTTGTGAAGAGGACCTACTGGTAAGGACAGATATGGTGAAAAATGTGACAGGAAGTCAGCAGCCTTGGGTGAGCTTCAAATTCTGAGAGTAGAGACTTTTTGAAAAGTACGCACATTCTCAAGTTAAATGTCCTTATCTGCCTAAGAAATAATAGTCCTGAGGTTTAGGCTGTTGTTTTAAAGGTCTCATCCTCCAGGTGACAGAATAGTTTGGCATTTGGGCCCCTGACTAGGATGCCATCTAGGATCACTGTAACTTGAAAGATACCTAGTAAAAATACCTAGTAAAAATACCTGGTAAAACCAGATGTATATACCTGAATTGTGAGTCTACAATTGTTTGTATTTTGTCTGAGACATACTTATTAGACTGCATTAAATTTCTCACTTTCACTTGATAAAACCTTGAAATGGATATTGCTGCAGGCTTAATGCACTGTTGATGCTCTGTTGTTTGTCCAATGGGCGTTACCCACTCCGAAAACTGAACAGGTTCAATTATCTTCTCATCTTGTTGCCATCATCCTGTTGTATTTTTTGCCCAACAAGTGCTTTCTAGGCATACAAGACTGGTCTGCATTCGTAAAGCCTGTGTGGAGTGTCAGTAACTTGGCTGACATGCCCTTGAGCCACCCAAACTCTTCCTTGAAAACTTTTGACAGTTTTTTTTCTATCCTTTTCCAGAACCTTTTTTCCAGTGCAGGTCCCAAGGCAGTAGCCACTTCACCGACTGAGTGGATTTCTTTCTACAGTGCTTGAAGCCACACTCATCCCAGCAGGTTTGGACCTGGCCCTTCAATTACACTCATAGTCCCTGGAACTAAAGCGCTTTTCCATAGGTTTTCCTTTTCTTTCCTAACTTTCACTGGTGTCACTGAAGTTCTAATCTTTATTCTTTATACTGCAAAGCTGCCATCGTTTTCACACATCACTCCTGATACACTCAGTGTTGCCAGTTAAAAAACTGGGCTGGTTCTAGTTGTTTTTGTACACTTGTTTTTGTACAATTGTTATAGTACACTATGAGAACACTGTTATAGTACACTATAAGAGCACTGTTATAGCACACTATGAGAGTACACTTATAGTACACTATGAGAGCATTTCCATCAAATTTCTCATGCAGTCACCCACTGAACTGGACTCCAATCCACAGCATTCACTTGCTCAGAGCCCTGCTTCCTTTATTAGTCTGATTATTAATGACCTGTTCTAAATTGTCCCTCCATGTAAGCTATGTAAGTTTGTTTCCATATCCCCGAATGAAGTCTTGTATGTATGTTTTTTCTCTGCGATTTGAAGCCTTCAGTCTTCCTTGTGCTCATCATCATCATCATCACCTGTGCGTATTACCTGCTTTTGTCACATTTTCCCATTTGAATGACCCTGTTTGGTTCGTCTGTTGGTTTATCTTCTTCATTGTTTTGGAATTTTGCTTTTGGATTATGAATGTTGTACTCCTGCCTACATTATTTATTTTATTTACTTTTGATAAATCTAATTGATTTTACATGTGTGAGCAGTTCTCATCTCTCATGCCCTTGACAGGAGACTTTCCTGCAGATGGAGCCGGCAGGTAAGGGCCTACCTGAAGTTAACGTGGCTCAGGGGCAGCTGCTCACCTCCCTCATTACCAGGGCTGAGCAGCTGACCAGGCAAATGCAGCAACTTGCCTCGCTCTGTCCAGCTGTTGCCGAGCACTCTCATCGACTGTCTCCCGGCGAGGCACGTCCCTCACCTCCACCTCCTGTGGAACCCTTTGTAGACACTTTCCTTCCATCTAGCCCTGCAGGATGAATATGATCACAGTTCTTCTGGTTGAAGAGGCTTCTTGCTTTAATGGCCACCAGCCCCCATGTTTCGACACTTCTCGTACCACCTTGGTTATAATCACAGCTCACCAGTAGAACCCTAGGCAAATACTGTCTGGAACCAAGATACAGAGGACATCAGGAACATTGATCATTTTAAAGACTTTTAAAGATCATTCCCTTGTGAGGGAAGAGCTAGCAGTTAGCTACTTGTCTGTCTGGAAACCACAACATTTGAGAATCTGTTCAGAGCCCATTAGATATTATTTCACCTCCATCATCTCAATGACTACTCTACTGAACTTCTTGAAAGAACTGTCCCCCCCCTACATCCTGAGCCTAGCCTCAGTCCTTTCCCACAAGGAAAGCCATAGATGAGAAGATTGTGGAGGCATTATTATTACAGTGAACTCTCTCATGCCCTTTGACCCCTTGGTCTATGAGCAGTGACAAGGCACATGTTACATCACAACTCTGCCAGCCGGTGTAAGCCAGAAGAGGATGAGTTATGCTTCTTCTCATGGTTTCTTCCTCTTGATCTCAGGGTGTCTTAGCTTGCTCATTTTATATATGTATATATATATATATATATATATATATATATATATATATATATATATATATATACATACTTTGTATATATTTTGTTTATGCTGTATATATATATACATATAAATTATATATGGTATATAAACCATATATATATTTTCCAGCATTAGGGGTTTCCTCACCTCTGCTAAAGGAAGGCTTCAAAAGCCCCATTTGGAGCCTCAGCCTGAAGTAGCCATCCAAGTCCTGAAGAAAACTTAAGACTACTGCACTTAAACCCCCAAAAGCCATTTGTGTTAAAGGTTGTGGCAGTTTTTCCACAATGTTCCGAAGAGCCTTTCAAGGCAAGGAAGATTTTTTACGTATAGCACTTTTCATACACTGTGGCAATTCAAAGTACTTTACAGAGGTTTCTATTTACCCCTTTTTAGCCTTTATTCATCATAAGCACCATGTTTACTCAGATGTGCAAAAGTCCTAAACACCCATCGTGATCATTATTTTAGTTGCTTCAGTTTCCAAATTTCTTATTATCCACGCTCGAGGAACACTAGGAATGAGATGTTGTCCTGACTAAACAAGCCTAATATGCCTGATCATAATCTTCATCCCATAGCTACTCTTCCTTCCACCTGCAATCAGGGAACAGAATGATGAAACTAGAAATGCCCTGTCAGAGGAATCTTCGCCAAATGACTACCCTGCTGATGCAATGTATTTCCCTAGTAATTTAGAGATAGGGTAATCACATGGATTAACCTGTAATTCACTCTGCCTTAACTTCAGGACAGTCCAGGATGGTCAGCACTCTACAGTTCGTGTCCTCATGATATTAGAGGGAGTATATATTCAAGTCCAGTGATTTGTTTCCTCATGCTCAGTTTGTGCCCCAAAACCTGCTTGCCAAGAATCTCATTCACTTTCCATCCTGGAATGCCCCTTGTCCTGGGCATTGATAGACTTTGTCACCGATTTGCACCCCTCCTATTATCATACTACCATTCTCACAACACAGTCTGGTTATGTACACCTGTTACATCAATTCCCTTGCCTGTATTAACATTTGCCTTCTTAACTGCTGAGCACCTGGAACAAAACATATTTCACATTTCTGGCATTCAGAAAGACTTTCTTTCCAACTCACAGAGCAGACTGAGAGAAGTTTCTGAACATGTGACTTACTTGCACCATCTATTATCATTAGTGTTAGCTTCCAGTGAACCGCTCATAGATACAGATCATAGAGGAACTAGTGCCATATTGGTACTGGATTATGGTATGTAACCCTTCCTTTCAGTGCATGCTAGCTTATTAGCCCACTTCCATCCCAAGAGCTCCCACTGACATGCCAGCTGTGGATGAGACAATTAAGTCAATTGAGTAGGGTTGGGGAAATTCCCACCATTGCCAGCAGAAAAGTGAAAAGCTGACCACTGCCACAACCCTACACCGATCTGCCATCCTGGAGATGGGTCTTGCTGTCTTTGCGGGGCCTGTGTTTCCTGGGGGTAAGTGGTAAGAACACGAACTGATAAGTGCACGTTTCCTGTGAACGTCTGTATATCTGTCTCATTTCCTGTACATCTTTTAAAGTCTTATGTAGCAGGAATGCTAAGTGTTATACTTAACTCCTGTCCTTTTGGGGCTGGGTGGCTATGCCGCACCTTATGCACCTTATCGACTCTCATCACTAAGGCAACAGACTCCAGTATCTCATCGACTGTGAAAGTTCTAATCCTGTAGAGAGGTGCTGGGTACTGGTTGTGGATGTCCTGGCAAAATTCACTCTCTCCTGGCTATGTCTCATAACCCATTTTTATTTCCCATATTTCTTTCTTTCTGGACAGTACCTGGGCACAGTTATGGGTCATTTTTTCTCTTCCAGGCAGTTTATGCAGTTCTGGCTACACAGCTCATGAACCTCCACTCTGTAGCTCCCTTGACTTCCGATGCATGCTTGGCTCATAAGCATTAAGAGTGTGGGATAAAGGTACTGTACTGTGAATGTATAAAATACAGTGGTGAAACTGGTAAAAAATAAATGTCAACATAATTTTGATGAAAAATATTTACATTAGCTTGGACAATGCTATGATCTGTTAGATGTCTTGTTGGCATACGAGTCTTTTATACTCAAATATATGTATATGTATAGTATGCATATATAGTAAGCACAAATTATATATTGCACTAAATCTCCTTCCAATGGAAGGAGTCATTGTAGTGTTAAGATCATCTTAAATGAGATACAGTGTTCAGTATAATATTCGCTCTTCCATGTACAGATGATCTTTGTTTTCTAACTCTTTTGGGGATCCAAGCCCTGAATTGTTCTGAACATGTTATCAAAGTACGCATCCAACTCTGCCCACACGTAACGCTCAGGGACCAGACGGACACAAAGGATCCAAGTGCAAGGAGATGTTCGGATTTTTATTACCATTTGTTGCTAGGCAGACTAGCAAAAACAGTGAAAAGATCTGACTACATGGATTAGCAAACAAATACAACAAATACATCTAGGATCGAAAGAGCTGCATAAGGTCTGGAGTAGGGCTGGGGAAGGCGAGATCAGCAACAATCCTAGGGGCAGGCTGGAGACGAGGCCTTGAGGGAAGAAGAGGGTCAAAACACGGGCAGACAGGACGAAAAAGAGAACGCTTGGTAAGCAACATGAGTTAGCAATACTTCGCAATGAAGAAGTGTCTTGAGGGTGTTTTTAAAGACAGGTAGGGGCGTGGCTAACTGGGAGGAGGTGTTCTAATCAGTACTCTGGAGACTGAGACCAGGAGTTTCGGGATGTCGGGCCTCTAGGTGGAGCTACAGTCTCGCTGGAGTGAGAGACGTTTCTGACACCACGTCTCCTCTCTTGAATTCAGTCTTTATCTTGGTCACATATCCGCCACTGTGTTAGTCACAGATATTTAGATTATATGCGTTTACATAGTTAGCCAAACTTCCTCAACTTGAGTTAAACCTAAAAAACATTACATGTGTTTTTCGTATTTAAGATTTATGTATTTGTGTACACACTTTGTCAAACTTTAATGGGCATTGTTTGTACGCAATTCCAGCATTGCCCCAGTAAGTGTCTCCCTGTTTACTCTTGCTATAGTTTTCTAGTTCTTCTGTTTTTACATTATGCAGATGGATTCAGATGTTTTGTTTAAAGGTTTGTCATGTTTACTTGTCCAGCATCTTTCATTTTATTATTTTTTTACATCTGTTACATCTCTGTACATCCATATCTGTTAAGTGAAGTTGTTATACCAACTGCTAACCACAGTAAAAGATTAAACCCCTTCTAAAATTCTGAAAAAGGCTTTTCAGTGTAAATTAAGTACTTTCTTATAGTGACATTCAATAAACACCAGTCATTATCTCTACAAAACAAATGCAAAATATGCGATTCCCCAATGTTTTCTATACTCCATGTCAGTCAGCCCCTGAGAAACATATGAGGCTAGAAAAGGAAGGAAGAAGCACCCGAGTGAGCAATTCTCACCACTCCACTGATGATTACACTTCCACCCTGTTCCAGAAAATTATCCGTCTGTGTCTGTGATAGTACTAAATGGAAAGAGGAAAACAGAGGTAGAGAAACCTGAAATTAGTTAAAATGTAATAATGAAACTACTGGGGAAAAATGAAAATGTAATGGAAAACTAAACTACGTCCAGGAGCAGAATTATCCCCATTTAATTCGTTCCAGGATTTGTAATAAGTAATGGGGGGGGGCACTCGGTACTCTGCATTGATATTCAAGATGAGCAGCACAAGAAACACCAATTTTAGAGCCACTCGAAAGGTTGAGCAAAAGACATCAGGCAAGCGAGGCGAAACCCAAATGGAAGTGACAAAGTGACAAACGAGAAAGTGAAGGAATAAATAACATGAACTTTTGTACCTCTCCAGTACGAAGTTCTTCTTTGACAGTTAAAGACAATAACCTTACACACATTCAACCCCATCCCCACTCCATCCTCACCCATTCCTACCCATCCCCACTCCATCCCCACACCATCCACATTCATTAGCCCCTTAGCACATTCTGTCTCTCCCATGCTGGGGAATTTGGGCTTTGTAGTAAAAAAAAATCACATTGGATTCTCCACATTGATTCCTCCTTCACTGACCCACATTATATTCCATAATTACAAACAGCACATTATTCAAATCTGCTAATAAATATGTATCAGGCAGTTAGATTTGCAGTTGGCTTCTTTGCCCTCTGGTCATGGGATTTAAGCCATTTTTCTGCAACTGTTACAATGGCACAAAAGAGCCCTGGGATGAATTTGGAGAAGATTTGAAATGGAATTGGGAAATTGCAAAAGCCTAAAAGCAGAGATGGAACACATTTGAACTTAATGACCAAAAGCTTCATCAGTCCAAATGAAGTCACTGAGCTCAGTCAGAAATGCTGCAGAGGCTAACCCCCCCCCTCCCCATTGTTACATTGTTGTAGTTTTTTATAGATGTCATCATTAGAAATTCGTTTGCATAAATATAATAAATCCAAAGAAGTATCCAGATGAGTATCTGAAGTGTACTGTAGTGAAAGATGTAGAACTATTCAAAATTGTAATGAAGTACACAAGCTTTCCAGAGAAATAGAATGATTCAGAAGAGGGTCTTCAGCAGCCATGCAAGTAAAGTGCTTCTGAAGTTCTTGGAGGTGTTTAAATCAGAACATTTATTCCATGGGGATCTAAAGTTCCAAGAGTTTAGATCACTTCTTTGTCTGAGTTTCACAAATTCATTACTGCCAAAGCTACAACTGGCCATGCAAAAATGTAATTAACCTAATGTCCACTAGCATTAAAGTGGACAGGAAACAGTAGATGTAGCTAGTATAATTTACAAGATGGATTCTCACTTTTTAAAATCCTTAAAGATTTTACACTGTCAGTGAAGTTGGACTAAAATAATAAGATACCCCATTTGGATTTTTTTTTTTGCAATGGCAAGTTTATTGCCATTCTTTCCTAACATAGAATGTGATGTCATGAGATGTGTGGTCAGGGGGGGGGGGCAATATCTGACCAATCATATCATCGAAGGTAAAAATAAACATTGATAAAGAAATATTAGTATTTGTCTACTCGGACATGCTAAAAATTTAATTTCTGAATGATTCCAATTATTTCAATTATTTTTTAATAATCAAAATCGATTAATTATGTATGTCCTGTTCAAAGTGAGAGGAGAGACATTGAGGTTCACCTCAGATTGTGCAATCCAATACAAACTGGGTTGAGCCTATGGGTTGCTTTCTCACTCTTTGTCACCAGTGTAATGTTTTAAGACACTTTTGAAGACCTTGGAAAACCTAGCTTCATTGGTTTACATTACATTGGTTAACAATTTCCAGTCCTATATTTCTTAATTTAGCTAGATTCAAAGATGGGAGGTTTAGGAATTCTAGATTTTGTATATACACATTTCCCTCTCGCCTTTCCGGGCAGTCTTTTTCCTTTATGCTGGGAACTTGAAAGTCCTGCGCAGTATCTTAACTGGTCCCAGGACTGTACACTTCTGGATGGAGATTGTTGTTTCTGGGATCTGTTGGAGCTACTATCTGATGATTGGTAAAGCATACAGTAGGTACTGATAGATTTAATCTTTTTCTTATCATTCAGCTGGCTTCTCAGGACTTGCCTCACTCTCTGTAACCTCAACATCTGTTGGGTTGCCTTCTGGTAGTTCAGTCTTCTCAGTTTAGGCTACTTTTCCTTTCATTGAATCTTAGGCTTTCTAGTAGTCAGTCCAGGTGGTGCACAGGTTGGTCTGTCTGGTCCTACAGTCCTGGGTAACTGTTTTGTCAACCAGTAGCTGGTGATTGGCTCCTCTGGTGTTCTGGAGCCTTTCTGGGCTCGCTCATGTACTGAGCTATGTGTCTACTCATCTTTGCCACAATGATGCCTGACAGGAGTTTCCATATTGTGCATGTGTACTCCTCACATGTGTGTTTGTAAGCTGTACAGTTTGTTTTAGGAAGGCTGTCCTCTCCATGTTTTCTGTTTTGGAAATATCTTTATGCCAGGATGTCCTATGGTCCATGTATATTTCAGAGCTGGGTGAAATTTTACATGTGCATAGTAAAACTCCCTGGTTTCATTAGTTAATGCTAATGAGTCAATTCATTTGAATAAATTCAAATGAAATAAACAAAGGAATACATAATTCTTCTGGAGTTTAAGAATTTTCGCATTCAGAGTTTTGTATGTGTCCTTTGACCTCCGATTTAAATCACAGACATTTTCATTTGCTATTAATAATATATTGCAACTGAGGACCAACTACTGAGCAAAAGGTCTGTATCAAAGTATCTTTTTGCCCTTGAGAAAAATAGAACAATTTCTCTACCATAACAACCACAGTGTGACCATTTCTGACAGTCCTGAAGTAGTCTGAGAGCTAAATTAATGATTTTGGTATGTCTCTTTGGGGAACAGTAGTAAGTAAATGACTGTGAGTCCAAAGGCATTTTTTTCTTGGTATATACCAAGAAAAGAAGTGATCGAAGTGATTCAACATTTTAGTTCTTCTGAGCACAAATTTTCATTCCTATGGGGATACAGTTATCACAAAAAGTAAAATTCTCAAAACAGGCTTGTTCTGTCAGCTGGAGGTGGGACATCTCATGGCTCAGTGAGACCTCCTCCCCTGCCCCCCCTGCATCAGAAGTGCCACATTCACTACACTCCCTCAGCTAAAACCTCACTTCGTGCTTAGTGTAGAGCCTGGCATGAAGGTGTCTCCTCGCAGTGTAGACCCTGGCACGAAGGTGTCTCCTCTCAGTGCAGGTCCCAGAGCACTGAAATGATACACTTGTGTCTTGCAGAGATGATTTCACCTTAGGCTCAGAGGTGTCAGAGACATGGCCGTTCACAGTCTTTTTGCAAAACAGGCTTGGACAGAACAACACCCAGTTAACAAATGAACACACACACACACACACATTACTGAGACTTCCTCAGAAACATCCAGAGAATTTTATGAAAGACCCATCCATTCATCCATCTGCTGAATAATACCAGGTCAGCCATGTGCAAATTCAGAATAGCTTGTGCACATAGAATAATCTTCAACAGATCTCTTAAACAGACCGGAAACCTTTTAATAAAAGAAACGTCCAGCAACATTTTACTTAAGGACAGTGTTCATAAAGCTGGCATAAGCCTTTCTTGCCAACTGACAAACCTACATAAAAAAATCGAATTCTAACTGATTTTGTCAGTTATATAAGAGTACATAATTGGTGTTTGTTTATTCTCCACAAAGAACACCACAGCACAGTGAAGAGCAGGACCACAGCATTATGAAGAGCAGGACCACAACACAGTGAAGAGCAGGACCACAGCATAATGAAGAGCAGGACCACAGCACAGTGAAGAGCAGGACCATGGCATAATGAAGAGCAGACGCAATGCCAAACGCAAAGAAAAGCAACGGGCACCGACGGTAACGCTCATGACGCGTACACGCACCAGAGTTTGGGAGCAAAATGGTTTCACTGGCAGTAAACACCTGGGGGGGGTCAGCAATACGGAGAGCGAGAGGTACGCATGGCACTGCACAAACATTCCTGTGGGCTTAAATAAGAGGGAGAAACAATAGACAAGGCGCAGGTGAAAGTGGTAAGTAATCAAGTGAATGGGAGCAGGTGCGGTGTGTGCGAGATAGCGGGCATGTCCCTCAGGCTGGGTGCCAGGCACACTATGACTATAATGTTAGAAAGGCCATCCTTATTAAAGTGTCCTCAAACATTCTTACTGCTTTCCTGTGTCTTGGTGAATATGTAAATAAAAGATTCAGTGTCATTTTGCCAGCAACCTTGCCATCTGGATAACTGTAATCTGAGTGAATATCAGACTGTGGAATGACTATATTATGCTATATATATATATTTTTTACTAACAGTATGATACCTATTGATTTGCCAACTAAAATTCTGAGTATCTGTCAGCCTGCTTTGTAATGAACTTATCCTGTACAATTGCCTACCATATGTATAGCTAAGCATATCATGTTAGTGTTAAGAATCACCCAGTTGCATCTTTGTCTCTCTCGCTCTATCTCTCTCCCTCTATCTCTCTCTTTCTCTCTTTCTCCCCTTGTTGTGAGAAGGTGCTACTAGGCGCCCATAGCTCTCTCCTCTCCTGTCATTGTAATGGCAGGATAACTGTTCCACAGAGAGCTACCAGAACACTGAATAAATATGTGACGGTTTGACATGCTCTCCAAGGAACGTTGCCGTGGTAATTGTGTAGCAGAAGCTCAGCACTTTTCAGCCTCCTCCTCCTCATACAACCACCAAAGACGAAAAAGTGATGAGATTGCGCAGAAACTCTCCACAGGCGGCTCCAAATGATATGAAAGAGTTAATCTGTGTGGGCAAATCAAACGTAGCCGAGGACATAATGCTCGCTTGCAATGCTTATGGCGTTACCACTGCTAAATGGGCAGCTCAGTAGCACTGAGGTTAATAAAGGGGCAAGACTGGACACCCACTGAACAATACCACCACAAGTCAGTACTGCTGAAAACACATCATGAACAGAGGAAAAGACCTTGTTTGAATTCTATACAGTCAGAAAAAAAACTGTTAGGAGCAGTTCTGGTTCACATTTTTAACATGCACATACACACGTATGCACATAACAGGCATGCATGCACAAACACATACACACGGACACACGAATGTAAACAGCACATTCCCTTGTGTGTTCACTGCTGCACCCTTTGTATCAAACTCGTGCCAAAAGGTAAAAAATGTGATGGTGAAGGAAGAGGCATCTTTTCCTTTATGCTCCATACAACATGACCGAGTGCGGGATTAGCCAGGATAAAGCTGTCTTTCTTTAGCACTATAAAGGGAGACGGCACCATGGTGATGGATCAATGTGAATAATAACCAATGCTCCTGCCATGACAAACAACAACAAAATCGTCTGTTGTGATTAAAGATTTTTAATCACGAGAGTCCGCATCAAGATGCCACGAACAACGCGCTTTTTAAAGACACAGTTATCAGGACACGTTTAAAGACACAGTTATCAGCACACGTTTAAAGACACAGTTATCAGCACACGTTTAAAGGCAGTTATCAGCACACATTTTAAGACACAGTTATCAGTACACGTTTAAAACATCATACGTATTTACAGTACAAAGTAGACATCAGGAAAAACAGAAACGTGAAGAACACCTAATCACAACAGCTTCAATAAATGTACTCGAACAATAATGCCTGTAATCAATAGGAACAGTCTGACGTTAACAGATTGTATGGAATTACTGGTATGTCCTCTCAGATCCACACAGCCCTGGGGCCCCTAATACACAATGAGGGTCACTAAAAGGTCAATATTAACATGAACACCATACTAAACAAGGAGTTGAATAGGGCCTGATCTTCTCCTATCCTCCCCAACCCCAAATACCTGCCAAAGCAACACTAGTGTTTGTGGATTTAGAGGAGCACAGGGTTAAAAGGAAACATTAACTGGACTGTGTCTCTTAGAACAGACGAGGGGTCATGTTCTAGAGCGATCAGTCCTATCTTAATCACTTCAACACCTGCCCTATTATTGAGTAATTAATGCATGGCATAATGTTCAGTAATTACTGTGAATTATTTAGTAACTGCATCGTATTTCACAAGAACAAATGAGAGCCTGGATTGGTTGTGCAAGGGTTCCTGGGATTTTAAGGGTCAGTGAAGAGAGCTGGTCATGCAGCATGTTCAATAACCGCTGGAACATCATTCTCATAAACATATAGCATTACAGAAGTTCCACTGGCATACAGATCCACGCACACACCACACGTGCACTCAGAGAATGTAATGGGTGCTATATTGTAGAATTGCCATAATGGTGTGTTGTTTGAGCAGCCTGGCTTCAGTTGGCTGTGCACCTTTTTAAAAAGTCTCATGTTGCTTTTCACATCCAGGCAGTGACTTATTAATTTAGCTTTCGAGTGCTCTTTGGAGTAGAATGAAGGTGCCTCAGAGGGTGAAGAGTCACGGAAAGAGCTTTTTAAATTTATTTTTGAGTGCAAAACAGCTTGAAAACAAGGATCATTGTATCATTCAAATAAGGTGTAATTATTGTTTACAGTGTTTTGTCTGCCTCTTTATATAACAGTCTCCTTTTGTAGTTTTCGATCTCATAACACAGAATCTCGTTTCATAGTTAAAAATTTGTGACAGCCCTCAAACTGAAGGTGAAATCTCCTCATCTTTCACAATGGATCTCTCCATCTCTATCTTCCTGTCTGACATGATTCCCAGAGGAACCAGTTGAAAGGAAGAAGCCTCACCCTCATTACAGCAACTGATCTGGTAACACTTCGTTTTCAATGTACACTTATTGTGGCTTAGAGTAATTAAAGGAGGAAGAATGTGAATAAAGACATGGAGGCATAGGGCCACTTTACTCCCTTTTAGTTTCAAGCTGCAGAGAACATGACCTTTTCACATTGTTCACTACTCCTAATTACTGGCCAGGGCGAGTAGAATTCTATTTGTCTCTATTTTAATGACTGTTTTAGCAGTTAGGCAACCAGTTATTTTTGGGATTGTTACTGGATAGCTCAGTGGATAACACTGACCTCCTTTGGTACAAGAGGTTGTGAGTTCAAATCAACAACCCAGGTCAACAAGGTCTATTTCAACAAGGCACAAAAGTGGGCACCTGGAAGACATATGAGAAACTCATGGACATGAGTGCAGAACAGAGCACTGTTACTACTCAAGAAACCCCAGTGTGGCACATGCAGAAGATGTGGGAACTAAGGATGATACCCAACATCTAGAGTAATGGTCACAACATCCGTGACCTGCACCTGCCAACACAACTAGAGATTCAGGAGGTACAAAATGCTATGGCAGTATGACAGGTCAGAGGGGGCTAAATTGGAAAGACCAAATGAAGTACATGTGAGACAAGTGAGACTGCTAGAAGATAGACCAAGCAAACAGTTGATAACAGTTACCCAGGCCAGACAGACCCACTATTCACTAAGGAAGCCTATGATTGCCAAAGCATGGATACTGGAATGCTTGATGCCGTATATTCTGGATATTCTGTATGTATATTCATCTTGGGGAATCTTCTTCAGCCCCATTGCACAGCCCCATATGGTAAAGACTAATCAAGCAGATATAGTGGTAATTGACAAACAGCAAAAGCTCCCAGGCCTCTGGTAGAGGACCAAGAAGAATTTCTGTCTATCTATCTATCTGATAGACAAAAGGACTGGATTGACAAAAGGACTATAGTGATATGTCGATCTTCTGTGATAATGAGGCACAAGGAACATGAGAAGCTTGAGAAATATCAAGGGCTAAAAGAAGAGCTAGAAGATGAAGGAAACACTGGTCCCTGTGGTAATTGGAGATATAACATGGCAGCTTGCCAGATGTTGGAAGCAAACCAGGATCACTGTGAGGGTTAACCAGAGGTTAACTCAGTGAACCACCACAGGGTTTTGATATGTAGGACCCAAATGCTGTGATTGCATGAGACTACAAGTGAGAAAGGGTAACAAAGGATTACCCATGAAGTCCAGGATTAGAACCCAGGTCACCATGTTGATAAACCAGCACTTAACCACTGAACTGACCAAGGCAGGAGAAATAGCTCAAAAAGGAATAGAACTACCGAGACAACAGAACTCAGCAAAGACTCAGCAATGAGTGTCTGCTTGAGAGCTCCTTATAAAGGCTACTGAGCAGATGTAGCTAATCAGGCTCGATTGGCCTGTTAGTTTCCTCTGGTGGCCGGCGGTGATCTGGTGCTGGAGCCAACCCTTACAGGAGTACTAGGGGCTGGTATCGACAAACTTGGGGAGGGGCTCCCGAGATCTCCGTCCAGAAGAGTCCTGGGAACAGATATGATACTGCGCAGGACCCTCAAGCTCCCAGGCCTCTGGTAGAGGATCAAGAAGACTACACAAAAAGGGCAAGAGGGGAATTTGTCTGTCTATCTATCTATCTATCTCTCTCTCGTGTGTGTGTGTGTGTGTGTGTGTAGAGATATAAAGTGTAAATTGCCTTAAGTGTAAATGTATGTACCACTGTTTAACCACTAATTAGTGTAATAAAACAACACACAGATTGGAGTATTAGTGAATTATTAAACTCTTATTAGCACTACACCAAAGCAATAATCTCCAGAAACACTTGATACTTCCTAGAACCTATACTACTCTATGCTAATTATAGACTAAAACGTCTTTAAAAGTGTCTTCGTCTATAAAAGATGAGTGTCTATTATAATAATATTCTAATAAGTGTTCTATAATAATAATAATTCTAATAATTGTTAGTGAGTTTCACTTAACAGTCCTTGAATAGTGTACTGATGTGAGTTCAAATAAATAAAATACCTAGGGAATAAACCATATTTTAACTGGGAAATGTTTTAACTGGGTTTTAGTGATCCAAGACCAAGACCTTCATTAAACTCATATAGATGCTTATTAAAATTAAGTGTTCCCACTAATCGTAAGCAGCGACTGAGTCTTCTCACCAGTCAACTACATGCCAAGTGTTACATCACAACTGTTCATTAGCAGCAGAAAGTCATATGAGCTTCATAAAATAAGCAGAGAGTGTGGCAGCTCACTATGTCAGTGAATGTTCTGTGAATCACCACACATGTGCAGTTGATGAGCACAATTAATGAGTAGTCCATCAAAAAGTTGACTTTAACTTGCCAAAAGATAAGCCAAACCATGGGTCTGAATTAGCCACAAGTGAAAGTAACTGTAGGGTTAAAAGTAACTGTAGGGTTAATCCTAAACCAAATCATAAATACAGACACATACAAACGCTTATTTGTTTGCCACACTGAAATTTAATTCATATTATTACTGCACAAATATACAAAAAGAACCACATACATGCACATGCACACACACACACACACACGCACAAGCATACCACATATCCAAACACTGAGTTTTTTACATGATTGTTTTACACAGATTCAGAAATCATCTCTCTGCCAAAGGCATATAATATTTTTGATGACTGGAGTGACTGTCAAGGTTTATACATACAGAGATCATCTTTTCACAGCATCCACTCAAATGATGCTGGATGTCTGAAAAAAAAAAAAAAAAAAATGACATACACAATGAGACAGCAAAAACCGAATCTTTGTGTGTGTGTGTGTGTGTGTGTGTGTGAATATCTAATATCAGGCCCAATGAGTAGGCATCACAGCTCTACAAATCAGCAAGACATCCCTACATCTCTACAATCCAATCCAATAAAATTACAAAGCAATCTCTCCCAGCATGCATCACCATAAAGTGACCTGTTATAAAGGTTCTATTTGTCTGACACAAAGTCTGATTGTATTATACTCAAGCTGACATTTAGAAATGTCCACAAGCTAAGCATAAAATGCTTTTTTTTGTTTGTTTGTTTGTAGGAACCTCTACTCTAAGTTAATTTAACCTTGTTTCACTACAAGGATTGATAGTTCTGCTATCTTAGCGTTTCTCTGTCACGGTAGGCCGGTCCCAGAGCTCAGGGGAGACGCCCCCTCCCAGACACACCTCCACACCGACACTCCCCCGCTCACAGTCACCCACCCACACCTCCTTATCATTTGTTCACCTGTTTCTCATTTATCCTGCCATATAAATGACTACAGGTCCTGCCTTTCAGTGCTGTGTATTCCTCGAGCCTGTCCTGAGCGAGCCCGCTTGTATCACAACTCGGACGTGTTGCCGTCACTCTTCGAGCACGCTGAGTTTAGTGACTGTTTAGCGCTCTGCGCCTTCTATTACTTTTGGGTGAGCTGTGTCCATGCTTCTCTGTTGAAATGGACATTAGAGACGTAACAGCTCCGCTCTCACCTCCTGCCGCTTCTGCCTCGTCATGTTCTCTTTTAGACTTATTTCGATTCACTCCAGATAATAGTAAATGTAAAAAGGATATATTGTCTTATATTTGTATGTAATGCTTCATTTTAAGTGTTATGGGTCTTGTCTACAGAGATACACACAGTTGTTTCATGTTCGTCGTAGGGTTAAGGATCATCTCTCATCCAAAATGAAGGTTTGTTTCACACTATATTACAGGCACAAATAAAGAGTGTGCCTTAGTGTGCAGTATTGGGAAACTTAGAGCTCAATAGTAGAAAACTTGTGCTTTTCATACTTATTAGAGGTTGCATGTCAGTAATCCAAAGTTCATCAGTGCACTGATGTATAGCTGGTCTCTACCATTGATCAGAACCAATAGCTAAGTAGCTAACCAAGCAGCTAACCAAGTAGCTAAGTCAATTGATGTCAATTCCATTCCAGTTGAACTGATTTTGTGTTCAACGGTGAGAGTAAGAATATACACGTTAACCTGCAAAGTCCCCAAACCTTTCTTCTCCTCAGCTACGTACCACACACTAGCCTTCGAAGTCACGAAACCTTAAAATACTTCAAGCAGACTCTTCAACTTCTATTTCCTTTCTCTGCCTGAACATTTTCCACCCAATTGCTATTATTTGCCGAGCAGCAGCCAGCTCTCCAGGGGAGGCTTAGACAGATTAAGGAAGACTGTCAGTTTGACCTTCTAAACAGTTTTATTTAGTAATTCTGTCATATTGGTTGATCTCTGCTTCATTTCTGCTGAAAGCGGTAGTGATTTGCCAGAAGGTTGTCGGTTCCTGTGGTGCGGGTGACTTTAGGGTAGGTCAGGGCTCCCGTGCCAAAGCTGACTCTTTGCCATGTACCCTCGAGGTCTGACACGTGGACTTCGCATAATTAGAGGCACTGAAGAGCACTTTCTATGGACTTTCCTTTCGAAATGAGCCGCTGTAATCTTTTTAAAAAATGTCAGCAGAAGTAAACAAAGGGTTGGCAGTGGGCCCTGTGCTCTCCCATTCAGGATGTCTGTTCGCAGTCAGCTGTACCGCTTGGCATGTGTTATAAAAACATCATCCTCTTCTGTCGAAAGCCTCATCACCACACGATATGCATCTTCCTCAGCTCACCTCCACGCCGCTGCACATATATAGACCGGCAGGAGCTGAGCAGAGCTTCAGAGAATGAAAATCAAACAAACAGGTGTTTAAATTTTGATTCAGGCTTCCATTATGATTTGGAAATTTCAATAACGCTCCATGATAATAAGCGGCACCCGTGCTTCTGCAATTTGAGAGTCATTATCCACCCACCAGTGCCCGCAATCGAACTGTTCCCACAATGCCGTTGGCTTTAATAAGAGCACAGAGGCATTATAACACACGTACAGCTGATGCATTCAGAGCTCCCGTACCCGGACAGTTCACAGATTGGGGAAATACAAAGAGATTAGGGGTATCTGTATTACAAATAGTCCATGCTGTCACTGAGCTGCTGTTGGGACAGGATCCCAGTGCAAATTACCACACAACTGCACAACCGAGAAGTCGAAGCTCTTTATTGTTTTATGCACAAAGCAAAATGAAATTCTTACTTGCCTGAAATCCCTGCACATTTTGACAATATAGCAAAGTGACAATGCAAAACAGAAGTGCTATTTCTAAAGAGGATCAACACAAGACAGGACTGTTGTATACAAACAGTTAGAACAAGGCACCATTAGGAAATAGGTTTGACATGGTAAGCATAATCAGTAGTGACAAATGTCAGTTAAGTGATGGTGCATGTTAAGACTATAACAGTATGTGCAATGTGAAATGTATGATCCAACATTTGCATCACAGCCTGGCAGTACATTCACAATGCATAAACAGCATTGGGGGCATATTAGTGCCAACATTACTGTGGTTTGAGAGAGCATATGCAAGTTTAACTGCATGATTATGCAGTAGCTTAAGTCAGATAACATAACACTAAAGGCCAGATTTAGTAAGCGTCCTGCGTAGGCTAATGTGCTTTGCATGAGCCAAAGCAGTCAATGCAGATTCATCAAAGCTGTGCAGAAGCCCATTTACATGTGCAGACAAGGTTACCACTGAGCTGCAGGTTTTACCACCTCTCGCATCATGAATATGCATTTTAAGGGAGTGGCCCTGTTGAAGCGCAAAATTACGGTAGTAGGTTATGCAAATGAGCAACCTGCAGAGATTTACTAAGGTGAAGTGAGTGGAAAAAATTGTGTTTTTAAGCCAAGTATAAGGAGGCACAATTACTTTGTCTTCCGAATATTGTGGTCCGATTGCAAACAGTTCATTTTGTGCCGCTGTGCAGAAGGAAGTAGAGAGAAGATTGCGTGAGAAGAGTGACTGAAGTTCTTCGGGGAAGCTGCCGCACTGAGGCGCGATAAACATCCAGGAGCATCGTGTGGTGGCAATTCTTCGAGCCATCTTCACCTGCTTTTGTAGTGCTTTGCATTGCACCGGCCCATAATGCAGCCTGTGGGCTTGGACTCCTCAGTCAACCTACTTCGTTCTCCTGGAAGAACGTGCGTTGCTGAGCTTTCTAAACTGCAGCACAGGTGCGCAGAGATCCGCTGAGGTCGCTGATGATCACCCCAAGAAATGTGAAACTGCTGATCCCCTCCACATCATCCCAGACGAGGGAGTGGTCTGCCTCCTGCCGTCATGGAGCATGCCATCAGCTTTTTTAGACTTGCTGACATTGAGGAACAGGTTATTGTCCTGGCACCAGTGTGCCCAGCCTGACACCTTTGCTGCAGGCTGCCTCATGTCCCATTACTGGAGATGAAGCCTCTGTTGAATTATGATAAAACTAGAGACATCATTGGCCACACAGTCATAAGTGAGCAAAGAGCCAAAGACGAAGGGCTGGACACACTGGCCTGAATAGAGGGTGAGGATGAGGACGCTGCCAGTTACACGTGCCGAAGGTTCAGAATCCATATGCAGAAGGATGAGACTCCAGCATAAGATTCTGTACTTTCCAAATGTACCAGTGTTGTAGAGCACAAAGGATAAAACATTAAATGTCCTTAAAGAACACATACAGACCTTAACAGGAGTATCAAAGTAATTTAAAAATGACCTCTGTCTTCAAAGCACATACCTAAAAATTTGAGGGCTAGCTGGGCTTAACAGAATCAGCATCACGTCCCTGCAGACACTGGGTGTGATGCTTGGTTTGCAAGATTTGCAACTTTGTAAACACAATATGCCTGCTAAATGCAATCACATCCATCTTTATATAGTTACTAAAGTAAAGTAAAATAAATACATACATACACATACATACTATTTTATTTTGCTAGAAAGGGATTTTACCGAAATTGAAAATCTTTCAGAACTAGGAATGGATCCGTAATCGAATTCATACGTAATTAGCTACCTAATCTGAATAATAAGAAAAGACAGGAGGTTGAATGAGGCTCTGAGTGCATGCCCAGAAGTCTCCCTCTAATCAGCACAAAACAGGAAACAGGATGGATCTAAACAAGCTTCTGAAAATAAAGCAATATTAAAGCAGTGACGTGCCCTCTGGCTAAGCCATGCGTACTGACGTGGTGGTTTGCTTTATTGATAACTGAAAAAAAAAAAAAAAAAAAAAAAAAAGAGTTGACAGATATCCAGCAGCGTGATGATAGCCACTCCCTTTGCAGTACACCTCCCAAACAAGTGATGAGAATTTTCCATTCAGAACCATATATGAAGTCCATATATGAAGGTTGTACTTGGTAAAACATGTAATGTAATGAGCCAATTTGCCATTTAATTCAAATTACAACTGACTACAGCAAAAAAGGTCTAAAGCTATGTTAGAGGCGGCCACTGTTCTCACAAAAAGGTCCAGCTGAATCTGCAACTCTTGGCCCTGCCTGAAGTTGCTGACAATGCACTATAAGTTTATTGTTCTGAAATTTGCATATGCTTATGTATGTCACGGTTTAATAAGCAAGTGTGAAAGAGTTTTAATTAAAACAACTTAAATAAGGTATCTGTCTTGTTGGACAGCTGACAATGCCTGGATCAAAATAACATTTTACCTTCTGCTGTTCAGTGAAATGTTTGAAAGTGCTGAAGATGGTTCTCTCAAAGAAAATATTGAACATGAAATAACACTTCCTGTGAATTCTGTATTTATAATGCATTATATGTCATATATAATGCTTGCCATAAGTCTGTATAAATCTCATTAGTAGTTATAGCTACATGCCACGCACAATGCCTTACAAAGCAAGAGTATATGATTTCATAAAGTTTTATAAAGAATTGTAACAATTGTTCATAAAAACGGTAGACCTATTTTATACATGCATACATACAGTATATGCATATATGCATTCATACATACATATGAGTTAGGAGAGGAAGAACTTTGCTTGCAATGCTGATGCTGATGAAGGTCCTCTGCCAAAGTTCACTACTATTTTTAATATCTCTCTCTCATTTTTTATTTTAGAGGCAGAACGAAAGAGAGAGAGAGGAGAGAGAGAAATGTATTTTATTGTAATTTCTTGTTGCTATTGTAACGCTTTGGCAATATTGTTGTAAATTACAGCCATGCCAATAAAGCTTCTTTGAATCTTGAATCTTGAGAGTGATTGTAATGAAGTACAAAAAGTTTCCAGAGAAACAGGACTTTTCAGACAGAGATCCATAATATATATACATACAAACACACACACACACACACACACATACATCTTTGTGTTCCATCTCTACATGTATAGCAGACACTGCATTCCAGTGTCTATTGAAATCCAACACAGGCCCTCTTGACCAAAAGGGTTCAGTGCTGGCTTTACTCACAGAGGGACACAGCGAGTTCAGCTTCCTGTTCTTCAGATTTCAAAGACAGTGAATCATGAAAAGAAAATGTTAAGCAGCAGACATTGGGGACAAGAAAGCTACAGCCCGGCAGCGAGCAAAAAACGACTCTCCGCTGACCAGCTCAGCCTTCTGTCGCTCAATAACTATCGAATGGCATCACCTCCAAAAGCAAAGACAAAAAGGAAGCAGGGGAGAAATATATGGCGAGGATGGTTTTGATGCTCCTGGGGGCTGAAGTCATGCAAAGGAAAGAGGTGCACAGTGCATGGTGTACGGTGAGGGTGGTTTCGTTGCTCCTGGGAGCAGGACTGACGTCGTGCAAAGTTAGAAAACGGGCTTCATCACAAAGAAGCAAAGAAGAGCAAAAGGAGGTGTGGAGAAGCCCATGAGGATTAGAGGACCACAGTAGATCTTCTTAGATCTTAGTAGATCGTCGTAGATCGTAGTAGATCATCTTCTCTGATGGGCCAATCTTAAGTTCAGCCCAACACCTGGTCATCTAATGGTGAGACTCAGTGGTGTGTTTTATAGGTAAACTATTACAAACTGTAACCCTTCTGTAGTCATGCACATATACTTTATGCATTTTCAATATTTCTGGGTGGGTGAATTGATTTACTACAGCCTTGGTTAGAGATTTGTTCATATGCAAGTGCTTCACTGCCTTTGGAGACACCCCGAACACCTCAGCTGTATGGAGAGCCAGGGGGAAGTCATTTGCTTGTCCTTGGACTGGGACATAGGACAGCATTGATGCATGTTGTCTTCGTTGTGTCTGGGGGAGATGGTGGTTCAAGTAAAGCAGTACCAGAGAGCTGAAGGCGGCATGGTGCAGAATGAGGTTTGAGTAGTGCTGATACATGTGTTGGAGCTGATCCAGTTATGGATTTGTAGAGGAGCATTGTTGTTTTAAAGTGGATGCGAGCTGCTTCATGAAGCCAATGGATATGAGTGGATGGATGGATGGATGGATGGATGGATGGATGAACGTATGGCAGATAGATGAATGTGTTTTACCAACATTCTATGCATTAATATGCTGTGGTTGAAAGCATGATTCCTTTGTTTACTGCACAAACAATCTCTTTATCCCCTAACCTGAGTAATATAGCAAATCAAAATCAAATCAAAATGTATTTGTATAGCGCTCTTCAAAACAGTTGTTGTCACAAAGCAGCTTTACAAGTGTCCCGAGTCCATAGCACCTCATATGAGTAACACTATATATTTTATTTTTATTTTTTTTCAATTACATTAATGCATTAATTGCTGGAAATTAATTGAGCCCTCATACTGGAAAACCATTTGTGATTTTTAATAGCTTAATTCACTTAAAACTGGATTGATATTTGATTTCCTCTATTTAAAATAAAGTGGGCATTAATGTGCTTCTACTTCTACTATCTACTAGCATTTACCATTTACTTTACTAACATTTTAATTTAAAAGGTTATACAAAATCAAAAAGAAAGTAAAATAACTGATTCCACAAGAGGAAATGGCTGATATATATTTTTCATTAGAAGGACTCAACAATTCTTAACATATATTCATCAGTTGTCTGTCTCAAGTAGATCTCTGGATAAGTAAGAAGTAAAGCAGTTTTCTATGTAATAAAAGAGACACTGAAATGATAGCAAGCAGGATGCGCCCCATTGCATGTGGAGGCAGAGCAAGGGGTTTGGCCTCAAACGCTGGCTCAACATCGTGATTCATGTCAATCATTGGCCATGGACAAAGGCATCATCTACTGTCCCAAACCTAATGAGCAACTTGTATACGTTCACATCGTACGTTATATATATGCAGAATGCATTTTTACAAGTCTCGCCAGGCATTCTCTATAAAGCCCACTGTGCACCTTAGTTAGCATGAATCCACATCAGGGCAAAGCACCGTGACCAAGGAGCACAGATGATGAGATTGTTGCTGAAAGAACATCTGAGCCCTTTCTGCTCATGGCTGGTGCATTTCGATATGCACTCCTGTGCACTCCTAATCGCATCAGATAAGACACCCTGGCAGAATGCCATAAGGCCGCATTTGGACTCAGACCCATGCCGACCACTCTGGCTCGCCTTGCACTGAAAGATGACAAAACGGCCTCGTGTAGCATATTCTCTGTGTGATGGCAGTGGCTGATGGGAACCCCCCCTCCCCTCCCACATATCGAGGTGCACTTTGGCATCACTGGACCAGCTGTTTTCACAGGTGACAGAGCAACTCTTCCGATACAGCTGCAGCGCCTCAGGCAACAGCACGCAGAGTGACCCGCTGCACACAGGCCGTCACTAAACGAACGTGACGCGTAAAGGGAAGCTGTGATTAGACGAGGCGCTTTCCGTTGTGCGTGGTACGTTGGAGGAGTAACGTGAGGTTAAGAGGAGACGACGCCTGAACACCACACTGACAAGCACAGCTGGGTTTATGGTAGAGCGTAGGTCCATATCTGCTGCGCATGGTTCATGCTGCACTGAGAACTTTGCACTGAATATTGCTGGATTTCAATCTGGGGTCTAAAGGATGCCTTTCATCTTTCTATTTCAAGCATGAATATCAAATGAGAAGCAGCTCCCTTCATATACACTGAATGTTTTATTAACCTGAAGCTGAAAGAGCAATGAACAGATTTGAGCATTGCATTTATTTAAGGCCTGATTCAGCCGCATGGCTTTATGGGAAGCAAAACTGCTTAAACTGGGTAAAATGACTAAACATGAAGAACCTCTCAGCTCCTATAACTAAAAGTGAGGAACCTCTCAGCTCCTAACAACCTCTACAGAGCAGATATTTGGGCACATACAGCAAGTTGCTAAACTCTTAGGCCAACCAAACAAAATAAGTTTAAAGATACTTTTCAGGGGAGGAGGTGTTTACATGTTCCACAAAGTGGTCCCATTGGAAATTCTTTAAAAATAAGTAATACTTTTTCATTCTTTGCCACAGCTTCAGTTATGATATGAGTGGGCCTGTTCATAAGTGGTTTTCAAATGTCTGAACTTATTACCATGTGGAATATTTAAAAGAAAATCTGAATCTTGAGAAAAAAGATGAATCTTGAGAAAACATTTGGGATACAAACCTATGGGGTTCTAGACATTAGCTTTCTAGATTACAGAGATGTTCTAGACATTAATTTTTAGCGGCTGATCCCAGGTCAGCCTTGTCACTTTAGATCTGATTCACATATATGGGACCAGGTCTACTTCTACAGGAGTAGAGACATGTCAGACATCTTGGAAAGTTTTCAGTGTGCAATGCAATCTGTTCTGTAGTACAACTACTAAAATCTTTTGAAGCCTTACCAGCTATCATTCTGTCTATGTAAGTGTGTGTGTGTGCCTGTTCCACACAACTGTCAGCTTGTCAACTTGACATCGCAAATGTGAAAGGTGTCCATGGAATATCTGGAGTGTAAATACACAAGCCTTAGGAATATGTGGAGTGTAAATAATCCTAACCAAACTTTAGAAATATCTGGAGTGTAAATAATCCTAACCAAACCTTAGTATCCCCTTCAGCTCATTCAGCATTCCTACCGCTCTGCTTTCTCTCATTTTCTTCTACCCTCCACTAGGATTGTACAATATATTGTTTGTTAATCATTATCAAAATACTGTCCTGTGTAATGTTTGAATCGCAAAATAAGACTTCTAGCTTTTTTCATGTATGCTGTAACTATCTCAACAAATATCCTTTTCCTGAGAGTTGTACTGTGGATGAATAATTTTATTCAGAATAATTTATACTAATCTAATCGTGTCACATGAGGGGTTCACCACTGTGCTTTTACATACTCCAATATACTGTAGATTGCAGTGGCAGTAGTCTTAATGCAACATAATACTTTTGTCTAGGTCAATAAACAACCAGATTAGCCTTTTCTTCCTTTGACACAGGAATCATATTTAATTGAAGAACCATATTAATGACAGAGAGAGAGAGAGAGAGAGAGAGAGAGAGAGAGCAAGTGGGAGAATGGTGGAGCTCTGTGAATGTACAACAGAGTGGTGAAGAACAGACTGATGCTGCCTTGCACAGAGCATTGTGGGAGATGTAGTTAAGATCGTACCTTGCTATCTTTTGGCAGATGTTCTCATCCAACTCTTAAGCAGTTTTCGATTTCATCAATATGGCAGTAGGGATTGAACCTATGAATATACCTGGTGTACAGGTGAGCTAAACGAAAGCATGATGCCAGGAGGGCACAGACCAATTAAAGAGGATGTGCATATTGAGTGAGACTGATAAATACATGAAGTTAATAATGCCACCAAATGAATACAAACTAACCAGAACAACTAATTGCGGAGAATCTTTCATGTTGACTGCAGTGAACCGTTCAAAAACAAAAACACTTTGCACATTATAGTTTATGAGTTTGGGCTGTAGTAGTCCAGTCTCCCCACAAAGCCCCACTAATTCTGGTTCCTCAGTAACTGCAGTGAGAATACACACACACACACCATAAAATAGCACAGTAAAGCCGACTATTTAAAGGGCATGATTTAAATGTAATACATGCATACGGCGTGTCTCCTTTGACCCACGAAGACGTACCTCCCCCGAGGGTTTCTCTAAGGTATAAAGAGTTGTGACACTCTCCCGTATGAAAGAGGTGGAGCTCTGTAGAAAGAACAGCGAGAGAAAAGTGATGGTCTGAACCTGTCTGCCACTGACTACAGAGGACCAGAAACAGACTGATAGAAACATTCCTGATCAAAGCCAAGCGAACACGCCTGCACACTGCCGCTTCCGTGACCTTCCCTAAGAAGTGAAGGGAGAAACACACTGGGAGGACGGCTAGTCTGAGCACCGCGCTGCATATCAACCACGTTCACTTCCAGCTGCAGACAAAAACAGACAGCTAGTAAAAGCGATGGCTACTTCTGCCTTCAATCACAGGCTAAAACGTAGTGGGAAAATGTATTATTTTCAAAAGGTGAATTTTCCGCTTTAACAAGCAGTAGGGAACAGAGGCAAGTGTGAAAAATAATATTCAAGCGTGATTGTTTAGATTAATAAGCTATTTTATTTCGTGCGGTGCATGTTTAAACTCTAAAGGAAGTGGAGCAGTATTCAGGGCTGATTGTCCCTGTACTTTCTCTCTTACCTGGATGCAATTTACATGATTTGTGGTCTTTTATGACTTCCAATCTTAGAGTTGTAGTGACAGCAATGAAAGTATCCAGAGCATCTAGATAACATTCCAATCACCTTAAATATCATCTTAAATGATATAGAGTGTTCTGTGTGATAATCACTATATCATTTAATCATGAGATTTGTGTTTTGATGCTTTTGAAGAAATTCTGGTCAGAACATTGTCTGGCTTGTCTCTTTGTACACTAACCAATCATGAGAGTCTGATAAAAAAAAAAATAAAAAAAAAAAGACTAGTTTTTAATCTGTTGCACTTTGGCCTGTCTCCTACTGACATTTTTTCTTCCGTTCTCTGAACCCCCACAATGGAATGGCATAAATGGCAATGTTACCCCTGGCAGGCTTTAGGTGCCAATATCCAGCTCGGCTCTGTATGTACATACATACCTAGCTGGAGAAACACTTTAAAAACAAAGCCACATATGAAGAGCATGGAGAACAAAACGGCAGCCGACCTGCATAATGGCAGCCATCTTGTTTTCAGTCATGACTAAAAATGGAATGCCTGCCACAAATTAGCCTACTTGTTTATCACTGTATAATCTCCACCAATTACTACACAAACAAACAAAAATAAGACTACCTAAACTCCCCCTGTATCATAATTATTGTGTGATAATTATTATCACATTATCTGACCACAGTTCACAGTTGAATTTCAAGATAGCCCACTGATTCACCATATATAGACTGAAGTCCACAGGATTGGCACAATAACTGCAGAAGTCCATCATACTTACTGGTATTCTTTCAACAGTGGCACAGGTTCACAACCTGAGTGTCCAACCATGGCAGCTCGCTTCAGGCTGTTCCGGAAGCTTCTCAGGTGACAGTAAGCCATAGAAACCTCATTAAAACCTCATTCAAAAAAAGGATGATAAGCCAAATGGACATAACGACTTCCTAAGCAACCCTGGACGTGACTTAATTTCTACGTATGACAGTTGTTCTGAGTCTCTGAAAGCAAACTCTTGCTAGAAAGCTGAACTACTGGAGCTCTAAATGAGATGCAAATAGACTTGCAAAAACACATCCGTCTGAGTGTCTGTATTTAAATATTCCATTATAGCTTATAGCGTATTTGATCAGGGACCAACAGTGACAGCTAACTATTACAGTGGTGAAAAAATTAGCTTATTATTGGCTAGTTACTGCATCTGACTGACTGACTAATGGACAAATGAATGACTGCCTCATTAATCAGGCTGTGAGTGGATTACTGTTTTCTGCTGACAAACAGGCCCAATAAGTGCATTTACTTCGCACATCCAATAAAACAAGAATAGTCTTAAAAAAAAACAGAGGCCATGTAGACAGATTAATTAATTAATTACATTTAATTATATATGTAAATTAAATGGTAGACATATTTATTTTCCAGCTATCTTTATCACTGGAATCGTATGATCCCCCATACATTTAGTAGAGTGTTTCTCTCTCTCTCTCTGTTACACACAATATCACACAGATATACATACAGACACACATTTTTCATTAAGTGCTGGATAAATACAAGGGAACTGCCATGATGGATAGATGTAAATAAGAGTATCTACAGTCGGACAAAGCAATTTGCCAAAGTGCAGTAAAGAATAAACCTCTCAGCCGAAAATAACGTTTCCTCCCGAGGTCCATTCCATTTTGTTTTCACTGATTTAAACTGCTGCTGTTGGGAGAACATGGAAGATGGATTTTGAAGAGCCAAAGACATGCGTGAGAATGGAGAAGGGAAAAGATAAGGGTGCAGACCAAAAGCTACACTGACAACAGCTTACAGAGACATGAAGAGTGCAGGTCCTTACACTACAAAAGAGAACAGTGCTCCTTTATTTCAGAAGATATGAGAACTATGTGGTCCAAGATACAAGACAGGTATTGCTGCAAAATGATGGCCAAAATTATTAGCAAATACCTGAATGATTCAGTCTCGCATCATTGTGGATGGATTTTTGCCTGCTCTTCTTTAAAACAACGCTTCAATTCAATGAGGCTTGTGAGGTTTTTGAGGCATTCACAGCTCTCTTAAGGTCGCACCACAGCATTTCAATTGGTTTGAGGTCTGTACCATGACTGCGGCATTGTAGAACCTTCATCCTTTTCTTTTTCATCAATTCTGTTGTGGATTTGCTGGTGTGCTTGGGATCATTGTCCTCTTGCACGACTGAATTTCAGCCATGCGATAGCTGTCAGATGTCAGGTAGATTACCTCACATTTGACTCCGTAATACTTTGGTATACAGGGGAGCCATTGAGCATCTCAGTGACTGCAAGGGGTCTGGGCCCTGTGGTTGGAAAACAAGCTCAAATCACCCCTCCACCATCATGCTTCAGAATCAGTATTAGGTGTGTTTGCTGATATGCTGTGTTTGGTTTTTGCCAAACCTGGCAATCTGAAATGGAGCTACTTCACTTTGGTCTCATCTGTCCAAAGGACAGAAGTCCAGAAGTTCCAGAAGTCTCCAGTTTGGAAACTTCCAGAAGTCTTGTGGTTTGTTCAAATGCAACTTGCCAAACTTGAACATGTTAACTGGGGCTTGTATAGTCTGAGCTGTAGCTCTTGGGTTTCTCTATGAGCATAGCATGGTCTGACAGTGGGGTGGATTAGCTGGGATGCCCACTACTGGGAAGACAGGCAACTCACACTTTTAAATAATCTTTCTCACTGTAGAATGATGGACTTCAAATGGTTTATCACCCTTCCCAGACCAATGGGCAGCAACAATTGCATCATTGCATCACTAATGTTTTTCATCCTTGATATTGTGTTAACATACATCTGCATTCTCCAGACAACCAAACTGGAAAGACGACTGCTATTATAGAGTTGTTCACACTCGCTGTTAATCAAGGACATTTGATCAGTGGCTCCTGGCTTCTACTTATCCCCTTAATTCCTACAGAAGCAGTAACAGTATACTTACATTTTCCACACGCTACTTCTGCATTTTGCCCAACTTTTTGCTTAATAAATAATAACATTAGCATATTCTTCATGTGTTCAATTGAAGTTGTGTTGTATTTACCTAACTTCAAATAAATGGACCAGATGATTTTTTTTCTCATGTCCCGACACAGAAAACCATAGAATTCAAAGAGAATGTACCACGTTTTTCAGATGGATGACTATAATTTTTTTTTTGAGGGGGAGGGGGGTGGGGGTTGGCATAGGGGGTGGATTATGCAAACCAGAACCTGCTTTATTCACTGCATGACAGCTCCACCAAAGTGAAGCCAGATCATCTCAACCGCCCACTGTTGGCTGTCTGACTGTCAGTTTTAGAAGTGCTTGATTTGATATACAGAATTGAATGCATTTTAAAAGTCGATCTTGCAGTTGATCACATTCATTTATTGCGGGAAGCCAAAATTGTGAACAAGATTAATATGTGATCGATAGTGCAGCCCTATATCATGGAATTTGATAAAAGGAAAAAAACCAAAAACAACTGACTACTGGAAGCCCCAGCAGACTACTGGAAGCCCCTGGAAGCCCCAGCAGACTACTGGAAGCCCCAGCAGACTGCACTGTAGTCCTTGTCACCACAATTCACAGAAACCAAATCTATCTTATGAATGAATATCTTATCAATTCAAAATTCAGTCTGACCGCAACAATTAAAGAAAGTGAGGTGTGCCAAGTACACAATATTGTATTTTGCATCATGTTGATAGAAAACAAAAGGCAATCAACCCACAGCCGTCCAAATTCGCCTTCCTGCAGACATCCAGGGAGATGAACCGAGACTAGAGAGAGAAGGCAGCAAATGTTCCATTCCTCATATTTAAGAACCACAGACAATACAGATAATAGATTCTTATTCTCAAGTCCATGGATAGCACTGGCCCTCTATGTACTATGATATGCTGTGCATGTACCTCGTGCTACATGTACTGTTTCCAAATGCTTAGGAACACACAAACATATTAGCCATCTAACCCTAATCCTAACCCTAACCCTATCCCTAACCATCTGAGAAATTCTCTCTAAATTCAAGTCCACACTGCCAGAATGCGCCCCAATGCTCATACCTGAAGTCATCCTGGCTATCATCAACACTTAATTAATCACCCGGCTGATTAATAAGAAACAATGAATGCAGAGGAAACAGTGCATAACTTCTCTCGTTTACACATATCCTCTCTGGGAAAAAAAAATATTCCAAAATCTGTCAATTCCTGACTGTACTTGTAAGTCAACACCAATTACTTGGAGAATAAAAATGAAACAGAAATATGATTAAAATGAATGTTCTGTAAAACCAAAATATTAAAACAAAGAAAAATAAAAGGAAAATGAAAGCTTTATGAGACTATTTGCAAAGTTACATACAGTATTAAATTTAGACAACAAAAAAAAATGAACAAATAATAAATTGTGCTGTAATACCCAATGAGCTGTAATACCTAATGAAAAACACCTGCATGTCTACATGTATGTGTGTGTGTGTGTGTGTGTGTCTGTGTAGAGAGTGGAGTGCTGAAATGTCAATGATGACATTCTGACAGACAGACACACACACACACATCCACTCACGCACACACATGCACATAGCCCCCCCGCCCCCACAAACAAACTCCCTCATGGACACACATGCATGCACACACACACACACACACACACACACACACACTCCCACAACGCAGCCACTTCCACACACATACACAAACACACACACGCACGGGGCTTAGCCAGGTCACTGTCCTGTTTGTCAAACAGTCAGCAGAAGGCTGACAGCACAGGAGGGTAAGTGAGAGAGAGTGGAAGTGGAGCAGTGTGGACAGATACAGGGACACCCAGCAGGACGCAGAGAAGACACCTGACATTGTCTTGTCTGAGAAAGGTGAATAATGTCACCTTTTTTTCATGTTAGACCAAAATAGGATAGTCATATATTAGTCAGTTTGATCAAGGCACTTTGCAAACATCACAAGGTATATTAAAAAAAACACCATCTAACACACCTAATGTGAATAATTCATAAGAACATCAGAAGGCTGCATCAAAATGGCATTTTAATTAATGCTACGGTTCATTGGTTAAAATGTTAAAATAACAAACAAGAAAGATTGAAAAGATATCTAAGTGATGCAAATTACTCAGGATTTGCACATAATTAATGGATTGTCATGATTTTGTGTAGTAATTCAAAGCATTTCCGGGAGACAGAAACATCAGAGCACTTGCTGAGGTGACACACTGATGGGAAAGGTCAGTACTTTTTTTTAATTACATTTTATTTTTCATTTCATTTTTATTAATGATTCTTAATAAAATGCCCCATCTTATGCGGTATGCAAATGACAGGTTTTGCATGACAGGGATAGCTGCATCACACAGTAAACTGTGTGGATAATATATGTAGAGACGGGGAGTGAATAATTAAGTGAAAGTGAAAAGGTGTTTTTTACAGCGATGACATACTTTCTCCATTGCTGCTATGTAACTTTTAATTGAACTGCTCCAACGAGTGGCTCACTGCGCATCTAAAAGCAACTGCCGTGATCGAAAATAAAGAGCTTTAACCAAGCTGAACTGGTCTTGGAGAAACATGATCCATTACACGACTTTCTCTGTACATAATCAGAATTGTTGCAAGCACAGGGACTGAACACAAGCTCTGACACACACACACAGTTTATATAAGTTTCTTAGCAGTCTCTGTGGAAAGAAACTCTGCTGCTTTGCTTTCTCACAACAGAATGCCAGCTCCACAGGAACTCTGCTGCAGAGAGAGCCAAGGACACACACACACACACACACACACACACACACAGAGCGAGAGTGAGAGACACTACTCTTTCTTGCCTAAACGAGAAAACAGAAGCGAGACACAGGTTGAGCTGGCACACCACGGCCTAGTTACATAATCCATGTAGCATAATGTGCTTCTCACGGTCTTCAGGTTACGTAAAAATGCAAAGATAAAAACACCCACACGTTTGCCATGCAGTAAACACAACTGGACATCTTCAGTGGAACACATGCCCCTCTAGCCCATTACAGTTCATTTAACGGCAGTGAATGAGGATTAGACACCGGAGCAGTGGGAAACATAGCAACCAGCCAGGAACGTCTCTGGAGGTGGAGGGCTTTAAGTGCTCGCTCTCTGACCGTGGAGCTATTGAGCACCACGGGGAGTTTCCTAAAGACAAGATCCCCCGGCCCGTAAGCTAGCTGAGAAACAAATCAACCAAAGACTGTTTTACACAGCGGGTAACTATAGCAACCTCTGTCCATCTTGACATCCATCCAGCTCCTACCATGGCGAAATCTCTGTCCATTTCTCTCTCTCTCTCTCTCTCTCTCTCATTCGCACTCCATTGTCTCTCTCTGTCTCTCTATCTATCTGTTTGGAGAGCACGACCTGTGGCTGCAACATTAAACACTCAGGGATAACTCAAGAGTCTCTTGTCCAGCTCAAATTTCCCATGCAGGCATTTCCCATGCAACAAGAACAATAGGTCCAGATTCAGTCCCAGGAACCACCGGCACGTTTAAATGAAGACGCTGGGTTTTGTACCTGGGCCTTTCTCTTCTTTAAAAAAAACTATGTATCGTGTGGCTGGAATGAGCCAAGAATTCCCACAAAAACCAATTAAAGATTCCTCAAACAGTCCACCCTGCCAGCGCTCTCTCCCAAGGGCTTCCCAACTGAAACTCTGAGCTCAAAACCATGACATCACACAAATTGTTAGCTTCAACTGACAGGGGCCACTTGTTACATCTACTAACACGTGTGCCCTGACAGGACGGTGTGGTGCAAGTGTTTCAAGTCAGAAGTGCAAGCAGCTCGGTACAAACATGATTATGTCACCTTCAGTGTCAGTCAGACATGCCAGTCTTGGCAGACAGCATACTCCAGAACACGATCTGGGGACTGGCCAGATTTTTCAAATCTTTCCCTTGAGTGTGCTCCGGTGGTTCCGGCTGTCAATTCAGCGAAACACCTCAAAATGCAAATGAGCATGGAGACAATATTTATAACGTGACCATTAGGTCATGCTTAAAAAACCTCAAAACACATGAATGACTCAAAGGCATTACAGTGCATTACTACCTATTTAAAGGGGTTTTAATTCCTTAATCCATGTTGAGGATTATTATTCTGTATTCTTCATGAAGTCTTTTGTGTCGCCACACTAATCCATGGAAGCATATTAGAGTGACACCTTTACTAGGACAATGTCTGTCCCATTTTAGCAAACCTAATAGTCTACTAATTCCACTAGAGCTTTGGGATTGAGTTGATTTATAATAGGAATTCTAACACGATTAGTGCTGAGGAGAACACACATTAAACTACTTAACATCAGTAATTCAGAATTAGAAGGCACAAATTAAAAACAGCAGAACACATATTTTCTTTAATATTATCTTTAAATACCAAATGGGCTGATTGATAAACCACATGAAAAAAAAATTGCATCTCTCTTTTGTGGATGTGTTACACAGCATAAATTCAACAAATTCAGTGTGCAGTGCCTTCTAGGATATTAGCTGACACTCCTTGGGCCTGAGTGGATTTAAGGTCTCCTGAATGTCCATTACGACTGGCAGGACAGCTGTCATATTCATTCGACAGAATCAATTTGTCTGAAGCACTAACTGTATTCTCATTCTGGCACAGAGGACAGTTTTCATGACATGTGGTGATGTGAGACTAGTCTTTATTAAGGTTAATAAAGTACAAAGTCATTAACCCAGGAGTCAAACCCATAAGCAGACTCTGAACAGGAAACACCACCAAGACCAGGCACGACAGGAACAAGAAATCGCCACGGGAACCACATCTCCAGGAGGGGGAGACTGTGCCATCTTTAATATCTGAAAGCCACCTTCTCGTGTTTAAGGTCTTGTTTCTACACATCTTTCTGTGCAGTCCAGATTCTTTCTGTGCAGTCCAGATTCACTGTACTTCTCAAAGTCCTGCTCGAGTCCTGACTTTAGTGCTGCTTCAGAGGACGGGATCCGTATGATCCCGTCTATTGCCATGGCTCCAGTATTTGCAATAAAGCCTCATATAAACTCACTTTCTTTATCTTTTTTTTCCCTCTCTCTTTCTCTCAGTGCCAAAGTATCGCAAGCTTGCCTTGATGGTGATGAATCGTGCCTTTGGAGCTACTTAACAGCCTTGGGGCGAGCCAACCTTCTCTATAGAAAAATTAATGGTGGACATATATAACACAATCTTGTCCTGCCTAAGACAATTCGTCTAACAAATGAGCATTATGTTAATGCAATCTACAGAGTAATTTATAATTAGAGGAGGAAGAGGGACAGTGTCACCAGAAGAAAGAGTTTTCCGAAATCAATGTTACCTTATAACAGACAGATGAACTGACTGACAAATGTAATTAATCGACCGATTAACTGATCAGTCTGGTAACAGATCTTCCCAAGTCTTTTTTTGTTCAGTGTTTATTGTCCATACATCACTGCCACATGCAACAGTGACCTGTACAGTTTGCTAAAGCAGCATGCTGTTAAACAGTTAACTAGTATCCATCAACGCATGACGCATGAGGATAAAACATGCGATGTATCATTACATGAGGCCACCTACTCACATGCTGTGCCCAAGGTCTCTAGTGATTTCAGTCTCAGCACTCTTACATAGTCATGCAATTACTCTAATTTCTATGATTGGTTTTGTGGGCTCCCAGTGTGTGAATAGATTGAGTGAGAGAGGAGGAAGGACTGATGATTGTGCAGACCACGGGCCCTGAGCTGGGAAATCCTGCGTGGCCATGTGTGTAAATGAACGCTTTATTCGGACACCAGCCTAAATGTGATGCGGTAGCCGTGGCACAAGAGAGCCTCCTAGTGACCACTCCTGGCACTGCATGAAAATGTAAATGATGTGCAGAAGCAACGAAAAAAAGCAGAAATAAGACTTTTAGATCAGATCCCTCACTACTTTCTGATCTGTTGCTAGATCTGTATTCCTTGCTTATAGTCTCTCTCCTGTTCTCTGTCATTTCCTGAATAACCTCTATCTGCCTTTCATTTCATAAAACTTCTTTTATCTGCCCTTTCATCCGATAGATCCTTGTGGACAAAAAGGCTGCTTTAAAAACAAAACTATCAACGGCAAAAAGAAAAATGTTAAACAAACAAACAAACAAAAAAGTAACGTTAAAAGAAAAATGAAATGTCCAATTAAAACCACAATTAGGGAACAGCAACGCTGTCAGTCTAAGATTACCTTTGAGTTCCCTTCTGGCGGCGTACATATGCACGGTGTGCTTCAATAGGGGCAATCTTACACTTGCAATCCTTTGTTTTCACAGGACTAAAATCAGCCACGCGCCTCCCGGACTCCTGATGTGGGCTTTATAGACTCGGCTCTTTCAATAAGCACATTCAAATCTCAGTGCTCAGGGTGCTGTCCTTAGTTTGGCACATAAATCAATGGGGCTAATTGGACACAAATACCCCCACCAAGGCAGAGACGTAGACATCGGCAGCATCCCTGAACAACACAGCAATATGTGTAATCCCATCGCATTAAAGGTCATTGGCTGACCGATTGATTGATCGATCGATCAGTGTTGATGCTGATAAGCAATAAGCAAAATCACATCTGTAAGACATAACAATACCAAAAGGTGCATATTTGTAAGAACATTGGTGGTGATAATTAGCAGGACTGCCAAAGTACCCCACTGCCTCGGTCTGTGAAATGATGCGCAATCCTGCCTCTTGTTTGAAAGAAACCTGCCCTTTTATAATCCTCTCGCAGCTTAGGGAATCTGTGCCTGTGCAGATGGCAATCAGAAGGCGCCTCTCTCCTTTCATCTGCGGACAGACCACTGCAGCAGAGCCCGCCTACACACCAGCCCAGGGCACCGCCGCGCACCCCCTCGCCGGGCAGCCGAGAGGTGGATCAAAAGGTTCTGCCAGGACGCACGGGGCCCTGACACGCGGTCGCGTGGCCGCAAACCCCCACCCCCACCCTCCCGCCGGGGCCCATGGAGATCCCCCACGGCGGGCAGGCTCAAGCTTGACTGGAACTCTGAAACACAGAGCCAATCAGGTTAGGGGCTCAGCTAAAGTTTCTCTTTACGCACAGGACTGAAAGGGGAACTGGTAGTCTGAAACACTTGCAGGTCTATCCAGACACTCGGTTGCCTGTGTCAGGAATAAGCACACTGGTAGTTTGAAACATATCTGGACAGATGAAGTGAAGAGTCAGTAAGGCCACACAGCCCTATCGCTGAAGCAACACCTGCAGTGTTTAATTAGCACCTACTGTGTTCATTTTGGCTCCCGTTGGACACGAAACCACAGTGTAAGTGTCAGTTCGACACTGGAGACTTTCTCTGCCACAACACGGTCTGTGGCAAATTCAACCAGGCAGCCAAACTCTCTGTTGAGGGGCTCTAATTGAGGATGGGGGCGGGGTGTATCCAACTCATCCAGTCGGCCATATGCCTCTGCCAGACAAACCCACACAGAAGGGTTTTTCGTGTTCAGTCCCCCAGCAAAAGTGAGAACTGAGTGGCGATCACCCAGGCACTGACCGAAGTCGTGTACCTCTGTGTCCCCCTGTCCAGTCTAATGGGCAAAAATCATCATCCATGTCAAGATGTAGGGACAACAGTTTGCACAGTAAAACAATCTACCAGGATGGAGTAAATGGAAATCCACACTCCCAAACTGTGAGTCGTTCCAGTGGACTGAACAAAACATTAAGTGTTAAAGTTGCAGCATGTCACAGTAATAATTACCTCTAAAAATCAATTCCACACTTGGTATGAGAGACTTGTCTCTTCAGATATTTTAATACTCAGCTTTTATATCTCTCTCTCCTTCCTCTTGCTCACTCTATCTCTTATTTCTCTTCATGTGGTTTCTCTCTTTCTTCCCTCCAGAACGCACACGGGGCTATTCACTCTTGCAATAATTCACTCTAGAGGGCTTGTGAGAGTCCCTCACATATAGTGACTGCCACCCCAATATCATCAGCATCTGCGCTGTTGGTGAATCACTATGTACTAGAAAAAAATCCATGAAGAAATCAACCAAGAAGAGAAATCAACCAAGAAAGAGTGTCAACAGACCACACGCAACGTTAGTAGTCTAAAAGAGTCTGAATCTGCGCGATTTTAAAGATAAGCCCTGTTGTTAATTTGCTGTATGTTATCTGTCTATAAATACTATTTTCCCCTTAAACTATTTTACAAAAGCAGAGTTAACTCTAACTTAAGAATAAAAAAAAAAAACATCACGACCAGAGTAGTAACCACAGTAGTATTCCTACCTTGAAATCCGAAGAGTACAAACAACGCCGGGATCCAGATAGTGTGTATCCAAAAGCTACTCATGTCGTCCTCCAGCGAATTAAAAAACCTCTTCCGCACGGTGTCGTATCGTCCTAAGGTCTCCGGTTATGATGTCTCAATTTTGCTCGACGTCCTCTCTTCTCTTCTCTTCTCTTGTTGGTTTTCAGATAGAAGCGATGCTCCGACAGCGGACTGCTCCGTCGCTACTCTGTCCGGGTGCTGCGGCGCACTCTCTAACTAGCGGGCTGAAAAGTGCGATTCAACGCGAGCGAGCGCCCCTCTGATCATTCGCAGTGCTTTGCTGCCACCTAACGATAAGTGGGGCCTCGAGATAATTAATTATGATGGTCACGCAAACCGCGACTCCTTCAGTAAACTGCATGCATTTTTAAACGCCCCTTTGACCGTGGTTAATTAAATAGGTTCGTGAATATGTTTAGTAGACATTTCGACTTTGAAATAAAGAAACCATTAAAAATGGAAAGAAAGAGAATCTTAGATAAGCACACAAATTTAGTTATTATAGTCTTGTAACTTATTTTAACAAAGTTATATTTGTATTATGTATGGCCTGTCATCAGGTAAGTGGAGCGCCATCTGCCTGTGTATAGTCACATCATCTCCCAGTGAATGGCATGCCATTTTAAACCATACCCTTAAATAGATACTCATTACGATCTAAATGAACACTTTGAAAGAGCGAAAGAACAGATTTTCTAGGTCAGGGACATTAAAAAAGAAAGAAAAATGCAAAAGTCCTGGTAAAATAAATATCATTTTTAAAAGATCTAAGTGCATTTCGGGGGATCAAAGTCTCTCTCTCTCTCTCTCTCTCTCTCTCTTCAAAGTAAACCAGTGGTACCTAGACATCTGGCATAGCTTTCCAGTACTAATTACTTAAAATGAACTATATATGTAGTTAAGTGTTGAATTTAGGCATTCATTGACAACCAGGCGTGTATATATGCTGCTAATGAGTCCCTTTCTGACACGCACGGGTGTGTAAAATCTGGCATTTCATCAAAATTAGTTGGTTTAACTGTCCGATACAGCTCTGATTTACGCTGCTAATAATCTCTAATGTCTAGTCGTCTTCATACCTCTGTAATGTAAAGTTAAATAAACGCTTGACATTTAATATCGTCTTCACCGCGAGCCCGCGCTTTTGGCGCTCGCTTGGAACATGACATCTCTCTCCGCTCACTTTGAGTTTCCAGTGGCAAGGGGAATAAATTTAGCTCGCATGTATTTTTCGCATCCTTCGTAGAGACGCATTCCCTTCGAAGAACGAGGTGAGGTGGATTTGGCCCGCGAATGGGGGAGTAGCTTCACCAATAGATATTGCAACGCGCTGAGCTGTGAATCAAACATAATTTTTTCATCCCGTATTATCTTGCGTGTGGGAACATGTGTCCCCTTCTGGTGAATTAGATAAGATAGCGACATGTTCCTGTCTCGCAGGTGGGGTGCAAGCACTAATTAACGTCTGGAACAAGGGCGCTGCGCCTGCATACAGGGGTGTTGTACGGGAGAGGCTATTACCATCGAGCCCAGAGGCACTTCTAGTGGACTGCTGCGTTGTAGAACGTCCATATGGCAGTTCATTTTATATAACTTTCTTATCTGACACGGAAGTGTATAAGATCATATCTGGATTGGTAGATGGTATCTTTTGACTAATGGAATTATCCTGCTATTCTAAATGTGGCTTTTATAGATATCATGGTGTTACTGGGTACTGTTGACTTTTGAAATCTGACTGGGAAAAATAGCTGCTGAACCTCATGCTACCTCCAGTTCTTTTACATGGTGATTGAGAGTTGTATTTAGTTCCAGTCACCCTGCCTTTAATACTCGGAAGATACCGAAGGCATCGTCTTATGTCTTATAGGCTATTGTCTTATATAGTCTGTATGGATATTGGAAGCACTGCTGAGTGTGATTGGATATTATAAATTATTCCAGAGCAGAAATTACCAATCCCAGAGACCCCATACTGTTTTTCTATTGTATTATAGAATATATAGTCCAGTCCTTGGGAGTCTCCTGACTGTTCATATTTTTTGCTCTGTTCTATTTCATAACACGCACAAGTCAGGTAATCAGCATTTTATATCCCTTGATCATTTGTCTGAGGTGTGCTGGGAACTGGAACACAATCAAAATTTGAACTGGCTGGGAGTTTCACCTCTTAATTAAAAAGCCATCGTGAGTTCAGTCAAGTGAGAGAGCAGAAAAATGTAAAGATTTCCCAGTGCAATGACTTCTTAGTCTGCATACTAGAGTTAATATGGACTTCTGTATACTGGAGAGTGTAAATCTTGATATTGATATTGAAGGTGCTGCAGGTCTCACAGGGTTTAAGAAATGCTGTCATCGGAGTGAGGAATGAAGACATTAAACACAATCCAAATCAGACTAGTTGAGTAACTGATGACCTGCATGGTTAATCTCAGCCTTTCCGCCCATTCATCAAGACTTCGGACACAGTTGAAGCCAAACTACCAGGTGCGTATAGTCATATGTCATTGACAATCCTCTCATTCTTCCTTGAACATTCTATTGTTTTATGCTTCAACAATTGTTCTGCACCCTTGCCCCAAATCCTACATTTGTAAAGGTGAATTCAATGGGTAAAAATAACTGTGTTAACTTTCACTTGGATAGTATGTTTAAAGGAATTTGTATGCATCTCTGTGGTTTTATGGCATTCTATACAGCATGATTAAGCATTAGAGACATTTGTAGAGCAGTCTTTTCCAACCTAGTCCTCAGGGACCCTGGCAGACCTCCCACATTTTGCTCTACCAGAGCTCATCTGAACTAGACAGTCAGAACCACTGAACACCTGGTACAGTCCAGGAAGGTAAAATGTGGATTGCCTGGGGGTGGGCAGTCAGGCAGAGAGGAGGGGGAATCCCCAAGGATTGGGTTGGGAAATACTGCGTCTTACTGACTGCTGTAGACATTTGGAAGCTTGACACAACAATAGGAGACATTCTGGAATCTGGCAGGGTATTGGACACGTTCTGGGACTAAGTGCTGTAGGCACTAAAAGACCTGACAGGATATTGGAGGTAGTCTGCCAGTCTTTGCACTGATTCAAGTTGCTTTGACATCTGCTAAGGTCACTTGGTGATCAAGACAATCTGTTTCACTGTTTAGTCTTTCCATCTGTGTCCCACAAATTCCTCCAATAATCAAATTCCCAGGGCCTGCAACATGTGCTTGATTTACATCCTGAAACACACAAAGATGTGTCATGCAAAGACAGGTCTCAGAAGCACTAAAGTCCTGCACCTTCAGCCATGTCTTTTCTGTATTTAAAGACAGACGTTGGCTAAATATTGCCGTCAGGAGTTGGCAACACCTTGCTTCCTTTTAAGGGGAGCAGCTGAGATTTTAGAACATCACCTGGGTCTTCTGTTTAGCTTGAAGCTCAGTTAATTTTTCACATAGTCTCCAAGTTGCACTCTTTTGATTTGCTCCTAATAGTGAGTTATTGCAACGGAAGCCTGGATAATCAATTATCCCATAATTGTACTGAACATTGAGGACTCCGGCCCAGTGGGGTGCGCTGTGCTGCTGGATCTTAGCCAAAGCCTAAACCTAACAGATGTTGCAAAATCTCACAATATTTGGAGTTCCTTGGAAATACAGTCTTAATATTTGCATTACGCCGCTCTGGCACGATTGCGGTCACCTCAAGGTTGTGTCCGACGAAAGTGCACAGGAGAGCGAGAACAGGACACGTACAACAGAGATTCCCATAAGCCCTGTGTCCAGATGTTCTGGAGTGAATAGGACATCTTTATTGCGTGTGCGTGTGGCCCGGTCAGCCTGCGTTTGTGTGTGGCACCAGCTCATACAGACATCTGCTGCAGCCTTGTTACTGTGAGTAAACCTGTGTAAGACAAAACAGCTTCCAGAACATTCTGCAACAAACAAGATCTAACTGCCAAAACTCTGGCTGAGTGCCAAATTCACCAGACAACTCTTCTCTCTCTCTTTCCCTGTTTCTCTGTCACATGCACACACACAAACACAGCATACAGAGGAGTGAAATAATAATAGAAACATTTAATAATATATGAGCAAAGTACATAATCAAGAGGAAGGCCACACTTTGACATTTCAGAATAGCTTCAGAATAGCAGCCACAGAAGTCCAGTAGTCCTGACCTGTGAGCAATAGCCTACAGGATTATTATCAATTCTTCGATGGCTGTAGATGGAGACTCTGCTCAGTACTTCTGTATTTCAGATTGACCATGATGTTTAGTCTGGGTTTAGTCTGGGTGATTGAGATGAGCCATGAAACACATTACATCTCATTTTTGTATTCATGGAACTGTTCTTGAGCTTATTTAAAGCAATGTGTATGGGACCATTATCGTCTTACAATATCATGAAGGAACAGTGTTTGCACCGTTGGGTGCATTCAAGTCTGCATGGGATTCTGTTAAATGACCATGCCATATTGGAGAGCAGTCATTACACATAAAAGCCCTGCCACTGCCTCCTAACACTATTGTGGATCTACCACCAATTTTAAACGCGGGCAATGGACATTACTAGATGAAAGCCCCCTTTAGCTTTCTGTGAATGTAAACATGGCCACATGTGGAACAAAATGTGAAAGATGACTTAATACAGCTTGTTATGTTTCTCTCTGTTCTCAGGGGCCCAGGTTTGCTGGTTCATACATCAGGTCATGGGTTTTTGTGCACTGGCCTTGGATATAAGCACTGTCATAAATTTCAGGTCCCTGATGGTCAGGACATGCAGTTTTTTTGTTGAGACGGGGTCAGAGATATGCTGATTCGATTCTGCAGTTATTTCGGAGGCTATCTCCCGCTGAGCTTTGAGTTTTTGCTGCCTTCTTTTTTTCCACTGCAGATTGATTGTATTTGACATATGTTGTCTTGGCTGTCAACACAGTGAGATTAAATAAAATAGACACCAACTATTTGGCCTTACTGCATTGCTGTCAGTGCCCTGAAGATTGTTTTGAAAATCAGTTCTTAAATTGCCACTCTTCGGTTCTCCCTTATACCTAACATGTACTCACTGGTGTTCAATTTAACACAACTTACCTGCTTTTACCTGCCCAAATCCATTTTTGGAGGGGATTACCTTATTTTGTCCATCCCTTCAGCTATAGTATGTTTTAAGGCCTATTTTGTATATGTAATTTATTTTACTTGACACTTTACGTTTCAGTCAGTCTGAGAGGCAGATCTACAAGGTATTTTTTGTTTGTTTGTTTTTTACATACCGCCAAGACTAATGAAATGAGAAACAAACTAAAATAAGTCTAAGAGTTATGGTAGACTAAGAATAAGATAAATAAAACACAAAACAATTCTGTCTTCATATGGATTCATTGGCCCACCTCTGCATCAATGATCCTCGTACAGCCAGCAAACTAAGTTCGATTGTTTCTAGTTACGGTTAAATTTATCTTAATTCATGATTGGAAGTAGTCTGTCCAACTGAATGAATGTGATATGAACTGAGTCGCAAACCGCAACTGCTAATGGCCTTTGTCTAGCCTATAGCTAGCTTCACATGTGCTACCCATACAACATCATTATTAAACTGATTAGGCTAAAAAGCAATTTTGTAAACTAGATACCGGTGAAAATGTTAATTACTATATGGGAAAAATACAGAATTGTACAACATACATGGGTATAACATTGCTCAACTGAACAAGAATGGAATGCATTTAATACATGTATTTTCCACATTAATCTAGCCTAATATTTATGCATGCATCATATCTCATGCATTCCATCTATCCTTTTATATTTTGAATACTATAGGTCAAAGTAGTTGAGATATATTTACTCAATAAGATGAAAACTCTGACATTAACAGATTTTCACTTTTTTCATGCTTGACTGTTAGAACTAAGCAGAATCAAAGACTAAAAACAGATAATAGCAGTAGAATCTTTGAAATACAGAAATACAAAACATGGTGTATATATATATATATATATATATTGTAACGAGGGGCAAAGGCGGCTGACATTTGCAAAGGGAAGAGAGATTTATTATGGGGCAAATCCAGTATCATTGTAGTCAGGGCAGACCAGGGTCAATTTACCAACATTTATAATATGACAAGAATGACAGGGCATGCTAAATGAAAAATACAAAGACAAAAGTGTAAACCAAATAAGAAAGTAAAAGTAAACTAACCGTTACAAGAAACTTAACTAAGAACTAAATAGCCAGACAGACGGAGGCTGAGGACTAACAGGGCTACAACGAAACAAGAAAACACAACGACCGGGAACACTAGAAGACACTAGAAGAACAGGCAGGCAAAACCTAACGTGGGCTACAGTACGAATAAACTGAGAACAGAACACAGACTGAAATCGACACAACCAACCACACACACATATAAAATGAGACAATGACAAATAATGCCCGTAAAGAAAGGTTTGGAGCAGCGTGACTCTGAATATAAGGCTATGACATAAGACAATGACCAGCAACGAAACATACCAAAGATGGAGTATATAACCACTGGCTAATATGAAAACTAAACTAGACACAGGTGAAACTAATGACAAATGATGAAGGGCTAAACGAGGGGTGTAACAAAAGAGAACATGGAAGACGAAAATACGTAAAGACTCGAATGTGATTGACAACAGGGGGAGGATCCATACATGACAATAGGAACCATACATGACAATGCACAAAGACAAAAATCAAGGCAAAACCCACGAAGGATAATATCCAAAAAAAAGAGAAGAGAAAACCTGGAGGAAGACCAGAATCCAAAACAAATCTATGAGCGGTTGAAAACAGAAGTAAAAACAGGTACCCTAGACAACAAGGGAACACAAGGGGCATGACCAAGGGCAGACACCTGACGAGAGGGAGTGGAAGTGGACAAAGGAAAGAAAACTGGGACAGGGACAGAAACACAACCAGGGAGGACAGAACCAGAAAGCACAGAAGCAGGGCAGAGTGAACCAGGAATAGAGGATGTAACAGAAGAACAGAACCAGACACAAGAACAGAACCGAACACAGAACCAGACATGGAACGCAAGACTGAGGATGACAGGAAGATGACCCAAAATGCCAGACAGGACACTGGACCACAGGAGACTGGTCACGGCTCTGAACAACCACAGAAACTGGAGACACAGGAGCAGAACCCGAGGAAAGAGGACTGGGAACAGTTGAAAAGGCAAAAACAGAGGTGAGGATATGCAACATAACAGAAAATGGCACAGAGACAAACTGGGTGACAAATCTGGATACAGACACAGGAATAGAAATGCAGACAATAACATCAGACAAAGAGAAAGGAATAGGAATGCAGATAATGACATCAGACAAAGGGACAAGAACAGGAATGCAGACAAACATAAGGAGACTAGAGTCATTGCTGCAGTGGTCACTGGGGATTCAGGAGTCCTTAGAGAGCCAAAATAGGGTGAAGCCACCAGAGCCACAGAAGAGCCGGGCGAAGCGCGGCCTCTGGGTGCACTGGATAGCTGTGACAGAGCATGGCCTCTGGAGACCTCTGGACAGCCTCAGGAGCAGGCCGAAGGATCTCGGAGTCAGGCCAGAGGGCCCCTGGAGCTGCCTGGGGAGGGGCACAGACATGGCCTCTTGAACACTCTGGATGATCAGCAAGGCCTCTGGAGCAACAGCAGCAATCTCCTCTCCGGAGACTGGAGGTATGGTGGTGACCACGCGGAAGACGAAAACACGGAAACAAAATAAAGATGCAAACTTTTGTCTTATGAAAAAAAGGAGTCAGTGTTTTAAAAAAAAAACATGCTCTAAATTTTCAATAACTCTCAAAATTCCTCTCCAGAACATTGCATCTAGATTTCTGCCAATTAATTTTAGAATAGGGAGTCATGTTGCATGTTGAATCATTTTTATGTGAATTGGGAATATGGGTGTAAATTAACTTTCCTGATATTTATATTTACAGCAATTAGTAGGCAGCCTTGTCTAGACTTACTTAAAGAAGTGCTTTTTGTCAGAAGTGCTTTGTACATAAATGCTTCTGTCGATTACATATGCACATGTGATAATAGATGACTGATAGATGTATGTTAAAATATAGAAAGGAAGTACAATGTTTTTTTCCCCTTTCAGTACATATTTAACCGTTTAATCTTGAGTCCAGACATTTGAGTCTTCAGCCTTCGTTTCACTATAGCTGGTGATTCAGTTCTATGGACAGCCAGTGGAAGTTCGTTCCACTACCTGCGTGCCAGGACAGACAATCGTCTGAATGCATGTCTACTTTGAGCCTTGAGGGATGGTGGTACAAGTTGAGCAGCACTAGTCTCGAACGCAGTGTCCCGATATGAAACACTTGCGCATTTAGCGCCAACTTCCCAAGTACGCCTAGCAAGGCTCAATGTGTTCAAACCCGAGTAAGTAAAGAACCTGGTCCTTGTTGTTCTGACATTTGCAACGATGTCAGGCAGACATCATTGGCATTCATGGCAGAAGCATAGGGAAGCGATTGAACTGCGGCAGTCACACAGGGAATGGCTGAGATCTCTCCTGAATAACACGCTTCTCCCTGAGGCTCTTCTTTGGGCCCGGGATGAAGAGTGGAGAGTGGGGGGCTTTTAAACGCTCGCGCAACTACACACCGTGAATAATTCAACACCTAAAACGTATCCTCAAGGACATCGACATCTCTGTATGTACCAACAAATATTTGCAGTTTTGTTCTGATGTGTTTTCTTCTAGAACAGAAGGGTATGGTTCTTTGGTTATTGATGCTCATAACATGTTTATTGCGTGTTTGTGGCCTTTGGGTCATGGTTAGAGAGGAACAGTGCCAGAAGAGAGATCCATTCAGTTAATACATGGCATGGGGGAGAGATGCTGTCATCTATATGTATCAATTATCCACCATCACGCATGCACACACAAACACACACACTCACACACACACACACAGTAATGGTAAAAGCAGGTCATCCAAGAGCAGTAAAGTCAAGTGACTTCATCAGCCCCCATTGGAATAGGAAGAGGAATCTCGGCTAGTGTTCCTAACATCACACTGCTAAGGTGTTCATGTCTGAGCCGCTCACTGCGAAAGGCAATTATCCTACTGTGACTTCCATACAGTCATCTGTGGGGGATATCAATTTTACATCAGAGATTCGACTGCATTCACTCACGGAATAATCATTTGTTCTGGGATTTGCCCACAGTGACGGCTCAGCAGCGACAGTGTGATTACTTTTGTCTGCCCGTGTCAGTGAAATATGCCTTTATATCCCTATGCCCCAAGGACAAAGTAATACAGTGTGATGATTGCCCTGCATTGTATTAGACCCTGTGAGCCTTTCCAGTCACCGCTGTTGGGAACAGTGATGATGAATGATGATGGACAGCTGAAGAAAATGAAGGCTAAGAATACCAGTGATAATGGTGCTGATGAGGTTTTGAAGACAATTGATGAAATGGTTGTCCACTGATATTTTGCTTTGTAGCTTTAATATCACCTTTCACATTGCACATTAAGGACAGAAAGGAATGAATGGTGCATTGAAAGTCAAGCCAACTGGATCATCTCCTACATTTCCAGAATTCCTTTTTAAAGACAATCTAGTCTTGATAATCTCAGATAGATAGATAGATAGATAGATAGATAAATAGATAGATAGTCTGATAGATGTTACTGCTGCGCTCATCAATTCATTGATTCAGAATAGACAGCAAATCCTTTGTTTTGCATATACAATATTAATGCTGCGATCATGTATGCAGTAGAGAAACACTTTGGGTGCTTTGGGTACCATCATTACTAGCCTTTGAAGCCATTTTGAAGTTAAAAGACAAATGCCTTATTATGAGGCTGAAATGTTCATTGTTTGAACGTTGTTAAAGCCATCTGGTGTTATAAAAATGATAAAGTGCTCTACGCCATCTTTCAACAGCACATATGTCAGTATAGACCACGACCCATATGGGCGAGGCACCTTGGGGTAAACCTGCATATTAACTCGCCTCTTGCGTCGAAATAACTGCAGTCACAAATCTGATCCCAGATTAGCATTCACACTTCTATTAATCTGATACTCAAAACTACTTTGAGCTGCTATATCGTACTGTGCACATCGGTTTGAGAGTTGATTTACATGTGAGATATATCAGCGTTTGTGTGAACACTTTACCTACTTCTAGTTACTTGTACTCCTTGTAGTTTTGTGCAATGGAATATTAGTTATACATCTGTGAAAATAAAAATAGTAAGTTAGTAAGTAAGTACTACTGCTGTTTGTTAAAGTACAACTGCTACAGAGTAAGAAGTAAGTGAAAATGCTGACTGCCCAAGGCAGTGGTATACAGCTCAGATAAAGAACAAAAAATTTGTGTGTGAGGTTTGATAAACACGTACCTTGACTGTGCCTCCCCATCCGTGAAACTGCATTCACTGGGATGGATGTAGACCGCAGAAGGAGGTCCCAGATCAGCTGTTGTTCTTGTGCGAAGTTTGTGCTCTTCCCTACCCTGCACTGGTGGCTTTCGTTCCATCCTGGGAACTTGACTAACTGATGGTGACACACTTCAGCAGTCATGAAGACCCTTCACAGTCGCACCTGCCAGACTGGGGAGACAGGAGAGTCTACGGAGCGACATTCCTCCTGGGGTCATTTGTCCATTCAGCACACTGCACTGCATAAATGAATGTTTATACAGGTCAGGCAGAGAATGTAGATATATCTCTATGTGCTAGATTCTAGGTCTATATGCAAAATACATGTCAATTGCTAGTAAGATTACTAAGTTGATTTGACCACCGATCTCTCAGTTACTACGGTCACTTAAATACATATGGAAAAAGGTATAGGTCTGATATTGGTAATTTTATCTGTTGGTAGAAATGACTTTATAAAGTTGCTTTCAAACATTTTACTCTTGTAATGCTGTGTCTGACTCACTTAGCGCTGGAAGCCAGAGCAGAGTGAGATATCTAAAAGCGAACCGCATCTGCAGAAGGAGCCTGAAAGAAAAACGTAAAAAAAAAGAAGCAGCATTTAGCTTGAGACACGATCTCATGAGCCGTTCCGCTTGATTCAATTAACTGCGGATGAACGTTCCTCACAACAGAAATAGTCTGAGAAAATAGAATTACCCACAAACATTCAAACTGTCGCAAGAGAAGCAAGGGAGCCATGACGAGCGAAAGCGATTTTGTCTAGAGCCACAAACAGCAGATGCAGCACAGCCCTGGCCTTTATCATTTTAAAACCTCCATACGGGTCAACTTTGCAGAGACGCCCATGAATTATTATTTTTTTGGAATCATGGGGATCTATTTTCTGGAACAACTGACAGATGGAACTCCTTGTAAAATCAGATGTGACTCTTTTCTTATGCTTAACATGTCTAGGGCATTATGAGGTCTTCTGGTCTAGGCATGATGTATAGCTCGAATAGTGCTACTCAAAGGGGACTCCGAGGCATTAGGCGAGAGCAAGGCACTCAGTGAGGCAGGTAATTTGTCATTTTGTGGATGGTGGGAGACTGCTGCCGTTCCCGGGCGTTTGGGATCGAGTGGAGAAGAGGTAGAGGAGAGGTTTTTTTTTTTCCCTTTGGCTTCCCTCACCATCGGTGGCGGCTATAAACAGCTTCTGTGGCTCCAGAGCAGGCCTTTCGGTCTGCCCCGGACAGCCAGCACTGAATCTATCTTACCACGCCTGTCCCACATGATATCCCAAGACGAGGACATTTTTAATCCTTCAACAGCAAACCGATCCCTTGCTGAAGAAATGACCTAGCATGCAGTCAGTGAAAGAGACAGGTTGGAACAACACAGAAAGGCTGTCTCTGCACTATTGAGGAAGTTACCACACACACACACATGCAGAAAAAAAAAAAAAAACATACACAAGTGAGCCACCATTGGAAAGCAGGTCAGCTGAACTGAAACTTTCAAAAATCCAGTTTTTAAATTATACCAATGTGTTACAGTCAGAATTATAATTAGAAGCAGATTTGTTTATAATACACCCAATGAGTCATTCTGTCTTTTGTCTTTCTACAAAAAAAATAAAAATATTAAAAAAAGTATTAAAAAATAAATTTCATAATTTTTGCCCTTTAAAAGAAACAAGGTATAACAAGATTTTGGATGAGGAGCATTTGAGACTTGGTGGAAATTAGTGTTGCGAGTTCCATATTTCAGATTGACCAGATCCCAGACTTCAGAATGATCAGATTTCAGAATGATCAGATTCCAGACCAAGACGCTCTTTCTATATCATCTCACCTTGGATCTAAGACCCCTTGCCCTCTGAGGGTGAGGTTTGACTTTGAACAATTTGCAGAAGACCTTTGTGGAATGGCTGTTCTTGCAGAACATGGTGTGATGGTTTTATATTTGCAGGAACTTGAATATAAATTATGAAAGCTTGTTATTTCTTTGGGCTATGCCTTTTGGATCTCCACTTGAAAAAAATAGTTTTCATGACAGACTTAAGATGATTTTCTTAGACTTACCAAATGCAATTGCTTGTCAAGTCATTTATCTGATTAAGAAAGCTGGACTGTATCAAAGCAAACACCCTCATAAAATGCATGTGTTGGAAATTGATTAATGTCAATGTTGCAGATCCTTTTTTCTTATACATTTGGTTTTCTTTAAACCAACAACAACAAATGTGACTGAAATAATCACTAAATGCTATTTCGGCCAACCATCACAGAACATGTCACTGTAGAATATATATGCTGAGAAGGGTTGAATCAGATTGATGCATTGATTTGGACATTCATCAAACACCTGAAAAAAAAACATAAAATGTATCAATACAAGTGTAGGTGCTGATGGTATGAGGGAGTTCTCTTTTATGAAAGCCTTACATAAGTAAAATCTGCAGAAGACCTTTCCCCTTGATAGGGTTACTGCAGCAGTCTGATAGAAGCTTGTTAGAGCAGAAAACACAGTAGAGACTACCATGCAATGCTCTGTTAAAACTTTATCATGGGACAGTCTTCCAAAAACTGCCACCTAAAAAAATGTCTCAGGAGTACATAAAGTCTTGTGTGATATGATTGACATGGGGAAATTCAAAGATTGCAGAGCCGGCATTTACAATCTAACAGGGTGAGTCAATCACCATAAATTAAATGAAATGTATTTTGGAGGGTTCGACACTAAATTATTTCTTTATCACTGACAGACATCTGTCAGAATCACATAAATGTAGGATTTACATAGTAATGGAAAACCAAACCCTCACTGAAGCACCTAAAAGAAAGATTGACAAGTGAACACACTTCAACTGAAAATGCATGACTTTCTCTTTTTTCTTTCGCTGCTAATCTATCACAGTGGAGAATCAGAGGAACCGACGGTAGCTTCACTAAATCAATCAATAGCAAGCATGAATGCTGCTCACCAACTCGATTCAGTCACTCAAGCAAACATCCTGTTCTCTTGCTCGGAGAGCCAAAAAAGCTGAAAGGGAAGAGGAAGTCAAAGAGTCCAAGATGCCTGGTGTCAGGCTGGACAAGTTTCCTGCTGAAGTTAGATTATGAAAGGCAAACAGTCTGGAGATGGGAAGGAAAAAAATGGGAAAATCAAGAGAAGATGGGTGAAGGGGAGTTACGAATCTTGGGTCTTTTGAAGGCTCCTTTACTACACAGATACAGTACTGTATCCTTGAGATTTTGCCTTTGATGAGACTGAAAGTCAAAATAAGGAGCCTCCAAAATAAGACATTAAATGGAAAGAGTTTGTACAGATATTTTGAAATTTGATTTTTCATAGGCTGTGTCTAAAACACTGACTCAAACCTACAGTATATTACAGAATCTTTGAAGAGAATGTAGTATATCATTTTTTGACAGTGCTTCATAAATCGTTAATGGTGGCTTTAAAATTAGCTCTCCTGAAATATGTTCATCCAAGCCTTGGTTAGACTTTGTGTCATGGCCTCAGTATTTCTACTGAGGAATTTTCCAGGGAAAGAAAATGCATATAAAATTACGTGACCACATACTTGCATTATAATTCTAATAATCAATCATTTCAGCAGAGGAAGTCTCTATGTGTGAATGCCTCTGACAGTCTGCTACGGCCAGGGTTTTTCTCCTTTTTTTTTAGAAGAAACAGTAATTACTTACCAAAGAGACTCATTAATATCGTCAGCTTTCCTCCCAGCTGACAGGGATAATTCAACAAATTGTCTCACATTTACGAGACAAATCCGGATGCGTGGTCTGTGTAGCCAATGTTTTATTAATGCTCTAACTCAACCCTTTATTTCTTTGGGACCAATTATTTTCCTTGCAATGGGCTGCATCAGATAAAGGCGTGGCGAGGTGCAAGCAGGCCATGCTAAAAAGCTGCGTGACCGCCTCTGATACCTCCAAGTGCCTGGCCCGAATGAGCCGGGAGTCCCTTCCTGAGTCGAGCGTTTTATCCGTGCTGAGTCTTTCTGTTGAAAGATCAGTCTGGCTTCCCCAGCCACAGTGGGATATCTGTGTGGAGGACGCTTACTGTTGTGTGCACGTGTTCACTCAGAGAGCGAGGGAGAAACCACAGCACCGCAAGGTTTGTCCAGATTAATCACAGCGCTGCCTCTCTGTCCTGGGGGTTTGAAAGAAAAGACGGACCTCGGATGTCTCGGGGATGCTGCTCTGGAGGGTGTGACACCCACACATGGTGAAACCACAAATACGTGTTACATTATGCCCACACTACATTCTCATCCAGTATACATTTTGAGAGGGGACAGAGAGGTTTAACTGTAAAGGTGCTACTATCTGATACACTGTGGCATTGCATGGTTGAATATCAATTCACGCATATTCTGTAACATTTGGTCATATGTTTTGTCAGAGTCAGCTGCTCAACACACTTCCTCAAATAATTCCCGCACACATAAAAAAATATCCTACATTTGTTTGCAAAGCTGAAGTGGAACTGAGTTTTGCTTTGAATATGAAGTGACATGATATGACAATGCTGCCAAAATAGACAATGAGTTCTGTGCATCTCTATTTATTTCCAAAATAGACAATGAGTTCTGTGCATCTCTATTTATTTCCAATGACTCCAATACCGCCAATGATTTTCCAAAACTTCGATCACAATAGATACAGTACAGTGTAGATACAGTAGCTACAGTAATTTTCTCATATTGGAAATCACTCATCTAAGTTTAGACAATCTTGATAATTCATCTGTGAAATTTTCCAGATGCATTTGAGCAGCAGTAATAAATGATCACTATTCAATAGGCAGCCCCAGTGCTGGATGAGCATTACTGATGGTATGATGATTACTAACACCCACTTAGTGCTGCTCTAATGTAATTTTCAAAAACAAAGAGCTGCATTGCAGACAAAAGTCTGTGTATTGCGTGAATGTCTTTCTCTCAGAAAGGGCACAGACTACAAAGCAGTAAACATGTGATTAACTCAATTTTAGTGCCTTGTCTTTAGAGTGATTGTATAAAGCCAGAGTCTTTTCACCCGCACTGATAGTCTTTGCAGGATCAAATATGTAACGCACATTTTAAAAAGGAGACATTTATTAGCACCATCTCTCTCTCTCTCTCTCTCTCTATCTCAATTTCTCTCAATCTCTTTGCTTCTATCTCTCTTCAATCCCAACCCCCTCCATTATTGCCTGTTAAGCCACAGAAAAAACTCTCCTTAGTTCCAAAGAAGCATGTTTCTGCTTTTCCATTTTGGGTCAGTTAAAGATACCAGGGCTGGAGGACACAGGATCAGAAGAGAGTGCGGCAAGGATACCCTGAGCATTTCTCAGTTCTTTCTATTCTCTCCGATTGAAAACCGGGCAACACAATTGCTCAATAATGAAGCGATCCGGAGAAAGAGACACGGGGGGTCACTGGTGTGACTTCTGGCCCCTTTTGTGCCCCCCATTAACTGAACTTTAACCACATTCAGCAGGTCTATTGAGTCAGAGGCACACTCACGCACCCCTGGGTGTGCGTCGCCCTCACACCACACTCCATGGAGATGCCGAACTCCACGCTCTGAAAAGCTGGCCAGGATAACGACGCTCCATTCGCATAATCCCAGCTCCGCTGACACTGTTGGGTTGCTGTCTGTGGAGAAGAGAGACGACAGAGTTTGCATCGTAAGATGAAAAGGCGTCGTGAGCAGAGCAACACCTACCAACCACCCCCCCCCTTGGATTTCGCTAGTTTGCTTTCAGGAGCACCACGCCAAACTCACATGTCACCAATTATAATTTATAGATTATTTATCTTATTCGTTTATTTATTTAATGGTTAAAAGGTCGAGTGTTTCCTTTGCACGCTTGCAGAACACCCGAAGACTCATACATTCTGCTGCATGAACCTTCCATTCCTCACGGTGACGTTCCATCCCACTGCTGCAGCCCTGATTAAATACATTCCTACGAACGCCAGCGCGGAGAGCACTTCTCTTTACGGAAGGGGGAAGCCTGTTGAAAGGGGCCGTATGCTGAAGGCAGTGTTGTGCCATCTGGGAGAATTTCTTAGGGGTGCGACTCAACCTGAGAATGTTGGATGACATCTGGATGACAGATTTGATCATGATTCTTCTTCCTGACAGGATAAAATTACTTAGTTCACAACAGCATAAGTGCTTTATTGCATACATATATCCTGTGCTGCAGATATTATACATGCATGGGTGTTGTTTTGTCATTATCATAAACAGCTGGGCATGTCATTATTCTTCATATTTTCACCCCCTCTATCTTTCAAAACCCATTTGATTGATCTTTCACTAACCAGTATTGCTTTAATCTTGAATCCAAGGCTGGCGTAATCTGTATTTTTTAAAATCTGCCAGGGACGTATGCAAAAGTGAGAGCATCTTCATCCGGCGACACAGCCAAGGTCATCCTCATTTCCTTTAATCGCCTCCTCAGAGAACGCGACTGCTAAATATCAAAACCTAATGAATTAAACATTCACTTACCGAGGGTATCCAGAGGAGGCAAGCAGGCAACGCGTGCCATCGATATGATTTGCATACGCTTGATTAGAGAGGATTTGGACTGCTCCGGCAGTCCATGGGACCTGTGGCTGGTGGTTGAATCACTATCTAAAAGCGCTCGCCTCTCGATGGGAAGCTGCCATGCGCTGATTGTAATGGTTGACAAGTGCCATTCTGGTCCTGGCGAGGGATCCAGCAGTCAGCACTCCTCCCCAGAAGAGCCATCAGCCCCTCAGGCTACTCCGACTGGCCACGCCTCCCCCGCACACCAGCACAGGTGCAAATGGTTTACGTGTTGTGCATCCTCTTTGTTCGCACAAGTTAAACTTAGCTTTTAGCTGCTTTAACTATTGAATCTGAGGCAAGCCGTTAGAGCGAATCAGAACCAGGCAGGCCCGTAAAAGGCAGTCCAGCTGCTCTGATGAGGGGGAGGGGTCTGGCCCGTTCAAGCCAACAATCTGTATCTGTGTCGGGTAGAAAAAAGAATAAATATTTACAGAGTGTGAAAAGGTGATGAGAAGTGGCCTTCTCTGAGGTGGGGAGGAAAAGAGCAAGGAGTAAAGAACTCCGTGTCTGAGAGGACCACTCGGATGTGCAAGAGCAGACCAGGAACAGAATGCTACTGCATGACAGAGCTCCTTGTGAAAGTCCCGGTCAGCTGAACTGGAAAGAAGTCCTATCTTTCTCAGTCCCATGGGGAGGTCTGTGAAATTGGCTGGGTGGGTTTCTATTGATTTATTTAGCAAGGTTCTTTGATTGGTTTGTATCTTTTTCGCTAGGATATCTGCTAAATGTCCGTCTGGGTTAATTTGCTCTGTAATATACACCACTCCTTTGGTCAACTGTATTTGACTTGTTTTGAAGCATTTGACTGAGCTCGAGAACTTAATCATTCCTCTCACACAGGATTTCTATCATGTTTATATTTAATGTAAGGTTTAACCTATCTGTGTAGCACTGGTTGTCCACAGAAGTAGTGTCACACGTTTGAAGCAGATCGTAGAAGAAACATGGCCATGAGAAAGAAACCTGCGCTAGATCATCAACCAGATCAAGCCAGCCAAATAGATCTGCTGCTGTACGAAGAAGAAAACTTTTCTACAGGTAATGTAAGATTGTTTGATTTAGGCCACCATGGCATCCATTACTCACGCCGTGCAAGTGGCTAATATGTTAGAATAATATTATCTATATATGGCAAACAGTGCATCACATATGTCTTGTAAATAAAGCGTTCTATTATTTTTGCAGATTTTGGCAAATGAAGCATAATCAGCATTTCTATTTTATGACCAGGTTGTTTTCCTATTCAAATTCATTCAAATTCATAGTAACAACACTGTATGTTCAAATTGTCCATCATTCAGGTTCGATCTGTACTAACATTCTCATTTTATACTAAAATTTTCATTTTGTACCTACACGCTTTCCTTTCACACACACTGGACTGTCTTGACCCACGTTTGCACCTGGGGTTAATGCTTAATCCCACGTGCAGCTGAGAGATGAGGGGAATATGAATGCAGCACTCAACCCCGTGAGCTCTTCATGCCCTGTGTGCAGATGTAATATACAACCTATAATGGAAAAGACGTATTTTCTTCTAAATCACAACTAACTAACAACTTACCAGCAGAGGTGCCGTGGACACGCGTGTCTCCTTACCTCGTCCTGTTCTGGCAGCTGTGCTTACTTCAGCCCAGACGTGTGAGTGACAGGCACAGCAGCACTACCTTTAAAATTAGACTCCACAATCCTGACTGCAAAAAAAAAAACAACAAACAAACAAACAAACGCTGGGGCAAATCCCAGTTTGCAAATCCAAATGAAGACTTGCGGTCTGGAATCGTCCCCTAGTGAAACAAACAACCGAGCAGAAATGTAAAAATCCACCAGCGTTCTGCCAGAATGAGAATGAAGTGGCAGGCGCTCCGGAGGCAAAGAGCTTGGCTGCTGTTTAGGCCGCGCGGCCAAGTCACCAAGTCGCGCTCTTACTGCTGAACTGGCGTGCGGGGCGCTCCTCCGACCCCCTGACGCGCGGACGCCGGGTTTATCACCACCTAACAGCCCCCAACAGCCCGAGTGCGTTTCCCCGAGGATGATTAGCGTGATGAAGTGCAGCTGTGGCAGACATATGGCCACGCCTGGAGCCGTCTGCGTGTCCCCCCCTCGCTGCTGCAAAGCAGCCATTAAAGTGCACTGCTGACAGTACGTGCCCTGCAGCTGATGTGCACTACCATAAACCCACGTCCGACTTCAGACAATGGGCCTTAATGGCGACCTGCAGCCCTGAACTGTCACAGCTAATAAACTCCAAACGGCCAGACGGGAGGGGTGGAAGCAGAAAATTCTGTAACCATAGAATTAAATGACAAAAATCAGCAAACGTATAGACTATCAAATTAGCCATTAAAAGGATAATGCGTGTGTCTTTGTGTGGGTGTGCAGAGATAACAGGGCGAATCTGACACTGTGTCAGGCTTGGATAGAATTAACTCTTAGCATAGAGCTTATTAGCATCTCAGATGAGTCGTTCATGTTAGGACCCAGTGCACGCCCCAGGGCTAATTAGCAGCTTCTATCCAGGGAACGGCAACTATGCATAGTGCACATTATGTTCAGTCCTAGCTAAACTGCCTCAACTGTACGCTACCAAAGGAGACCTCTGCCTGAACCCTACGCATTTCATTTTTTCCCAAATTCCTGATTTTTAAATGACTAACTAAAGCTGATTATGAGCTGTCCAAGTGAGTTGTCAGATCAGAAAGAGTGGTTTGATGTTCATGCACAGGCATATGTATGAGTTCATCTAATGCATCAGAGTAGACCAGCCAAGTGCTACCGCAGAAGTGCTAAAACTAATAATAAGTCTTAGTAAAAATTCTTTGTTTCTTGGTAACACCCAATTTTTTTGTATTATATATATATATATATATATATATATATATATATATATATAAGGACTCTTAATGGCTTCAGTACCGTTTTATTTTGTGCTTGGCTGATCTCAAAATCAAACACGCTGTTGTGTACAGGGTTTAACCGCTATGCTATTCATTATCAACCATTTGGAAACATCCAAAAGAAGAAATATTGAAAGGACACAGAGAGAATGGGGAGTGTGTGATGCATTCACAACATGGACACTACACTAATGGCCAATCTAAATCTTGAATTTTCTTCAGACTTCCAGACATTGCTGAAAACGTCCACACGGCGGAAGGTATAATCCTGACCTTCGCCGAGACCATAAAGGTGCGCCAGAGGGATTGAGGAAGCAGGCGAAGTCAACTCTAATACCCACACCACAAAAGCACAAAACAAAAACACAAAACAAAGCAAAAGGCACAGTAGCACGATTACTCAAAACAGTCCTAAAGCACTTGAAAGTCCAAGAATGTCTGTGAAGCACGCCGCGTCCTGCAGCGTGTTTACTCCGCCTCCCTCCAGGGCTGGAGCAATGCTCAGCACTGGCGGTTGGGACTCGTGGGTTTATATGTGCAGATAACCAGAGGAACAAGGTGTGAAGGGTGTGTCAGTAGGAGGGAGACAGAGAGAGGGAGAGCATTGGAATGAGTGTGTGTGTGTGTGTGGGGCTCCCGCCAGGGACCGGCCTACTGTGACAAAAGGGAGTAAGGCACACAACTTCCAGAAAGTTCATTTGGAATACAGCCTTCAGCATACTTTCCTGGTGGAATTACCCAAACACGCGTGATACGATGATAAATTAGATTTTGATCACAGATTTTTATTCAAATGTAATTATCATATTGTCACATATGATGATGGTTGTATTGAATCATAACTGTTTAACATTATTATAACTTATAACTGATTTTTGATAATATCCACTAGCTATGACAGTACAACTTATTCTGTAATCTATATTAAGATAAATTTCATACCTCTAACCAGTTCTGGAGGACAGAAGCCTGAACAATTTAATCAGATATAATCCACATTGTCTCTGAATGTCAAGTTAAGTTAAGTTAAGTTAAGTCAAGTTAAGTTATGTCAGCAGCAATTATTAAATGCACAATAACGAATCAGACTGACAGTGATGGCTGTGCATTTTCTCAGGACTGCCAGGAGTTTTAATTCCTCCAGCTTGTTCACAGTGTCCTCCCAGTTGTCCATGCCTGGTATACCTCCAGTAGCCACCAGGGGGCATCCTTATCACATGTCCCAAACACCTCTTCGGGCTCTTGTAAACATGGAGCAGAAATTACTAAGCAAAACCTTCACGTGCTTAATCTCTCCCACTTGTTTCCTTCCCGGAAGGAGCATGCCATTATTTTGGGGATAAAAATATGGCCTTGAGGTTCTGATCTAGATGCTGACTCAAATTCCACATGGACACTTCACATCCCTGTACAAGAAAGCCAGAAGGACAAAAGCATCAGCGATGCAACCTCCCTCATGCCCTGGCAGATGCCCTCATGGTTTTGGTTATGCTTAGGTACTCTGTCCATGAATATCATACACAGACTACAGTCACCCTTGGCCGTGTCCAGTGCTCACAATGAACAAGTTTGATACAGTGCAGACGTAGATCAGAGACTAAGGATCCAATATTCCACATTAGTGGCCCAGATCCCCCATAGTTCAGAACTCCTCCCACTGAAGGGCAGGCAGTCATAAGCCCAGTCAAATGCCTTCTCTAGATCCACAAAACATATGTATAGTGAAATGACAAACATACATACCTTCTCTCTAGGAGAGGATCTCCTCAATCTTTTATGCTGCATGAGAATCTATAGCCATATAGCCTCTATAGCCATCTGACATTCTTGCCAGCCAAAAAATAAAGAAAGTCAGTTGGTTTCCTTGCAAACAATTTAGGTTTTGTTTGCTATAGTCTATAAGAGTCATTCACTGCAACACCTAGTATTCAGTCTTTAAGGGCTACTGAACCTACAGTAAGTCGTTATAGCATCTAGGTGGTGGGTGATGCATTTTGAGAGCCTTATAACATACAGTATTTGAATATGTGTGCTGTGTACTTTCTACAGGGTCTCATGCTCCTGCATGTGAACTTGTACTGAATCTCAATCCCTTTTCTTGGTAAGCAAAGGGCTCATTTCCACTTGTTGCTGTGTAGTATCCAGAGAGAAAAAGTCTCGGCTGATCTCCCATGATGCCTTTATGCAAAGCATGTGACCCTTGTTAGGAATGTTTTTAGATTAAGTTAAGCTGACAACACCACCTGGGGCATTTCACCACAGGAAGTATAACCCTAGTACATCTCAAGGCACATGGGTAAATTCAATAAATATAAAGGGCAGAAACACGAAGGCAGTTCAGGATGCTTCTTTTACTTTAATGGAACTGACAATATTAAATATGACACATTATTAAAAAGTTGAAAGAAAAAAAACAATAAAATGGGACTGGGTACCATAAACAGGTTTACTGGTTGTGCATGCCTTCAATAAAATCACTTGTACACCACTAAACTGGCTTCAGACACTCCTCTACACAATGTCCCTGCTGCTGGCGACCGTACAAACCACTCACCATTTTCCAAAATCTCAGAGAAGAAAACCAGTGACCACAGCCCAAGTGCACCAAAATAAAATGTCCCAAGGTGGTAGACAATCAGCCAGGGACACCATGTGCACAGGGTCATTCTGAAGGAACAGAAAAGACACTTGGTTAATGCGAGCAGTTTTAAGATCCAAGACCTACTCCCAACCCACAGCATACACTACAGCCAGTACCTCAACCACCACAGTACAAATTTGCATAGGACAACAACCCAACAACTCAACCAATGGTGGGGTTAACTCAATAAAAAACACCATAACAGGAAGAATGAAATCTATGGTGATAAACCCAAGTTTTGTGCCTTAGTCTAAAAGAATCGCAACCCGTTAATCCCTTAAAATCCCTTTAGCACAAACCTAAGCATACACTCCATACTAGAAAGCAACTGAAGCCCATACCTTGTAGCCAATAATGCTCACATCGGCGTACAACCAGCTTTACATACGATGCCCCAGATTTAAACTACAAACAAACAAACAAGCAGCGAACAGCTTCCAGCGTGGTCAATCAGAGGAAGGGACGTACGTTTTCTGGCAGAAATGTTTGGATTGGGCACGTCATGTCTGGTGCAAATCTGTCTCTATGTCTCCCCAGAAACACTTTAGCTGGTGACTATCCCATGGTGTAACTAATCACTGCACTGTGGTGTGACATACATTATGAGTGTACTTATCAGTTCAACTCTGTATGATTCTTCAAGGCCACTTTGAACGTCTGAATATATTTCTTTGTCAGTCCATTCATTGCCGGACGCCCTGGAACTCTGGCTGTGGTTGGGATGTGTTTCTGCTTTGCAAAAGTCTGAAATTCAGCAGATCTGAATGTATTCACATTACCTGTGACTATCTGTCCCAGCAGCCTGTATCTGGAACATGTTGTCTTCAGCCCAGTGATGGTTGCATGTGAAGTGATTTGTGACATGCAGAACACCTCTAACCATCATCCAGGATCACTAACATGGGTTGGAGTTTCCATGATGTGTCACTTTCTGTTCTAGCTGGCAGGTTAGTTTTTTGCAAATTTTCTAAACATCTAGATCCATGTTATGCTACTGGTTATACTGGTAAGCCAATGATGTCATTTTTTTAATAATGCCAATGTGTCTTGTGTGAATATCTCTCCCTTATCCTCAGTTTAGTTGACACAGTCATCCTAGTTCTCCATAAAATCTCTGCTACACAAATAGTTTATCTGTTTGCATTACTGTGGTCATCAGTGGTATGTTATCTGACAGTAAAACAACCACTCTTGGATACAGCTACAGCTATTGTTGGAAGACTCTCGTGTTCTCCAAACAAGGGATCAGCAGGGGTTTGTGGTCGTGCTTCCAAATATAAGACTGAGGGCTTCATTTTCTTTTTGCACAAATTGTCATGGAACATGTGATCCACTGAAAAAAACACTATATTAGCATGCTACGGCAGAGGTCGGTATATGTTCCTAGAGGAACTATAGGACCTACACAGATTCCTGTGTTTTTTTTTGCCTATGATTAATAAATCACCTGCATAATCATCTGACTTTTTCGCCACATTCAGGCCTTTCTTCAAATTGATGATTTTCATGGGGGAAGAATGTGCGGTAAGGAAGCAAATGTGAGTTTCCAATTGAAGTGTTTAATAAAAGTAATGAAAATGAAACATTAAAAAGCACTAACTACCACAAAACAAGAGAGAATGTCCCGGAAAAAGTGTGTGATAATGATCAGTGTACTGTAACGTCCCCCCCTCTTGGTTCTTTACTTCCTTGTATCGTACATATATTGTGTTGACATTTCACGGAATAGCAGTACTTATGGTGTCTATTGTCTCCTGTCCTTTTCATGTGTGCAACATTTGTTTAGAAAGATATTAAACCATCACCAGAGCAAAATAAAACACGTAAACAACTGACACAGAGGACCAAAAACGAAAGGGACACACACAGGTGCGTATAATGAAAGGGACACACACAGGTGCGTATAATGAAAGGGACATGCACAGGTGGGTATAATGAAGACGAGAGGCAAGTGGGATGTTGGTGCAGGGCTAGTGCAGGAGAAACACATGAGCAAAAGCGGATAAATGAGACATGGGGAAATGAGACATGGGGAAATGAGATGTGGAAGGAAAAACAGAAAAACAGTGTGCATGGAAATGACAGGATAGCATCCAAACAGAAGCCAGTGGCCATGTGAAGGGTAACCATTATGTAGAGCTAAGAATTCTGAAAGCCAATCTATTATAAATATACCGACCTCGAGGGGTATTGATGGTAGGATATTTCTTAAGTTTTCATCCAACAGTATTTGATGAGATGCAGCCACTAGGTCTGTCTTACAGGGTTTTTTTTACCTCCACTGAGGGTTGCCATGACTTCCTCAAGTGAAGGTAGAGAATAGATTTTAGTGTTTGATGTCTGATTAATGGTTTGTTTGCAGTTAACACAAAAGCAAATAGTAGCATTTCTGTGATTCTACAGGAGCAGCGGACTCTGTCTTTCCCAGGTGATATGATGTTTGCTCTTTCTGGCTGTCTTACCACTTTGTCCACCAGAGCTTTCTTTGCAAATGGCACAGATTGAAACTGGGTGTCTGGGTCCAATGAAACAGTGGCTTTCATAGCTTCAAGATCACCGAATTAGTCTTTGAAGACATCCCAAGTTATCCTTGAATTGTGTTTAGGCTTCACAGGTTTTTGCCTGACGTGTCTGATCTGTCTCGAGTGCAACTTTATATTATGTAATCAGTTAATTTTGCCCTGTAGGCCCCAAATCTAGAGGAAAGACTCCAACAGATCCCGATAAATCAGCAACAGTCTCATCAATCGACGAATGGTGACATACCTTCCCCACACTCTCAAACCGCCAGGCCTCTGATAGAAGGCCCAAGAGCGAAATGAGATAAAACCAGTGAATGGAAAAGAGAGACAGAAATGTAACATTTTTTGATAATATATACAAATTAATTAGAATTATGAATGTTGCTCTAAGTATGTCAGGGGTTCTAGAGGAGGACTGGAATCCAGAACAGTTTTGTGATTGGATAGCACAAACGCACTCGACTCATAAGTTAATGACCATGTTTAGTATGGGTCATGTAGGAGTGTGTTCTGGATGCAAATATTCAAGCCTTATGTTTGGTTATCTGATTTTATTAGTACCCTTATAAAGTGCTGTTAATATATATGTGTGACAAGATGTTTTTAGCAGGGCTAAAAAAAATATAATCCTTGTAAGGAGTAAATTTATGTTCCTTGTCTTAGGTTGTGCATATTACTATGAGTAGTGTGTCTGGTGTGCAAACTGTGTGCCTTTTATAGAACGGTGATACAGATACTAAAATGTATGAATGTTCCCTAATTTATGAAACTAGTTTGTACTAGTTCAGGTCCTACTGAAATACCTGTGACCTACTGCACAGGTAGTCAGGTGTGTCTGTTCAGTACATACACATATCATCTATCTCGTTAGATCAGCCAGTAGGTCTTTCTATTTGTGTTTTTGTTGTGTTTTCTCGTGTTGAAGGATAAAGATTAGGTGACTCCTTTCTTTTGATGGCCTCAGGCCTATGTGCTTCTTCATTGTCTCTCTGAGCTAGATGGCATGGCTGGTTGTGGGGGGAAGCAGAGGTTTCTCTGACGGCCCACGTCACTGCACTGGCGCTGATAATGAACCACAAGCGTCACCAAGAACGTGTGTCCTGGAGACGGACTGACGGAGCGTTCTTTCTCCTCATGGCAGCGGCAGGTCTGGGGGGCGGCGAATGTCAGCTGGAGTGTGGCTCTGTTTTATTCCTGCAGGTGGCGCTGTGTGGCAGCCTTACTCATTTTTATTTTGTGTGACATGCTCTGACAGTTTGGTGCACTGGGTTTTAGGAACGAGATCCAATCTGGCAAACGTAAATGAGTAGCTGTGGTTTCAGGCGTTACTGAATAGAGTGTCTGTTGTGAATCAGAGGTGGACATTCCAGGTTCAGAAAGTAAAAGTCCTCACCGAGATTTTGCTCAGGCTTCTTGGATTGTGTTGGTTCCACTAATTTTTCCTGCCTTGCACCAATTAGAAAATCCACCAAGCTTGAGTAAAATCCTGGGAAGAAGTTTTACTTTCTGAACCTGGACTGTCCACCTCTGATTGTGATAGCCTATGCTTCAATAATAATAATAATAATAATAATAATAATAATAATAATAATAAGACATTTGTATAGCATTGGCAAGACTTTTGATGAAACCAGGCTGCAAATTAGCTTCTATAAAAGCTGTGTAGAAATGTACAATGCTACAAATATTACCAAAGAAAGCACATCAAGACGAGGGTTCTCCTTTAATCTAAGTGCACAAGTTGATCCTGACTTCTAATTCAGTACCACAGACCATAGTAAGGCACATGATATTTCAACTAGTACAAAGCAGTTTCAGTAAGACAGTTCAGTATTGGACACCTGCAGATAAAAACACAGCTTGTGCTAAAAGCAATTTGCGTCCTGAAGCTCAGATTGAATTTAGCATACCCCCAAATTTAGTTGTGTTTAATTGAACTCCACAAATATATATATATATATATATATATATATATATATATATATATATGGCAATATATAGGGCAAAAGTGCATTTTAATTTCCTTTTTATACTACAAGTACTTACAATATTTACAGTAAAATATCAAAGAAAAACAAATAATTAAAATCAATAA